>JAQPPZ010003222.1:4800000-6000000 GCA_028583015.1 Wollemia nobilis
AGGATCTAGAGCACAAACCTTCCGCACATGGTTCCAGAGATTAATCTTTCTAGCAAGATCAGAGGGAGCATAAACATTAGTTAAAAGAACCACTTCCCTCGACTCCTGACAAATAGTAGCCAAAGAAAGAGAAGATCTAATAGAGACCCACCAAATTGAAAGAAACTTCAACATATTCCATAAGCAAACAATACCACCAGAACTACCCTGAGCCCCAATTCCTTGACACTATCCATGAGCCCATAATTTAGAGATAACATTAAATAAACTATCCACATTCAAGTTAGATTACTATAGGAAAACATTAGGAATATGAAAGTTAATAAAATATTGAATAGCCTTTTGATGAGAGTTGCTATTCAAACCCCTTACATTCCATGAAAGCACAATCATTTAGAGAAATGAGATTCAAGAGGTCACACTAAACCAGAATCAACTAGATCCTCTCATGTTTTCTTAATTTTCTCTCCATATTTTTTCCTTCCCACCTTAGAATATTTTACAAGGGTCCCTTTTTTATGAGTCATTTGATACAAACCCAGCATAGGGCCCACTTTAGAACCTTTACCATGTCTAGAATCCATCAAATCAACCAAAAGCGGGTCATTCACCACTAAACCCTCCTCTAGAATATCCATATTTTCCTCAGAAGAAGAGGAAATCAGATTATCCATAGCAAGTTGAACCACACAACTTACTGGAATAATCACTCTACTCATTGACTACTCATTATCCATCTGAGAACCAGATGAATTTATTTGCAAATTACCATTAGAAAGCACTTCTCCATTAACTGACATATTTTTACCATTATCTAGAGGATCTACAAAAACTTCATCATGCTGCTCCAAATCATCCAAAGCATCAAACCTATTATACAGGCCATCAAATTGCCTTTCATTAAATGGTCTCTTCAAACCCCTTCCTTTATTATAGGTCTTGATGGGGATGAAATCCTTCTTGTTTGATCCACTAAGTAACATATGAGCATTCCACTTTACTGACTTACTATCCAGTATTGAAGCTTTTCCTTTACCATAACCAATATCCTACATAGGAGTATTTCCATTAGAGGGCAAAGTAGGAGAAGAATGTGGCTTAGAAGAGGAATTCCCAAAGATTTTGGGATATTTTATTTGGAGAAATCCGTAAGCATGCAATATCTGATATCTAAAATAAAGAGTCCCATAATCCAACTATTTAATCCAAGATGCAAATCCACCACAAATTTTAACAGAATATGGCAAAGGCTTATTTAAATCTATCTCAACACCATGGGTACAAGAAAATACCTTTTTATCCATAGTATGTTGAGAAGGTCCAACTGGTTTCACCAACACTAATGCAAGTGAATGAAGAATATCATTCAACTAGTACTCAAAAAGGTAACCAAGGAAAACGAATCCAAACTGGGACCCGCAATGGAATCTCCTCTGCTGGATTTATACCCATATGCCAAGGCTTCATGAATAAGCCAACCTGATTGTAAAAATAGGGCCCACCCTCAAAGGCCTTAAGTCAATCCTCCATGCATGAAAAAACAACCATGAAATAATTTTTTACTCCCTGCATGATCTCCATATCACCAAATACAATAAAAGGGACACGAATACCTAAAAATTTATCTTAGTCATAGGATATTTTCAATATTTAAAGTACTTGTCATTTTGATAATTTTTAAAGGACAAGGATATGTTGGTTCTTTTTATACTATTTATAATTTTCATAAAAAACCTTACATTTTTAAGAATTGAACCATATAAAGAAGATCAATAATGAAGAGATAACAGTACTAGTATAATCATATATTCGATTAATATTTTTAATTTCCAAGATATTTATGAACAACATACATAGATGTGTATGGGGCTTTCATTCTAGTTTTTTGTTTTAAACTTATGAACATATCTAAATAAAAGGCTTTAATTCTATCCTACTTAATATTAGATGTTGGAAATGATACCTTCATGATCCTGATCAGTAAATAAATTGGTCACATGGACTATATTGTTTTTAAAAATTCCATGATGATTTAAATAATTAATATGTCAATATTAAGTTTTCTAGGATTTAAAGCATCAAAGTTTTGTTGACTTTCCTTGATGTTTTATTATTTAGGAAGAATGATGATTGTCTCTCAAAATATGTTTACCAAAATGAACAAATATAAATGTATATGTTCATAATTCCTTATCATTTCCAACTACAAAAGGAAGGATATCTCAAAGCTCTTATCATAAGAGTGTAGACACCAAAACAATACCAATATGATTATGTGACAACAAGCATCGATCACATTGACACAAACAGCCCCTAGGGCAGCCCCCAGAGGTTAAACAGTGGTCCTAACCACTCCCAACAGTAGTTTGGAAGGTCAAGATTCAATTTGGCACCATTTGGAACTTTTCTCCCTACTCTCCCCACCCTGGGACAAATACAAACTGGTATTCGCCCCACCTAGGGACAAATAGCAGCATTCGCTCGAGGGTGAGGTGAATAGCAGGTTTGATTGGAAAAAAGTCAAACCTCGATAGGTCTGCTAGTTAACTACAACTTTAGGACATGAAATTGCGAGGAACAGATTCAAAATCAAGAAGAGAGACTTCAATCATGCATGTATTTACTTTAGGGACCTCATGCAAGGAGACTCTAAATCAGGGAATAATATTTTCTCTCAAAATAGGACAATCAACTCAAGTGGTGGCCTCACATGTGCATTCAAATAGAGAGACCCTAGGTCTATAAATTTGTGAGTCTTTTCACCCAAAAATATATACAGAGAGGATATTTTGGAGCAATGAAGTGCTACTAAAATATATCCTCACCCATTGTTTGTGCTTTCACATCCTTGATCTCTCTTTTGGAGGGAGGTTATTGGGTGATTATTGGAGGCACATTCTAGACCCAAACCCAAAAATTTGGCCACAATATTCCACAAAATTTGTTTAAAACACCCCATAAGAAGTTTTGGACCCATCCCAAGTGGATTGGTGCTGAAACAAAGTCCCAAACGATGGGCATCCTGCCCCCGAGCGCCCCCCAAACTATCGCAAACCTAATCGTCCCACCCCAGAGAAAATAGAAATATGTGATAGATTTATTTGATTTTTCTTTTGCATATTATTCTAGGTTATTTAAATAGGCTGTAGTTTAAATTTCATTTCATTCTGAGTTTTTTTGACCAGGATTTTATCATTTCTCACCTTTACTAACTTGTAGATGGCACCAGCAAAATCTGGATGATAGAGGAAAAATTCGAGAAATCTTACCTTCTAGGTCTTCCCAAAACACCCCCAATTAGCTAACCCCAACTTTGTAGGTCATTTGGAGCTTTTTGGATAGGACATTGAAGAGGGTGCTTTCTAACAAGTTATTATAGGTCTATTCGTCCCACCTTGGAGTGAATACAAATATGTGAGGAATTTCCAGACTGTTCCTTTTGCAGTAGCCTCCTGGTAACATATTCATGCTTTTGTTAAATTTTTAGGTCGATCTGAGGTCATTTGGTTATTGTTTTAAAGTTTTCATGCATACACTAATAGTAGGCCTTGGGAAATACATGTTCTATTTTGTCTGCAGGTGCTACTGATATTTTATATTTCCTTGAATGCAAGTTTTTGACAGTGGAAAAGAATCAACATTCATATACACAAGTGGCGGCGATGTTTTGGTCTACCCATCTTACATGTGGGCACGCAGAAGAAGGATTGCTATCCATGGATGTGATCAAAAACATATTTAACGCTCCTATCCCATAAAAATGAAGGAGACGTATTGTAACATGACTCTAAAATCACATCAATAAAGAGGACTCTATTCCATATTTCTTTTATCTTGTGTTGATTCGCTCATGTTCTTTATTTTTATGCATTTTTCAATACATAGGCTTTTGGTGTTAAGTTTGGTTTTAGACGCATCATACTTGGCATTTTCCTTTTTGTTTTCGTATCCTAGTGCTTTCAGTGGCGATCACGATGGGACCTCTATCCCTTGATTTTTAATATTATATTTTTGATCAAAGTTTCATGTTTTTGCTTATAGCTACCAAGTTTTCAAACCCTGGACTGCTATTCATTTCAGTCTGTGACGAGTGCAAAGCTAGAATTCGTCTCATCCAGGTACGAATAGGAATTCATCCTACCTTGGAACAAATACAAATCTATTATTCATCTAACCCTAGGATGAATATCTCCCTCTACAATTTCATAGTAAAAATTTAGAGACTTTCGATTTGGGCAGAGAAGAGGTAGAGGTCTTAAACACCTTCTGTCAATTTTTGCTTTCTGTTCTCTAGTTATTTGCTTCCATAGGAGAGTTTGAATGCTTGTTTGCTTCATTTATGTAACTTAAAAAGAACCACACACACTACGTGGTAACTTAAAACAACAAGGATTTGGTCGTAAAACCCCAACATTTGAGCAAGACCAATGGTGGATTTCATCACCACCTTGGCTTGATATATTGCATACATAACCCCGATCGTGACTGTTTCTAGACGTAAATCTTGACAAAAGATGACCAAGTGTAGCTGGGGTGATTCCCAGCGCATGAGGACAAGTATTTTATGGTAGGTGTCATAAACATAGTGATTGCCCTTTCATACCGCTTATGTTCCACGTACCATTTGCTCTCACGTACCAATAGTTTCCCTCACGTAAGGGTGGGTATATAAATAGGTTGGTATATCGGTCTAGAAATGGTATATCGAAGGGGCAACCATTTTTTGGAGTCATAAGAGCCATCATACCACATTTAAATGTTCTTTACAAAAACTTGCAAAACAAAAAAATTAAAACACACTAAACCAGATTTAGGGCACACTTTTAATCTTTAAATGAGATAATCATCGCTTTTGCATGTGTGTGATATTTTCTATTTAGTGTAGCATAAAAATCATAAAAATACATAAAAATCTATGCATATTTAGGTAAGCATCACCATGGTGTACACCCGTAGCCAAGCCCAATCATGGGCAAGCACTGCAGAAAGTGTACAAAGGGGGACAAGTCACCTTCAATATAGTCCTGAGGACTTGGTCATCCCACCTTGGTGGCCTGACACACAAGATAGTCCACATCATGCCATTACAGAACATGACTATAGAGGCACTCCCACTTAGCATAGATCCTTTCAAGAGGATAACCTACACATAGCACTCAACATAGACATGAGGCCTCCCCTAGATGCTCGTTATGAGTGGCCTAGTGATGAAGTGCTAGAGCAACATAGGGTCCATAATAAGGGGCCACATGATTTTTTCATCCCTCCTTTACCCCGTATTACTGTTAGAAACACTAGACCAAATCCAGAGCACGAGGCTCTCCAAACAGGGCGAGACAATTCTGCCCACACCTTTCATGCATACGAAGGGTAGTATGAGGAAGAACATTACATTCCTCAAGAGTAGTACACAATATGGGAGCGATGCACCTCCGCACCTACTATGTATCAGGATCACCCATTGAGGCTAGAGCCTTAGGTGAATGCCGCTAACCTCGATAGAGGAAAGCAACCCATAGGGATCTCGGATCACCATGACCAAGATAGACATGTAGGAGAGGCATCAAGCTTCCTAAACAAGAGACGATAGAATAAATTGACTTGGTGTTTGCCAAAGATGCCACCCGCAAAGCACAAATCACATAGCTTAGGCAAGATCAAGAATAGTTAGAGCATCTGTACCACCTTAGCAAAGAGCGCATTCAACTTCAAACAGCCGCATTGCTTCATAAAACTGTTCCTGAGAAGGTCCCAACCCCTCACACACATAAGGTAGAAGTATATGAGAGGCACAATCCCCTGGTGTGAGATAGGTCTTGACGACCTAACAAAACATTGCCTTAGAGACCTCCTAGACCTGAGCGGGAGGCCACTCCCAGAAAAAATGATGGGCACCCTCCGTAGGGACCCACCCATGTTTATAGGTCTCACCCATGCACTCCTCAAGCAGCCTATGAGGAGTATGAACAAGAAGAAGAGCGGGCTGAAACATCCTACCAAGGCAGAGAGGGTACTATCCGGCCACCCCTCCATAGGCCTCAAGTTCCCCACAACCTACAACGGGATCCAACCAAGGAGAAAGAGATCAAATCTTCTAATGCATATAAAGAACTGCTAGAGCGCTTAGAGTCTATGGAGACCAAGAATTTTGGGCCCCAAAAGCATACTTTATGCCAACTCCGTAGTCATCCTTTGCATCCGTCAGTGCCGACACCTCCATACCCTGAACACTTTAAACTACCCCAGTTGACACTCTTTAGAGGCGAGGAGGATTCCCAAGAGCATGTTACTATATTCCTGAGCTAGTGCTTTTGCATTTAGGATAACAATGCTTTGTTGTTAAGAACATTTATAACCACATTTGTAGGCCCTACCTCGGATTGGTTCTCTCAGTTGCCAAAACATAGCATCAGTAACTTGGATCAGCTAGTGGACGTGTTCCTCGAATGCTTTGCCTTCAACACCAATAAAAATGTGTCACTAAGTGACTTAGCTAGCCTTAGGAAGTATGAGGAAGAAACCATAGTGGCATATGGGAACCAATGGAGGACATTGCTTTCAAAGCTGCCCTACCTCCCTCCCTGTTTTGGTTTTTTTAGGTCATTCTTTCTTCTTTGGCATATTGCTACAGATGCAATAGCACGAAGATCGATCTCAAATAGCTCTTTGAGAACATTTGGGTCAGGTTGCTATAAATTTCCCTAAGCCTACACAAGAAACACAGCCTCAAAAAGCTAACTATCAGGTGGTGCCTCTTAAAAGTTCTGACAGAGAAAACCAGAGGTAGGAACAAAATCAGCAGCATCCTCCTAGGCGATAATTCACACCTTACACAGAGTCCAGGGACTCCCTATTTGACCGCTTGTCAGTGGCAAACTTGATCAACCTACCAAAGATTCAAACCATAGATCCCAATGTGCCCAAGCCTAAGGGGTACTGGGAGGACTTGTATTGTAGGTTCCACAGGTGGAAGGGACATGATATTAATGCATGTTGGAAGTTCAAAGGTTTAGTACAAGACTTGATCGACAACAAGATGTTTGCGGTGGATAACCCTGTAGCGCCAAACAACCAACATATGGGAGTTTTCAAAGACCCCTTGCCTGCCCATGATAAGCAGACAAAACCCCTTCAAGTCAATGAGGTGCAGCAAAATTGCCTTATGCAGGGGTATGTAGGGATGATAAGCATAGTGACTAGGAACAAGAGGTATCTAGGAGCTGCCCCTACGATGGCCATTGGAGAAGTTCCATCGATGTCACAACCTCAACAACACCCTACACAACCTCCCTTGCCTAGACCAATGGCCATGATTCAGACTAGACTTACCCAAAGTCTAAGGACCACGTCGGCTAGGCTCTCCATATACGAGCTCATTCAATAATCAGTGCCCCATCGGAAGTCTCTAATTGAGATATTAAAAGCCATCAAGCTGCAGCCCCATGAAGAAAACTCTTTTAACAACTTCATGGGACATGTAAAACAATGTATAAAACTAGTCATCACTTTTACAGATGATGAATTGAAATCAGTGGCTGGTGACATGGCGGATCCACCCCTACACATCATTGTGTGGGTCAATAAGATTCTGTATAAGAGGGTGTTGGTGGATACTAGCTCATCTAGTAATATAATTACAATAGCAGCATTGAAACATCTGAAGTTGCCAGCATCTCACATCGTGACCTCCACCTATACTCTTTGAGCATTCAATGATGCAATATGCTCGATGTTGAGCAAGGTGCAGCAATAATATTGTCATTGTTGTCAACACAGTCAAATAGATCTGGTGTTTCAGTGGATAGGAAGTTCAAAAGCTATTCAGATGCAAAAGACAGGAGTTCAAAGGTTATTCAAAGTATGGAAAATAAGTTTCCAAGAAGACCGAAGTGGCCTATTTGCAAAAGATCAAAGAAAAATATAAGTAAGAAAAGTGTCGCGATATCGCAACATATACAGCAGGTAAAAAAAATTGTTGTGATTTCATGACATGTTGGAGGAAAGAGAATAATCTAGAAAAACTATCATGATTTCGCGACATGTTGGAAGAGAGAGAAGAAGCAGGAAAAACTGTCACAATTTTGTGACATGTTGGCAAAGAAAAATGCAAGTGGAAAAACTATCGTGATTTCACGACATATTGGCAAAGAAAAAGGCAAGTGGAAGAACTGTCACAATTTCGTGACATGTTGGCAGAGAAAAAGGCAAGTGGAAAAACTGTCACAATTTCATGACATGTTGGAAGAGAAAAATGCAATGGAAAAACTGTCGCGATTTCATGACATGTTGGCAGAGAAAAAGGCAAGTGGAAAAACTGTCACAATTTCATGACATGTTGGAAGAGAAAAAGGCAAGTGGAAAAAATGTCGTGATTTCGTGACATGTTGGCTGAGAAAAAGACAAGTGGAAAAACTATCATGATTTCACAACATTTTGGAAGAAAAAGAGAAAGCAGGAAGAAGTGTCACGATTTCGTGACAAGTTCAAATAAAGAGAGTAAAGTTTGAAAAGTGTCGTGATTTCGTGACATGTCGCATTTTCATGACTAAAATAGGAGAGAGAAAGTAAATTTGAAAAGTGTCACGATTTCGTGACATGTCACATTTTCGCGACTCGAAAAGCATAGGAAGGAAGAGAAAGAAAAAGTGTCACGATTTCACATGTCGCATTTTTGCGACTCGGAAAGCACAGAAAGGAAGAGAAAGAAAAAGTGTCACGATTTCATGACATGTCATATTTTTGTGAATCGAAAAGGCCAAGAAGGAAGAGAAAGAAAAAGTGTCGCGATTTCGCGACATGTCGTATTTTCGTGACTCAAAAAGGCCAGGAAGGAAAATAAAGAAAATGTGTCGTGATTTCGTGACATGTCACATTTTCGTGACTAGGAAATGCCAGGGAGGAAGTGAAATAAAAAGTGTCGTGATTTCGTGAAATGTCAAATTTTCATGACAAAATAAAAAGAGGAAGCGTACGGAAGCAGAACTGTCGCAATTTTGTGACAAAATCAGGGAAGAAGACTTCGAAGGCAGAAGTGTCATGATTTCGCGACAAGAGCAGTGAAGAAGACTTCAAAGGCAAAAGTGTCATGATTTCATGACAAAAGAAAAGAAGCTAAGTACGGAAGCAGAAGTGCCGTGATTTCGTGACAAAAGCTAATATGAAGTATACAAAGGCAAAGGTGTCACGATTTCACAACATGTGGTATTTTCGCAGGCCAAAGCAAAGATATAGAGGAGTGAGAAAATAGTGTCACGATTTTGGGACATGTATTTTCATGGGCCAAAGCAAAAAGAAAGAGGAAAGAGAAAATAGTGTCGTGATATCATGACATGTATTTTCATGGGCCAAAGCAAAGAGAAAAAGGAGAGATAAAATAGTGTCGCGATATCGCGACATGTATTTTTGTGGGTGAAAGCTAAGAGAAAGAGTAAGGAGAAAAAGTGTCGCGATATCGTGACATGTTGTATTCTCATGGTTAACTTGAAGCCAACGAAGATCGATGAACAATCGACTAAAATTAGGGTTTATAGATGTCATGAAAACCGACTAAGATGAGGATTTACAACCGACTAAGATTAGGGTTTTCATCTCAAATATTCTGTTATAAAAGGAGGGTTGTTTGGAGATTTGAGATGTTGTTGAAGTGCATGAAGTTTAGTCACAAAGCACAGAGTGCAAGTCGTATCGAATTGTGCTAAGCGCAAAATTCACAAAGGAAGTAGAGTGCGCAAAAGGGAGAAGACTATCATTCGACTATGATGCAGTAGATTGTGTGAAGTAATTTCGTAGAGAGAGCAGAGTGCGCAGAGATCACAAAGGTGAAGCAGACTAGTTGGGGTCTTGTAAAAGTGGAGGTATATTTTTGTTAATCTTCTAGATTCATAATTCAAGTCTAAGTTATAGCTTGGCATCAGGGGTTGGTGCTCCTTCTAGTAGGTGCTGGTAAATTAGGGGTTGGTGCTACTTCTAGTATGTGCTGGTAAATTAGGGGTTGGTGCTCCTTTCTATTGGTGTAGATAAATAAGGGGTTGGTGCTCCTTCCAGTGGGTGCTGGTAAAGTGATTATAAAGTTATTGCTTTGCAAAGGCTAGATTTGGATGGTAGTCCAAGCAGTAATTTTTGAGGAGTAGCCACATTGGTGAACCTATTTAAATCTTGTGTTGTGTGATGCTCTCTTGTGATACTTGCTCTATCTGATTTAAGGTTTCATTATTTATGTTCTAAGAACTATTTATTTAAGTTTAAAGAGCTACACTGATTCACCCCCCCTTCTCAGTGTCATTGTAAGACTAAAAATTGGTATCAGAGTCAAGTTCCTATACAATCTTAACCGGCTAGGGTGATATTGGAAGAAACACAATGGCAGGTGGTGAAGGTTTCTCATCAAACAAAGCACCATTGTTTGATGGATCTAATTACGTATTCTGAAGAATTAGGATGTAGACATATCTCTGTGCTTTGGGTTACGACATCTGTGATTCAGTAGTTAGTGGATACACAATACCCATCACTCATCCAAAAGAGGCTGACAAAAAGAAACTATTTGAAAACAACTCAAAAGCAAAAAATGCTCTCATGTGTGGATTAGCAGACAATAAACTAGTGAAGATCATGAACTATAATACGACAAAAGAGATATGGGACAAATTGAGGAGTATTCATGAAGGATATGATAAGATCAAGGAGGCCAAGTTACAGATGCATCGAGCTCAGTTTGAAGCATTAAAAATGAATGATGATGAAAACATTGAGGCATATATGTTGAGAGTCAATGGAATCATTAATGCGATCAGAGGACTCAACGAGGATATTGGAGACTCTGCCATCATGAAAAAGGTACTAAGATCTCTTCCTCAAAGGTTTGATTCCAAAGTCTCAGCGGTAGAAGAAGCTAAAAATCTAAATTATTTTAGTATAGATGAGATGTATGGTTCTTTAACTGCATATGAGATGAGGATAGGAAGATCTAAACCCACAGATAGAGAAGAAGATTTTGAAGCCCTTAAAAATAAAAACACTAAACAAGAGTCTGAGGAAGAAGGGACATCAGATGAAATGGAAGCAAACTTTGTTAGAAAACTAAAAAAGGGAAAAGAAAAATACAGAGGGAAGCTACCATTTAAATGTTTCAACTATGGAGGCATCGGGCATTTTGCGACTAAATGTCCACTTAAAGAGCAGAATAAAAATGATGAAGGATCGCACCATGAAAGAAGTGACTGGAAGAAAATGAATTTCAGAAAAGCCAACTTCAAGAAGAGAAGTTTCATCTCCAATAATGTTAGTTCATCAGAAGACAGCTCCAGAGAAGAGTCTAAAGAAGAAAAAGGTGAAGCTCTTTTCATGGCATTTGAAGAAGCAAAATCAGAAAAGGAAGAAGGAGTGATCTCTAAAGTATGTGGTGAAAACCCTGAGGCTAAAGTATATCTAGAAGGTGAGTTGATCTCTACACTTGAAAAGTGGGAGATAGAAAAGAAAAAGAATAAGAAACTTTCAAGAAACCTTGCGGATGCAAATGAAATCATAACCAGTTTGAAAGTACAAATAGAAGAATCCTAGAAAATCTCTAAAGATATTGAAGTGAAAATAACCATGAAAATAGACTATTGCAGCAAGCTAGAAGAAGATACTGTTGGTTTGAGAATGCAACTAGAAGAGATGAATAAGAAAATTAGTTGTTATCACAAACGTGAAGAAATTTCTATGAAGCTGGATAAGATCATAAATGACCAAAGGCCTGCAAGCATCAAGTTTTTTCTGGGTTTCATCGAAGGAGAATCATCAAGTGGATAAAAAACCAGAAATATAGAATCCATAAAGAATGAAGATAAGAAACATGTTGATCAAAAGGAAAAATCTCATGCAAAGGAAAGCAATAATGTCAAGCACGAAAGGAGAACTGACAATGATGGATTCACCAATGTCACACATCAAAGAAGAAGAAGACTTATGGCTCCTACGACAACATGGCAAAGACCATCTCCCAGGTTCAATTATCCCTTATTTGGTTTCTATTTTAAATGCAATGGCTATGGACATAAAATCTTAGAATGCAAATATAATGTAAGGCCAAGGAATTTCACCAGTAGAAGAGCTTTTTCTCCTCTGATGAATTACATAGTAGAATGTTATAACTGTCATAATTTTGGGCACATTGCAAGAAACTGTAGAATCACATTTGCATCAAATCAGTTTCAGGAAAGAAAAGTTCAATAAAATAGGATGAGACAAAATAGAAAACTTCCCTTAATACATGCATAAGCTGTTGATAAGGGAAAGTTAAAACAAGAGCCCAAAACCACTATCGAAACAGAGTGGAAATAAAAGGAACAACTTAAGGAAGAAAAGGAATCCTTAATTGTACAAACAACATTTAAAGCACAAAATAAATATGTACCATGGATACTTGATAGTGGATGCTCCAGACATATGACAGGTAACAAACATAAATTTGAGAAGTTGTAGAAATATGAAGGTGGTTCAGTAAAGTTTGGAAATAATGATGGAGCTAAGATAGTTGGCAAAGGTTTAGTTAAAATTATTAACAAAAAAATTAAGTCAAAAGAAGTCTTGTTTGTGGATGGTTTGAAACTTAACCTGTTGAGCGTAAGTCAGATTTGTGATAAAGGCCATGAGGTAGTTTTTAAGAACCAGGGTTGTGAAGTCAAAAAGACAAACAGTGGAAAATTGATAGCAGCTGGATCAAAAACTTAGTTTTTAAGAAGCAGGGTTGTGAAGTCAAAAAGAAAAATAGTGGAAAATTGATAGCAACTAGATCTAGAAACCTGTACATGCTCTTAGAGACTTCATAAGGAGCTTGTTTTATTGGATAGGAAGAAGAAAATTGGTTGTGGCACAAGAGAATTGGTCATATCAGTTTTGATAACCTAGTAAAAATCACCTCAAAAGGAGCAGTGAGAGATATTCCCACCATCAGAAAACCTACAAACAACATTTGTGCTTCATGCCAAAAGGGGAAACAAACTAGAGTCTCTTTCAAAACAAAAGAATACTACACAAGAAAACCTTTGGAACTAATACACATTGATTTATGTGGACCCATGAGAACACAAAGCATAAATGGTGACAAATATTTTATGTTGTGCATTGATGACTATTCCAGAATGACATGGATATTTTTATTGAAGCATAAATCAGAAGCTTTTGATATGTTCAAGATTTTCAAAAACTAGGTTGAGAATGAAACAGGAAAGAGAATCAAATGTTTAAGATCAGACAGAGGAGGAGAATTCATTTCAGAGGAGTTTGTAGAATACTATGAAAAATACGGTATTAGGAGACAGTTCTCAGCATCCAGGACACCTTAGAAAAATGGAGTGGTAGAAAGAAACAGATGCCTCTAAAGTTGCCTTAGGAGCTGTGCTCAAACAAAATGGTCATCCAGTAGCTTATCATTCAGAAAATTTTTTTGCTGCTAAGTTGAACTATTCTACATATGACAAGGAGTTGTATGCTTTAGTTCAAGCCATTAAGTACTTGAGACACTATCTTTTGGGAAAAGATACAGTAGTACACACTGATCACATGCCTCTCAAGTTTTTACAATCTCAAAGTAAAATTGAAGAATCAAGACATATGAAGTGGGCCTCTTACCTCCAACAATTTCACTTGGTGATCAAGTACAAAAAGGGGAAGAGTAATACCGTTGCTGATTGTTTGAGTAGGCCTCAAGCCGCTCTTGCCTTAACAGTCATGTCCACTTCACACTTGGGATTTCAGACTTGGCCTAATCAGTATTCTCAGGATCCCGATTTTGGAAAAATATTTGAGCAAGTGAGTAAGCCTTCTTCTTCCAATTTGCGTCCTTTCCAAGATTTCTACATCAAAGAAGGACTTCTCTAAAAATTGGACAAGGTTTGTGTTCCTTGTGAACCTAGAGTGTCGCTTCTTAAGGAATCTCATTCTACACTTTATGGTGGTCACTTTGGGAAACATAAAACACTTCATCATTTGCAACGATTTTTCTATTGGCCAAAAATGCAGAGGGATGTGTTGAGATTTCTCAAGCAGTGTGCAGTTTGTTGTCGCTCAAAACCAGCTGATAGAAATATTGGCTTAGGCATGCCTTTGCCCATTCCTTCCTATCCTTGGGAAAGCATTTCCATGGACTTGGTTAGTGGTTTTCCAATGACAGTGCGCCAACATGATTGTGTGTTCATGGAGATTCTTTATATTATCTCTTTTTATAAAGAAATATTTTGAATTTCAATGAAGATGTCACTGAGATATATTATCTCTCTTTATAATGAAATATTTTGAATTTCCATGAAGATGCCAATGAGAAGAAAATTTAGATTTTGGAAGACATTTCCTTCTTTCTCATGCAACCAATAATTGATAGACCTATTTTTGGATTTCTTTGATTTTTTTATTCTTTGAAAGGTTTTCTCCATGGGTAAAGGTGGCCATGGAAGCTCATTGTAATTATAGTGACAATAGTCTCCTTTGGAAAAAGTGAGAGTTATACGAAATGCACTTCTTTCTTTGTATTTATGAGTGCTTGTATATACAATTGGGCCATGAAGGAAACTACAAGTATTATTCATCATAATGGGAAGAGTTAATTAACCAAAGCCTATAAATGACTTCTTTGAATCTTATCATCCTTTTGGTGGAAGGCTCTATAGGATTTGACAATGTTGGTGCTATTGATCTTCTAGTATCTTAATTGTTAGTCTCGTATTCTAATTTGAATTTCATGTTGTTAGTATCCATGGTGTCCATGTTTTGTATCATGCTTATGATTTTACTATTTTAGATATTTAGATAATATGAATTAGTAGAATAATTATCAATATGTTGGTCTTCTACAAAGGGATTGATTGTGCATTGATATCTTTGAGATTTTAATTTTTTGGTCCCACATAAGATTGATCAAGTAAACTAGTATCATTTAAAAAAAAATTGACATTAGAATTAGTTTGATGCTCATATAGTAAGAACCAAAATCAGTTGCGCTTACAATCCCATTTTGTTTAGAACTAACAAGGGTCCTCCTTCCCAAAGTTGAGGGTTTTTATTCTTTTGTTGTAAGTAAGACAAATGCATTAAGCATGTTCATTGAAAATGCCTTCATATTTTTCAAGTAAATAATTTTATTGAAGAGAATTGTGAATAACTCTACTCTTCTTCACTGCCGAATCATGCACATAATGTTCAACCTTGTGATGTGATAGCTTCATGTGATGGGTGGTCAATCTCCTATAAAATTAAATAGTTGTAGAACCAATATTTTATTATTATTATATTATTTTAATTCTTTTTTTTTATATTATTATTTAGTTTGGCCACTAGCTATGGAAAGGTGGATCACTAGCCTAGAATATTTGGTTATCAATAAAGTTAGACCACGAGTTTAAAATAAAGTAATCCATAAGCCCAAAATATCTTGTCACCTACCTTTGAAGAATAGTTCAAAAAGTGACTCTAATACCACCAATTATATACCTAAAACGTATATAAAATAATATGTGAAGAGTCACAAATGAAAAACACGAAAGATCAAGTGAAAAGCATTTTATATTATATTATTTTGAAGAAGATAAATTATTTGATGCAAACATATAATTTGATAAAGTGATAATGAATTTATATTGAGAAAAAAAAAGAAAGTTTAAACGACTAACTTATAAAATTCTCCTACATGCATTGCAAATACCACATGATCATGGGTATTCAAAGTGTCTACAAGGATAATTTTGTTAATTGGAAAGTCCAATGAATTGTGTTTTGAAATATTTATAGTATGACCTTAATAGTCGAAGTCCTATAATGATGAAGTACCTCTAGTTGCTCTTGATGTGGCCTATTGGCAAGTGTTATGAAATCCTTCAACCATAAACTATATAAGCCTCTAGGTATTCTCTATGTAATCCTACAAAAATTCTATATGCAAGCTACAAGCACCCTTCTATGTAAGCCTATGAGCATTATTTTATGTAATAATTTGGGCATCTTGATTTAATCCTATGGCTACTTTTGATGTATTCAGCCTTAGCGATTTTGGTTAATCCACCTCTATGGTTAATCTTGATTAAAGGGTTTGACACATTTATTATATTCTAATTGAACCTTCAAGTCATGTTGGCTTGAGGTTAATGCATTATCAAGAATTTGGTATCAATATAAATACCCTCCAATGGTTATTTCATTGTATCAGTTGTTGATATATGATATCATGGAGGTGCCCTTAGGAACCCTTTCATTATTTCTTATTTCTATTTGTTTTGTTTATCTGTTTCTCTATGTTCATATATATGCTCCTTTATTTCATTCATGATTCTTTTTTTTTTATATACGATTACAGTGAATGTATGTTTCACAATGTTTATTGAGATAATTGTGAATTCTTACATGGTATCAAAGGAAAGATGAAGTAACTTTGCTTAATCAAATAAAAAATATGTACGAGGTCAACCATGGCAAATATGGATGAACCATCACTTGAAGAATTCCATGGGAGTCTTAGTTTATTTATTTTATTTTTTGTGATTTTACCATTTAACATATCTTTTTTACGTTCAAAGAATTTGGTTGTCTACCTCTAATAACTTATTTTCAAAAAGGGAATATTTTATCAAACATTTCCACCTTCAACAACAAAAGCAGATGATAAAATCCTTTCACATGAATGAGAAGCTACTACCAATTTTCTTTTCCATGTCGTTAGATTAGAAATATTTAGATTAAGAACAAAAAGTATGGAGTGGAGTTTGTTTTATCCGAGCATAATAACATACTAAAAAAGTATTTGCATCATAAGACATAAGTCTCGTGTTTGATTCCTAGCAATGAGGCTCTCTAATTGTTTTAAGCAATTGTTTTTGGGATGTCCTCAGGTTTTCCAACACTTTACAATAAAATATTAATAAAGAACTATATGATGGAATAGAAAGGTTGTTTGCCAACACCACTAAGGTCTATGTTCAATTCTAGTAGTCTAGCTTACTTCATATTTTTGATGCTGTGTTTGTCATTTGAGGTTATTTAAAAAACCATCAAAGTGGTGTGTAAAATAAAAACCCTCTCTTGAGCACCTGACACGGCCATGATGTATTAATAAGGTGTTCCTTCATTATGTAGACACCAAAACAGCACCAATCCAATTATGTGACTGCAAACACTGATCGCTTTGACAAACACAGCCCCAAGGGCAGCCCTCAGAGGTCAAACAATGGTCTTAACCACTTTCATAGCAATTTTGTGAGGTCAAGAAGCAATTTGGCACACTTAGACACTTTTCCTAGTAATCGTCTCACCCAGGGACGATTGCTAACTTGAAATCGTCTCACCCAGGGACGATTTCTGAAATCGTCTCCAGCAAGGACGATTTCCAAGTTTAATGGGCAAAAGGACAAATGAGGCCAAGTGGTAGCCCAAAACAGTCAGTTGATGACTCCTGCCCTGCACACGTGTGTGAGTGGACAAATAGGTCATTTGAGGACTGTCACAAAAGGCATTTATCAATGCCTAAGTCAATGGAGGACTCCCCTCCCTCATGGGAAGACAAGACTGCCACATGGCGCCTATGACCAACACATGGCATTTGTGCTTCCCTCCCAAAAGAGACCCCTTGGGTCTATAAAAGGTGGGACTTTTCTCACCCAAAAGAGACAGGTTGAAGGAGTTTTCAAGAAACGAAGTGCTGCCGAATTGAAGACCCACTTACATCCCTTTTGGTTCACCTTCCCACATCCACCAATCTCTTTTGCAAGGGAGGTTGTTGGGTGGCTTTTGGAAGCTTGAATCGAACCCCAAATCCAACACATGGACACCTGAACCAACCAATTCGCCGACCCCCCTATCCTAAGAGGTTTTGGGCCCATCCCTAGTGGATTGGCACCGAAATCAAGTGCCAACGGTGGGAGGCCCACTTGGGCATCCCCGCACTTTTCTTAAGTTTTATTTTAGAAGCATTCTAGTTTATTTTCTCATGCTGCATATTGTGTTTTCTGTTTTATGAATTCATAACTGCAATTTCGTAACTTGTGGTCAGATTCTAGGGTGTTTTGTGTCGCTTGGTTGTTTCATTGACTTGCAGGAGGCGACATCAAATTCCCGAAGGTAGAGGCCAAATTGGGAGAATCCGACCATCTGGGTCGTCCCAAAATGGCCCCAATTACATAACCCCTCTGTCTATAGGTGTTTTGGAGACCTCGAGAGTTGACATTGGAGCGTGTCAGTTCGGCTTCCCCAACACAGAAGAAATCGTCCCACCCAGGGACGATTTCCAGTTGAAAGCAAATTGGCCGGCTGTCTCAGTGGCAATGGCCTGCTGGTAACATTTTCTGTCCTCTGGCAAGTTTTCAGGTTGTTTAGTATCATTTTGTTCACTGTTTTAGATAAATGTTTGCATGCATATTTTGACGATTTTAGAAGAACAAATGCTTTTCACTGGCAGCAGGTGCTACTGACATCTTGATGTTTCTTTGTTCACAGGAGAAGCAACGGAGGTGAAGAACTCATCGACATCAGTGGCGGCATCATCTTGGCCCGCCCATTGCAATCGTGGGCACGCGAAAGGAGGAAGACTAAGTCACACATTGTAACAAAGACAAATTTAACGCTCCTAGCCCCTAAAAATGGAGGAGACGTCTATGTAACCGAGGATAATATATTTGAATAAAGAGGGCTGTGATTTCTTTACATCTTTTCTTTCCTTTCAAATTGTCTCTTTTCTTTGTTTTTGTGCATAAGGTTAAAGCGTTACATTTCGTCTTACATTGCGTAGTTAGTGTTTCCTTTGCCCGAAATATCATGCTTTCAGTGGCGATCACGGTGGGACCTGTTCCCTATTTTTAAGATCACAGAAAACTAATCGAGTTTTTGTGTTTTGTGTTTTATAGGTACTTTTTTTTTGTATACTGTTAATCGTCTATGACTGTTACGATTACTTTACTGGAAATCGTCTCACCCTGGGACGATTGTAAAATCGTCTCTGCCAGGGACGATTTCTATTCTGTAAATCGTCTCACCCTGGGACGATTGTAAAATCGTCTCTTCCAGGGACGATTTCTGTTCTGTAAATCGTCTCACCAGGGGACGATTTTCTGTCTGCAAATTTTCAGATCAGAAATTCAGAGGCAACTAGAGCAGGCAGAGAAGAGGTAGGGATTTTATCATCTCTGTTAAATTTTTTGTTTCTATTTTCTATTTTTTTTACTGTTTTCATTTTATCCTGCATTGCATAAGAAAAGTCATGTATGCTTGTTTCATTTTTGTTGAATAAAACGAATCCCACACACATCACAAAACAATTTTAAACCAAGGAACTGGTCGTAAGACCCCAGCCCTTGATCAGGACCATTGGTGGATTTCATCACCACCTTGGCTTGATTTGCATCCATTTCTCGATTGTCAACTGTTGTTAGGCGTAAATCCTGACGAAGACAGACCGAGTGTCGCTGGGGTGATTCCCATGCGTGCGAGGATAAGTTTTCTATGGTAGGTGCCATTAACAGGACAATCCCCCTTCCGTACCGCCTACATACCACGTACCTTCTACTCTCACGTACCTATAGTCTCCCTCTCATAAGGGCGAGTATATAGAGAGGTTGGTATATCGGCCTGGTGGGTATATTGAAGGGGCTACTATTTTGGGAGTTATATGAGCCGTAATAATGCATTTAAACGATCTTCAAAACCTACAAAAACAAAACAAAACACCAAAATGCACTAAACCAATTTAGGGCACACCAATAATCCTTAAAAGAGATAATCACGATTTTGTGAATGTGTGTGCTTAATTCTGCTTAGTGTAGACAAAAAAAAAAAAAAAATCATAAACGAGATAAAAATTTATTTAGATAGCATAGAAGCACCGCAATGGTGTACACCCGCAGTCAAGCCCAATCAAGGGCAGAAGCTCCAGAAGGTACACAAAAAGCGAGCACAAGTCGCTTTCACTTCAGTCCTGAGGATTTGGTCATACCGCCTTATAGGTCTAACCTACAAAAGAATCCAATTCAGAATCCTTGGTGGGGTATGCCTATTCAAAGCAGCCCCTTGCGGGAATATGCCTTACATGTAGACCTTCACATAAATAGAGAATCACCTCTTGAGTTTAGGCATGTGTGGCCATCGTGCGATGAAGCGCTAGATAGGCACACCGTCCATTTGGAGGGGCAACATGGATATGGCGTCCCTTCTTTACCTATCATCAGAATAGAGAGACCAAATCCGGAGCGCAGGGCTCCTTACATAGGGTGACCTAACTCCACCCACCCCCTTCACACCCGTGAAAGGGAGTACGAGGAAAGCCATCGCATTCCTCGAGGACAACAAACAACGCGGGAACCTTGCATTTCCACACTAGCTAGATATCATGATCACCCCTTGAGGCCAGAACCTCGAGCTCATACCGCTTACCTCGATAGAGGGAAGCGACCCATTGAAACCTTCGATCAGCAAACTCGAGGTAAACACATAGGAGAAACATTCGAACCTCCTGAGAAAAATAGGGTGGACCAAATTGACCCAGCTATCGCCAGATATACCACCCGTCAAGCCCAAATCATGCGGCTTAAAACAAGTTATCAGGAAATAGAGTACCAACACCGCTTGGATAGAGAACGCATGCAATGCGAAGCGGATGAGTTACGCTATGAAATACCTGAGAGGGGGCCAACCCCTCACATCCAAAGAGCTGAACAATATGAGAGGCGTAATCCGTTGGTGCAGGATAGGTCTCCACGACCTCGTCAAGCTCTGCCTCCAAGACCTCATAGATTCGAGAGGGAGGCAACTCCCCGAAACAATAATGGGTACGTTCAGCAAGAGCTTGATCCAGGTCATAGGTTTTGCCCAAAGACTCCTCAAGAATTTTATGAGGAGTATGAACCAGAAGAGGAATATGTTGAAACTCCCCATCAAGGCAGGAGGGATGCCATTCGGCCACCCCTCCATAGGCCTCCAATTTATCGTAACTTGCAACAAGAGCAAACAAGAGAGGAAGAAATAAAATCTTCCGATGCATACCAAGTGCTATTGGAGTGTTTGGAGTCTGTGGAGACAAAATCTGCTGGGCATCAAAAACCCACATTACGTCTACTCCGCAGTAATCCGGTGCATCCCTCAGTGCCTACACCTCTTTACCCCGAACACTTCAAGTTGCCTCAATTGGCGGTTTTAAAGGTGAAGAGGACGCACAGGAACACGTTACATGATTTCTAAGCCAATGCTTTGGTATCCAAGATAATGACACATTGCTGCTTAGAACATTCATAACCACATTCGCAGGCCCCACCTCGGATTGGTTCACACAACTGCCCAAACACAGCATAAGCAATTTAGATCAATTAGTAGACGTGTTTCTTGAACGCTTTGCCTTCAACACAAGGAAGAAGGCATCACTAAGTGATTTAGCGAGCCTCAAGCAATTTGAAGAGGAAACAATGGTAGCGTACGGGAATCGATGGAGAGCTTTGCTTTCTAGGTTACCCTACCGTCCTCCTATGTCTGATCTCACGCAAATGTTCGCAAAAAGTTGCTTAAAATCAATCTCTGGTCTATTGTTGTTGCGGCAATACGACAGCTTAGAAGAAGCTTTGGCGTAAGCCAGAGTCATAGAAGAGATTAAAATAGGTGAAGGCGCAATCACTAAGCCTAAGAAGAAAGAGTGGAATAAAACCACTAAACTGGGACAACGCAACCACAACACGCTGTAGTCAACCAAGTTGCGATAAATGTTCCTGCGCCTGTGCAAGAAACGTAGCCTCAAAAGGCTAACTACCGGGCAGTGCCTCCTGCTTATGAAAGAGATAATAGAAGACAGGAGCAGAATTACCCGCATCGCCCTAGGCAAAATTTCACCCCATATGCGGAGTCTAGGGACTCATTATTTGACCGCTTGTCAGCGGCAAATCTACTCACTCTGCCGGAAATCCAAATTATAGACCCTAACATTCCCAAACCTAGGGGGTACAGGGAGGAATTGTACTGTAGATTCCATAGGCGTAGAGGACATGACTTGAATGGGTGCTAGAAATTCAAAGACCTAGTCCAGGATTTGATCGACAATAGAAAATTGGTTGTGGACAACCCCATCGCACCAAACAACCAACAAATGGGGGTATTCAAGGATCCCTTGCCAGCCCACGAGGCACAGACAAAACCACTACAGATTAACGAGGTGTGACAAGATCTTCCCACACAAGGATTTGTGGGAATGATTAGCATAGTAACAAGGAACAGAAGGTACTCGCCAACTGCCCCCGAGGTAGCTACGAGGGAAGTTTCGGCAACATCGCATCCTCAACAACGCCCAACGCAGTTACCTCCGCCTAGACCTGAGGTCACGATACGAACCAAACTCACATAGAGTTTGCGGACCACGTCGGCTAGGCTGTCCATCTACGAGCTTATTCAATAATCAGCTCCCCATAGAGAAGCTCTTATGGACATTTTAAAAGCCATTGAATTACAACCCCACGAGGCAAATTCTTTCAACGCCTTCGTGGGACATGTGAAACAATGTACGGATCCGGTCATCACATTCAGAGAAGATGAGGTCAAAACGATATCAAATGACATGGCAGATCCACCCCTGCATGTTATCACGCGGGTCAACGAGATTTCGTACAAGAGAGTGTTGATAGATACTGGATCGTCCAGTAACATCATAACCACTGCAGCCTTAAAGCATTTGAAGCTGCCAGCCTCTCACATCACAGCCTCCACGTACACACTACGAGCTTTTAATGATGCAATATGCTCGACGAGTCGGCACAGATCATTACGCCGATCCGGGTAGGACAGAAGTCAATACCTACACTCTGCCATGTCTTTGGAAGGTGAAATGGCTTATAATATACTGCTAGGGTGACCTTGGATCAGGGACATGAAGTGTGTCCCTTCGATCGCCCACCAGTGCTTAAAGTATGCTTATGAAGGAGAAATACATGTAGTACCAATGGACTTAGAGCCCTTCAAGTATTGCAATGCGGTATAATTCATACCTCAATCGACCCTCCCTTCAATGCATTTGGATTTCCAATTAAATCCATCTAAACAGGGTCCAATACCGCAGGCACCACTGGTGGCCAACAAGGCAAAATCCTAGCCAGGTGAGACTTCATCATCGGCTCCTTCATCATCAAAACCACCCATCATGGCCCAATAGAAGGACAAGGGAAAAAAAATCATGGAAGAGGTTAAGCCCTTAGAAGAAAGGTTGCCCACAATTTCAACAATAACAACAGAGGAAGCGCCCAATGCAACGGAAACCAAGATTCCTGAACCACCAAACATGGAATGGACTCAGGAAGGACTACCGTTTCCTCCCACCCAATCATCAAAAATCATTGTTGAAATGGCCAGTATGGGCCTGGGGGAATACTTAGTGCAAAATGTTGTGGCAACCCCCACACTGGAGTCAGTACAAGACATGGGAAGACCTCGCCTTCCCATTGGAATGATCGTCCCTCTAGGCTACCCACCGAACCAAACAAATTTTGTGTATGGGGGCTTTGATCATGGTCTTGAACCATGCCAACAAAAGGAAATAGACGAAGAGCCTTTTGTTGAAAACATCAATTATCTGTCAAACCCAGAATTTGCCCTAAAATATCTTGACCAATGCAATTGGCATGGATACGGGCTAGGCAGATATGAGCAAGGGATGCGGATCCTTTTCCAACCAAGATATCAGATGCCATATGACAAGTCAGGGGTAGGGTTCAACCATCCCTTGCCATTAGACATCTTGGTTGAAAATATGCAAGGCCTAGAAATAGGCAACAAGGGGGGATTGGCACAAGACCCGTATGCCAATCCAAATACAAAATACACATTGGGAGATTACCTCCCATGGTCAAAAAATGCCCCTCGAAACAACAATAATCGCTCTCCTTCGCTAGAGAGAGGTGAAAGTTCGGATAGTAATCCTCAAAGAGAAAACCAACACCTGCCGGACATCTTTCTGAAGCTGTTCCCATTAGAGGTTCCAAATGAAACAATACAGTGCCAAGAAAATCAGGTCCCTCCACCAAGAGTGGAACAATCGTAATGGGACCAGATTAATTCACTGGAACAAGAAGAGTCCTCAACGGCGCAAGCAACAGATGCTGAATAGGATGAACAATTTTGGATCTATGAAAGCGATTCAGAAGATGAGACTGAGATGATCTATCTCAAACATGCGTGACAAAATCACCATGCTCTAACTCATGAAGATCTAATGGGACAAATGGGCATACGGTTAGGACATGAATGGCACGTAGACCCAGCAAGGTGGGACCAAGTGTTAGACCTATGGCTCCAAATTCAAGATGAGCATCGTCCACCTCGAGATCCCATCATGATAGTAGTGCCGAGGGAAGACCCCGCCTTCCTTTCCACACATAGAGATGAATTTGCACCTAGAGAAGATCCATTCATGCCCATTCCCGTAGAACCAGATCCAGAGAGTAGGGAACATCTAAAAGAATCAAGTCATCACACCCGCGGTTCTGGAGACCAAATTCATTCCATCCACATGATCTCCATTTATTTGACCACACCCATCCACAATCCGATCGATCCATCATGGTCATTGCATCTAGACATGGATGCCATCGATTGGGATCGCGTCAATTCACCATTGTCACCATCAGAGTACTGGCCTTTCGGTGAAATGCTTCATTTTACCCCAAGGACAACTTAGGATATTTTTCAAGCTGAAGAGGAACCCGAGGTTCCAAACATAGATCTTAACTCAGCTGATGATATCCATTTAATCCCAACTCCACATCAGTTGGAGGACGGATCTCACATGTCAGTCGAGAAGACGACTAACGTAGACATCGGCACAGATTCAAAGAATCCATAGATTATTAGGCTGGGGGTAAGTCTTTCCCCCGAAGAGCAAACCGAATATATTACCCTTCTCAAAGAGAAGAAGGATGTTTTTGCATGGTCATACAAAGATATGCCAGGGCTAGACCCGCAACTATTCATGCACAATTTAACGCTTGATCCAAAAATCAAGCTTGTAAAGCAAAAACTAAGAAAGATGCACCCAATAGTGGCCTTGATGGTCAAAGACGAGTTGCAAAAGCTGTTGGATGCATAATTTGTCATCTGTGTGGATTATCCGCCATGGTTGTCCAACATGGTTCCCGTCAAGAAGCCCGACGGGAGGATTCGCATATGCACCAACTTTCGAGACCTAAACAAAGCGAGTCCTAAGGATGATTTCCCCTTGCCAAGCATCGACGCATTGGTAGACGCTACAACAGGTCACGAAATGCTCTCCCTAATGGACGGTTTCTCAGGATACAATCAAATTCGTATCAATCCTGAAGACCAACTCAAAACGGCATTCACAACGCCTTGGGGGACATTTTTCTATAAGGTCATGCCTTTTGGCCTTAAAAACACTGGCGCTACATACCAACATGCTATGACGTATATCTTCCACGATTACATGCACAAAACTTTGGAAGATTACATGGATGATTTGTTAGCCAAGTCTCTCTTGCGCTTAGATCATCTCGGTGACTTAAGCAAGATTCTCGATCGCCTCATAGAGCATAAGGTTAGACTGAATCCCAAGAAGTGCGTGTTCGGCGTCACATCTAGAAAACTCTTGGGTTTTATAGTCTCAAAAAGAGGCATCGAAGTGGACCCGAACAAAGTCAAGGCAATCCTTGAAATGGCTCCCCCAACCACTATCAAGCAGCTCAGAAGTCTGCAAGGAAAGGTCGCGTCGATTAAACACTTCATAGCGCAATTATCTGACAAATGCCAACCCATGAACAAATTATTGCACAAGGGGGTCACATTTCATTGGGATGACGAGTGCCAGTCAGCCTTTGACGAAATCAAACAGTACTTGGCTTTGCCGCCAGTATTGGCACCACCTAGACCAGGAGTGCCGTTCTACTTATACATCTCAGCTACTAAGGTGGCACTGGGAGCCATGCTAGCCCAGAAAAATGAACTTCACAAAGAACAGGCTACATACTATCTTAGCCGCACCTTGGTCAGTTACGAACTTAACTATGCATACGTTGAGAAACTCTGCTTGGCAGTGGTGTTTTCTACCAAGAGGCTACGCCATTACATGCTGAGCAACACGACGTATGTTGTGTCTAAGGAGAATCCATTGTGATACATGATGAGTCATACTTATCATAGTAGTCGCACGGCGAAATGGATCATGTTGTTGACGAAATTTGACATTGAGTTTATTGGGCAAAAATCTATAAAAGGACAAGTCATAGCCGATCAACTAGCAGAGGCTCCTCTTGAAGACGATCAGCCTCTGGTCATAGAACTACCCGATGATGGGGTCTTCCATGTCTCAGAATCGCCAGATTCTGATGAGCTTGAGTCTCGAGCCGACATAACCTTATTTTTTGATGGTTCTAAATGCGAGCAAGGGGGTGGCGCAAGAATTGTATTCTTCACACCGTAGGGCGCTCCAATGCCCCTGTCATTTAAATTAAACTTCCGATGCACCAACAACAATGCGAATATGAAGCCTTGCTCCTAGGTGTTCAGACAGCAATCGCCATGAACATCAAAATATTGAACATCTTTGGTGATTCGTTGTTAATCGTCAATCAAGTCAAAGGGGTATATCAATGCAAATGCCCAGTTCTAAAGGCCTATAAAGCCCTCGTGGACAAATTCCTAGCAAAACTTGAGTGGTATGACATCGAGGCACTCCCTCGATCATCGAATCGTTTTGTGGACACAATGGCCTCTTTGGGGTCACTAATCCCGCAAGACCTTTCCGGTGACATAACAACCATTCAGGTCAAAACCTTATCGCAACCCGCGATGGAGCGCGCAAGCTCAGACTTAACGCCAGGTGTCCACATGATCCAAATTGAACCATCTTCGGATAAGTTCTTTCGAATCCAAGACTGTTTGAAACGCGCCAACTAGGGATCTTTGTTTTCCCCCACTCCCATTAATAGCAACACAACGCTATTCTTGCAAGTTCTATCCCAATCAACATTTGTCAGGGAAGAACTTCAAAAGGGATTGGCTGTTCATACTGTCGAGGTTTCGATAAACGAGGTGGTATTTACCCATAAGAGACTACCTCAAGTTAGGTAATCTTCCCTTTGGATTGACGCACGTCGCAAAACGAACATTCAAACAGAAAGCAGCAAAATATGTCTTGATAGGAGACATTTTGTATCGTCGCAGCCATGACGAAATTCTTCTATGCTGTCTGGACCAGCAAGAATCCACTTGGGCAGTTGCCCAAGCGCATGACGGTACATGTGGTGGCCACTTTAGTGGTATGGCCATCGCAAAGCGCATTCTTCGCATGGGCTATTATTGGCCATCTTTAGAGCGATATTGTTGCGAGTATGTCAAGAAGTGCGTGAAGTGTCAACATCATGCCAATTTGATGCACGTACCTTCCCAGGCCCTACAGACAGTCCAGTCTGCTTGGCCATTTTTGTAGTGGGGCCTCGATCTAATCGAAATGAGCTTCCATGGCCGCCTTAGTTAGCTGGAAGAAAATTTAGATTTTGGAAGACATTTCCTTCTTTCTCATGCAACCAATAATTGATAGACCTATTTTTGGATTTCTTTGATTTTTTTATTCTTTGAAAGGTTTTCTCCATGGGTAAATGTGGCCATGGAAGCTCATTGTAATTATAGTGACAATAGTCTCCTTTGGAAAAAGTGAGAGTTATACGAAATGCACTTCTTTCTTTGTATTTATGAGTGCTTGTATATACAATTGGGCCATGAAGGAAACTACAAGTATTATTCATCATAAGGGGAAGAGTTAATTAACCAAAGCCTATAAATGACTTCTTTGAATCTTCTCATCCTTTTGGTGGAAGGCTCTATAGGATTTGACAATGTTGGTGCTATTGATCTTCTAGTATCTTCATTGTTAGTCTCGTATTCTAATTTGAATTTCATGTTGTTAGTATCCATGGTGTCCATGTTTTGTATCATGCTTATGATTTTACTATTTTAGATATTTAGATAATATGAATTAGTAGAATAATTATCAATATGTTGGTCTTCTTCAAAGGGATTGATTGTGCATTGATATCTTTGAGATTTTAATTTTTTGGTCCCACATAAGATTGATCAAGTAAACTAGTATCATTTAAAAAAAATTTGACATTAGAATTAGTTTGATGATCATATAGTAAGAACCAAAATCAGTTGCGCTTACAATCCCATTTTGTTTAGAACTAACAAGGGTCCTCCTTCCCAAAGTTGAGGGTATTTATTCTTTTGTTGTAAGTAAGACAAATGCATTAAGCATGTTCATTGAAAATGCCTTCATATTTTTCAAGTAAATAATTTTATTGAAGAGAATTGTGAATAACTCTACTCTTCTTCACTGTCGAATCATGCACATAATGTTCAACCTTGTGATGTGATAGCTTCATGTGATGGGTGGTCAATCTCCTATAAAATTGAATAGTTGTAGAACCAAGATTTTATTATTATTATATTATTTTAATTCTTTTTTTTATATTATTATTTAGTTTGGCCACTAGCTATGGAAAGGTGGATCACTAGCCTAGAATATTTGGTTATCAATAAAGTTAGACCACGAGTTTAAAATAAAGTAATCCATAAGCCCAAAATATCTTGTCACCTACCTTTGAAGAATAGTTCAAAAAGTGACTCTAATACCACCAATTATATACCTAAAACGTATATAAAATAATATGTGAAGAGTCACAAATGAAAAACATGAAAGATCAAGTGAAAAGCATTTTATATTATATGCTTTTGAAGAAGATAAATTATTTGATGCAAACATAGAGTTTGATAAAGTGATAATGAATTTATATTGAGAAAAAAAAAATAAAGTTTAAACGACTAACTTATAAATTTCTCCTACATACATTGCAAATACCACATGATCATGGGTATTCAAAGTGT
This sequence comes from Wollemia nobilis, assembly GCA_028583015.1. NCBI lineage: Eukaryota > Viridiplantae > Streptophyta > Pinopsida > Araucariales > Araucariaceae > Wollemia > Wollemia nobilis. The sequence continues at coordinate 4,828,879 of JAQPPZ010003222.1, forward strand.
CTACAAGGATAATTTTGTTAATTGGAAAGTCCAATGAATTGTGTTTTGAAATATTTATAGTATGACCTTAATAGTCCAAGTCCTATAATGATGAAGTACCTCTAGTTGCTCTTGATGTGGCCTATTGGCAAGTGTTATGAAATCCTTCAACCATAAACTATATAAGCCTCTAGGGTATTCTCTATGTAATCCTACGAAAATTCTATATGCAAGCTACAAGCACCCTTCTATGTAAGCCTATGAGCATTATTTTATGTAATAATTTGGGCATCTTGATTTAATCCTATGGCTACTTTTGATGTATTTAGCCTTAGCGATTTTGGTTAATCCACCTCTATAGTTAACCTTGATTAAAGGGTTTGACACATTTATTATATTCTAATTGAACCTTCAAGTCATGTTGGCTTGAGGTTAATGCCTTATCAAGAATTTGGTATCAATATAAATACCCTCCAATGGTTATTTCATTGTATCAGTTGTTGATATATGATATCATGGAGGTGCCCTTAGGAACCCTTTCATTATTTCTTATTTCTATTTGTTTTGTTTATCTCTGTTTCTCTATGTTCATATATATGCTCCTTTATTTCATTCATGATTCTTTTTTTTTTTATATACGATTACAGTGAATGTATGTTTCACAATGTTTATTGAGATAATTGTGAATTCTTACATGGTATCAAAGGAAAGATGAAGTAACTTTGCTTAATCAAATAAAAAATATGTACGAGGTCAACCATGGCAAATATGGATGAACCATCACTTGAAGAATTCCATGGGAGTCTTAGTTTATTTATTTTATTTTTTGTGATTTTACCATTTAACATATCTTTTTTACGTTCAAAGAATTTGGTTGTCTCCCTCTAATAACTTATTTTCAAAAAGGGAATATTTTATCAAACATTTCCACCTTCAACAACAAAAGCAGATGATAAAATCCTTTCACATGAATGAGAAGCGACTACCAATTTTCTTTTCCATGTCGTTAGATTAGAAATATTTAGATTAAGAACAAAAAGTATGGAGTGGAGTTTGTTTTATCCGAGCATAATAGCATACTTAAAAAGTATTTGCATCATAAGACATAAGTCTCGTGTTTGATTCCTAGCAATGAGGCTCTCTAATAGTTTTAAGCAATTGTTTTTGGGATGTCCTCAGGTTTTCCAAAACTTTACAATAAAATATTAATAAAGAACTATATGATGGAATAGAAAGGTTTTTTGCCAACACCACTAAGGTCTATGTTCAATTCTAGTAGTCTAGCTTACTTCATATTTTTGATGCTGTGTTTGTCATTTGAGGTTATTTAAAAAACCATCAAAGTGGTGTGTAAAATAAAAACCCTCTCTTGAGCACCTGACACGGCCATGATGTATTAATAAGGTGTTTCTTCATTATGGTTGATTTTTTAAATTCAGATATAGACACAATGTTGTTGTTAAGTATTTATGCCTTGGACAACATTTTGTACAGTCATGGAGACTTTCCCAGTGTTAGCACTCATTAATTCAATATATTTTATAGTTTTAAATTCTTTAAGAAATGTGTGAATGTATGTTTAGTAAACATATAAAACCATGAATATCGTTTATAGTGTCAAGATTATTTACAAAGCGATTTAGTTGAAGAGCACTATGGTGGTATTTTTATTATATTTGAAGTACTAAATAGAAAATAGAATAACTAATTTGCAATGTTCATCCTTATATTTGGTATAAGTAGCCATTGTGATACATATGGATTAGAATTTTTTTGATACATTCTATTTATGATATAAAAATTCACAAGCTTCCTATATCGTTTTTCATTTGACTAATAAAGGTACCCATAAAATTCTACACTTGTATGAGAAAATTTATTACTAAAGAAACATAAATAATGATATTTGAATTTTTAGCTTTTATTTTCCTCCACTTTTCCTTGTTTGCTTTCAATGTCTCCGTTACTTCATCCATTATCAAATATGGGAATACCTTTAAGTTTTTCAACTATTTAGTCCTTCCAAATTATTCTTTATCGGACCAAAAGTGTGCATATGGAATCTCAAGCCCTTCCAATATTACATCCCCTTACTCCTCCAACACTTCCTTCAGTACATTAAAGTTAAAAATATTTAGAAAGTGGAGTCTGGAAAATGCCCTTGAATTTCCAAACACGTTTGATGACTCCCCATATTGAGTTATTTTCCAACACCAAGTTTGAAAATAACATGTTGGGCACTATTTTAAGCATAGTAAGAAATCTCTACTAGGATAATTACATGACTTATCATGGTGCTAGTTGGAGTTTGATGTGGTTTTAATGGGTTCTATCCATACACATGAGTTGGTTACTTAATCGTTATGTCACCTCATAATAATTGACTCAATATGATGAAAAAATAGAATATTTTCATGCTAATATAGTTTTTCAACACCATGTTGGTCCAACATATGGTATCAAAGTAAGCTACGATTGGTATACCTAAGCAACTTACAAGCACATTCAAGTTTGGTTGAATCTTAAACCTTCTAGTTAGACCCACTCAAGATGAACAACTACAATTCCACCATTCAAATGAGATATTAAGGAATATGACAACTATAAATACAACAAAGCTCACATAATATTGCATAAGGATTTGAGGTTCGTTTTTAACTATCACTTTTAGAAGCATCAAAAAGATAATTTTAAAAATTAAATAGTGCGATGGAAAATCTATTGTGTATATTAACTTAAGAGAATGTATTGGTATCAAAATAATCCTAATCACTTACATGTGTTGGACTCATTACTGATTATATATATATATATTGCAAGTTAAAAATGTATCGGAGAACTACATAGAAAAAACCTTAACATTTAAAAATTTGAAGAAAGCTTTGTTTTCTATTTCAAATATAAAATATATATATATGAATAAGATTTTAGTTATTTTTTTAAATAACTATATTTAATAATAAACAATTATATTTAAAAAACAAAAAATAAAATTTGCTCATATAAATTTTATATGTTTTTATAATTAAAAAAAAAAATCAAAATTTATTTTAAAAGTAGAAAAACATCTCTATTTAATTATGTTTAATAATAGAATAAGTATCTTTCCGTTTGAAAGGAAAAATATTTAGAAGATAAATAGCAAACATTGTGAACAAGAGAAGTCAAATTCTTCTTATAATCTTAAATCCCAACATATAACATATATTTTAAAAAACACATATTTTAAAAATATGGTCAAAGAAATTTGAAATGGTTAATCAAGGAAATATATATTCACTATACAATGAACATAAGTAACCATGGATTAGAACTTTCAAAAAAATGTTTTAAAAATAATGCTACATGGATTAGAACTTTAAAAAGTGTTTTAAAAATAATGCTACATGTGTCAAGATTGATAGGAAGCCATTAAGAATGGTGTGTTATTGCTTAAATTGATGTTTTATGAATATTAAATTACATTTAATTAAATTTAAACACATTAAACACCTATGCTCTTAGGCCATTTGGTGTTTAAAATATGTTTATAAGATTGCAAATGTTTGTGAAAGGCACATAAGTGATAAGAAATTAAATAGATTTTTTGATTAATATTAAATAAAATTTATATTTTTCTAGTTATTAGAAAAGAATTATATAAATTAGTTTTTGGTAGAGCATAGTATTTATTTGATTTTACACTTTTATTTTATTTGGAATATTTAAGTTCAAAAATGTGTATTTAAAAATATATAAAGTAAATAGTATGAGAGTAAAGAGTATGAATATATATAATAAATTTTAAAATAAATAGGATTGTGTATTATATTTTAGATTTTCATTAAAATAAAATTTTATATGATTTTTAGTTTTTTGGACATTAAAATTTATTATAAATATAAGGATCATCTCGTGCAACCTTGATTTTATGAGAAGGAAGCGGAAGTTTTATATGGTTTTTTAGTTTTCTAAAATTAAAATTTATTATAAAGCATGTATAATATTTGAGTTTGCGAGAAGTGAAAATTTTATCTGGTTTTTAGTTTTCTTAAATTAGAATCTACTATAAAGCATGAGGGTCATTTTGTATAACCTTTGACCTTAGGATAAAAACAAATTTTCTACTACAAAAATTATTTTTTAACCTATAAATTTATTTAAAAAAAGAAAATCATTTAATTTTATAAATTATATCAACTACTTTTAATAGCTTAAGGGTTTTTTAAGATGAAATAAGAAAAATAAAATTCAAGGTAAAGAATTTTATTTTAAAAATATTCTTAGATTTTAATATATAATTAATTGAAATACCATTACTATTAATATGAGAAAGGAAAGATAAGAAGTGACATTAGCTCGACCGGTTTGATTTTTCAATATTTAAAAAAGAAGACAATGATTCACATCTTGCCAAGTGATATATGAATAATATGCAAGCATACGTGGTAATGATGTTCTTCAATCCCATATAACCAACTACTCAAGCAAATTTTTAACGTTTAATAAATTTTTTTATTAAAATTATTGTTTTTATTTTTATTTTTAAGAAGATAAGGCAACAATCTTTCTATTAGTGTTGAGTACAAACTGCTGTACATAGTCAAGAACTGAACAAGACATTTGTGTAAGTTCAAATTCAAGTCGGCACAGTATATAAATTTCTCCTAAGACAAGCTACCATGTCATCCTTCATCCTTCAGTTAGCAACCTAAGAAGAGTTGAGTGCTCAATAACAAGTCTGCTATTAGCCAAGACGTCTGCCTAATGATAGATGTCAAAGTACAAATACCTTAATTACTAGAAGCGTATAAACTTTTGAAAGAGCGCGGCAGGTTGGAAAGCTCCATTGATCTTATCACGGAGCTACCTACAAGGTGATCTTCTTAGCGGGCAGCGATATCAAGTAATATGGTAAAACGGCATTATGGGCATCACTTTGTACCATTAAGGATTGCCCAAAGATAATGCTAGTGAAGCCAAAGCAAGCTCTTATTTGGGCAGTTGTAGCTGCAAATACTTTCCAAAAAAGGTTACGGATAATCATCATCCTCATGCTTACGATTTGTGTTGCAAAATTAAACACCAGTCTAATCCGTCACAAAATGGTATATGGAATCCACATGGCTTTCAACATCCCAAAGAAAGTTACCAAAAGTAACAGCCTCTAAGAACAAGCTAATTAAACCTGAAAAGCTTATCCGGATAATTTCTTCATTTGAAGCTGCCACTGGACCAGACAATATCTGAACAGGCCTTCCAAACAATGCTTCAGAATGTCTTTCAATTATACTGATACCTTCCTTTGACCTCATCGTTGTATATCTCTGCAATGTCTCTTGATCAAAAGATACTACATACGATTTCAACTTACAAGGCTTAACTCCGACACCCGCAAAAACTGCATCGTCAAATTCTGGTTCTGAATGAGTTCCTCTACCAGGCACTGTTGCAGAAGCAATTTCTCCAGATGAGGAGCCCATCTGAAATTTATCCGCGTGTTTTGGGTCACTACCATGAAACTGCTCTACATCACCTTCTTCATTCAGGCCAAAAGGAAGTGTTTTCATGCTTTTCTCAAGTTGAAAACGTTGGTCCACCCTTCTCAAAAAGTATCCATACATCACAGAAGCTGCATATACTTGTCCTACTCGCAGCTGGCCTATTTGAGCAATAGCATTTGTGTCTAACATACGGTTCCCAAAAACATGAGCAAGGTGATTCTTAATCATCTCAAATGCCTCAGGAGAATGCACCCTCTCAAGTTTGTGGTCTTGCTTGGACCACGTATCAACTCTACTTGTGATAGGATCAGGTGTCGAAATGTTTGGTATCAACGAAACCCCAGCATCAATGAATTTTTGGACAATTAGAGCATAAACAATTTCTTCAAGTGTCCTTTGCCTCTCCGCAGCTTTCAACTCTGCAATTCTCCTATACAAAACAAGTTCCATGCCAGTTGTTGAAGGCGGCCTCTGTTGGGCATCTGCATCCCGATCAGCTAGAAGCCTCTCCAACTGTTGATCAACTGCTGCAGGAAGAAGATGGGGGTGCTCGTTCAAAAGCTGAGACAGAAGTTGGCCTGTCGGTGACTCCAATTGCAAAGGAGCAATTCGTTGACAACTGGCTCCCTCATTCCCACCCGCTCTAACACGCACGCACACTTTCTCCTTTCTTCTCTTTGAACACGCAACTCCCCAGTTCTTACCTCCAGTTGAGAATGGCGATCCATGTGAGAAACCAAACATGGATTTTGAAATGGCCGTTGCCATGGCCCGAGGTGCTCCAGTTACTTTAATCCTGGTGCTGAACCACCTACCACTGCCGACAATATCCATACCCACACACACTCCTTGCATGCTGTTACGAGGGTAGGCTGAAGACCCCAAACCCTCAAACTTTCAGTAGAACGACACACGTGAACTCAGAGGATCTCTGCGGGCAAACCTTGAATCTAAGATCGTATCATTATAAACTTCTATTGTAATTGTGGAATCCCCAATTTCTTCAAAGAAATTGTGGAGCCACAGAAGAAACGTGGCAACCAAAGACACTGCCAAAAACAAAGATAAACATTGGTAAGTGCACAGGAATCTTCCCTAAATTGATATTTTTTCCTCTTTCGTAATGGAGTGGTCAAAATTCTCCTCCCCTTCAATTAAAATGTGCCCCAAATATTGTCCAAGTAAGAATATATTGTTCCGTTCCGCGTTCTGCGTTCTGTCAACATCGTCAATGCTGGTGCTTAACGTATGTTTGGTAAATACAAATTTGGGCATTTTCAGAAACGAATGTTGACTGTTTAGTTATTGCCTATAAATTTTATATCACGTTTGCAAACGTTGGAACCTTCAGAACTTTCTTATTTTCTCGGTCAATATGGCATAATTTGAAATTTTCAAGCATGTTCTTTAATGTTTTGGTCGTGGAATCTGTAAGGGCGCTCCTCTCATCTACTATCTACTATCCATATGCTTTTATTTTGTTGTTTAAGCTCTCTTGGATCAATTCTAGAGAGGATGATTTTTCTAATAATTTGAATATAGTTGAGAGGGTGTTGATATAATAATGATTAAATTATTAATCAAAGGTTGTAAGTTTTATTTATCTCGAAGCATTTCCCTAATAATTTGAATATAGTTGAGAAGGTGTTGATATAATTATGTGTAGACACCAAAACAGCACCAATCTGATTATGTGACTGCAAACACTGATCGCTTTGACAAACACAGCCCCCAGGGCAGCCCTCAAAGGTTAAACAGTGGTCTTAACCACTTTCATAGCAATTTTGTAAGGTCAAGAAGTAATTTGGCACACTTGGAAACTTTGCCCAGTACTCGTCTCACCCCGAGACGAATTCAAAATAGAATCCGTCCCACCCCAGGACGAATTCTAAATCCGTCCCTGGGTGGGACGAATTCCAAGCTTAACGGGCAAAAAGGCAAATGGTGCCAAGTGGCAGCCCAAAACAGTCAGTTAAGGGCTCCTACCTTGCACGCATGTGTAAGTGGACGAGAGGGCCTTTAGAGGACTGTTACAAAAAGCATTTATCAAAGTTCAAGTCAATGGAGGACTCCCCCCCTCATGGGAAGACAAGACGGCCACATGGCGCCTATGGCCAACACTTGGCTTTTGTGCTTCCCTCCCAAAAGAGACCCCTTGGGTCTATAAAAGGTGGGACTTTTCTCACCCAAGATAGACAGGTTGAAGGAGTTTTCAAGCAACGAAGTGCTGCCGAATCGAAGACTCACTTGCATCCCCCTTTGTTCACCTTCCTACATCCACCAATCTCTTTTGCAAGGGAGGTTGTTGGGTGGCCTTTGGAAGCTTGAACCTTACTCAAATCCGACGCATGGACATCTGAACCTACCAATTCGCCGACCCCCAATCCTAAAAGGTTTTGGGCCCATCCCCGGTGGATTGGCTCCAAAATCGAGGGCCAACGGTGGGAGGCCCACTTGGGCACCCCCGCACCTCCCAAGTCCTAATTTTAGTTTTTGAGCACTTTAGATTATTTTTTAGATTGCATTCTATGTTACTAGGTCTGATTAGTCTATAATTGCAATTTTGTAGCTTTTGGTCAGAGTTTAGGGTGTTTTGTATTGCTTTGTCGTTTCGCTAACTTGTAGGTGTCAAGGTCAAATTCCCGAGGGTGGAGGCCAAATTGGGAAAATTCTACCATCTGGGTCGTCCCAAAATGGCCCCAATTACCTAACCCCCCTGTTTGCAGGAGTTTTACAGGTCCCAGGATCCGACATTGGAGCAGCAGCAGGTCGGTTTTTCCTACTCAGAAGAATTCGTCCCACCCAGGGACGAATTACAGTCAGAATTCATCCTGCCCAGGGAAGAATTCCAGTTTAAGGTGGATTGGCCAGCTGCCTCAGTGGCGGTGGCCTTCTGGTAACTTTTCTTACCTTCTGTCAGGTTTTGAAGCAATTTGGATTCACTGTTTTCACGGTTTTAGGCAAATATTCGTATGCATATTTTGTTAGTTTTAGAGAGAGAATGCTTTTCATTTGCAACAGGTGCTACTAACGTCTTGATCATTTTTTTGTTCGTATGAGAAGCAGCAGAGGCGAAGAACTCATCGACATCAGCGGCGGCATCATCTTGGCCCGCCCATTGCAATCGTGGGCACGCGAAAGGAGGAATCATTCAGCGATTGTAATCAAACCCTATTTGTGCTCCTAGCCCCTGAAAAGGGAGGAGGCATTATTGTAATAGAGATCGAAGGAAATTAATGAAAGGGCTGTGTTTTTCTTTATCTTATTGCGTCTCTTCCAATGTGTCTCTTTTCCGTTTCATGCAATTTATATTTCTAGGACTTAAGCGTGCTTAAATTTGAATGCTATCGCACTTGGTGTTTCCTTTGACCGGAATCTCGTGCTTTCAGTGGCGATCACAGTGGGACTTTGTTCCCTGGTTTTTGAAATCACAAAAACTGATCAAAGTTTTGTGTTTGTGCTTGACAGGTACATTTTTTTTTGTTGCAGACTGCTATTCGTATCTGACAGGGACGAATCCTTTTCTGCAATTCGTCTGACCCTGAGACGAATTCAAATTCATCTCTGGGTGGGACGAATTCTATTCTGCAATTCGTCTCCCAGAGGGACGAATTCCTATCTGTAGATTTTCAGAGCAAAAATTCAGAGACAACAGGAGCAAGCTGCCATGTTATCTTTCAGTTAGCAACCTAATAAGAGTTGAGTGCTCAATAACAAGTCTGCTATTAGCCAAGACGTCTGCCTAATGATAGATGTCAAAGTACAAATACCTTAATTACTAGAAGCGTATAAACTTTTGAAAGAGCACGACAGGTTGGAAAGCTCCATTGATCTTATCACGGAGCTACCTACAAGGTGATCTTCTTAGCGGGCAGCGATATCAAGTAATATGGTAAAATGGCATTATGGGCATCACTTTGTACCATTAAGGATTGCCCAAAGATAATGCTAGTGAAGCCAAAGCAAGCTCTTATTTGGGCAGTTGTAGCTGCAAATACTTTCCAAAAAAGGTTACGGATAATCATCATCCTCATGCTTACGATTTGTGTTGCAAAATTAAACACCAGTCTAATCCGTCACAAAATGGTATATGGAATCCACATGGCTTTCAACATCCCAAAGAAAGTTACCAAAAGTAACAGCCTCTAAGAACAAGCTAATTAAACCTGAAAAGCTTATCCGGATAATTTCTTCATTTGAAGCTGCCACTGGACCAGACAATATCTGAACAGGCCTTCCAAATAATGCTTCAGAATGTCTTTCAATTATACTGATACCTTCCTTTGACCTCATCGTTGTATATCTCTGCAATGTCTCTTGATCAAAAGATACTACATACGATTTCAACTTACAAGGCTTAACTCCGAGTCCCGCAAAAACTGCATCATCAAATTCTGGTTCTGAATGAGTTCCTCTACCAGGCACTGTTGCAGAAGCAATTTCTCCAGATGAGGAGCCCATCTAAAATTTATCCGCGTGTTTTGGGTCACTACCATGAAACTTCTCTACATCACCTTCTTCATTCAGGCCAAAAGGAAGTGTTTTCATGCTTTTCTCAAGTTGAAAACGTTGGTCCGCCCTTCTCAAAAAGTATCCATACATCACAGAAGCTGCATATACTTGTCCTACTCACAACTGGACTATTTGAGCAATAGCATTTGTGTCTAACATACGGTTCCCAAAAACATGAGCAAGGTGATTCTTAATCATCTCAAATGCCTCAGGAGAATGCACCCTCTCAAGTTTGTGGTCTTGCTTGGACCACGTATCAACTCTACTTGTGATAGGATCAGGTGTCGAAATGTTTGGTATCAACGAAACCCCAGCATCAATGAATTTTTGGACAATTAGAGCATAAACAATTTCTTCAAGTGTCCTTTGCCTCTCCGCAGCTTTCAACTCTGCAATTCTCCTATACAAAACAAGTTCCCCACCAGTTGTTGAAGGCGGCCGCTGTTGGGCATCTGCATCCCAATCAGCTATAAGCCTCTCCAACTGTTGATCAACTGCTGCAGGAAGAAGATGGGGTTGCTCGTTCAAAAGCTAAGACAGAAGTTGGCCTGTCGGGGACTCCCATTGCAGAGGAGCAATTCGTTTACAACTCGCTCCCTCGTTCCCACCCGCTCTAACAGGCACGCACACTTTCTCCTTTCTTCGCTTTGAACACGCACCTCCCCAGTTCTTGCCTCCAGTTGAAAACTTCAAGGAGGAGAATGGCGAACCATGTGAGAAACCAAACTTGGATTTTGAAATGGCCGTCGCTATGGTCCTAGAAATATAAATTGCATGAAACGGAAAAGAGACACATTGGAAGAGACGCAATAAGATAAAGAAAAACACAGCCCTTTCATTAATTTCCTTTGATCTCTGTTACAATAATGCCTCCTCCCTTTTCAGGGGCTAGGAGCGCAAATAGGGTTTGATTACAATCGTTGAATGATTCCTCCTTCCGCGTGCCCACGATTGCAATGGGCGGGCCAAGATGATGCCGCCGCTGATGTCGATGAGTTCTTCGCCTCTGTTGCTTCTCCTGCGAACAAAGAAATGATCAAGACGTTAGTAGCACTCGTTGCAAATGAAAATCATTCTCTCTCTAAAACTAACAAAATATGCATACGAATATTTGCACGAAACCGTGAAAACGGTGAATCCAAATTGCTTCAAAACCTGACAGAAGGTAAGAAAAGTTACCAGAATGCCACTGCCACTGAGGCAGCTGGCCAATCCACCTTAAACTGGAATTCCTCCCTGGGCAGGACGAATTTTGACTGTAATTCGTCCCTGGGTGGGACGAATTCTTCTGAGTAGGAAAAACCGACCTGCTGCTGCTCCAATGTCGGATCCTGGGACCTGCAAAACTCCTGCAAACAGGGGGGTTAGGTAATTGGGGCCATTTTGGGATGACCCAGATGGTCGGATTTTCCCAATTTGGCCTCCACCCTCGGGAATTTGACCTTGACACCTGCAAGTTAGCGAAACGACAAAGCAATACAAAACACCCTAAACTCTGACCAAAAGCTACAAAATTGCAATTATAGACTAATCAGACCTAGTAACACGGAATGCAATCTAAAAAATAATCTAAAGTGCTCAAAAACTAAAATTAGGACTTGGGAGGTGCGGGGGTGCCCAAGTGGGCCTCCCACCGTTGGCCCTCGATTTTGGAGCCAATCCACGGGGGATGGGCCCAAAACCTTTTAGGATTGGGGGGTCGGCGAATTGGTAGGTTTAGATGTCCATGCATCGGATTTGAGTAAGGTTCAAGATTCCAAAGGCCACCCAACAACCTCCCTTGCAAAAGAGATTGTTGGATGTAGGAAGGTGAACAAAGGGGGATGCAAGTGAGTCTTCGATTCGGTAGCACTTCGTTGCTTGAAAACTCCTTCAACCTGTCTATCTTGGGTGAGAAAAGTCCCACATTTTATAGACCCAAGGGGTCTCTTTTGGGAGGGAAGCACAAAAGCCAAGTGTTGGCCATAGGCGCCATGTGGCAGTCTTGTCTTCCCATGAGGGGGGGAGTCCTCCATTGACTTGAACTTTGATAAATGCTTTTTGTAACAGTCCTCTAACGGCCCCTCCGTCCACTTACACATGCGTGCAAGGTAGGAGCCCTTAAATGACTGTTCTGGGCTGCCACTTGGCACCATTTGCCTTTTTGCCCGTTAAGCTTGGAATTCGTCCCACCCAGGGACGGATTTAGAATTCATCCTGGGGTGGGACGGATTCTATTTTGAATTCGTCCCGGGGTGAGACGAGTACTTGGCAAAGTTTCCAAGTGTGCCAAATTGCTTCTTGACCTTACAAAATTGCTATGAAAGTGGTTAAGACCATCTGTTTAACCTCTGAGGGCTGCCACTGGGGGCTGTGTTTGTCAAAGCGATCGGTGTTTGCGGTCACATAATCGGATTGGTGCTTGTTTTGGTGTCTACGAGATGCCATTTTTTGGGAAGCGCTGCGGGTGACGTGATCTTGAGCAAAAATAGATAACCAAAGCACTAATGATTAGGGTTTCTTGGTAACCTAACCAACTTTTGATGCCCCAAGTATGGAAAGGGCATGCATTCTTGAATCCTTGCTTCTGACGAGCTAAGGAATTTGATTTCAAGTATTAACATGTTTTGGTGAGGTGTGACTTGAACTTAGACATTGATCAGTCATGAACAAGTGAAGGGTGTTTTTATCCTCAGGGGGAACCTTGTGTTCATGATTCATGAAATGCCAAGTGTTTGATTGATTTGATTGTTGCTTGTTTACTGCCCCAAGCAGGAGCGTGGTTGTTTTTGTCAATGATTCTTTGAATGCATGTCATTTTCCTTAATTGGGTGTGTGATTGTTGGTTGGTGACTAAGTGTGACTACCCCCTCAAGCGACGAATCGATGAGGGAATGACCTTCGTGAGAGAAGCGACGAGTCGCTTGACCCAAGATGACTTGTGCAAGGTTGCCTTTAGAGGGTTTACCGTTAAGCGTGTGCAATTTTTCCAACATATGGACCTATTTTTGGTGGGTGTTAACCCTTTTGGTGATGTCATAATGAGGTGAAATCATCGAAAACCTATTTCCGTGGAGCGGTCCGACTATGATAGCCTTCTTGGGGAACTAGGAGAGCGATAATTTGGACCTCGACATCGATTTTCTCTGCCTAGAGGTTAAGTGCATGAGCACTTATGCCTGGCAATGTTTTTGTTGTGTTTTTGTTGAATTTTGTCTTGTTTTTGTTGTTTTTGTGACATCATTTGGTGATTGAATTGTCGGCAATCCGTCCTCCCGTGGAGCGGTCCGGCTATGGTAGCCTTCTTCGGGAGTAGGATAGTGACAATGCAAACCCCGACATCAATTTTGCTATGCCAAGAGGTTAAGTGCAAGAGTACTTATGTCTGGCAATGTTTATTGCTTGTTTTGTGTTGCATTTTTTTGTTGTTTTGTTGTTTTTTTGTGACACCATTTTGGGATTAAATTTTCAAAATTTGTCTTCCCCTGGAGCGGTCCGGCTATGGTAGCCTTATTAGGGAGTAGGATAATAATAATTTGTGACCCCGATGTCGAATTTGTATGCCCATGTTGTCAGTTGCATTTGCAATCCTGTCAGGCAGTTTTATTGTATGTTTTTAGTGCATTTTTAGTCATTTTTCTTGATATAATAATGATTAAATTATTAATCAAAGGTTGTAAGTTTTATTTATCTCGAAGCATTTCCCTAATAATTTGAATATAGTTGAGAAGGTGTTGATATAATTATGATCCAATTATTAATCAAAGGTTGTAAGCTTTATTTATTTATCTAGAAGCATTTCTATTTTTTGAAAAGTCTATGTGACTTTTTATCTTGCTATGCTGTTACACTTTTCTTATATTTCAATGTATTTAGAAGAATGGTATTGTAAAAAAGGTTTGGGCATTCTTAAAAAGTCTTCTTCTCATTTAATATTTTTTTTATTTGATCAAACAATTTATTAAATTGAAATAGATAAAAATCAATTAAATTAAAATTTTAAGAAGATTTCATTTAATTTTTTAATATCATAATTAGAGATAAAATTTTAATAATATTTTATTTAATTTTTAATATTATAATAATATGATATATCTTTAAAATAATAAAAAATACTCATCATATTTTACTATATAAGTTAAAAACTATTGAAATATTTTAACATTAATTTGAACATTTTCTTGATGTTATAAGAGATGTTTCTATATACATTGTAAGAGATGTTTATAGGTTAAACAACTTAATAACATAAAACAATTAAAAATTAATTTGACTTTATCAAAATTTTAATGAGATTTTATTAGATTTTTAATATTTTAATTATATGATATATCTTTAAAATAATAAAAGATATTCATCATATTTATTATATAAATTAAAAAATATTAAATTGTTTTAACATTATTGTAAAATTTTCCTTTACACTATAAGAAATATTTCTATATAAATCATTTTTAATGGAATAAATCATTTCATACAAATAATTAATGAATTTTCATTTTGTCCTAAAGGTGTATGCAACTATATTTACCATTGATCATAGTTTTATGACTGCATTCTTTTGAAGTTGTTCCTCCCGTAAACTCTACTTAACCTCAACTTTAACATAATAATTCCTTTTCTAAGTTGTTCTTCCATCACACTCTCCATTTAAACATTATTTTTTCTTATTTATTTCATGTAAAATTTATGAAATAGCATAGAACATATACGATTTCACAATAATCCTTTCAAATCAAGAACTACTAACACATTTAGTATTTATGCATTTTTTACTCCCTAAAAATAAAATCAACTGAACCTTAACCAATCCATATACATATGAAAAACAACCACAACTTGCACTGTGATAGGTGAATTTGGTTGTCACATAAAAACATATATTATGACATGGATGGTTTAGTATAGACATTGAGAGTGAATATTTAGGTACTAGTGGGTACGATTGATGATTCACAATTCCTGAGCATACCCTATAATAATAAATAACATATATAACTAATCATATAACATATCCTCCCTTGAAATTTTTTATCATGAAAGCAATACAAAATATTCAAGTCAAGGAAGTATGTGTGGCCTTTTGAAATTAATAGTTCACTTTCTTTCTCTTTACTTTTTACTTTTTTTTCTTTAATTTTTCTTATATAGTCTTATATTTAAATATAGTTTATTTTTTTTTAAATTAATCAATGACATATTATACAGAACTTTAATAAAATTGTACATCAAAATGAGATTTGCATATATAGTGTTCAATTTTTAGGATGTTAATGCAAGTTTTAACTTTAATTTTTTATTATGGTTGTCAAGGCATCTATTTTGTATATCTTATCTTTAAATATAGAATCTCTTCTCTTCCTCATAAAATTTGGTTGAATTGATCAATGATAGATATAACATATAGAACTTTAACAAAATTGCATATTTACAAAATTAGATTTGCATATATAGTGTTCAATTTTTATGATGCTAATGCAAGTTTTAATTTTGATTTTTTATTTGTGATTGTCAAGGTATTTATTTTGTATGTCATTATTACCATTTGTTTCATAACGTGTAGTGTCAACACTAAGTTTTACATTAAGTATATCACCACTACTTGCACACTAAGGATGAAATGTTGCATAGATAAAAAATTAATCAAGCATAGCCACTTACATGCTATTTGAATTGTCCTTGTATATCCTACCTCCATCATTTCTTGGATGAATTTGTAAATAATGGTTTCTAGTTTTATAAGAAATAAATACCTTTTTAGATGC
This sequence comes from Wollemia nobilis, assembly GCA_028583015.1. NCBI lineage: Eukaryota > Viridiplantae > Streptophyta > Pinopsida > Araucariales > Araucariaceae > Wollemia > Wollemia nobilis. The sequence goes on from JAQPPZ010003222.1 coordinate 4,844,597, forward strand.
TTCCTTATTACTAGAAGTTGAAAACAATGATTCACAACCAATTTTTATTTTCTATTGGATGGTCACAACTATAAAAACTTTGGTTTTATACTCCCTTTGTAATTTGTTTATTTTCAAAAAGATTTGTTTATGCATCTATAATTATTTGGTACAACTAACACTCTCTTCATAGTTTATTCCTGTACCATGAAATTCTAACATTGACCAACAATGTCTAAATATTTTGTGGTTTAAGGCTCATTTCATTGACAAAGAAGACTCCAAACAAATTATGTGAAGATACAAAAGTGTTATTACGAATATTTTTGTTTTCCTAAATCACATTCCTCTTTTGATAGAGAGTTGGGGATTCTCTATATTATCATTCTTTATAATGAAATATCATGAATTTTTCTGAAGATGTCTATGGGAAAAAAAAAATATATTTTGGAAGAGATTTTTCTTCTTTCTCAACTAAGAATTAATAGACCTGTTTTTGGATTAATTTGATTTTTTTAGTCTTTGAAAGGTTTCCTCCATGGGTAAATATGACCATGGAAGCTCATTATGATTATAGTGACAAGATTGTCCTTTGGAAAAATCAAGAGTTATATCAAATATACTCATATTTTAGTATTTATGACTTCTTGTATATGCAATTGGGTTGAGCATTATCTATATTTGGAATATGAATTGCTAATTAGATTCTTGGAATCATTAAAATGATGGAGGAAATTGTAAGTATTATCATAATGAAGATAAGAGTTGATTAATTAAAGCCTATAAATTCCTTCCTTGAATATTCTCATCATTTTAGTGGAAGTCTCTATAGTGTTTGACACTATTGGTGCTATTGATATTCTAGTATCTACATTGTTAATATCATCTTCATATTTGAATTTCATGTTATTAGTATATGTGCTGTCCATATTTTATATCATGTTTATGATTTCACTATGCTAGATATTAAAATAATATGAATTAGTAGAATAATTTTGAATATGTTGAACTTCCATAAAATGATTGATTATGCATTTACATCTTTAATATTTTAATTTATTTTGTCCCACATATGATTTATCAAAAGTAAACTAGTATCACTTACAAATTTTTTGATAACAAAACTAATTTGATGCGCATATAGTAAGCAAAAAAATTACTTGTTCTTACAATACCATTTTGTATAGAATATAACAAGGCCCCTACTTCCCAAATTTGAGGGTATTGCTTAATTTATTGTAAGTATTTCTCAAGTAAAGTATTTGATTTAAGAGAATGCTGCATAACTCATCAACTCTTCTTCACTACTAAATCATGCACATAATGTTTAAACTTATGATGTGATAACTTCATGTGATGGGTGGTCAATTCCCTATTAAATTGAATAGTTGTAGAACTAAGATATTATTATTATTTTATTATTTTAACTTTTTAAATATTATTTTTTAGTTTGGCCACTAGCTAGGGAAATGTGGGCCTCTAACCTAAACTATTTGGTTACCAATTGAGTTAGACCACAAGTCAAAAAAAATTAAGGCACAAACCCACAATATGTAGTCACCTATGTTTGGGCAATATTTTAGAAAGTATCTCCAATACCACCTATTATATCCTTGAAAGACATATAAAATAATATGTGAAGAATCACAAAATAAAAACATGAAATATAAAAAAAAGAGCATTTTATTTTATATGCTTTTGAAGAAGGTAATTTATTTGATGCAAAATATAGAGTTTGATAAAGTGAAAATGAATTTATGTTGAGAAAAAAAAGGATGTTTAAAGGATTAACTTATATTTTTCTTCTACTTATATTACAAAGACCACATGATCATGGGCATTCAAAGTGTCTATAAGGTTAATTTTATTTAATTGAGAAGTGCAAATAATTATGAGTTGAAGTATTTGCAATATGACCTTTATATTCCAAGGCCAGTAATGATGAAGTAGCTATAGGTTATCTTGATGTAACCTATGGTCAAGTGTTATGAAATCCTTCAAACTTTCTCTATATAAGCCTCTACGTATTGTATATGTAATCCCATGATAATTTTATATGTAAGCCTATGGATGTCCTTCTATGTAAGCCTAGCCTATGAGCATTCTTTTGTGTACTCAAATGGTAATCTTGATGTAAGCCTATGCATATTGATGTAATCCTATGGTGACTTTTAATGTATTCAACCTTAGATATTTTGTTTGATTCTCCTCTATAATTAAAATTAATTAAAGGGTTTATTACATTTATTGTATTATAATTTAACCTTCAAGTTATGTTGATTTAAGTTTAATACAAATCAAGAATTTGGTATCAATATAAATACCCACCAAAGGTTGTTCCATTGTATCCGTTGTTGATATATGAGACCATGGAGGTGCCTATGGGAATCCATTTGTTATTTTTTATTTCTATTTGAGTTGTTTATCTATTTTTTTATTTTTATCTATATGATCCTTTATTTCACTCTTATTCTATTTTTACATTTGATTATGGTGAGTGTGTGTTTCGTAATATGTTTGGAAAGTATAGTGAATTCTAACATGGTATCAAAGGCAAGACGAAGTAACTTTTCTCAATCAAACAAAAAGGATGTACAAGGTAAACCATGGCAAATATGGATGAACCATCATGTGCATACTTCCATGGGGTATTAGTTGAAATTATTTTTTTGTGATTTTATATTTTAAGATATCCTTTTTACATTCAAAGAATTTGGTCTTCTTCCTCTAATAAATTGTTTTAAAAAATAGAATATTTTTCAAAAATTTCCTCCCTTAATGACAAAACCAGATGATAAAATTATTTCACATGAATAAGATGTGACTACAAATAATCATTTCTATGTTCTTAGATTAAAAAATATTAGTTTAAGAAGAAAAACATGGTGTGGAGTTTGTTTCATCTTAGCATAATAACATACTGAAAAATTATTTGCATCATAAGACATAAGTCTCATGTTTGATTCCTAGTAACAAAGCTCTCTAATTATTTCAACAAAATTTTTGGGGTTCCCTCAAGTCTTCCAATACTTTACAATAATATATTTCTAAAGAACTATATGTTTGAAAATAAAGGTTGTTTGCTAATACCATAGAGGCTCGTATTCAATTCTAATAGTCTAGTTTCTTTCATATTTTTGATATGGTGTTTGGTAGTTGAGGTTATTTGAAAATTTATCATGGTGGTGTGTAAAATACAATCCCTATTTTGAACACTTGACACAACCATGATGTATTCATAAAGTGTTTCCTCATTATGATTGAGGTTTTAGATTAAAATATAGACACAACATGTTACATTTTTGTACCTTTGTCAAAATTTTATGTAGTCAAGGAGACCCTCCTAGTGTTAGTGTTCATCAATTCCATTAACCCATATTACCAAAGTTTTAAGGGAATCTTATTTAAAGCCATAGGATTAATGTTTGAATTCCATGGTGGCCAACATAGATGTTATAAAATGAACTATAGATTATATAAAATCAACCAATCATTTTGTAATGTAGGTTGAAGCCTAATTCATTGTTCATCATCCTAGTTGGAATTCCTATAAAAAAATAATATTGATAGAGGTGGCACCTAAAGGTGACAATTCACAAATTTTAATTTGTTAGATGTTTTTCTAGGGATTTTCATTTTTTTCTAATTTTCATCTCTAATATGGCCAAAGTTTCCAAGGTCATAAATTTTGTACACATATATATTTTAGTCTTATTATTTTCTAATTTCATAGCTTTTTGAACTCTATATATTAGTGACATCATTTAAGGACTTGTTATATTTTTGTGCAAAATTGATTGAGTTTGCATTTTCTTCTCTAGCTTTGGTGTGGTAATTAAATTGTCAATTAGTAGGGTATTTGGCAAACTTGTTTGTAGTTAACACGTCTATAGTTTAAAATCCTTCTTCAACAAGTAGGTTAAAGGTTCAAAATTTATTTCTTCTCATTTCTTTTATCATTGCACTCAAGGGTTGGCATTTTCAAGGACCATTTTGTTACTCTTTGATATTAGAAGAAAGAAAGATTCATTGACCCATATGAACATTTAATATGGAGGAGATGTATCATATATAATACATTTTATTGAACCCTTAGGCTAAATTATGGGGTGTATTGAAATATTTGTAATATGACCTTAGTAGACTAAGTTTGGTAGTGATTAAGCAGCTACAGGTGCTCTTTATGTAGCCTATGCAAACGTTTTATGAAAGGATTTGGGAATTATCTATGTATTCCTATGGGTAATTTTTTATATAATCCTATGATAATTCTATAAAGACCCATATGTATCTATATGTAAAGCCTACAACATCTTGATTTAAGAATGGGGGCATATTTTATATATTCACCCTTAGCGATATTGCTTAATCCACCTCTATGGTTAACCTTCATCATAAGGTTTAATATAATTATTATATTGTAATTAACATTCAACTCAAGTTATGTTAGCTTGAGGTTAATACCTAATTGATTATTATGTATTACTATAAACACCCCCTAATGATTGATTCGTTGTATCAATTGGTGATATGCGAGATCATGGGAGTATCTATAAGCACCCACCCTTTATTCCTTCTTTCTAGTTGTGTTATTTATCTATTTCTATATTTTTATCTATATGTTTTTTTTTGTTAATCTTCTTACTTTTCATACATATGATCATGGTGAATGTATATTTTGAAATATTTCTTAAAAATATTATGAATTCCAACATTATGGAGCAATAATAAACCAATTGCAATTATATGCGCATTAATTAAGTTCAAATCCTCTCATTATGATGGACACTTAAATGATAAGGTAACCAACAACATAGAATTATCATTCATTCAAATAAATATAATACATGTGGAGTTTATTCCGTCAACATATAATGAAATCTATGAATTAAATGGATGGAAAGAATATTAATTACAAGTTTGGATGAACTAAACTTATATTGATTAAACTTATTTATTTTTATCATATTTAGAATACTTTAAAATATCCTTACTTATATTTACAATTTTATTTAAAATAAAAGTCATAAACCTCAAATCCATTCGAAAGGAGATTGTATTCTAATTAAATCATTCAAATAGAGAACCATAAATAAAATATTAATTAGATATAATAGAATATTAATAGTTTCACATGTTGGTGTAGAGAAGACCTTGATAGGAGATTGTTTAATTTTTTACATCCATTATTTTGGTTTATATAATATTAATTCTTCAAACACAAAAAAAATGAATTGAAACCCAAGTTCTAGCATTTAATTAATTATTGTTAGTCTCACAATGACACTGAGATGGGGGGTGAATCAGTGTAGCTCTTTAAAACTTAAATCTTCAACACTCAAAGCCAAAACAATGAAAACATAAAACCAAATAAAGCAAGTATAACAAGAGAGCATCACACAACACAAGATGTACCGAGGTTCACCACTTTGGCTACATCCCAAAAAATAACTGTTTGGACTCCCATACAAATCTAACCTTTGCAAAGAACCAACTTTACAATCAATTTACCAACATCCACTAGAATGAGCACCAACCCCTGATTTATCTACACCAACAGAAAGGAGCACAAACCCCTGATTTATCTACACCAACAAAAAGGAGCACCAACCCCTCTACCAAACACCCACTTGATTTTGATATTGATAATAAAATGACATATATGAATTTCTTCATTGAAACCAAAACCCTTTATGTTTTGTAAGCTCAAAATATAAAACTTTCTATTTCACCCAGTATAACATCCCTCTCTCTGCATTACTCAGAATTTGAATCTTCTCTTCTCACAAAAAAAATGATTATTCTCTTATCTCGTTCTGCCAATTGCTAAACACTTTTTGGGTATTGTGTAGCACTTTGTCTGTGAACTACTCTCAACATTTCAGCCATAATAGATATCATATGATAAATTTATGCCCAAAATACTGAAGTGACATTTTTCACCACTCTCCAAAAATCACAGATTTTCTCTCTTTATTTCTCTCCACACACACTTTTCTCTTGACAAAATAAAGTCCCCAAATTTCAATAAAATTTCTTGTCACTTAAAAATCACACTCTTGCATTCTTTTTCCATTTTACATTTTAAAAATATTTTCTTTAATGAAGCTTCTTTAAACAATATAAATTCTTTTTTTTTAATTTTGAGAAGGCATTTCGTCAAACACGTCACATGCAAAGAATTGACACCTTACTCGTTCTCTTACTTCGAAGCCACGTGAGACCTCAAACCAAAAATGAAAGATGCTCTATTTGATGCCTTGAATGTGTAAAAACATTGAAACCAAAACTCTGGTGAATCTGCAAGGTCAAAACGGCCAACTGAAGGATTTTGCACAAGTGGAACAAATTGACATAAAAGTGACCTATACCATTTTTGCAACAATCATAAATCTCACCTCGTAACTCTGTTTTATGTTAAATTTGAAACATAGAATCTCTACAATGCTGAATACATCCAGTATGAATCTCGCTGCATAACTTCTTATGGTTCACCTACCCCACCTCCACAAAAATTATTGCTGACACACTTTTTCCAAAAAGAGCATTTTTGTGACAGTCTTGCAACGCTTGTAAAATTCACCTTGTTTCTTCTTTTTGGTGTAAATTTGGAATATATGTTCTTGAAGATAATTACCACATCCAATTTGAATTTTGCTATCAAATTATTCTTAGTTTTCTCACAGTGCTTCTGACAAAACTACCCTTTTTTGGCCCGTACAACCACTTGCCAAATCATCCGCCAAGATACCAAAAATGTCACTGATAAATCCAAACACTATGTTGACACCTCCAACACTGTTATAGACATGATGGCATGTTCCAAACTGATCCATCCTATCCAAATACACCCGTGATGACTTTTACAATTTTTTGACAACTTCCTAATGTTTTTTTTAACTTTTGCAAATTTGCATGAACAACCTATAACAACTTCACCCGAACATCAAAAACATCCTCATAAGCATTGAACATCATTGTACATACTCCAAAAAACCTTTGAACAACTGTCCACTACATCAACCTATCCATCTGAGTGTGTTGACAACAATGACAATACTATCGTTGCACCTTGCTCAACAATCTCCCCCTTTGGAATTGTTAGCAACACACACACACTTTCCTATAACTCTTCTTCCCATTTGATAACAAGACCAAAGGGTTGTTGCAAACTCCCCCTGAGTCCATGCACAAAATTCTCTGGAAAAATTATTACACTTGGCAAAAATCACAAACATGAGCAAAAAGATAAACAAATACACAAATTCTCCCCCTGAGAATGTGGCCCCAATAGCTAGTCAATTCTTGGGAAGTGTGACCACTTCCAATTTCTTGCAAAGGTACTCAAAGAATTCCTTGGGAAATGGTTTGGTGAATATATCCGCTACTTGCTATATTTTTGGAACAATGTCCAACTTAAACTCACCTTCCACAACTTTCTCCTTCAAAAAATGATACTGGATAGCAATATATTTTGTGCAAGAATGCATAACCAGATTCTTTGAGATGTTAATGGCACTGGTGTTATCACACTTAACTGAAATTGGCTCACTAAAATTAATGCCAAGATCCTTCAGATTTTGTTTCATCCATAACACCTATGTACAACACGTTGTCGCTGTAATGTATTCTACCTCTGCTATGGATAAGGAGATTGACTCCTATTTCTTATTGTGCCACGTGACCAACCTATCTCCAAGATAGAATGCACCTCCACTGGTACTCTTCTTGTCATCTACACATCCTGCCCAATCTGCATCTAAATACGCAATAAGGGTGAAGTCCTTACCTTTTGGATACCATAACCCATACTCCATAGTACCCTTGAGGTATCGAAGAATCCTCTTCATTGATGTCACATGAGTCTCCTTGGGACTAGCCTAAAATTGTGCTACCATGCATACTGCCTACAAAATATCTGGTCTAGTAGCTATCAAGTACAGTAAGCTCCCAATCATAGATCTATACATAGTTTGATCAACATGTGGAGATTTATCATCCTTGCTCAACTTGCAACTTGTCATCATGGGAGTGCTAACTGGCTTACAATCCTCCATTGTGAACTTTTTTAGCATCTCTTTCACATATTTAATTTGAGAAATAAATATGCCCTTCTCCTTTTGATTAACTTGCAATCCGAGGAAATACAAAAGTTCACCAATCATTGACATTTCAAATTCTTTCTGCATCTTATTTTCTAAATATTTACACAACTCATCTTTGCTACTGCCAAATATGATATCATCTACATATAAAACAAGAACAATATGATGACCATTTTTTGTTTTGACATACAAATTACTATCCACTATACCTTTATTGAACCCCTGCTAAGTAAGATGATTGTCTAGCCTTGCATACCATGCTCGAGGTGTTTGTTTTAAGCCATATAACACTTTCTTCAACTGGAAAACCAAGTTGGGATCATCACCAAGCTGAAAACCATCTGGCTATTCAATATAAACCTCTTCTTCAAGTTTACCATTCAAAAATGCTAATTTCACATCCATTTGATAAACTTTGAAATTCTTGTAAACTACTAAAGATAGAAATATTCTAATTTCCTCTAGTCTAGCCATAGGTGCAAAGGTTTCCTCAAAGTCAATACCTTCAACTTATGCATAGCCTTTGCATACCAATCTTGATTTGTTCCTAACTACCTGTCTGTCTTCATTCAATTTGTTTTGAAAGACCCATTTAGTATCGATTACATTTTTATTTACGGGTCTTGGCACTAACTCCCAAGTCTTTATTTTCTCGATCTGATCTAATTATTCATTTATTGCCTTTAACCAACTTTCATCTTTGCTTGCATCAACAACATTTTTGGGCTCAATGTTGGATAATAAAGAGTAGTTACTTACTAATCTTCTTCTTTTCTGAACACCAACTGTGGGGTCTCCAATTATTTGCTCTCTAGGATGATCTTTCTGCCAGCTGTCTATTTTGAATTTGTTGTTTTCTTCCACTTCTGAATCACTATTCGAATCCTCTAAGTCAATTTTTGGTTTCTTTTTTGTTTCCTTATCCTCGTCTCCTTCAATGACCTCTTCATAAATTGGCCAGTTCTCTTCATAGCTAATTACTCATTCCCTTCCTTCATCAAATTTAACATCGGTACTATCCACAATTTTCCTTAGCCTCTTTTTGTAACATTTGTAAGCTTTGTTTTTTGATGAATAGCCAAGAAAAATACCTTCATCGGCTCTATATTCAAACTTACCAAGGTTTTCTTCAGTTCTTTTGATGTAAGACTTGCTACCAAAAACTTTAAAGTATATTTTTGTTGCCTTTTAACTGAACCACAACTCATAAGGAGTTTTTCTTTCATGCATCCTCAACATGCACCTATTTTGGATGTATACCATAGTATGGACTGCCTCTTTCCAAAATATGTCTGCTACTTTACTCTCAGTCAACATAGTCCGTGACATTTCCTACACTATCTTATTCTTTCTTTCTACCACACCATTCTACTGAGGTGTCCTGGCTGCTGAAAACTATCTCCTAATGCCATATTTTTCACAATACTCTATGAAATCCTCTAAAATGAATTCTCCTCCTCTGTATGAACTTAAAAATTTAATCATTTTTCCTGTTTGATTCTCAACTTGATTTTTGAAAACCTTTTTTTTGGTAGATAAGATAATATATCATTAATACCGGGTTTTACAGGTTGACCCAAAACCTTTTACAAAAATCAGCCCGAGTGTCGTTGATGAACATATCCTTACTAAGGATCCTATATATGTAAATTTTACATGCCACCAAAGCAATTACATCCGGTAAGGCACATAGCCTATTATCAAAAAGAAACTTTCCATACAACATTTTGGGTATACCCCGAGAAAACACACATGCATCATAATTACAAAAAAGAAACAGACACGGATCCCTTACTTGAGACAATGGAGAAACAAAAATCTACAGACACACATAGTAGAGCACTAAAAAAAACTCCCACAAGATCTATATTGATAGTTACTCTTAATAATTCTTTGGTAATTACTTTCTTTTATATATGACATGCTTTGGTACCACATACTATCTTGGCCAATCAGCCTTGGAGAAGTGAACCTGCTAGCTATATTTATGGCGGTGGCTATCTGGTGGTCCATGTGGCTTTGGTTCGAAGTCTTATATTGTCGTTTCTTTCCTTCCCTATGATTATCAACAAACCTCAAATTACTAATATGAATAGGAGCCATGTTATCTGACATGTGACTATCCCCATTAGTCTTTTTGGTATTTCCAAGCAGCATCCATGAAGACTGACAACTCAGATAATTTTTATTGTGAGTCCAATTCAGAAAAGAGACGGGAATACTCCTAGCCTTCGAACTTACAGTGCCTTCCATGTTGGTAAATTTGACTATAATTCTTGGTATTCTTGTTGAATAAGCTCTTCTACTTCACTCAGGACATCGTGTTCCAATTTGAAAAGTCTGTCACCATTGACACCCAAATTGGCCAGCTTATCAATAATTTTGTTAGCTTCTCGAAAGACATGTTGGGATTTTCTGTCCTGTCTTCTCTGGAAAAGGATCCTAGCCTCTTCAACAATTATTTTAATCCTCTAAGGAGGTGTTTTCCAATTATTGAGGAGATTTATAACATGCATAGAGTCTCCTTCTATGATCAAATTTCCTTCTAAGTCTTGAGTCATTTGAAGGCCTCTCCACATAGCTCTAGCTTTAGCTTCGTTGTTCGTCCTTGTTCCTAAATATTTGGAAAATGCAAGCATCATATTCCCATTATGATCTCACACAATGCCACCAGTGCCTGCTTTGCCAAGATTGTCCTTAGCTTCTCCATCAAAATTAAGCTTAAACCAACCCGTAGGAGGTGGCACCACTTAACATTGGCTTTGGGGTTGACTAACCTAGGCACAGACTCATATAACAACATTAATCTTAAATATTGAGCAATAGTGGTCTCCTGTAGATGAGTTTTACAACTATCAAAAGGGATAAGGTTCACATTCTCATTGGGAAAGGATAGGATCCTGGTAATGATAGTTTGATGATCATGGATAGACTCATTAAAGACTCTATGGTTCCTTTCTAACCACACCTACCAAATATAGTGATTGAGACAAATTTTCCACATGTATCTAAGTCTTTGGCTTGAAAAGGGGTAAGGCCACTAGATGAACAAATCAAGTACGATGGATGGTTTAACCCATAAAATATTGGAGGCCTAAAAAACCCCACTTAGGACATTCAAGCAAAAAAGGCACTCAAGGAAAATGTGATAAATGGTCTCCCAATTAGCCCTGCATAGATAACAATGATTAGTGACACAAATACCTTTACACATCATATTATCAATGGTTAGAATGCTTCCTTGGATAACCAGCCATGAAAAAACTGTAATTTTTGGAATTAAATTTTTTATCCAAACTAAGTCCTTTTGGAGGACAAAATCCTCGTCATTAAGCAAAAGCTTGTAAGATGATTTAACAGTGAACTGCCCATTTTCCGTAGGATCCCAGGTCACTTGATCTTCCTCGAGTCTCATGGGGATAAACTGTTTCCCAAGAATGTTACAAATATCATTTTATTCTGCTTGAAATCCTTGAATTCTTATTTTTTTCCACTTCATTCTACCTCTATCCTCAACCATATAATTGGAGACTTTTCTACCAATGAGTTCTTTTGTGATATCTCTGATTCGGGCTAAGTTAGGATATTGCATTAGTGGTTCATCCTTAGCCCACCTATCATTCCAATAATTTATCCTCTCACCATTGCCTAAAACCCATCTTAAACCTTTTTTGATGATTTTCTTACAATTAAGAATTGCTTTCCAAAAAGCAGAACCTCTGATTGGAATTGAGTCACTTAGAAATTCCATATTTTGAAGATACTTTCATTTGATGATAGCTGTCCACTAATTTTCTTCACCAAAAATGAGACGCCACGCCTGCTTAGCTAGTAAAGCTAAATTTATATGAGTAATTCTCTTCATACCTAAGCCCCCATTTTCCCTAGGTCTGCACACTTTGGTCCATCCTACAAGGTGTATCATTTTTTTCTCCTCTGATCCACTCCATAAAAATTCTTTTTGGAGTTTCTCAAATTTTTGGAAAACCTTCATAGGGGCTTTGAAAATGGAGAGGAAATAGATTGGAATGCTCTGAACAGAGGCCTTAGTGAGGGTCAACTTTCTTGCTTGAGATAGAAGATGACCTTTCCATCCAACAAGTTTTTTTTTGAATTCTTTCAATAACCCTGTCCCACATTGACTCTCTCAGAGAACCAATGAAAAGAGGGAGACCAAGATACGAAGTGGGGAGGTTTGCTATATCACACCATAAAATTTTTGCAATCCTTCCTTGCCTCTAAATGGGGGTGTTCAAGAAATATAACTTGTTTTTACTAAAATTAACCTTTTGACCAACAACGTCCTCGTAGATTTGTAGGATGTATTTAATTATTTTGGCCTCAACCACCGATGCCTTAGTCAATATAAGGGTATCATCGATGAATTGTTGGTGAGAAACAACCCTAGTGAGAGATGTTTCCTTGATTCCTAATATTAGCCTTAAACTGCAAGCATTTTTGATGGTTTTGCCTAAATCTTTTGCCATAATGATGAATAACATGGGGTTGATAGGGTCCCCCTATCGAATTTCTCTGTGACTTTGAAAGTAACTGGCAGTTGTTCCATTAACTAGAATCGAGAACCATGCTTTATAAATACATTCTTTGATCAAATTAACCCATTGATGGTGAAAAATAAACTTAAGGAGGACATCAATCAGAAAGTCCCAATTTAGCCTGTCAAATGATTTGTTCATATCAATCTTGAGGGCAAAAATAGACCTGTTAGTCTTATGAGTAGAGTGCAGAGCTTCATGAACTATGATAACTCCATCCAAGATTGACCTTCCTTGGATAGAGCTTCCCTGGCATGGATCTATGATGCGGGGTAGAATATCTCTCATTATATTTACAATGGATTTAGTTAGGATCTTGTAAGAAACATTGCACAAACTGATTGGCTTGAAGTCAACCATAGATTCTGGGGTTTTCTTCTTAGGAATTAGAGAAATAAAAGTAGATTTGATACCTTTTGAGATATGATTGCTTGCTTGGAATTCTCTGACAACAAAAATTACATCTTCACTTATGATGTCCCAAAAATCTTGATAGAAATAAGGGGGAAAGTTGTTAGGTCCCGGGGCTTTGTCTGGATCCATGCTAAACAAGGCTTCCTTAATTTCCTCATCAAAAAAGGGAGCTAGAAGCTTAAGGTTTAGATCCTCATTTATTATGATAGGAATGGATTGCAAGAGAATATCTTTGGCAAAATATCATTTTTCTTCAATGAAGACCACCACCAATTAAATTTTCACTAGAATGGATGGGTGATCAAGATCAGTACTAGTTCTCAGAATGGCTCAAAAGGCCATACTATTTAGAATCTTCTTATGTTTTGAAGACAAAAAATTTGTAAGGGGGGTGGAATTTAGGTGCCTAATATAGGTACTTAACAATATATTATTGTATTATATAGTTGGCATGAGCCATAAATAAAAAATTGGGTAATATGGATCCTCTATGATGTAACTGTTATTCATTAGTAAAAATGTAACAGTTTCTATTATTAGAAGTTAATGGCTAGAGTTCCCCACTTGTATGTGGACCAACCCTTTAGCATTAGGGTTTGGATAGATGAAGAGCCTATATAAACACAAGGGTGGAAATATAAATTCAAGATGTAATTGAACCTAGGTGTTGCAGGTGAGTTGGAGAGGAGAGGGAAATCCTCCAAGGGAGGTCCCAGGTTCAAATCTCCACCCTACCAAAAATCTGAATTGGGTATCCAAAATCCAATTGATAATGTTGGTGTGGGCAGGGTTGGGTGCGACCTCCGGGTGACTTTGATGGTGTAGAACCCCCTATTCATGGTCTCTCGGACCAAGGCAACACTGCAAGGGGTTTTTTGCTTTAAAAAAATATCCTTATTTATTATGCTAGGAATGTATTGCAAGAGAATATCTTTTGCCTCCTCATTGCACTATGATTCCTGACCGAGGATAGAATTAAAATAAGTTACTGTCTCCTTTCTAATTTCTGTTAAGTCTTGAGTAATAGAACCATCTACTTTATTTAAAAAAATTATATTGTTATTGCTTTTGTTTCTAAGCGTGATGACGTGAAAAAACTTGGAATTTGAATCTCCATATTTCAACCAAAGAGCCCTTGATTTTTACCTCCAATATATTTCCTCATAGGCCAAAATGTTATGAAAATTTGCTAGTTTTGTTCATTCCTCCTGCCTAGTAGTTTCATCAACATCACCATGTTGGATCCTCTAATCAATTATCTTCAAACTTTCAACAACCTATTTTTTATTTTCAAAGAGGTTCCCAAAGACCTCTTTGTTCCAATTTTGAAGCTTTTCCTTAACAAAATTTAATTTACCAGCAAGTTTAAAAGTTGCGCTACCCCTGACAGGCTGCTGCCACCACTGACTTAAGTTATCCCTAAAACTGAAATGTTTGATCCACATAGATTGAAACCTAAAATTTTTCTTGAAGGACAGAGAGTTAGGGATCTCCAACAAAATGGGATTATGATCAGAGGAAATTTTAGGAAGGCCTTGCAGGGTAGAATCACCGAACAAAGTTGTAGCCTCCTTTGATAGAAAAAATCAGTCAAGTGTTTCTTGAATGAGATGACACCCTATCCATCGATTGCTCCAGGTATAATTTTCTTCTCTAAGTTTTAAATCCATCAACATGTTGGAGTTCACAAAGTCATTGAACTCATCCATGCTCCTGATAGGTGGTCCATTTCCACCTATTTTTTCTGAAGGGTAAAGAGGAGTGTTAAAATCCCCAGCCAAAATTCAGGGGACATTATGGAAGATTTCACTCAGATTGCCTAAGTACTCCCACAGTAGAGCTCTCCCTTGAATTGAAGTCAGGGCATAAATATTTGAAAGGATCCATGATATGTTGTTGTTTATTTCCTTAAATAAAACACTAAGAACCCTGTCATATTTTTGAATAATGGTGCCTTCTACTATTAGGGGATCCCAAAATGTCATAAGGCCTCCAAATGCTCCTTTGGCTGATTTGCAAACCATCTCCCATTGATTCCAATTTTTTTTTGCTATTTTTTTGACTAAATATCATCATTTTTTGTTTCTTGCAACATGATAATAGTTGGATTCACTTGATTTCTTATTGCACTAACTTCCCTGTGTTTGGGTAGGCCATTTAGGCCTCTCACATTCCATGAGAGGAACTTCATTTAGATTGTTTCAGATTTATTCCTCTCCCCCTCACTTGAGGGGGTTTTCCTAATTTTTTGTCTTCAGAACCTAGAATAAACTATTGAAAGAAGGTTCTCTATTTTCCATTGGCAATGTCATTATCAGTTTTAATTTTTTGATGCTCAACATTTGATATTCTCCCTCATATTTTTTCACTGCCAAAATCTATAGGAGACTTCATAGTGCTCCTAGTTTGTTTAGGACCAAAATGAGGGGAGGTAATTTGTTGCAGAATTAGACTGCCATATTCCTCAGTCTGACGAGTTTCGCATATATCCACCCCTACATCCAAATATTCTCCTGTTTCTTGTATTCCCTTGGTTTGCGGGATGACTCCTCAGTAGGATTCACTTGGCTCCTAGTGATGATGTTAGGGAGATGAGATTTTTTATTTTCCAATGCCTCAAATTTCTTTTGAAGTTCTTTAGCATTAGGGTTTGGCTTTGGGATGCCCACTGGGCTTGAAGTATTTCCAACATTGGGATTTAAGGATCCTCACTTGGATGTGGATTCTAAATATTGTGTATTATAGTTTGGATTTGTGATGCCCATGGGGCTTACAATAATTTTAGCATTAGGGTTTGAGGATCCTGACTTGGATGGGGATTCGAGAGAGTCATAAAGGTTAGCCTGAAGGTGTTGGGCTTCCATGTCTTCTGATAATCCTCCTACTCCCATATTGGATAGAATTAAAAATTTATTTGAAACTAGAGGATTGGAACTTACCTGAGTATTTTGGTTGCCAACAACTTGTTGTTTTCCTTTGTCTTGTTAGGACCCTACACCCTCTCTTTTCTTTTTTTGGTAGACATAGTTTGCCTAATTTAAATCACCTTTACTATGGAAACTCCTCAAATTTACTCTGTCTAGCATTCCCTGCTTCTACTTTTCTCTATTCATTGCTAGGTTAGGGCATTGATTGCATATATGTCCTTGATTTTTACATTCTGCATAGAATGTCGTTCTGTTCTCGTATTATATTAGCTATTTTCTATAGTATTCTCCATAATCTAGATCCACAAACCTTGGCAATTCATTATTCAAATTAGCATTTACATAGATTCGTGCATGAGTCATCCTTATCCTGGCCAAGGTCACATGGTCAATGGAGATCAGGTCCCCTATAGTTTTGGCTATGCCCTACAACCAATATTCATTGAAGAACTAGGTAGGTAGACTCGGGAGATGAACCCAAATAGGGGTAATGTTAATATTTTGCTTTTCAGGGTCAAAATATTCACCCATTGTCTGAGAAAAAGGCTCCTTTTACCTAGAAACCAAGGACCTCTTGTTAAAATATGGTTAGCATCCTCCATATTGTTAAAATGGATAATGAAGAACCCTCAAGTTAGAGCTACCAACTCCAAGTTGCCTACCAGTCACCATTTACCCATAGCCCAAGCCCTAATAGTCTCCATGTCCGGCCTACCTCCCAAAAACTTGCCTACCAGGGATAATTCTTCCAGTAAAAGAAAAGGGCTCATGGAACTTATCGAGGATAAAATTTTGTTATTTACTGGAACTAGGGGCGAAAGAAAGAGAACCTCATTTCTTTTTCCTCTAAGAGTCTTAGCAAAATATAGCCACTTCTTGGGCCCCGCATTGTCCTTCCTATATTTTTTTTGGGGTCTTTCTAAGGAGGGTCAGGCTCTCATGTGATGCTCGCCTCCAAATCTACCATAGCCTGACCACCTTCCTCTGGATCCTTGTTTGATCCATGCTCGAGGTTCCCACCCATGACTTATGTACCTGCTCTACCTCTATCGCCTTGGCTAAGATTCCTACCCAAAAAATTCAAACCCTCACTCCCACCGCACTTGCTAAACCTCAGCTCACTCATTCCTCTTGCTATTTTGGAGAATGTAATTTTTTTCTTGTTGGTTATGTTGGTTTTTGAAAACCTTGAACATCTCAAAATATTCTGATTTATGCTTCAAAAAAAGTACCCATGTCATCCAGGAATAGTCACTATACACAACATGAAATATTTGTCATCGTTTATGCTTTGCATTCTCATGGGTCCACATAAATTAGTATGTACTAGTTCCAAAGGTTTGCTTGTGTAGTAATCTTTTATTTTAAATGAGACTCTAGTTTGCTTTCCCTTTTGACATGAAGAAAAAATGCTATTTTATGGTTTGCCAATGGTGGGAATATCTCTCATTGGTTTCTTTTAGCTGATTTTTACTATATTATCAAAATTGATATGATCGAGCCTCTTGTGCCACAACCAATTCTCTTCTTCTTGTCCAATCAAGCAAGATCCTTCTGAAGTCTTTGAGAAAGTGTACAGGTTTCTAGATGTCCTTGATCTAGTTGCTATCAAATTTCCATTGTTTGCCTTTTTGACTTCACAACCTTGCTTTTTAAAGATCACTTCATGACCTCTATCACAAATCTGACTTATGCCAAACAAATTATGCTTCAAAAACCACAAACAAGACTTATTTTGACCTAAATTTTTTGTCACTAATATTAACTGAACCTCCACCAACTATCTTAGCTCCATCATTGTTTCCAAACTTTACTGAACCACCTTCATACTGTTGCAACTTCTCAAATTTTTGTTTGTCACATGTCATATGACTAGAGCATCCACTATCAAGTATCCATGGTGCGGATTTATTCTACACTTTAAATGTTGTATGTACGATCAAGGATTCCTTTTCTTCCTTAGTACGCTCTTTTTCTTTCCACTCAGGTTTGATTACAATTTTTGGCTCTTGTTTTCGCTTTTTTTTTTGGCAGCTTGTGCATGTTTTTCAAGAAATTTTCTATTTTGTCTTATTCCATTTGGCTGAAATTTTCTTTCCTGAAATTGATTTGATGTAAATGTACTTCAAAATTTTCTTGCAATATGCCCAAAATTATGACAATTATAACATTCTACTGCATAATCCATCAAAGGTGAAAAAGCATTTCTATTGGTAAAATTCCTTGGTTCTACATTATACTTGAAATCTGAGATCTTATGTCCATAACCATTGCATTTAAAATAGTAACCAAAAAAGAGATGATTGAACCTAGGTGATGGTCTTTGCCATGTTGTCGTAGGAGCCATAAATGTTCTTCTTCTTTGATGTGTGACATTGGTGAAGCCATCATTGTCAATTCTCCTTTCATGCCTTGCATTATTGCTTTCCTTTGCATGATTCATTTTTGCTTGATCAACCTGTTTCTTCTCTTCATTCTTTGTGGATTCTTCATTTATGGCCTTTGATCCATTTGACGATTCTCCTTCATCAAAACCCAAATCAATTTTATGCCTGTAGTCTTTTGGTTATTTATGATCTTATCCAGCTTCATAGAACTTTCGTCACATTTGTGATAGCAACTAATTTTCTGATTCATCTCTTCTAGCAACATTCTTAAACCAACAATCTCTTCTTCTAGATTGTTGTAATAATCTACTTTTGAGGTTATTTGCACTTTGAGATCTTCATAGATTTTCTTGGATTCTTCTATATGTACTTTCAAATTTTTTATGATTTCATTTTCATCCTCAAGCTTTCTGGAAATTTTCTTATTCTTTTTTCTTTCTATCTTCAATTCATCTAGAGCTGCAATTAGTTCATCTTCCAAATTCACTTTTGTGTCAATTTCTTCTTCATCACATTCCTGTTCTTTTTCTAGTTTTTCTTCTTTGAGTGCCATGAAAAGATCTTCACCTGTTTCCTTTTTAGAATCCTCACTAGAGCAATCTTCTGATGAACTGACATTCTTGGAGATGAAACTTTTCTTCTTGAAGTTATCTTTTCTAAAATTTGTTTTTTTCTTCCAATCACTTCTTTCTTCGTGTGATCCTTCATTACTTCTATTCTTCTCATTGAGTGGAAATTTAGCTGCAAAATGCCCAATGCCCCCACAGTTGAAACATTTAAACAGTCACTTTCCTCTGTTTTTTCCTTTTCCCATTTTTAGTTTTCAAACAAAGTTTACTTCCATTTCATCTGATGTCTCTTCTTCCTTGAATTCTTGTTTTGCTTTCATATTTTTATGGGATTTTAAATCAACTTCTCTGTCTATGGTTTTAGATTTTCATATTGTCATATCATATGCAGTCAAAGAACCATGCATCTCATCCATACTAAAAGAATTTAGATCTTTAGCTTCTTCTATAGCTAAAAATTTATAATTAAATCTTTGGGGAAGTGATCTTAATACATTTTTCATGATGACAAAATATTTGATTTCCTCACCGAGTCCTCTAATCGCATTAATGACTTCATTAACTCTTAGCATATATTCATCTATATTATCATCGTCATTCATCTTTAATACTTTGAACTGAGCTCGATATGTTTGTAACTTGGCTTCCTTGATCGTAACGTCTCCTTCATGAATGCTCTTCAGTTTTTTCTATATTGCCTTTGTCGTTTTACAACCCATAATATTTACCAGTTTGTTGTTCACTAATCCACACATGATAGCTTTCTTTGCATTTGAGTTATTCAAAAATAGTTTCTTATCGGCATTATCGATTGGAGAAGTGGTGGGTACTGTGTATCCACTATCTAACAAATCCCAAATTTCATATCCCAAAGCACAAATATATGTCTTTATATTGAGTCTCCAAAATACATAATTAGTTCCATCAAATAATGGTGCTTTGTTTTATGAGAAGCCTTCACCACCTGTCAATGTGTCACTTCCAAGATCACCCTAGCCGATTAATCCTATTCAGAAACCTCACTCTGATACCAATTATTAGTCTCACAATGACACTAATAGGGGGGTGAATCAATGTAGCTCTTTAAAACTTAAATATTCAACACTCAAACCCAAAACAATGAAAATATAAAACCAAATAAAGTAAGTATAACAAGAGAACATCACACAACACAAGATGTACTGAGGTTCACCAATTTGGCTACATCCCCAAAAATGACTATTTGAACTCCCATCCAAATCCAACCTTTACAAAGAACCAACTTTACAATCAATTTACCAGCACCCACTAGAAGGAGCACCAACCAATGATTTATCTACACCAACAGAAAGGAGCACCAACCCCTGATTTATCTACACCAACAGAAAGGAGCACCAACCCTTGATTTATCTGCACCAACAAAAATAAGCACCAACCTCTCTACCAAGAACCCACTTGATTTTGATATTGATAATAAAATGACATATATGAATGTTTTCACTGAAACTAGAACCCTCTATGGTTTGTAAGCTCAAAATCTAAAAATTTCTATTTCACCTAGTATAACATCCGTCTCTGCATTACTTAGAATTTGAATCTTTTCTTCTCATAAAAAAATTGATTTTTCTCTTAGCTTGTTTTACCAATTACTAAACACTTTCTAGGAATTGTGTAGCACTTTGTCTGCAAACTGCTCTCAAAATTTTAGCCAAAATGGATATCATATGAGAAATTTATTCCCAAAATACTGAAGTGACGTTTTTCACCACTCTCCAAAAATCATAGATTTTCTCTCTTTATTTTTCTCCACACATACTTTTCTCTTCATAAAATAAAGTCCCCACATTTCAATAAAATCCCTTGTCACTTAAAAAGCATACTCTTGCATTCTTTTCCCTTTTCCATTTTAAAAATATTTTCTTTAATGAAGCTTCTTAAAACAATATAACTTCCTTTTTTTAATTTTGAGAAGGCATTTTGTCAAACATGTCACATGCAAAGAATTGACACCTTACTCGTTCTCTTACTTCGGAGCCATGTGACACCTCAAACCAAAAATGAAAGATGCTCTATTTTATGCCTTGAAGGTATAACAACACTGAAACCAAAACTGTGGCGACTCTACAAGGATTTTGCAATGAGTGGAACAAATTGACATAAAAGTGACGTGTACCATTTTTGCAACAATCATAACTCTCACCTCGTAACTCTGTTTTCTATGAAATTTGAAACATAGAATATATGCAATGCTGAGTATATCCATTCCGAATATAATTCCATAAACCCTTACGGCTAACCTATACCACCTCCTTGAAAACTACTACTGACATAATTTTTCCAAAAAGAGCGTTTTTGTGATAGTCTTACAACGCTTGTAACATTTGCCTCGATTTTTTGTTTTGGTGGAAATTTGTAACACATGTTCTCAATGATAACAACCACCTCTAGTTCATATTTTGCTATAAAATTCTTCTCGGTTTACTCACAGTGCTTCTGAAAAAATTGCCTTTTTTTGGCCTATACAACCACTTGCCAAATCATCCGCCAAGATATCGGAAACATCACCGATCAATCCAAAAAATATGCTGACACCTCTAATGCTATTCTAGACTGTTTCCTTACATGTTGGAATTGTTCCAAACTGATACATCCTGTCCAACTATGCCCGTGATGACTTTTTCAAAATTTTGACAACTTCTTGACGATTTTTTCAACTTTTGCAAATTTGCATGAACAACCTGTAACAACTTCACCCGAACATAAAAAACATCCTCATAAGCATTGAAAATCATTGTACATACTCCAAAAAACCTCTAAACAACTGTCCACTACATCAACCTGTCCATATGAGTGTGTTGACAACAATGAAAATACTATCACTGCACCTTTCTCAATAATTATTAAACTTTAAAGAGTTTTTTATCCTTCATAAAATGTGTCTTTGTCAAGTTGAAAGAATTTTTGGCATTAATATTTAAAATGACTATTAACATTATTTTTTTTATCTTAATTGCATATGTAGTAGTATAATTAGTACATAATTTCTTCTTGATCTGACTCTCCTTTGAAGTTGATTTCCAAAAAATTCTTGATGGGGTCCTTGGTTCTTTGTCAAGTATGGCTTGTTCTTGCATTGTCAGGACTCTAATTTTAACCTTACATCATAAAAGGTCAATCTTATTCCAGTTTTGGTGTGGCTCTTAAAATTTTCAATCTTCCTCTAGCATGATAATGTGTTCAAAGCAGTGGCTTCTTCTTTAGGAGACTTCATCTCCTTTGATTCTTTCTGTCCGTTAGTGGATATAAATCAATTTGTCTGCATGTGTATAATGGTGGATTTGGAGAAGGAGATCCCTAATTTGGTTGAATTGGTTTCTCACTTGGGTTTTTGGGTTCAACCAATGGTCTATGAGAACAAATTTATCGCCTATGGGAAATATGGTCAAAGCGGTCATATTTAGAAATATTGTCCTTTGTCTCGGCCTCAAAATCCCTTTATAATTGATTTTAAATATCCATCTTCTCAAGGGGCTACTTTGGGCCCAAGACCAGCAATTAATAAATGGAAGTTTTTGTGAAAGAAGGCTTTGAGCCCTTCTAAAGAGCAATCAATGATGTCTTCAAGTGGGTCAAAGCCCATTGGAAAGGACCAAGTTGATCCGATAAGACATGATGCTATCTCCCCCTCACCAAAAGCTTTTGCTACCACTCCTCACCTGGAGGTGTTTCTCCATCCTTAGAAGGCAATGTCACCTTTACCTCTAGTTAACTTATTTGGTTGTCTCAAAATGGAGGTCATAGAGGCTTTGGACATGACAATGGAGAATGTGGTTTCTACTCCCAAGGTGGTCTACGCTTCCTCTAAGGATTCCTTATCGATGCCTTCGAGTGGTTTGGGTATCCCAATGGGATCTACTAAAGTAACTTTTGAAAATGGCTCCTTGGGCCCAAAAACAAGAAGTCAGCATAAGAAGGATTTGGACCTTGGCCTATCCAAACATTTAGGTAGACCGCCTAGAAAAACTGACAGAAAGAAAAAAATGGAGGAGGCTTTTGCAAATGGTGGGTAAGCAAGACTTATTGTTGAAGAGGATAAAAAATATAAGCATATAAATCTTGATAACTTTAACCTTCGCTCTCTGGAGGGTCGAGCAAAAAACTCTCTTTTAATATCAATGAAGTTGTGCTATGGAACGTGAGATGACTAAATAGCTCCTCTAAAAAGTGTTTTTTGGATTTTCTTAGGAAAGAAAAATCCCCTAATTTTTTGTGCATCCAAGAGTTCAAAATTGATGCTTATTCATGTGATTTGGTTCATATTGTATTTTGAAAACATTCTAGATTTGCGGTGAGTGAGGCTTTCGGTTCTACCAGTGGTCTTTTATTTTTTTGGGATCCTTCTAAGTTTGATGGCCATGTGGTTTCATCCTCTTAAAGGGTAATAAAAATTCTTTTTTGGTGTTAGAAAATCCACAGAAGGTGGGTCATCTCTAATATATTTGCACTAAATTCCCCTATTGATAGAAGGATATTTTGGCATATTCTACTCATGATGAGAGCCTCCTTTCAGGATGAGGCATGGATGGTTTTGGGAGATTTCAACATGCCTTTTTACTTCAAAAACATGAGGTAGCAATTAAGTGGATTCCATAAGCCTAAATTATTTGATGGATTTTGTTAATATCACAGGTTTAAGAGATTTAGACTTAAAGCGCTCGAAGTTAACATGGAGTAATAGGAGGATGGGGGCTGATTTGACTCTTAATAGATTAGATAGATCTTTTATGTCCAACTCCTATATGCATCTTTGTGGTGTGTCTATTTTATATACTCTTTCTCAAATTGGTTTGGACCATAATCCTTTGTGTTTGGAGGTCCCTAATAATCAACCTTTTTTCTCCCACCTATTTGTTTTGAAATGATGTGGTGCTCGTATCTTGGTTTTGATGTCTCTTTCCAGGAATGGTGGTCAGAGGAGGTTAAGACATGGGTATGGAAATACTGTCCAATAATATTAAAAGGCTAAGGTCCAATATTAAGGTTTGGAATAATTTTTCATTTGGTAACATTTTCAAAGAGAAAAAAGGATTCATGGGTAGCTTTTAAAGATTGAATCCAAATTGGAAATGCAAGGAGGTTATATGAAGCTTCTCTTGGAGGAGC
Organism: Wollemia nobilis; assembly: GCA_028583015.1. Classification (NCBI taxonomy): domain Eukaryota; kingdom Viridiplantae; phylum Streptophyta; class Pinopsida; order Araucariales; family Araucariaceae; genus Wollemia; species Wollemia nobilis. The sequence goes on from JAQPPZ010003222.1 coordinate 4,868,676, forward strand.
GATATTTGCTTGTAGAGCTTCATAATATTAAAGCAAAATAAGAGACACAATGGAAGCATAAATCTCAAGAAATTTGGCTTAAGGAAGTGGATCGTAATTCTTGATTTTTCACACCTCCACCCTTCGTCAAAGGAGCCATAATTGCATAAAGGAAATTAATATTAGTGATGGTAGCTAAAATTTTGACATATTTCAAATAAGGTAAGAGGCTATGGAGTTTTTCTCTTCCCTTTTGTGCTTGACCTTGGTAAGGGTAATTGATGATGAAAATTTCATGCTAGATGTAATCTTGTTCCTGCTAACAGAGGAGATGAATAAGGGGCTAGTTACTACTTTTTTAGATGAAGAAATTTTTAATGCATTAAAGTCTATGAGCCCTTTTAAGACACCTAGTATTGATGATTTCCCTCTAGGGTTCTTCCATAAGTATTGGCATATTTGCGGCTTGAAATTTTATTTGGTGGTTCACGACTCTCAAGATTCGATGGTCATCCCTAAATTAGTGAATTTGATGCTATTGGCTTTGGTTACAAATAAAGACAATATGTCCTCTTTTGACAAATTTTGACCTATAATTTTGTGCAACACTATCTATAATATTATTTCTAAAGCCTTAGCCAACAGGTTGAAAGTTATCCTATCTCTTCTTGTGGATAGTACCCAATGTGTCTTTGTCCCTAAAAAATAAATTTTATATGGGGTAATTGTGATACACGAACTCTTCCACTCAATTAAAATGAGTGGGAAGAAAACATTTTTCTTCAAGCTAGATATAAGCAAGGCTTACAACAGGATCTCATGACATTTTTTTATTACGCATCTTGAGGAAATTTGGTTTTAGTAAAATATGGGTGGGGATCATAGAGGCTTGTGTTTCTTCTATATGCTTCTCTGTCTTGGTTAATGGATCTCAAGTAGGGTTATTTCATTCGTGTTGTGGTCTGCATCAGGGTGACCCTTTGTCCCCATTCCTTTTTATTCTCATGGAGGAGGTGCTTGGTCATTCAATTTCCCATCAGAGCTTTGATTTTGGTCTACAGTCAGCTCTCCCCTACTCATTGATATCCCACCTACAGTTTGATGATGACATCCTCCTCTCTTATGAGGTATCGATGTTCCATACAAGGGATGTGAAGTCCATTTTGGTAAGCTACGACAAGGATATCAAGCAACAGATAAATTTTGAAAAAAAAACCATTTATTTGGGGATATCGTATTTCTTCTCTCCCAACCACTTACTTGGGGCTCCCACTTTTTTTGGCCACACTAAGGATGCGTTTAGACCCAGGTTGTTGAAAGAGTACAACACAAATTAGCATTTTGGAAAGAGGCATTACTTAGTCAAGTGGGGAAGGTGGTTCTGGTCTAAAGCACCTTGCAAAGCATCCCCATCTATTTTTTATCTCTCTTTATTTTACCCTCTAAGGTTGTCACCAAAATGGATAGCATCTACAAATCCCTCCTATGGGTGGACCCTTAGTTGTGAAAAAAATTTGCCTTGTCTCGTGGAAACATATTTGTAAGAGCAAGAGGCAAGGGGGTATCAATCTCAAAAATATGACCATGATGAACAAAGCTCTTATGGTGAAAATTGGGTGGAAATTTGTTACGAATTCTAACATTATTTGGTGTAATATCCTTAAGGCTAAATATAAATTTGATTCATTTTTAGTATATTTCCTTCCCAGTGGAGGGTCGACCTTCTAGAATAGCCTCATCAAATCTCATAGGTTCCTCAAGTCTTATTACAATTATATTATTAGAAGTGGTGAGGCGGTTAATTTATAGTATGACATTTAGGCCAGGGAAAATCCCTTAGGGGATTATTTGTGGTTTGCCTCCCTTGTTGCTCATTCTAGAAACCACATGTTTGAAAATGTGGTAGACATTATTATTGTCTAATATGGACGTAGATTTTGGTCTCCCTCCCTTCCAGAGCTAGTCACTGATGTAGATGTAAGATTATGGTACATTTTATTGCTGGACTTGAGGATTATTGTGGTATGTAATTTTTTAATAGATAACAGATTGGTGTGGATGGGGGACCCATAGGGGTCCTATTCAGTTAAAGTTTCCTACGTTGCTCTTAGCTCAATGGAGGAAGAATATTTTTCTTGCAAATCAAATTTGGTTAAAAAATATAATATCGAATATTAACATTTTCTATTGGTTGGATATGAAAAACAAAATTCTTTTGATCAATAATATTCTCAAGAGAGGGATGTGCATGGTCAATAGGTGTTATTTATGCAAGAATGATTGGGAATCGACAATTCATCCTTTGCTTAGCTGTCATAGTGCATAGAATATTCTAGCTTCCATTCTCTCTTGGTTAGATGTTGCTTGGGTGTTTCATAATTCCTTAATAGATTGTGTCATCCAATGGAAGTCACCCTTTATTTCTTCCTAGATTAAATGTTTTTGGAAATTTCACCCATTTTGAGGAGTGTGGAAGGGAAGAAACTCAAGGGCATTCAAATAAGTGGAAAACAATATCATCCAAATCAACCTCAAGATTTGTGAAAGCTGTCAAAAAATGTATCTTTGACCCTTAGCAATTTGAATCCTTCAAAATTAATTTTGAAGCTCTCCCCAAGCAAGTGGTTTTTGGAATAATGACTTGGTTATGTATTGTTAGCCTGCCTCTCTCATAATCCTGACCTAAGGAGAGATTTTTGTTGATATCCACCACCTGTAGGGTGGTTCAAACTTAACTTTAATGGTACCTCTAAAAGTAACCCTATCTTAGCTGGCTCTTGCGGTGCAATAAGGGATAATAATGGTGATCTTATTTTGGCTTACACAAACTTCCTTGGAGTCCAATATTCCATGGTGGCTGAAGCTAGAGCAACCTTCATTGGCTTGGAGTAGCTTAAGAACCTTGGAATACAAAATACAATTATTGAAGAGGATTCCCTATCCATCATCAACATGCTTCTTGGAGTTTCCCATACAGGATGGAAAATAGCTAATTTAATTGATGAAGCAACTTGTCTTGCTTGTTCCTTTTCTAGCATGGAGTTCTCCCATGTTTTTAGAGAAGGTAATTAAGTGACTGATATCTTAACAAACTTGGGAGTTCATTATCAAGGCTTATCTATCTAGCAGGGGTATTTTTCCAATGATGTTGTACTTCACATTAGGGAGGAAGCTCATTAACTATTTTTAAATTTTAGTTCCTTTCGAAGATCTAGGTGATCTCGTTGATACCCACAGGTTTAAGTGCTTTAAGGTGTGTAGTGGCCTTTATTATGCTATCCCATTAGTACTTTCTTGTCTTCCTTGATTGTCCCTTTCAGCCCTTGGTGATGCCACCCCTTCTTATGCCCAAGCTTGTCGAACATTGTAGCCTATTGTGACTTTCAAATTTCAAACAATGCATTTATTCAAGTTGGTAGTTTTTGGCCCCCGCATTATCCTGCTATTCTTTAGGGTTGATTTGTTTGGATTTTTCTCCCTGGTTTGCCTTCGTGTGGATGGTGTGAACTTCTTTAGTTCCATTTCCCTAGGGGGTGCTTGCCTCAGTTTGTAATACCTTGCTATCCTTTTGGGTAGGCCTCCCTTATGGAGGTCATCTTGTGCTTTAATTGGCCTCTTAGCTTTATTGTTGTATAATATTGTGGGGTTCCTTTCAAAATCCTCTTTTAATATTAATACCCAAAAAAATAGGTACATAGAATATATTGTGGGATGGCTTGTTAAATAATATTACAACTTGATAGCTTTCTTGGAACACTTGCAACCTCATCAAGAAAGTTTAAGTCACCATTAAACAAAGGTATTATAATAGAATTTTTATACAAAAGGAGTATAAAAATAATATTATGACAAGAATAGGTCAAGGGTAAAAGAAATAGTAAATAGCAAAAGTAAAAGGGTCATTGTCATCATAATTTGTCTTTGTCAAATACTTTGTCACAAGGATATGTATTGTAAATAGTAAAATCTTTTAAAATACAAGATAACCAAAAATGCTTTTGAAAGTATAATGTAACTATAGGAAAAGTCCAAAATAAAAATCAAACATACTTTTGGAAGTATTATGTAATTTTAAGAAAATTACAAGAGAAAAATATCTAGAAACATGTGATATTTTGACTATCTCATGTAATTATTGAATATCATAGGAAAAGTCCAAAAGGAAAATCTCTAGAAACATGTGATATTTAGACTATCTCATGTAATTACAAAATATCATAGGAAGAGCTTAAAATGGAGATCTCTAGAGTGTTGTCATCTTTTAATCTATAGTTCCTCATGCATGTAATATCTAGCTCCCATAAGCCTATAAATAGGATATAGACCCCTTATGGGAGTCAAGTTGAACAAGTGTGAGCTCATATAAGTAATAGATAATCTAATGAGTGAGCGAGAGTTACTAAGGTAAGATTTTTTTCTAAGGTGTGGCTGGACTTATCAAAGTGAGAGTGTGGTATATGGTTGTTGGGCAAGTCCATAAGAAGTGGAGGCTCAACAAGATGGCTGCATTCACTCATAAGGTAGTTTGGTTAACATCCATGTAATATTGTAATTTGTATCTATACTATAGTTTTTCTATTTTTATTGTGTCATCTAGTGTGCTTATATAAATTTCTATTTTTCATGATGTTCTAATATCTTCTTGTGAATGAGATTTTTATTGTAGCATACCACCACTAGATAAAAACTATTTATCCATCATAATGACCATTATAAAAGGAGGGATTAGGGAAACATTGTGAGCATGTTATAGTTTAACATTTTTGGTTTCATTGCAGATACCACTCCTCTTTGGTGGTGGTACTTCCTAATAATTTCGTTTTAGCATGATAACTCTATTTAATATGTGGTATCATCTATTTACTAGGGTCCTACTAAGTGTTACCACTAGTTGATATCCTTTTAATATATCTTATTTATTATACTCATAGGTTTATTTATTACATGAAGTATCGTGAATATGTGTATATTTTTGTTATCTTGTGGATAGTTTATAATTACCCCTTCATAGTCTATAATTTGGGTTACTTTCCTCTTATTTATGTGTATACTATATGCATAAGAGTAAGGAACTAAGATGAAGAATCTAGTAAATTTGGTATTATCAGTACTTTGCACACAAATTTAGCTTCTAGTCAATGAGCTCTTAGTTATTTCACTAAAAAAAGTTATACATGGGATTCAAAGGCCATAGTAAAGATGAAAAAATTAATTTCTTTTCATAACAATATTCCAAATATTTCAATACCTTCATTTAAAAATACAAGAGAGCATATATTTGTATTGGATTATCATAGAGGGAGCAATGGGTGAAGTTATTTCTAACATATTTGTATGGTTCTACTTTCACATGGTACAAGATATAAGAGGAGAACATAAAAAAATTATGGAATGATATTAATGCAAATATGAGCAAGAAGTACATCCCATACCAAAAATATTTTGACTTGATGATCGAGATAACAAAGTTGGTTCAAGGACCTAAATAGAAAGTTTGTGACTACTATGCATGAGTGTAGGAGCTTTAGAATAAGTTGAAAGTCCAATTATGAAAGAAGAACTTATCTAATGGACTAATGGATGGTGTAGATAACATGATTTGTATATTTTTACTATAGATATAAAGGCCACAATTAGGCCAAGGATCAAGTATGAACAACTTGCCACTATCAAATTTGCATAAGAGGTTGCAAGGTGACAAGAGGAGAGTTTAGAGCAGTAGTATGTTCATATTCCTCTATTTATTTAGCTAAAGTAGAATATCTAATAAAAATAGGATAACTTTCAATCAATTTATTGCAAGGAGAGGACATAGGAACTCAATGACCCCAATATAGAGATAAAGGTGTTAAGAATAATTTGTTTGAGGTAGTTTTGTATAGTGCAAAGAGAATGGGAATTACAAGACAAATTAACTTGATAAAATATCTACTTTAGGAATAAATTAATGAGAATGGAAAACCTCTAGTTAATATTTTTGATCTTATTTAAGCTAATAGAGAATAAATTGATGTTATGGTAATGAAGTGAGCTTGTGAAAGGACTCAAAAATAAATGTGAACAAAGAAAACCCAAAAATATTAGAAGAAAATTAGGACTTAAATATTTTTCAATCTTAGTAGGCCAAACACCATACTCAATCATGAGGGACTTATTGAAGCAAGTTGCCAACATCACATATGGGTAGTTACTAAAATTATCATTAAAAAAGTAGAGGAAGCTATAGAGAGGACTCTATTCTATATGGAGGAAGGTCAAAATAACTATTATATATGTAGAGGTTGATCCATATGCTCCACAATCTAAAGTATTGCATAGAGGTATTTCCTTTCCTAATATCATGGTAGATTATGGAGTTGTTATTAATATAATGATACAATCTACTTTGAATACATTAGTACTAGAGAGAGCATAAATCTAACATAAATTTGAGATCCTTTAATAAAGAAAATTCAAATCCAATAGAAGTAGTTCTAATGTAGCAGTAATAGTCATGATAAACACCTATATGGTAGATTTTCAAGTCATGAAAGATGGTTTAGTATCCTACCAAATATTGTTAGAAAGGACATGGTTAAAAAAATTCTATGCTCGTAATTACTATCATGAATGGTACATAACCATTGGTTAGGGTCCTAAGCAAATGAAGACAAATATGATACCTCAACCTCATACATTAAGGACAATAGCAATAAAGGAAAAAAGTGAGTGGACAACCTCAAATAATGATAACACAAGCAAGATGGATACTGAATATAAAGAAGAATATAAAGTAGATGTCTCAATGGCTAGAATCCTTCTTGATGCTCCAATAGATCACCCACATCAATTTTTTGAGCAAGAGATAGTGAACTAGCTATAAAAGTTACACTTTGGGGATGTAATAGAAGAGCATGAAAATAGAGGATTCTTTTTTGCTCTTCTATAGGTATATTCATTTTTTCACTTTTGATCATTAAGAGTTATGATAAGTAAAATTGATGAGGCATCAAATAGATTTGATTGATGATACTAAACCTATGAAGAAAATTTCATATCATATAAATCCAAAAATTTCCAGGTCTATCAAGAAATATATAGAGATAGTTTCCCAACACCATGTTGGTCCAATATATAACATCAGAACAAGCTACGACTAATATACCTAAGTGAGTTACGAATAAATTCAAATTTGGTTGAACATTGAACCTTCTAGTTAAGCCGACTTATGATGTGTAATTACAATCCCACTATTCAAACAAGCTATTAAAGAATGAGATAACTATAAAGATAATAGAGCTCACCGAAGATTAAATTAAGGTTCCAAATTACTTTTCAACTATCACTTTTAATAGCATAATAAATATAATTTTAAAAATTAAATAATATCATAGAAAATCTATTGAGTATAGTAACTTAGGAAAATATCTTCGTATCAAAATGATCCTAATCACTCTTATATGTTGGACTCATTGTTGATTATATCTTAAGCAAGTTAAAAGGTATTTGAGGAGATTACTAGAAAAAGCCTTGACATTTAAGAGATTGGAGGAATCCTTATTTTCCATTTCAAATGAAAAATCTCTAAAAATGAATAGACTTTTAATTATTTTTTTATAAAATAATTATATTTAATAAAATATTTTATTCTATATTTAAAAAAACAAAAAAAATAAGGTTTACTCATATATAATTTAAATATATTTATATAATTAAAAAAAATCAACAAATAAAAAAACAAAAATTATATATTAAAATTTATTTTAAAAATAAAAAACATCACTATTTAATTATGTTTAATAATAGAAGTAAATATCTTGTAACTTGGAAGGAGAGAATTGATAGAGATCAATGTCAAACACTAGAAGTTAAATTGGTTTTATAATCTTAAACTCAACATGTAACAATTTTTTTTAAATGAATATACTTAATGAAATAATATTGAAATAACAAAGAGATATATATGAATGAGTAACCATAGATTAAGGTCAAGACAAATTGAGGTATAAAATTATCGGTGTCTTAGTTTCATAGAAAGGTGTTAGAAATCATGTGTTGTCCGTTGGATAAAGTTTTTAATATATTTTAAGGTCAACACCTTGCATATGCACGCATTCAACATAACAGCGTCGACTCTATTTTCATTTTATTAACTGAAATAACTCGTTTATAGCGGCGAGACCTTCATACGCCAATGTGAGGTTGCTTAGTTATATATTAAATTGATGTTCTATAAATATTAATTTACGTTCCATCAAATTCAATAACATTAGACACTTAAGCTCATACATCATAGAATTTTTTGATAGAAACATTGTAATAGTAAAAGATATTGAACTCTTTTAACAAAGATCTAAATTTAATTATCAAAAAGGTGGCCTATCTTATGATCTCTGTTTTTTAACTTAAAAACTGAAAAAAATATTATATTAGATTTTTATTTTTTTTAAAGGGGTAAATATTATTACGTGGTCACGATATAACCTTAACATAGCATATTTTTAACATGTGACGCGAGAGATTTGACCTGGACCTCTCGATTTTAATTGGAGAGTTTTAACTACCCACTTGCTCTGCTCTCCAACTCTTCTACATGAACGGACTATTATATTAAATTTTTACTTGGAGAAATTTTTTATAAATTAATCTTTGTAGACTATAGTATTGATTTTGTTTTAAACTTACATATAGAAGATTTAAGTTCAAATTACAACTCTATATATATAGGATGTAAAAATATAAGAGTAAAGAGTGTGAAACTTTATATAATAAGTTTAAAGTTACAATTTAAAAGATAATAGAATTGTACCTTATATTTTAGACTCTAAATTACATGAGATGTTGATAGGTCTCTAATTTCTTGTACATTAGAATCTATTATAAAATATAAAAATCATCTTATATAATCTTTGATTTTATGGGAATTAAGTGGAAGTTTTATATAGTTGTTTTTTTTAGTATTAAAATTTATTATAAAATATGAAGATGATTTTGTATAATCTTTAATATTATAAAAGTAAAAAAAATATTTTCCATCTAAATAAAAATGTATTTTAAGTGGAAGTTTTATATAGTTGTTTTTTTTTAGCATTAAAATTTATTATAAAATATGAAGATCATCTTGTATAATCTTTAATATTATAAAAGTAAAAAATTATTTTCCATCTAAATAAAAAAGTATTTTAACCGATCATTTTATTTTTAAAAAAAAGTCATTTAATTTTATGGGTTAAATCAACCACTTTTGATAGGTTTGAGGGCTTATTAACATGAACTAAAGAAACAAATTAAGGTAAACAATTTTGTTTTAAAATTTTAATTAAATTTTAATATATAATTAAGTAAAATACTATTAATATAATAAATAAAAACTTTAAAAAATTTAATACTTTAACATTTAATAAAAATTTAATATTTTATTAAAATTATTATTATTATTATTATTATTATTTACAACCTAATGCAACACTCTTGAATATAACCTCTTGTACATAGTCAAGAATTGAACATGATAATAAAGTTCAAATTCAATTCAGTACAGTATATAGTTCCTTCTAAGACAAGCTACCATTTCATCCTTCTGTTAGCAAACTTTTTATTACTGTTGAGTATAACCTGCTGTACATAATCAAGAATTGAACAAGACATTTGTGTAACATCAAATTCAGTTCAGGAGAGTATATAATTTTTTTCTAAGACAAGCTACCATGTCATCCTATATTTAGCAACCTTTTATTATTGTTGAGTATAACCTGCTGTACATAATTAAGAATTAAACAAGACATTTGTGTATGTTCAAAGTCAATTCAGTACAGTATATAAATTCTTTCTAAGACAAGCTAGCATATCATCCTTCAGTTAACAACCTTTTTATTACTGTTGAGTATAACATGTCATCCTTCAGTTAACAACCTTTTTATTACTGTTGAGTATGACATGCTGTACATAATCAAGAATTGAACAAAGCATTTCTGTAAATTCAAATTCAATTTAATGCAGCATATAAATTTCTTCTAAGACAACTACCATGTCATCCTTCAGTTAACAACCTAGTAGAATTGAGTGCTAGCTAAGACGTCTGCCTAATGAAATTACTAGCAGCATATAAACTTTTGAAAAAGTATGGCAGGTTGGGAAGTTCAACCAATCTTATCACGGAGCTATTTACAAGGTGATCTTCTTAGCGGGCAGTGACATCCAGGAATATGGTAAAACTACATTACGGGCATCACTTTGTACCATTAAGCATTGCCCAAAGACAATGCCAGTGAAGCCAAGCAAGATCTTATTTGGGCAGTTGTAGCTGAAAATACTTTCCAAAACATTACGGATAATCATCATCCCCATGCTTACAATTTGTATTGCAAAATTAAATTCGAATCTAATTTGTTACAAAATTGTACCTGGAATCCACATTTCTTTCAACATCCCAAAGGAATCTACCAAAAGTAACAGCCTCTAAGACCAAGCTAATTAAACCTGAAAAGCTTATCCGGATAATTTCATCATTTGAATTTGCCACTGGACCAGACAAAATCTGAGCAGGCCTTCCAAACAATGCTTCAGAATGTCTGTTTCATCGTAGTATATCTCTGCAATGTCTCTTGATCAAAATATTCTACATACGTTTTCAACTTAGAAGGCTTAACTCCGACACCCGCAAAAACTGCATCATCAAATTCTGGTTCTCAAGGAGTTCCTCTACCAGGCACTGTTGCAGAAGCAATTTCTCCAGATGAGGAGTCCGTCTGAAATTTATCCGCATGTTTTGGGTCGCTACCATAAAACTGCTCTACATCACCTTCTTCATTCAGGCCAAAAGGGATTGTTTTCATGCTTTTCTCAGGTTGAAAACGTTGGTCCACCCTTCTCAAAAAGTATCCATACATCATAGAATCTGCATATACTTGTCCTACTCGCAGCTTGCCAATTTAAGCAATAGCATTTGTGTCTAACATACGGTTCCCAAAAACATGAGCAAGGTGATTCTTAATCATCTCAAATGCCTCAGGAGAATGCACCCTCTCAAGTTTGTGATCTTGCTTGGACCACGTATCAACGATAGGATCAGCTGTCGAAATGTTTGGTATGAATGAAACCCCAGCATCCATGAATTTTTGGACAATTAGAGCATAAATAATTTCTTCAAGTGTTCTTTGCCTCTCTGCAGGTTTCAACTATGCAAGTTCCGTGTCAATTGTTGAAGGTGGTCCCTGCTGGGCATCTGCATCCCGATTAGCAATATGCCTCTCCAACTGTTCATCAACTTCTGTCTCAACTTATTGCTAAAGTAATCTGCTACTCTAACTATATACCAAAGGTGGTACATTTATACGATCCAAATGATGTAATATACTTTGACTCTAACACCACCCTGTATTATATTATTTGGGTATTGCAGATTTCAATTTTTAATATGGATCTTTGTCTTCAGATGTTCTTTAGCTTGATCTGGTTCTTTCATTAGTTGGCTTTGCATTGTAATCCTTCCTTTATCTGGTTCATATTCCTCTTCTTATTTATATTTGCCTTTGAATCTAGTCTTTGTGTTTTTATAGGTTGTAGTATTGTTGCTTGATTTCTGCAATGATGTTTCTCCTTCTATGTCCTTACTCCGTACAGAGGCTTCAAAATAAGCCATCAAGATAGGATCTTGAATTAATAGAATTTGAAGTACCAATGCTACATGAGGATTGAAAAATCTTTTGTAAATATGATTCATTCAACTCTGTATTCTTTTTGAATAGTTCTATCAATCCTTTTTGTTCTACATTTTCATCCTTGTAATGTTTGTATGTGAGTAATACCATATACAATATGCTCACAAAGTCTAAAGAAAGTGAAATGTCACTTTTCTCATTATTGATTGCTTCATTGAGATAGGCTTGAAGATAACATTCCATAGTATTAAAATTATATCTTAAAGCTTCACTATGAATCACTTTTGAAGTTAGATATAATGTCCCTTCAGATTTTATGAGTAGATTCAAGATCCTGAATTTTATGGTGCTTGCTTTTCCCTTTCTGAAAGAATTATTTCTATTAGTGTGTGTTGTATTTTTAGAAATAGACATCCTTATAGCTCCCTAGTTTAGATTATGAAGTACTTTGATAGTTCCTTTAAATAGTATTTCTTACAATTACCTTAGGGTTGTAGAAATGGGTTTGATATAACATTTTTAGTAGTCTACCTTATAACTCCCTGTTCTAAGATATATGAGCCAATTTGATAAACCCTTTATAGATCTTAGGTTTTGTAGGCTTCCTTATGTCTCTCTAGTTAAGAGATAAATTTTTTGTAGAATTTAAGTTTTGTAGAGACCTTATGACTCCCAAATGGATTGAGTACTTGATAAACTTTTAATGAATGCTATTATTATCAAGTTTTGTAGAATATCTTATGTCTCCCTAATGATTTTGGATATGTTGTATGAGTGATAAATTGCTTTTTGTGAATACTAGTTCAATTTTAGGTTGATTTTGTAATGTTTTCTAAATACCAAAATCAATTTTTATCACCCCTTATTTCTCCTATTCAACTAAGCACTTTCAAATTTTATGAGGTTCTAATGGTTGGATTTCATTTACCCCTTTAATGTAATTTTAAGACAAGAATACCAATTAATTTCCAGCTCTTGGTAATTCTTAATGAACCTATTCTTTATAGCTTTCGATATTTGATATTTAATATTTCTAAATTCCAATATCCTACTTTGGTGTAGTATTCCTTATAACTCCTTAATTCGGAATATTAGAAAATAATAATATTTGCAATAATTTTAATTTTTCTATATAGAAATCCTTATTTCTCGTATATTTTAATTTGTAATTAAGCTATAATTCTCTTTCAATTTGCTTTCAAATATTGTTGATTTTCATATAATTTCAACTTTATATTATACCCTTATAACTCTTATTAATGAGAGTAAATTATAATAAGGTAAATACTTACCTCTATAAGGATGTAAAATCCGATGTACTAGATGCTGAATTTAAGATGTAAATAACAACAATATTTAGTATTCCTCCTGACCGTTATGACCAATGTATTCTCCAATGTATTGGCATAGATGAGATCGACAGTCTTTAATGCTTATCTTGAACTCATATGGTGGTTGATTTTATTCTATTTTGACCGTAATATTTGGATAGTGAATGCCTTAAATTTGACTACCTTGACCAAGAGCTTTAAATGCTCTTTTTTCTATCATCCCTCACTAACATGAATGTGCTACAAATGCTACTTTGAATATACTTTCTCCTAAGTCTTTGTGTAGACACCAAAATCCAGCCACTTGTAAGTCATCTATACCTTCCTGTTAGCCAAGTGTCAGTCATCCACCTTCCCGCCATTATTTGGCCCAATTTCACCTTTTCCCGCCATTATTTGGCCCAATTTCACCTTTCCCGCCATTTTTCATTCCCAAATTTATTTAAATTAATATTTATATATATTTTTTAATATTTTAATATATTTTAATATATATATAAAGATACTTTAAGTGATTTAATCTGAGCCATCCATCCTTCATTTAATCTCATTCGTCCATCCATCTTAATCTGTTTCACAACCTAGATTTATTCTCTACCCTTGGATCCACTTTAACCTTAGCCACACGTTCAAAGTGTCGTTAAAATCCTAAAGTGTGTCGTAAGAGTAGATTATAAATTGAGTCACCTTGATGGCTCAAACCCTATCTCTTTTACTATCTCTCTTTTGTTATCTATCACTATCTATCTCTTCTTCAGCTAAACCTACCCATCCATCGCCGTCCCTTTTCGTCGCATCCATCGTCGCATCCGTCGCCAACTTCGCCACCATCCCTTCTGCAGCATTCTGCAGAATCCCCCATTCTTGTCGCAAGTGCCCACGGGCGTTTACCCGTAGCCACAGATGTAGACCGGCATCTGCAACCCCAATCCAGAAGCACACGGGTGTTCAGCGATCGCACCAGGGCACCTTTCGCAGTCGATTTGATAGTTACATCACTTCCAGGTGCCGCCTGGTCTCACCGCATTAATAGAAAAAGAGGTATAGATTCTAAAGCAAGTAATATTTTTATGTATTAATCTGTCGTTAGATTCTGCATTCTATTTATTTCATTTTTAGGGTTTTAGATTGTTTTTGAGGGCTCACACAGTGGAGCCCTCTTACTAGTTTCTAACCTTTTTGTAGTTTTAATGTGTGCAGGATTTTAATGGAAGATTTGATTGGATGATAGCAGCTGCTTAAGCTGGAGTGGTCCGAGCCAAAGGATACAACGAAGCCCACTCATTACGTTGAGGTTAAGGATACATTCTTTAGAGACGCCACCATATTGTGCCAGCTAGGGTTTCGGAGAACCCTAGCACAAATTGTAATCTTGTATCACGAAAAGGGTTACAGGCCCTGTTGTACTCAAAAGGAGTTTCTAAACTCCATTGATTAATAAAAATCGTTTGTTTTGTACAATTGTGTTCTGCATTACTTTTTATCGTGATTTCTTTATCTTTTGTTTGGCGTTGTATCTTTAATCTAAAAATGGCGATCACGGTGGGACCCCCTAGGGTTTCATGTTTTTAATACTTTCTTTACTGATCTATTCCTATTTTTTGTTTTATTTTGTAGGTTCCAGAAATCATGAAATTCGCTGTTCTAGCGAACTAGGGTTTCTGAGGAGTTTGCAGAAAACGCAGCAGACGCAGAGTGGCATCTGGAAGTCCGATCTGAAATGCAGAGGGGCGTTTCAGCCTGCGTAGACTCCCTTGGGCGTTTGAAGGTAGTTTCACAGAGAAAGCGTAGGCTTCCGAGTAAGTGCGTTTTTTTTTCTTTGTTAAACTGTACTTTTTACGTTTTTGGTTTTTCTGCTGTATTCTGTTTCTTTTTCAGATCATTGCTTTAAAATGAACAAAAACTAAGTAATCTGGAAAAGAATAGTTAAGCTATATATACATTTTTTTTGTTACATTTTTAGTTACATTTTTTTGCATTGCATTATTGGTTGTTGCTTGCATAAATTTTTTTTTGCATACCTAGCTGCATATTAGAATAGCTACGAATTATCTGTTTTATTCATCTAAGTAGGACTATTGATTGGATGTCAATAGTACTCCTGCCATTGGGTGATTCCAGGCAGAGAAGTGGACGAACCTTCCGATTGCTCCTTTGATATCTGATATCATTGGTAGGCAGGGGGTTTTAAATGGTGTACTCCACTTCTTTAGAGGAAATGGCATGTTTTCAGTAGCCTCTTGCTTAGATCATTAGAAATTTTGATTTATAGCTTTGTATGTATACATTAGACAACTAAAACACTTAAAATAAAATTCACTGCATTTCATATTGCATTTAAAATAGTAATATCTGGATTTCATCACTAGGTATTGCTTGAAGTTTAGTGACGGTGGAATTCATATCCATCCATTAAAATTCTGCCTTAGACACCATAGGTCACCCCCGAGCAAACTTGCTGGATTTCATCACCAGTAAGAATCTCGTTGTCCTTTCCTAGCCATAATTTTTACCTTTTTTGTGAATAATTCAAGATTAGATCACATGCAAAACTCATAAACCGGACACTTAAAATTTACTATAGATTAAGATCAGAAAATAATTAATTAACCACATGTAAGACATATTGGTTGAAACCTAGGTTGTGACTGTTTTTTGATAATTTCTTTAGTGTAAATTTATTATTTAAGTTTTGCATTCTTCTTTTCTGAATTTGTTTAGATTTATTGCTTCATGGTATTAACAAGGAATCAATCTAAAATGTTAAATCTAAATAATCAAATGGGTAATTCATAGAACATCCCCACCACCAACATAGCCACTTATCCTAGTGAATTTCGAGGCAGGTTCACCTGTAGGTCTTTCACGTCCTTCTACCATCTATCACATGGCCATGCCCATGGAGGAAGACAATTCTTGTCATATTACCCACATTGATATGGCCCAAGTGCAAACTCACTTAAGAAATGGCACTGGCTATATCCTTGAGCCAATCCAAGATTCCCCTATGCAAGATTCTATTTTTCAGTAGGATATTGCATCAACCATACCTGCTGGTTTCATTCAGGTCTACACTAACCCTTTTTTTGAGGCTAATGTTGTATCTGCTCAGCCGGATTCATCTCCAACATCTTCCCAAATGCTCAATTGTCCTCCTTTGGAGACAAATGTAGTGTCTTCCCGACCACTTTCTCCTCCATTTACCCAGGTGTACACAAATTCTCTCTATGAGGCTGGTGGAACCTCCTCTAGCCATGACCAATTTCAACACTCTTCTTCCCAAACCATTTATGGTTTCACCCTACCTGGGGCACAGTCTACTGTTTCTTCCCAGGTACCGCCTACTTCAGCCACCTTCATTGCCCTTGCTATGCAGTCTTCTATGACTACCATGGCAGCCTACCCTCCACCTTCATCCAATCATCCCACCTCCCTTGGGTTAGATATTAATAAGGTTATGGAGTACCTCGACAAGTTGCTTCAGCAACAACAACAACAAAATGCTCAACCACCTATCATAGTAAATCCTACACCTCAACCAATTTCTACCCGACCCGACTTTTCTTAGCTCGAGGCCCCACACGGGTACCCCAATCTTCGGTGGTGTCCATTCCTACCCCACCTTTCTCCCAACCCGATCCAGTTCATCATTCATCCCAATCACCTTCTTTTTGGTATCATCCATACCAACAACCTGTCCATTCCACACCGCCTAATCCAGGCAATTTCATCCCATCTCATCATTTTTCCATTCCTCCATTGCATCATCATAATCATCAAATGAATCAAAAATTTCATGAAGATTCTCAACTCCATGCTATGCAACAACAGATTGACAACCTTATGCTCAACATGCCTGGCTCATCTAGTCAGAAACCTACGCTAAGGTCATTGATCCATCAACCAATTCATCCTTCGATACCTTCACCGCCATATCCGACTGATTTCACATTATCGAAGTTTGACAAATTTCGAGGAGCTGAGGATCCTCATGAACATGTGAGCTCATTCATGCATGCCAGCTTTAGAATCCAAAATAATGATGCTCTTATGCTCAGAAATTTTCCTCAGACATTAGGGGGAGATGTTGTACAATGGTACAATCATTTAGCTCACCATAGCATTTATGCTTACGAACAATTGATTAATCTATTTTTAGAACGATTCTCCCTAAATGTACAAAGGAAAGTTTCATTGTCCGACTTATACAAGCTCAAGCAACATGACGATGAGACTATTTATGACTTTGGAAACCGTTGGAGGGCTATCATTAATAAACTGCCATTCTCCCTACCAATGGAAGAGTTAACCAAAATGTTCACCCAAAGTTGTCTAAAACCTATCTCTTGGTTACTCCAATTACAAAAATACAGGACTTTTGAAGAGGCTTTGGCCCAAGAAAGTATCATAGAAGACATTAAAGTCCAAGAGGGTGTTTTAAAATCCCATAGAAAAGAATGGCAACAAAAGGTCCAACAACAAAATAATAATTATGGCCAAAACAAACAAACATAGGCTAGTACAGCCTCAAATGTTAACCAAGTTAATCAAGTGGTGGCGAGTCAGCCCGTAATGGCTCAACAACAACAAGTAATGCAAATTCAACCGCAACCAATTTCTTATCATGCGGTACCCGCCCCTCCTCAACCAGCTCATAATACTGGGCCAACCATGGAAACTCGACCTTGGCAAACAAATCGTCCCAAGCGACAGTTAACACCTTTAGATGAACCATATGCGGTCATATTCAACAAGTTATATAGCACAAATCAGTTAACTTTACCTGAGTTTAAACCTTTAGAACCATCTAGAAGGGGGAAGTATTACAAAGAGTACTTATTTTGTCCTTATCATAGGCAAAATGGGCACGATATCAATAATTGTATAGCTTTCAAACATGTGATCCAAGATCTTATTGAGATTGGAGCCATTAAATTGGATAGCCCCTTAGCCCAACAAAATCAAAATCTTGGTATATTTCAAACACCCCTTCCAAACACCCCTTCCACATCGGGAGGAAGCTCCAACAATTTCAGGTGGAGTAACTTAGGTAACTCCTCCTAATCAAGTCAACCATGTACAACAATACCAAGGTTTTGTGGGTACTATTAACATAGTAACACGGGGTCAAAGGGCGAACCAACCAAATCAGGCTGAACCATAGCCACCTGTACAAACCCCCAGTCCACCTCAGGTAATAGTGACCCAACGACGTGCTAGTACTTCTCAACAACCGCTAAATCATTCTACTCAACGCCAACGACCCATCATGTCATTGAGTACCCGATTAACTACCAGTTTAAAAATGGCTTTTGCTAAGTTATCGATCTATGACCTCATTCAACAATCTCCCCTGAATAGAGAGGCATTAATGGAAATTTTGAAGTCAATCGAGCTTCAAACTCAAGATACTAATGCCTTCAACAACTTTGTGGGGAATATTCAAACATGCACGGAGCCCTCCATCACTTTCTATGATTTTGAAATCAAACCTATGTCAAAAAAAAGTATAGATCCTCCACTGCATATCATGGCCAAGATCGATCACAAGCCATTCAAGAGAGTCTTAATTGACACCGGCTCCTCAATCAATATCATTACAACATCGACGTTGAGTCATCTAGAGTTGTCGCCATCCCTTATCACCAAGTCGACTTTTACTCTTAAAGCATTCAATGATGCTTTATCTTCCACGGTTGGCATTGTTATCTTGCCCATTGAGGTAGGGGCCTGAACTTTGCATACCTTGTTTCACATCTTGGAAGGGACCATGGCATACAATGTATTGCTTGGATGGCCTTGGCTTAGGGAGATGAGATGTGTCCCTTCTATACTGCATCAATGTCTGAAGTATGTATATGAGGGACGAGTTCATTGTGTACCTGCTGACATTGAACCCTTCAAACATTGCAACTATGTCTCAAATCCTTATGAGATTGTGTTGCCATCCACTCATCTTTTCTTGACCCCATCTAATTCTTCTATACCATCTTCTTCTAAAGCTCCCATTCCTGAGGAGCTACCCATAATATCGCAACCATCTTCCTCTTCCACTATTCCATCTCATTCACCACTTTCTTCATCAACTAATCTTCCTTCTTCTTCATCAGTGACCACATGCACATGTGGCCATGACCAATCATCTCTTTCCACGTCATTACCCCATTCTTCTACACCTTCTTCAACATTACCTATTATTCCTCCATCTTCCCAACCATCACCAGATGATGTTTCACAAGTTAGTGAAGCATCAACCCAACCAAATCCTTCCAATTCTTCTATCCCACATTCTTCTATTCCATCATCTAGTCTTTCTCCCTCCCAAGTCAAGGTCCATATCATTGATGCAGGTATTTGTGAGTATGCCATCCAAGATGTCCACATCACACAGTTCAATGTGCAAACAGTTAAATATTTTGGTCGTCCACATGACCAACATTTATCCATTGGATCGGTTTATAACATGGGTTCTATGCCAAATTCCATTAATTTTGTATATGGGGGAATAGAGTCATCTTCTAGTCCTACCACCATACTAGAATCTAAGCATCCAGTCCCTGTCAATATCAAAAGGATGGAGGGTTTTCCCTCTCGCTATTTCCACAGACATAATTGGCAGCAATTTTGCCTAGGTCGATATGAGCAAGGGGTAACCGAATGCATCGATATGCCATATCGAGACACCCACCGAGCGTTTTGGTCCGGGCTACCAACCACTTCCATCCCTTTCTTCTTTTGAACGAGCTTTTCAAAGCATTAATCTTAATTCAGAAGAAGAAATCCTCCACCCCGACGAATCCGAAGATGAAGCCTATGAAGAATTTGACGTCATGTCAAATGGTGATGAATCTGAAGAAGAGTCGGCGCCAATTGTTACCCTCACTGAACAAGACGAGTTTTATCTCCAATTGTTCCCTCTCCAAGAAGCCATCTTTCGCTTGTTTCTTCCACAAGAACGAGGTGAACCACCCCATCCACCACATCCATAAGCCATAATCCAAACCTGTATTATATGTATATAATAAAATAGTGGTTTTCACCACCTAAAAAAAAAAAAAAAAACTCAAACTAAAAAAAAAAAAAAAAAAAAACTGAAAAATTATGTTGTTTTGCATTTCAGGTCTTCCGAGGTCTTCATAGGTATTCCCTTCCATTCCGCCCATCCTTTATTTCATAAGTCGACAATGAATTTTGAAGACTTATTCACCCCGCTCCATAATCCATATAAACCGGATAAGCCAATCCCGATCAACCCAAGCCTGATTGACATGGATCGGATTTCATCCTCTCCATCTATTTCAGAGGTCATCCTTTTTGAGGAATTGTTAAGGGCTTCCGCCAACTACATTCCTCCTTCACCTCCACATTCACCTTCATATTCTAAGCCAAAGGTCTTCTAGGCATACATAGACGAGAGCAAGGCACAGGAGCCTGATGACATTTTAGATGACATAAATCTGATCCCTACTCCCCATCAGCTTGAGGAAGGTTCCCACATGTCTATTGAAGAAACTATCGATGTAGACCTTAGTACAGACCAATATGGCACCCAAATTATGAAACTGGCTAAAATTCTATCATCAGAGGAACAAGAGCAAATGATTGCTCTACTCAAGCGAAAGAAGGAGATATTTGCATGGTCTTACAAAGACATGCCAGGCCTAGACCCTAATTTGGTTGTCCATAACCTCACCTTACAAAAATATGCTAAACCTGTCAAATAGAAACTTAAGAAAATGAATCCTACCATGGCCCTCATAGTTAAATCGAAGATTCAGAAACTTCTGGATGTTAAATTTGTCTTCCCGATTGATTATCCTGAGTGGCTTTCTAACATGGTACCCATTCGCAAGCCTAACGAGGGGATACGTGTTTGCACCAATTTTCGAGATCTAAATAAAGCGTGTCCTAAGGATGACTTTCCTCTTCCAAACATTGATACTCTTGTCGACACCTACACTGGTCATGAAATGCTTTTGTTCATGGATGGATTTTCAGGATACAACAAGATTCGAATAAACCCAGAAGATCAACACAAAACAACATTTACCACACCTTTGGGAACTTTTTGTTACAGTGTGATGCCCTTTGGCCTTAAGAACGCAGGTGCAACCTATCAACGAGCCATGACTTATATTTTCCATGATTATATGCATAAGATTATCGAAGATTATGTGGATGATTTATTGGCAAAATCTAAAACTCGACAAGAGCATTTTGATGTATTGGAAATTTTTTTTGATAGACTTCTAGAGCATAAAGTAAGGTTGAACCCTAAGAAATGTGTCTTTGGTGTTACCTCAGGCAAAATCCTAGGTTTATTATCTCTAAACGAGGTATTGAGGTGGACCCAAACAACGTCAAAGCCATTATGGAAATGTGTCCCCAAACTAATTTGAAGGAGTTGCGTAGTCTGCAAGGAAAGATTAATTCAATCCATCGCTTTATTGCACAAATTTCTGATAAATGTAGGCCATTTTGCCACCTACTACAAAAGGGGGTACAATTTTCATGGACAGATGAGTGTCAGAAAGCCTTTGATGACATCAAGCAGTACTTAGCGTCTCCGCTAGTCTTAGCTCTGCCTCGTCTAGGGGTCCCTTTCAATATTTATATCTCAGCAACGAACTTTGCCTTAGGGACAATGCTTGCACAAAAGAATGAACAAAATCATGAGCAAGCTGTCTATTATATTAGTCAAACATTGGTAAGCTATGAAACCCGATATGCTTATGTGGAAAAGTTGTGCTTAGTAGTGGTTTTTGCCACTAAGAAACTTCGTCATTATATGCTTAGCCATACAACATATGTCATAGCTAGAGAAAACCCTCTATGTTATATGATGTCTTGCACTTATAATAACACTCGTACCGCTAAATGGATAATGTTGCTTATCGAATTCGATCTTGAATTCATTAGCCAAAAATCCGTTAAAGGTCAAGTTATAGCCGATCAACTTGCAGAAGCTCCACTACCTAGTGATCATCCTTTGATTATTGAACTCCCAGATGATTCGGTATTTGCTATCACTGAACAAGAAGAGGACATCATTTCGGAGGAAGATTTTGACATCACGCTATTCTTTGATGGCTCTAAGTGCATGAAAGGTCAAGGTGCTGGAGTTGTGTTTCATACACCTCAAGGGATTCCCATCCCTTTATCATTCAAACTAGACTTCCAATGCACCAATAATACAGCGAGTATGAAGCCTTAATTTTAGGTCTTCAATCAGCCATAGCTATGAGTATTAAGCGTATTCGGATATTTGGGGATTCTCAACTCGTGGTTAAACAAATTACAGGAGAATACCAAGCCAAAGAACCTACCATTAAGCTTTATCATGATGTAGCAATGAAGTTGCTCTCTAAGTTTGATTGGTATGATATCACTAGTTTGCCTCATTCGACTAATATATTTGCAGATGCCATGGCCTCTCTTGGATCATTGATTCCAAAGGACTCCCTTGGAGAGGTACAGCCCCTAATCATTTCCACAATCTCTAAGTCTGCAATTGTTCGTGCTGATTCTAAGGATGAAAAAGATGTTTGCTTTATCCATTCGGATCCATATGAGCCTTGGTCTAGTGAGATAGTAGCCTTCCTCAAGTTTGGAACACTCCCATATGATTTGTCTCGAACTTCCCGCAACTTTTTTAAGCAAAAGGCAGCTCATTTTGTTCTTTTGGGGGATGTGTTGTATAAACATGGATATGATGGAGTACTCCTCCGCTGTCTAGAAGCAGGTGAAACACATAGAGCTATTGCTGAAGCCCATGATGGTACTTGTGGTGGTCATTTTAGTGGAATGGCCATTGTGAAGCGTATTTTACATATGGGGTATTATTGGCCCACTATGGAACAAGATTGTTGCAAATATGTTAAACAATGTAAAAAGTGTCAAGAACACGCTAATTTAATCCATATACCATCACAAGATTTATAGCCCATCCAAAGCCTTTGGCCCTTCTCACAATGGGGTCTCGATTTAATTGGCAAGATTTCACCTGCCTCTTCAAGACAACATACTTTCATCATTACAACCACTTGAATACTTCACAAAGTGGGTTGAAGCTATTCCTCTAACCGATCTGACGAGGTCCTAGAATTGTGGAGTTTATACTTCACCATATCATTTGTTGTTTTGGTATTCCCTCTAAAATCATTTCTGATAACATCAAGTCTTTTAAGAATAAGGTTGTTCGAGCTCTTTGCGAAAAGTATAATATCCAACATAGTTTCTCAACTCCTTACTACCCACAAGCCAATGGACAAGCTGAAGCTTCCAATAAGACCATAATTGCTATTCTTAAGAAACTTGTTAAAGAAAATCATAAATATTGGCATACACAAATCCCCTTGGCATTATGGGCTTACAGAACAAGCATCAAAACTCCCATTGGGGCAACACCATTTTCTTTGGTCTATGGAGTTGAAGCAATCATGCCTCTTGAGCTCGAGATCCCTTCCTTGCAAATTTCTTTGCAGGAATTTATCGATGATGATACTGCTAGACAAGCACGTCTTGATCAACTCACACTCATAGATGAAAAACGAATCAATGCTTTAGAGCATTTGCGAGTTTATCAATACCGATTGAAACGTGCTTACAATGCCAAAGTTCATCTAAGAGAATTTCAAGTAGGAGATCTTGTCCTTAAAGAGAATCAACAAAACACCAATGCATTGCCGCATCTTCGAGATAAATTCGTGGCTAATTGGTTAGGTCCATATATGGTCACTGAAAGAGTGGATAATGGAACTTACAGACTTGCCAGTTTAGAGGGAGAGGAAGAACCCAAACCACTTAATGTTATACACTTGAGGGCATTCTACGCATAGTTTGAATTTTATATGTACATATATACATGGCTTGTACAAAAAAAAAAAAAAAAAAACAAATAAAATAAAAAGAATTTGCATTTCATTGTTAGTTGCATACATCTCATTCAAAAACATTGCATTTCATGTGCATACATCTCATTGAAAACCATAACATTTCATTTTCAGCCATAGTTGCATATCATGTTAGAGATCATTCTATCTTTTGGATATAAAATTTGGTCAGGCAAAAGTCATGTTGCCTTAATCAGGGGCACCTTCATAAAATCCATCAAACCGAATTGTCATTCGTACACCCATTTTCCATTTGCACATATTTACATTGCCAAAATGTTTTCAGTCACTCAGCCATTCCTAGTTTTTTAAGAAAACTTTGAAATGCATGTCAAAGTTCTCTCAGGACATATCACAAATTACACTAAATAAAATCTTGAGTATTGGGAAATGATTTCAAAAGTGGTCTTGAACCTATCACATTTTCACATCTTAAAAACATCTTGTGTCAAAGAGAGATAACACCATCCTTGGGTTGTGCCTTGAAGTGAAAAGGGCAATCCTCGTTTGTCCTATCATGCAAACATAGTCCATAAAACAGTGGTTCTTACCACTATCACAAGCAATCACAAAATATAAATATAAACAGAGTAGTAAGGATAGGGTAAAATTCTCATCATACTTCGATTGAGAATTCGATTCCCCAAAGCTCTAAGAAAATGAATATTTTTCACACACCACTGATCCCAAATAAGTTTTAAGGATCGTACTACTTTTCCAGTTAGACGGATAGGTAGTCATCCCCAAGGCTTACAAAGGTCAAAAACAACATGGACTATGGAGTTAACCTTCACCGGGGCTATAGACACTTGACTGGCAGTGGAGTATACTCATTGTGTGGCGACATGTCTCTCCTCAAAAAGAGACCTTTGAATGCTCATACGGACAAACTAGCTTCGGGGTCTTCTCCATAACAGGGTTACCTAATTTATGCAATATGAGGTTAATGAACACACTTGCACACACACAGGTTTTTGATTGCCTAGAGTCACTACCATGCTTCGGATTTGGTTAATGAACTCGCATGCACACACATTTGGTCCCAGTTGAATTAGGCAGTATTAGTAAGTTTGTTTGATACCACTAGCATGTTTGAGTCTTTGTAAAACAGTCTTCCTCCATATCTTCTTCCATATTGTCCTCCATATCTTCTTCTATATTCATGTCATTCCATACGTCATCCATTCACAAGCCACCAAGTTCGGTGCCCCTGATTAAACAATTATGATAACAGTTGGCTAAATCTAACTATCTAAAAATATGAGTGCTTCTTAGTGCATATTTCATTTACTTAGTCTTGCATTAATCATCCATAGATTTACATATCATTTACTTAGTCTTGCATTAATCATCCATAGATTTGTATGTTATATACTTAGTCTCACATTAATCATCTATAAGTTTGCATTCCATTCCATCACATATGCATCAAAAACATTAAAACATATCAAAACATGCATCACAAAAACATAGGCAATCACACAAAAGAGAGTAAAACACCAAATAAATAAAAGCCATGTATATATATATGTATAAAGGTCAAACTGTATAATGAATGCCAAAAGGCTACAATATACAATAGAGCACCAAGGCTCATAAAGAGTGCATCTAAGCACTAAGCTAACCATCAAAAGAGGACCCCTGAGACCTAGTAGGAGCCCTAGACCTAGTGGTGTGTCTAGACTCACTACGCCTAGAGACAGAAGAGGATGGAGGATCAGGCAACACAATGTGATGCCTAAACAATGTGTCCTCCAGAGCCTCAATGTAACGAGTCCTCGACCTAAACCTAGCTATGTCTATCCCATGCCATCGCTCCTGCTCCACTAGCTCTACCTGGAGTCTCGTCACCCTATCATCCTGGGACACCCTGGTCGCTCTATCCAAGTCCACCTGCAGCTGGGCCATCCTTTCCTCCTGAGCAGCTAACTGGGCATCCCGCTCCATCGCCTGATACTCTAGCTTGGCCATCCTCTCCTCCTGAGTAGCTAACCGGGCATCTAGCTCTATCGCATACTGCTCCAGCTGAGCTATCCTCTCATCTCGGGTAGCTAACATAGCATCGCGCTCTACTATCTGCTGCTACAGCTGCATCATCTCGTTCTCGTGCATGTTATGGGGTATCTCCCTAGCCTCTCTTGTAGCCTCTCCTATGCCCTCTCCGCCATCCTCCTCGTCATCTTCGCTACCTGGAGCCTACCGTGCCATCTTCCCCTTTCGCCTTCGACTGTCAGATCGAATGCGGGGACCCTCCCTGCACTTGGGAACCTTCGTGGTTCCCTCGCCCTCTCCGACCCCAGCCTCAGGCTCTCCGGCTCCACCAGCCACCAATGGTGGCTCCCACCTCGGCTCTGCGGCCATCCATGCTGCATACTCAGCTGTCACCCCGACGTCATCCACATCAAGGATCTCCATGTCCTCATCGTCCTCTGCCGCCTCCCTCCATGGCTCGACACACGACAAATCCCCCTCTGATCTGTGCCTCCAATAGCACACTGGCTCACCGGGGACATCCTGCCTCAATCTGACCTGGCGGAGTACTCGAGACATCTGTATGTACTCTGCCTCACTATGGCCCCGCCCCACTACCCATCTGGCCTGTCGCACCCATCTCAGGTGCTATCCATCCTCGATCCATCTCGCCTCCCACCAGGGCCTCCAAATGACTTGGGCATCTGTCAAGTCTGCCCATAATCTCCTATACCATTGCCCCGGTCTCACGGGGCGGCTAGGCTATCTCTCCTCCACCACTGGCCATCTCCTACCATAATATTGGCTCATGCCCCAGTGAGCCCATGGCAACCCCTCCGATTGAGCCACTCTGAAGTGCTCCCAGCCCCAACACTGGAGAATCACACTGCAACCTAGGCCCTTCCGGCCCCGTCTCCGAACCTCATACAACTCCCGGTACACCTGTGCCAATAAAGCGGGCGCCCAGGCATACACTACCCTATTAGTGAGCATCTCACTCACTACACCCATTAGGTTCCATGGGAACCTGCACCCGATGCTGTTCGGGGCCACAATGTTGGCCAACATGAACATCATTAGAGCCTCCACCGCTCCCAACTCCTTGGCCGTATACATGGCCAAGTATGGGATCCCCCCGCTCTCCGTCCAGATCTCCCTCCAGTCATCCCCAAACACCTTGTCCATCTCCGTGGCCCTATCTCGTCCAACCTCCACCCGCGCCCCCTCCATAGGCACCTTGAGGATGCGGTATACATCCTCAAGTGTCTGTCATCTCTCCAATCGGGAGCTGGAACGTCCCCCGATCTGGATCCCACTTCTCAGCCAAAGCCGAGAGGTACCCCTCATCCACCCAAACTACCTCTAACCGAGCTGCCTCCGCTAGTCCCACTGCCTCCAATACCTCCTAGTCTGCCTGGGACAATGACCTCCTCATCCTCGGAATGATAGGGGAGAATCGGTGTCGTGCCTCTAACACCCTAAGCTGCAAAACAACAAAACAAAAAATTGTTACAAATTTTTCCGAAAAAAAAAAAAAACACATAATAAGTACTTGCTTAAATGAACAAATACCTCAGCTGGCTGCACTGGCGCGTCCACTCCCATCTTCGCCATAGCTCCCGCGTGCTTCACTCTCCCACACAACCTTTCACTCCACTCCCTCAGACGCACTTCTCTCAAGCTTGAATGCACAAATGAGCGAAATTCTTGCTGAAACTATTTAAATAGCTGATTTTGGCACCCTAAAATGCATTTGGGCGTTTCATGGTGGATTCAGACATAGTCTTGCGTCTGCAAAGTGCCTAAACACCGGCGGGCGTCTATGCCAACCACAAACGCAAACCGACGTTTGGTGTCAGTATTGAATAAAGGAACAAAACCTACAAAATTGAAGCTTACCTCCTCCAAATATCATCAAATTGCATTCATCCATTCTTCTTATCATAATAAAATATTTTGTGAAGGTTACAACAGTTTTGGACACAAATTTTTTCATTTCGCTCAAAAAGTGCATCATTCATCATTGTTTTACAAATTGGGTTAAAAATATTCAAAACCTTCACAAAATTAACCACATTCATCAATTCTTCTGATCTATCGTCAATTTCATTCTTCTTTCATCATGCATATTTTTGCCAAATCAAATTAAAGTAAACCTCATATCTAGTGGTATATTCTATCACCTTGGCGATTGCAGCGATTTGAATCCATGCAATTCGGTAAGAGGATTAAACCACCATAAGGACACTTACCATTTATCATCATCAATTATTTCACTTCTTGAAAATTGGAAATCAATTTTGGGTATTCTACTTTTCAAGTGACCTCATACCAAGATTAATTTGCTCAAAAATTGTCATTGATGGCCTAGTTCATGGGTCCTTAAACATGGACAATCTTTAATATCATCATTATTTTGAGTCTTGCTAGAGATTGAGGCTACCTAGGTTGATTGGTTCCGACCCGAGGAATTATCCATACAATCACGAGGAGCATCTCTGAGTTCTAGACTCTTTTCATGCATCTTTCATCTCTGCATATCAATGGTGCCAACAAGGCAATTTCATTAATAGTATGGACTCACACATAGGAGTTGGGGCATCCGTTATCAATTTCTAATTTTCCTATAGTGGAATTCATCTTACATGATCATGGAACTTACAATTTGGCAAAAATCCCTTTATAACCGTTGGGGCAGAAAACGGTCCATCTTTCACATCACTCATATCGTCTTCAATCGTATTCTTTTTTGGTTTGTACACCAACTCCTTTCCTGTTGGGACATAAACAGATGGTTCATACACCAACCCCTTTTTTCACCGTTGGGGCAAAAACGGTTCATTTTCTTCCAAATTTCTTCCAATTGGCTTGTGAGAACCATTCTCGCTCGCCAATTGAGGGGGTAAGCTGATAAAATTTTAAATATTCTTTTAATCTTTGGTCTTCAAAGTTGTGCTTTAGTCTTGAGAGAGAGTTGTGTTTGATCCAGCTTTTCAGGTGTCTTAAGTTTTTGTGCTGCATTGTGTCTTCACACAAAGCAGCTCAAAAAGGGGCATCTATAGACACCAAAATCCAGCCACTTGTAAGTCATCTATACCTTCCTGTTAGCCACGTGTCAGTCATCCACCTTCCTGCCATTATTTGGCCCAAATCCACACCTTCCCGCCATTATTTGGCCCAATTTCACCTTTTCCCGCCATTATTTGGCCCAATTTCACCTTTCCCACCATTTTTCATTCCCAAATTTATTTAAATTAATATTTATATATATTTTTTAATATATTTTAATATATATATAAAGATACTTTAAGTGATTTAATCTGAGCCATCCATCCTTCATTTAATCTCATCCGTCCATCCATCTTAATCTGTTTCATAACCTAGATTTATTCTCTACCCTTGGATCCACTTTAATCTTAGCCACACGTTCAAAGTGTCATTAAAACCCTAAAGTGTGCCCTAAGAGTAGATTATAAATTGAGTCACCTTGATGGCTCAAACCCTATCTCTTTTACTATCTCTTTTTTGTTATCTAGAGCTATCTATCTCTTCTTCAGCTAAACCTACCCATCCATCGCCGTCCCTTTTCGTCGCATCCATCGCCGCATTCGTCGCCAACTTCGCTGCCATCCCTTCTGCAACAATCTGCAGAATCCCCCATTCTTGTCGCAAGTGCCCACGGGCGTTTACCCGCAGCCACAGACGTAGACCGACGTCTGCAACCCCGATCCAGAAGCACGCGGGTGTTCAACGATCGCACCAGGGCGCCTTCCGTAGCCAATTTGACAGTTACATCACTTCCAGGTGCCGCCTGGTCTCACCGCATTAACAAAAAAAGAGGTATAGATTCTAAAGCAAGTAATATTTTTATGTATTAATCCACCGTTAGATTCTGCATTCTATTTATTTCATTTCTAGGGTTTTAGACTGTTTTTGAGGGCTCACACAGTGGAGCCCTCTTACTAGTTTCTAACCTTTTTGTAGTTTTAATGTGTGCAAGATTTTAATGGCAGATTTGATTGGATGATAGCAGCTGCTTAAGCTGGAGTGGTCCGAGCCAAAGGATACAACAAAGCCCACTCATTCTATTGAGGTTAAGGATACATTCTTCGGAGACGCCACCATATTGTGCCAGCTAGGGTTTCGGAGAACCCTAGCACAAATTGTAATCTTGTATCACAGAAAGGGTTACAGGCCCTGTTGTACTCAAAAGGAGTTTCTAAACTCCATTGATTAATAAAAATCGTTTGTTTTGTACAACTGTGTTCTGCATTACTTTTTATCGTGATTTCTTTATCTTTTGTTTGGCGTTGTATCTTTAATCTACACTTTGATACCTCAAATAGGCACAAATTCTTATAGTGGGTGACAAGTATCAAGGTAGTTTCTATTTAATGCCTAGAGTTTTATAGTCTTGTATGAGTGCTTATATTCCTTGGTGATAAGTGTTTTTTTCTTCTAACACTTTCAACCTCCTCCTATGTAACGCCTACTTAGACTTTCTTTCAAACATGCAAAGAATGAGTGTTCGAGTGGGATATGTTAGGGTTTCCTTCAAAGTGATAAATTTTACCTTTTATTTTATATGGACCTTCTCTTCTCAACATCTCTCAACATATTATTTTCAAGGTTCTTTTACCAACGTATTGCGGTTAGCTTCTCCTATTTTGTATGCTTTCGATGGTACTTGATGCTTGTTCCAACTGTAATAGTGAGCAATACTTTGGTGGCTATAGGTAATTCTTTGGTGGAGTTCTGAGATACTTCAATGGTTTCCTTGATTTATACTTATGGACGTACGTCTAGCTGGTATAGCTTCTTCTATGATTTATTTTACTCCTTTCAACCTACTACATATTTGTCTTTGTAGATAATATTTCTCCTTCCTTTTGTTATGTTGTATTTTCTTATACCTTTCTTTGAGGATGCCCTTTACACAACCACTTCAATTTGATCTCCTTTGCGGAGAATGTGTCTTTGTGACACTTAAAATCTATCATTCTTCCTATGTAGGATAAATTGGTATGGTGCACGATAATGTAAAAAAAATTGTAAATATAATACCTTCTTTTTACACCTCCATTTACACTCTATTATGCTACTTTTAATGGTATCTTTCTTGTAGGCAAGGTCTGATTTGACATTATCTCCTTTGCTAGACAACTCTCCCCTTTTCTTGGCTACTTTGGTAATAAATCCAACCTAATAACCACATAGATAGAAGCTTTTGTAGAAGTAATTTCTGTACTATTTTTTTTAAATATCCCTAAGTGCACCTCAAATCTAAGACTCACCAAGTCTTGATTTGTAGCTATTTTACTAATATTTGATGGTGGTTTTCTTTTCCACTCCTTATAGGAATATGATCTAATTTTAGTGGATTATTTTAGCCATGAAATAATACAGGTTCTATGCACCAAATAGTATCTCTATACACTCCGATAATCTATTGGTTTTGTGCCCTTGATCTTTACCAATCAAAAAATGTAAACTAGCCCTTTTGAAAGAAAATAGTTAATAACTAACTAGTATAGTGCCAATGGATTAATAATAAATTTTAATGGTTAAAACTAATATCACCTTATTGCTCCTATAAATAAACTCTCAAAATAATTTCAAATGCACTTAATAATCTCTACAAATTTTAAGAGTAATTTATAAAAAATCCTTAATGAATGTTCTACAATTTTCACTACAATCAATATTGTAGGATGTAATTTTCTTGCTTTCTAGATAGATAATAGGCAGGTGATACTTTTATTTCTTTTGAAAAATATCCAAAACCTATTTAATGTTCAAATAAAAAATTAAAATGAACTCTTCTTTTTGCACTTTCTTAAAGACTATAATATAAGCTATTTTTCTTTGCAACTTTAATCTAAATATGGTGCTTAATGAAATTTGATAATGAACCCTTATTGAATTTCAACTAATTGCACCCTATTTACTTACCTTTAATGTCTTTTGCAGTAGATGTGGATCTTGATGTTTTGATTCATCAAGTTGCTACCTTGTAATGATGAATTCATAGCTTCTTGTTGGTTGTCCTAAACAACTTATTGTTTCACCAAACTGTGGTCTCAGACCTTCTACATTGAGCCTAGGGTTTGGTGGTTTGATCCTTCTAGTGATTCTCTTTTTTCCTACTATAAATTCGTAGAACTCTTATCTCTGATATGTGCCTTCTTGTTGTAAGTGGTATTCTCCAAATATCTTGGATTTGGTAAGCTTCTTCTATCTGAATCTTCCTTCAATATCCTGAAAGGAGTGATAATCAAATCATTCCAAGATGCAAGGATATCAAGTTTTAATAGAAACACCACATTCAACCAAAACAAGAATCTGAAAGCAAATTGACAACATAAGATTACAAATAGATATGCAAACAAGAGAGCAACAATATCATATATTAGATCTAAAAATGAAAATTCCTCTACAATGAAGGTGCCTTGCTTATATAGGCAAGGATGATCAACCATAGTCATAGGATCAAGCTAAGGAAAAATATCCACCATAAAAAAGGAATATGGGATATGCTCCATAGATATGTAACCACTATGGGAGAAAGAATATCAACCCTCCAAATTTCACCCCTAGGAATAGTCAAACCTAAAAATATCCCCATAATATCTAAGAAATAAATATGTAACATCTCATAATATCTAAATAAGATAAATGAAATATCCACACATAAGTGGGTGGGGAAAATACATGGAATAACTAAATAAAAATAAATAAATAACCTAGGTGAACATGAGCTAAGGTAAACAACCTACTCTAACATATCCTTCTTGAATTATGAATTCAAACAAGATCTTCATCTCAAGAGTCTAAATGTATTAATGTCTTCATTGGATTATTCTACAGGATTTGGTACTCTTTACCAAATTCTTCTTCTCTTAGGCTTGTTGTCGAATGGTGACAATTTTCCCAAGTTCTTCACTATTAGAAGCTTCTCCTTGGTAGTGGATTTCTCTGATGATTTCTCCTAGGAAGTATTTTGATGATGCTTCTACGATATTTGCAACAAGGCTCTCCAAGCCTTCTTATTTTTCCTCCTTGAGACCTCTCCAAGATATTCTATCTTGTAGCTTCTCTCATCTTCCAACTGAGATATTTTCTTCAACATTATGCTTTTAGAAGTTTTTGTGATGATATATTCCTCTCGGATATCTAAAATATGCTCCTTTTGGATTCTAGAATGAGACCTTTGCTAGTCCTTATTTTCTTCTACAATTTTCAAGTTTTAATGAAGATCACCAATATCTTATTTCATGGAATCTTCTCTAGAGTTTTCTTCTAAACCAAGAATTCTTCTTCTGAATCAAGAATTTTTCTCTAGAGTCTTCTTCTGAATCATGAATTCTTCTTTGGATTATTATTTAAAATTAAGTCTTGTGTGGCCTTTGTTTCTTCTTGATCTTGAATAGAGATCACCAATCTCTTATCTCCTCCTTGACTTGTCTTCTGGAGTCTTTTCTTCCTTGAGTTTTTTGTAAGGCTATTTTTTCCTTTTTTTTTACTTTTGCAATATACAAGATTTGCAGCTCTTATAATGAGATCTTTTTTTCAAGGTCTTTGAAATATTCAGTCTTCTCCTTGCTGCTACAAGTGTTGGAATAATTCTAAGAATATATTCTTGTTTATATGTTGACTTCAACACTTATATATAATAGGTTGTCCCATGAACACAACGATGGTCTTTACTTAGTTTAATCTTCCAAATATTAAAATTATAAAAAATAAGAAAATACCTAATCGAGAGAATTACCTTCGCCTATGCTAACTTGTGATAAAGTATAAACTTTGTTCTTCATTTTTTATGATTTTTTTAATTTTTAATTTTTACTTTTTTGTATCAAGAAATTACCCATCCTCTCTCATTTCATCTAAAGTCATTGGAGATAATGTAAGCTAGACAACAACACAATATTTAGTTACTCATCACCAAAAAACATGGAAAATACTACAATTTGATCCAATATTATTCTATAAGTGAAATAATAAGAACATCAAGAAAATCTAAATAAAGACAAAAGTTTGAAAAAATATCAAAATTTTAATTTAAAAAAATAAACTTGTTCATAACATCTAGAATGGTACGCATCTCAAACATAGTGTTGAACAATAAAAGTTTTAAGTCTTTACTCTGTTGGAATAAATATAGATATCAACATAACAACATGTCTAAATTATATTGCCAATTGAGATAGGTTATTATTATATAGTTGGATATTTGAGGTATGTAATATTCTATATATTTTTGTTATATGTTAATACGAATATGTGCCTATTATGGATCTTTTATGGTATTAAATATAGTTTATTAGTGCCAATTTTAATTAT
Organism: Wollemia nobilis; assembly: GCA_028583015.1. Taxonomy (NCBI): domain Eukaryota; kingdom Viridiplantae; phylum Streptophyta; class Pinopsida; order Araucariales; family Araucariaceae; genus Wollemia; species Wollemia nobilis. The sequence goes on from JAQPPZ010003222.1 coordinate 4,902,834, forward strand.
GAATTTTATGGGGAAGAGATATTGTTATCCCACCCAATTTTATGTGCAATCCACCCGAATTTAATGTTTTAGTGGAGAGAGACCATTGCATGACATATTACTTGATAGTAGAGGATAAGAGTTTGAATTACCTTGATTCTACATACTTCAAGGAATAGAGAGGAGGTTTGGATTATCATTCCCTATTTGTAGCACTACAACCACCAATAATATTCACCAACATCTCATCCATGTGGATGTATTTATATTGAAGTTGATCAATACAGGGAAGCAAAGAGATGACATAGTCATACAAGCCACCATAGAGTGTTTCATGAATCAAACATACATACTCATGCATCAATAGCAAACAACCATATGCCTTTCACACTAGTGGCTCCCATCATCATTGCCATGACAAAATATTTCTCATGCATTGTCCACATGCAATATTCAAACTAATTTAACTCATGTAATAATGCACCTAAATGATATGCATACACGAGTTTCCATGTGTTTGCAATCTGAATCATCACTTCCCATTTTATATTTTCCACTGACTTGCTTCCTTCAATTTCTTTCTTCATCTGACTTGCACTCATAGAAGCCATCAATAGTACCTTGTCTTACAAGAAAAGGTAATTATGAACATATTTTATTCTTTTTCATTAATTGTGTGAGGAGAATCTTTACATCCTTCTCCACTAGATATAAACATTGTCCTATTGTTAAAGCTAAAATAAGTAAAGAAAGAACTTGCAAAAATTCTTTCATATTCCATTTTCATGTAATAACACTAAATCAAATTTCACTTTTGCCATTTGATTCAAAATATTGCCAACACATTTACCATCATAAAGAAATTACATAATTGCATTTAAAATCACCACATGATCACATAATTGATTATGTCATAAAGGAAATAAAATACACATTTCCATTGTAGCCCATTCATGAAGCTTACCAATACCAAAACAATCATATTCTACTCTACCCAACAATTCAACATACATAATTTATATACATAGTTTTCAAAATTTTATCATAGTTTTATGAAAAAGACTAGCTAATCAAAAAAATAAGGAAAATGCCACTTCATCTCTGCTAAATATTCTCATGTAGCATTTTGTTCTATGTAGTGGTCCCATTGGACTCAACATTATTTGATGTTTTGCTTTCTCAAATTCTTGGTTCAAAAACCAAGCACGCAAACATGTCACACCTCAATCCTTAATGGATCTTTCATATATAAATTGGAAACATTCAAAACATGAGTAGGATCATAAATATATTTTCTAAAGAGAGACACATGAAAGACATTATGGATTTTGGATAAGCTGAGAGGTAGAGATATGTATGCAATAGGGCTTATTTTATATGTGATATCAAATGGAACCACATAGCAAGAATCAAGTTTGGAAGATCTAATTGAAAATTTTATTGGCTTCACCCTTAAGAATACTCAGTATCCCACTAAGTATTCCCTCGATGTTCGTTTAAGGTCTGCATAACTCTTTTGATGATTTCGGCCTCTTTCAACTTTTGATGAATTCATTTTAATTACTCTTCCATCTCTCTCATAATTTTTAGGCCAATCACTACCTGATCCTCCAAATTATCCTAAGATAAGAGAACTCTGCATCTTCTCCCACACAAGTCTTTGAAATGTGTCATACCCAATTAAGCATGGTAGTTGTTGTTATAAGTAAATTCTACTAGATATAAGTAGTCTTCACACTTAATATTCTTATCCATACAATACATCCTCAACATATATTCAAGGACTTGATTCACGCTCTTAGTCTAACCATATGTTTCTGGGTGATAAGCAGTTGTATTATTTAGTTTGGTTCCTAATGCTTTATGTAGTGTTTGCCAAAATTCTTAGGTGAATCAAGAATATCTATCAAATATTATAACTTCTATAAAGTCATAGAGTCTTACCACTTCCTTGGAAAACTTACATGCTACAACTATTTCATCATCTTGCACATTACTAGGCATGAAATGTGCAACATTACTTAATTTATCCATAATTACCATAATTGCATCATGCATGAATCTTGTTTTAGGCAATCCTACTATAAGATCCATTGGCACTACTTGCCATTTCTATTTGGGTGCATCATGTAGATATAGTTTTCCAACTAGATGTAGGTGTTTTGCTTTCACCTTTTGATATTCCAAACATCTGGCCATATAATTAAAAATATCATTTTTTATACCAGGCCAAAAAAATACTTTCTTTACATTCTACTACATCTTTACACTTTCGATATGTGTGGAGTAGGGAGTATTTTGAGCCTCCCTAAGGATTATTTCTCTTAATCCTTCTTGGTTGGGTACCACCAACATTTTTCTAAAATAAATCATATCATTTTTCTCCAAACAAAATTTGTATCCTTAGTTGTTGTTTTCCATCTGTTTTCATATAAGATTGGTAAAAGTCATATTTTTTTTGCCATATCTTAATATGATCTAATATATTGTAGTGACATATAGTCATTGTGGTTATACACCCTGTTGCGGGCCAAAAAATGTTAACTTCTTTCCTACTTTTGTCACATGCCTATGAATTTAATTTATCAACCCAGGGAGCTTCGTAAACTTGCGAAGGATCTTGAACAAGATTGCTTACAATACCACTTGAGATGAGTCTGCTAGTTCTACTATTGGGGGTGTTTCAAATGGTTTTCAATCATTCATACACTCCTCAATAATTTATGTAAAAACAATTAAATCTACAAAAAGGAAATATTCACACATTCCTAGAAATGAACCTACTGCAAATACTGGAAATAACAATGCGATAAAAAATCTTATAAAAGCGGTAAACTAATCTAGAAAACACAAGAAAAATAGGGGAAGAAATATTGGTTTGGAGTGGGCCCAGGCTCCAGCAGTTTCGTCCCAGCTGAACACACACTTAGAAACTCTTAGAAATGTATTATGCATATCAAAGTATTACAATGCTTCTTCTGTATATCTCTCTATAATTACTATCAAAATATTCTATTTTCTATATATCTTAGAGAGTTCTACATGTGTTTATATAGCACACCCACAAAAATTTTATTACAAAGAAGTTATAATAGTTGATTCATTCCAGACTAAACTAAGGCAATATGGTAAATGTGATCGATGTATGCTAAAACGGGAATTCGGTTCCAACAATGGTGTGTTTACTAATTTTTTTGTGCTTCACTTGGCATTGGTAGGACATTCTCATATGTCGGTGTGATCCCCAATTTAGCTCTACATGACGTAGAGTTGGAACTGCACCAGTCATTGTTGTCCATGTTGTGTTTTTCTGGTCAACAGGTGAAGAACATGGGTGTCTTCCCTATGAGGAAGGTGCCTAAGTATGTCGGGCGCCTTCTCTATGTGGAAGGTGCCTTATTGCCGTTGGTGCCTTCCTAGAAGAGGAAGGCACTTGTCTTCTAGTGGCACTTTCCTGTCGACACCTTCCTTATGAGAGGAAGGCGCTTGCCTTCTAGTGGTGTCTTCCTTATGAGAGGAAGGCACTTGCATTCTAGTGGTGCCTTCCTACCAATGCCTTCCTGTGAGAGGAAGGTGCTTATTTTCCTTTGGCACCTTCCTAGAAGAGGAATGCGCTGGCCTTCTATTGGTGCCTTCCTAGAAGAGGAAGGCACTTATATTTCCTTGGCACCTTCCTGGAAAAGGAAGGCACCTACTTACGCTTGGCACCTTCCTGGAAGAGGAAGGTGCCTACCTTATCTGTTTTTATTTTGAAAGAAACAAAGTTCCAAGTCCATAAAAAGACCTCGACTGATCCAAACCTAACTAAATCAACTACAATTCTACAAAAATGCACTAAAAACACATGAATTAGATAACACGCATAATTTCATCAAATAATTATATAATCATTCATAAACATATGCAATACTTATTATACAATCGCATAATAATCAAGAAATTATATATAAAATATGAGTATTTCTTATGCTCATCATCCCCCCATGCCTAACATATGCCACGCCCTCATGGCATCAAAACTGTAGGTATCCCTGCTGACCCCTCATTTTTACCATTTCTTTGTGGATCCGGCTATACCTACGGCCCATGTCTACCTCTTCTACATGCTGGCATCTAGAGGTGTGGCTCTTCTTTTTTATGCAGAGTTGAGGGTGTGGCTATCGACTGTCCTTTCCTCATTCTGGTCGTTATCGATGGTGATCTAGCTAGTGTCGTCTTTGTTGACTAGAATGCATCTTCTATAGCTTGCCATAGGTCAGAATCTAGAGGTCTGACTGTTGCAAGAGGGATATCTAAATTATCCCTCTTGGAATGAACTACTTGGGCTTTGTACAATCGGGTTGCTTCAAGAGTAAGCCCCATGTTCTCCCTTGCAATGGCAACGACATCCAATTCGGGGCCGTATACCCCCAATCATTCAAAATACCTTCTTATCATGGAGGGTCATCCTCGGGATGACCCATAAATATCCCAAAACTAGATTTCCTTTATCATATTGACGTAGATACTAGAGTCCCCCCTGCATCCTTGAGGTTGCCTTCTTGGTATCCTTAGCTACTATCATCTCTTTGAGTAGTCGTTCAAACTATTTTTGCCTCTCTGTGAATGGCTGCATATCCCACTCATCTTCCTCTAGCTCGACGAAGGTCACCTTCGCATTATTTCAAGCTGTATTGGGCCCTTTTCATCTATAGGGCTTCCCTCCTCTTGCACTATTTTAGCAACAACATCCTATTACCTTTCTTGGCCACCATCTCCCTCTACGTTGGGGTTCTGCCTCTACGCTTCTGCATGGTAGACCAGTGCTGATATCAACACATGGTGGGCCAAGGCGGACGGTGCTCCTTTCTTGTACCTAGTTTCTTCGTCCTTCAGGGAATTTTCCAAGTAGAAGGGCATGTTCAACTTCCTTCCATGCACCAGGTGGTTTAGAAATTGCACATGGTTAACGTGCAAATGGGTATACTTCTCGGTGCATGTAAAGAATCGAGCAACCTGCTCGAATATCTTTTGTAGATGCATGGGAAGGCTGCTTTTGGGTAGCCCTTCCTTATCTATCTACATAGTTTCTCCTGGAAGCAACACATCAGTGTACGACTTCATAAGTCTACCTTTGTATATGCATTCCCCTGTAAGGGGTAATCCACTTGCCTGTTAGATGTATTCAAGGGTGACTAGAATTTCTACCCCCCTACACCTCAGCTACGTCGCCCCTCAAGGAGGTAGTGAATTCCTTGGCTGCCTTCATATCCTGGCCTTGACTGATCAAGGTACAATATTCAAGCTATCCTTCAACCTCGAACTATGTTCTTATCGCCCCCCTGATTCCTTTCATATTACTCGGCTCATTCTTCTTCACTACGTGATTTTTTGACCTTCCTCCCATGGTGCCTTACTTCACTACTGTGGTTTTTTTTGTCCTTATTTATTCAGGAAGGCACCTTCTTATAGGGAAGGTGCCTAACCTTAGCATTTATTTCTAGGGTACACATTTCGAGCCATATCATTAGCATGCGATTCTAGCTATGGGGGGATATGATTTTTATGATGACGATATATTTTTTTGGTACTACATAATTTATAAATAATTATATAAAAATTTGAGTTAGTATGCGTGTACCTGATTCGATGTTTCATGCATTGTGAAGAGTTTTTATTCATTTATTTGTGACATGGGGGAGGGGTATGGTCATCTAATGCTACTCGTTTGTGTGGTGGTTTCATTTCGATCGAGGCATCCGAGAGACTTAAGTGCTAGATGTACGTGAAAGGTGCTCTTTGGTACCTTCCAATGTGGAAGGTGCTTATGTGGCACCTTCTCGATGTGGAAGGTGCTTATATGGTGCCTTCCCAATGTTGTCGGTGCTCTCCAAATGGATGCGCCTTCCGGTGGTGGAAGGTGTCTCTGATTGGATGCGCCTTCTAGTGGTGGAAGGCATCTCTGATTGGATGCACCTTCCTATGGTGGAAGAAACCTTTTTGATGATGGTGCCTTCCTACTATGAAAGGCACTTCTAAATGGGTGCGCCTTATCGATTTGGAAGGTGTCTCGGTCTATATGTGCCTTCCCGATGTGGAAGGTGCCTCGGGTTTTTTTTTTTTTTGTGGCACCTTCCAGCCACGGAAGGTGCCTATATATATATATTTTTGTGTGTGCCTTCTCTATAAGGAAGGAACCTTCTTCTGGAGTCTCCTAGCTAGGTGCCTTCTTTATAAGGAAGGAGCCTTCTTCTGGCGAGGTGCCTTATTTATAAGGAAGGTGCCTTATTCTAGCTGGGCACCTTCTTTATAAGGAAGGCGCCTTCTCTTGGTTGGGTGCCTTCTTTATAAGTAAGGAACCTTCTTCTACGCCTTCTCGATGTGAAAGGTACCTTATTCTTGACAATCTTGTTGTGATTTACTAGGAAGAGTGATCAAGCCTTCTCAATCTCGCTTCACACTGCTTCAACTTCTACCTATGAGTGTCGATGTCAGAATGCTAAGCCAAATCATGCCTGGTTTCCCAGATACTTATTCCTCATGCTGTCAGGTCCTCCACCTACAAAAATAAAAATAAAAGAAATAAAAATAAAGGCAGTTAGATGCATTCTGTGCCTATTAGGCCGTAGGTTAGGATGCTTGCAGATTGCATGCGGGCGTTGTCCTTGCAAAACACATTGTAAGAAAAAACTAAATTAATTGATTTTGGTGAGCACCTCCATGCCCACAATTTCCCCTATTAAGAGTTTGGTCTAGATCTAACAAGATGGGGTCTCCCCCATGTCTATTCTGGATTCCACCTATAAGGTTTTGAATGTGTTATAGGGGCGCATTCGGTGGCCATTGACCTTTAACATGGTGTTGTTGCCATCAATTGTTCTAATCTGCACTGCCCCATTCTTGATAAGATCTACCACCTCATATGGTTCCATCCATATTTGCATTAATTTACCTTTTCTTTCTTGGAACCAAGAATCGTACAACAACACCCATTCTCCTTCTTGGAACTGCTTTAGTTTAATGTGGTGATCATGCCACTCTTTCTTTGCTTTTGTATAATTTTTGTTCTCTATAGAGCGTCCATTCAGATTTTGTCCAGCTGATCTAGCTATCAAATCCTTTCTTCTTGAGCATCATCAAAGCTCAAGTTCAATTTTGAAGTTGTCCTCAATGTATTGATTTCAAATTCAATGGGCATCATCACACTCTTCCCATAGACTAGTTGGAAGGGTATGAAGCCTGTGGTGGATTTCCATGTGGTATTATATGCCCAGACTACCTTCGAAAAATGTGTACCCCAATCCTTTCTGTGTTGTTGCACGGTCTTCGTCAGGATTTTCTCTATTTCTTTGTTTGTCACTTCCACTTGCCCATTTGCATACGAATGGTAGGGTGTATTTTTATCGTGCCAAACTATGTATTGATCCATCAGCTCCTTGATCAACCTAGAGGTAAATTGAGGCCATTGGTTTGTTGTTATCTCTCTAGGGACCCCAAATTGTGTAAAAATATGGGCAAATAAGAAATTGGGGACTGTTATTTCTTTTTAATCTCTCAACTCTTAAACTTCAACCCATTTGGTGACATAATCTGTATAGACCAAAATAAACCTCCTCCCTATTTAAGGTGGATTAATTGGTCCCATGAAGTCCATGCCCCACTTATCGAAGGGTTCCAGGTGTACCTGACTGGAGGGGCATTTCGTCTTGATGGGTTGGTCTACCCATTATTTGGTATTCATCGCATTTGCTGACATACATAGCTACATCCTTGAATAGAGTGGGCCAAAAGTACCTAGCTTGTAGGATTTTGTAGGTAGTTCGTTTCCTTGCAAAGTGTCCTTTGTATGGTTCATCGTGACATGCTTTGAGTACTTCTGAGAACTCCTACTCTGATATGCATCTTATTATAATCTGGTCATGTCCTATTTTAAACAGGAGTCCATCCATCCATAGGAACGATGTGCTTTTCTCTATGATTGCCTGATTTTCTCAGAAAGAGAGAGCAGGTGAGGTTCTTTCAGTGGCCAAGTAATTGGCTATATTTGCATACCATAGTATTTGCTCACTAATGGTGAACAAATGTTCATCCAAAAACTAGTCTTCCACTATTGTATGGTCTGTCGATATCAATATGGATAGAAAATCTGCTATGACATTGTCCTTGCCTGGTTTGTTGACTATTATGATGTCGAATTCCTATAGTAACAAGAGCCACTTGATAATTATTCTACCAAAGGCCGGCTTGCTCATCAATTATTTGATGGCCATGTGGTTCGTGTGGACAAATACCTTATACATGGTGATATAGTGGTAGAATTTGTTTATGGCGTGCACAATTGCAAGGAAATCCTCTGTCACCATTTAGTTGAGCTCAGATCCTGCCAAGTTTTTGCTGGCATAGTAGATGGTATAAAATTCTTCGCCATATTTCTATCTGAGGACTGCTCCAATTGCACCATTGGATGCATCACAGTAGATATGGAATGGTATGGCCCAATTTGGTCCTCTTAAAATTGGTGCGAATATCATTTTCTCTTTAAGCAATTGGAATGCTTGTTTGCAGTATTTCGTCTAATTGAACTCCACATATTTAGATAATAGAGTGTGCAGTGGTTTTTCAATTTTATTGAATTCGATGATAAATCATCGGTAGTACCCAGCTGATCCAATAAAAATCCTCATCTATCTCTACGTTTTGGGACTGGGTAGGTCTCTAATGACCTCAAATTTTCTTTTATCAACTTTTATTCCTTCTATGGAGAGGTGGTGTCCCAGTACGATGCCTTCTTGCATCATCATAAATAATTTATCATTGCTCAAGGACAAATTGTTTTCCTCGCTTCTTTCAAGCACTTTTTCCAAGTTCGTTAGTGTCTTGTCAAAGGTTTCTCCATAGACAGTGAAGTCATCCATGTATACTTCTACTGCATCTCCCATTATGTCTAAAAATATGCTAAGCATTGCCCTTTAAAATGTGGCAAGTGTGTTGCACAATATGAAAGGTAATACTCGATAGGAAAATGTTCCACATGGGTAAGTGAACGTTGTCTTATCCTGATCCTCTTCTCCTATTTGGATATGGTTGCATCCACTAAATCCATCCAGGAAGGAGAAATACTTCCTCCTTGAGAGTGCATTCAAATCTTGATCATTGAATGGGAGCGAGAAGTGGTCCTTCTTGGTCTCTTTGTTTAATGCTCTGTAGTCCACACAGATTCACCACTTCCCATTCTTTTTAGGGACTACCACCAATGGTGATACCCACTCGCTATTAGAAATCAAATAGATGAATTCGCTAGTAAATATTTTTTGCAGTTCTTCCTTGATAATGTATTTCATTATCAGATTCATTTTTCTTTGTGGTTGTCTACTTGGAGTTTCTTGATCATCTAGGTATATACGATGGGTACAGATATCTGGGCTGATACCCTTCATATTTGAGTAATCTCATGCAAATGCCTATTTTTTTCTAACTAGGAGCTCTTCTACTTTCATCAATTATGTGGGAGTCAACCCACTATTGACATTCAAAGTTCTTCCTGGCCCGACTTGTATCTACTAAACATGGTGATCTTGAGTGCCAGCCAATGATGATCCATGTGTGGAGATGGAGGACTCCCCATGGAGGAAATCCACAATAACACCATCTTCGTCTTCTTCTACCAACTCATCCAATGTCATCACTAGCTAGATCATGGATAGCTCAGGATTTTCATGCTCGATCAACATGGGTTATCCTACTGAGTCGACGAACTATGTTGGGGGTGAAATAGTCAACCTTTTAATGTTTTGTCCATTAGAGATGGTCATCAGCCCATCTTGGTAGTTGATGTAAGCATTAGTTTTTGCAAGCCATGGCCTTCCCAAGATGAGCGGGTAACCACCCAGCCTAGTTTTAGATTGTAGGACTAAAAATTTTGCTAGGTATTCCCATGAGCTGAGTGCCACTATTATATCTTCCAAAATTCCTTTCAGTGCCATGGTTTATCGATCGGCTAGTTGTAGTATTGTCATAGTGGGTTTCAGGTTCATGAGTTATAGCCTCTACATGGTCTCCTGAGGTATTACATTGATGGCTGCTCTGAGATTGACCAACGTATTAGACAGGGAATGTCCCTCAATTTTTATAGTCAGCACTGGGCTACCTGGGTCTACATACTTTGGATGGCATTTTTTGCCCATCATCAAATCTGCTCGTTTACCCATGAAATTGATAGTCTGGGTTGCTCTTCATCCTGGCTTCCTTAGACACATCTCTCTTATCACCTTGGTATATATCGAAACATCTCAAATGGCTTGAAATAATGAAAATTGTCACTGTGAGGTTCTTCAAGCTAGACAAGATATCAAACTCTGGCTGCATTAATTTTCTATGTTCTTGCAGTCGGTTGGGAAATGGAGCCTTTGCTCTCTAAAACATTTCTTCTATCGCCTCTTCTACAAGAGGTGTTTCTCCTACCTCTTCCTCCTCTTCTACCAGTGGAGGCATTCCTACTCCTAGTTTTCTACCAGATCTAAGCTAAATATTGTACATCGAATACATCTCTCCCTCCACATTGTATCTTTGGATGGTTCACCCTGTTATTTGAATTTGCCATCGGTTGTGCAGGTAGCTACACAGGTCTCAATACTGGAAACATCGGTAAATTCTATTAGGGGTGAGCTGGTTCTACATTATATGGAGCTTGATTCCATGAAGTGTGGCCTCTCCATTGCTACCTAGGATATGGATATGGCATCCATTGTTGTTGGTTTGGGAATGTTTTTGGGAGTGCATTAGACCAGGTTGATGGCCCCCACAACCCCATGTTAGGTGGTTGAGGCAGACCTTGGTGCATGTATGGTCCTCCCCCATATGATGGCATTTTGGTTGGCATATTCCCCATAGGGGGTTGTGGCCAACTCTTCTAATTTCCTATGAAATAGGCATCCGTGCTTTTAGCATCCTCTTGATTACTGGGCAGTTGTGGGCACAATCAATTTTTATGGTTCAACCTACAAACTGTGCATACTCTAAATTTTTTCTTTGGGCATGCATTCTTTGCATGCTTCCCTCTGTATTTTGGATAGAAATAAGCCAATGCTACTTTGTTTTCTTACTTCTTTTTCTCTAACAGTAGCATATCCATCTGCAATGCTAGAGATGAGAGCATTTCACTCTTTAAATCTTCCAACATGTTACCTATTTCTATCTTCATGACTAAAGTAGTCACTTTCATGGTTCTAGAAGTGGTCTTGCCTCTCCTTATTGAGTAGTTCCGGCATAGTTTTCGGATGTCTTCCATAGCATGCTGGTAGAAATCACCTCCAAAAATCATGTTAAGAGCCTCTAGTGATTCATTTGTAAGTTCTCTCAAAAAGATGCTTTTGAGGGACTTATCAGATAGTCTTGTGTGAGGAGATCGTTGAAGATTGAAATTGAATCTCTCCTAGTATTCCTCGAGAGACTCATATTCTTTCTACATCATGCTCAAGACCTCTTCTCTGGAGTCTCTTGCTCTCCCAAAATATTGGTATTGCTCTAAAAAGAGCTTCTTCATTTGATCCCAAGTGGTAATGTGTTTGTCTCCCATACTGATGAACCACCATAGAGCTTCATCATCTAGTGTGGAAGGAAAGAGTTTTAGCTTCTACGTATCAAATTTGTAGTCCAAATACCTGCATAAGAAATCAAACATAAATAAAAATAGGTCAGGTTCCTCAGTTGGGTATCCTCTAAAGGTCAAAAGATGAGCAGGGGATATGTTTTTCATTTTTGTATCTCCTACTCCATCAATCGTGAAACTAAATCCAAATGAGACTTCTTTGTTGTCAACTATTTTTTTAGGAAATGTGGTCTCTAATGCAGTATTTATGGCCTTACGATCGTTTAAGACTTTTTGAGTCAAGTATCTAAGGCTATCTGGTGTTATCGTTTGATATTCTATAGATTTTAACAACAGGGCTTCCTCTAAGGGTGTCCTATTAAACAAGGGATTTATGATAATTTGTTCTTCCCCACGTTGATGGGATGAGGAGGCACTTTGCACAAAGTGTGACTCCTCACTCCAATGGATTGCTGGAGATGGGTTGGGCGAGTCTAATTCAATTTTAGAATTCTTGGCTGACTCAAGTTCTAATGGATTGGTTTTTCATAAATCGATCGTCAGGTCCTCTTCTTCTTGAAGAACTCATACAAGGGAAGATGGAAGGTTTCTAGGTATTGTAAATAATCTATTTGAGACACTTCCTCAGCAATGGTGCCAAAATGTTGTAGGCCAAACAAGGTTAACTTCTTTCCTACTTTTGTCACATGCCCGTGCATTTAATTTATCAACCCAAGGAGCTTCGTAAAATTGCGAAGGGTCTTGAACAAGATTGCTTACAATACCACTTGAGATGAGTCTGCTAGTTCTACTATTGGGGGGTGTTTCAAATGGTTGTTAATCATTCATAAAATCCTCAATAATTTACGTAAAAACAATTAAATCTATAGAAAATAAATATTCACACATTCCTGGAAATGAACCTACTACAAATACTGGAAATAGCAATGCAATAAACAATATTATAAAAGTGGTAAACTAATCTAGAAAACATAGAAAAAATAAGGGAAAAAATACTGGCTTGGAGTGGGCCTAGGCTCCAATAGCTTCCTCCCAGCTGAACACGCACTTAGAAACTATTAGAACTATATTATGATTATCAAAGTATTACAATGCTTCTTCTGTATATCTCTCTACAATTACTATCAAAATATTCTATTTTCTATATATCTCATAGAGGTTTGTGTATGTTTATATAGCACACCCGTAGAACTTTTGTTACAAAGAAGTTATAATAGTTGATTCATTCTAGACTAAACTAAGATAATTTGGTAAATGTGATCGACGTCTACTAAAATTGGCATTTGGTTCTAATGGTAGCATGCTCACTGATTGGTTTGTGCTTCACCTGGCATTGGTAGGATGTTCTCATACGTCGGTGTGATCCCCAATTTATCTCTACATGACATAGAGTTGGAACTACACCAGTCACTATTTTCCATGTCATGCTTGTCTGGTCAACGAGTGAAGGACAGGGGCACCTTCCCTATGAGGAAGGTGCCTAAGTATGTCAGGCACCTTCTCTATGTGGAAGGTGCCTTACTATCGTTGGTGCCTTCCTGGAAGAGGAAGGCACTTATCTTCTATTGGCACCTTCCTGTGAGAGGAAGGAACTTGCCTTCTAGTGGCGCCTTCCTGTCGACACATTCATTATGAGAGGAATGTGCTTGCCTTCTAGTGGTGCATTCCTTATGAGAAGAAGGTTCTTGCCTTCTAGTTGTGCCTTCCTGTCGGTGCCTTTCGATGAGAGGAAGGTGCTTATTTTACTTTGGCACCTTCCTAGAAGAGGAATGTGTTGGCCTTCTATTGGTGCCTTCTTCAAAGAGGAAGGCACTTGTCTTTCCTTGGTGTCTTCTTTGAAGAGGAAGGTGCCTACTTACGCTTGGCACCTTCCTTGAAGAGGAAGACACCTACCTTCTCTGCGTCAATTTCAAAAGAAACAAAGCTCCAGGTCCATAAAAAGACCTCGATTGATCCAAATATAACTAAATCAACTACAATTACACAAAATTGCACTGAAAACACATGAATTAGATAACACACATAATTTCATCAAATAATTATATAATCATTCATAAACATATGCAATCCTTATTATACAGCCGCATAATAATCAAGAAATTGGATACAAAATATGAGCATTTCTGATGCTCATAACACCCTATTGAACTCGAAGCATCAATGACATTATTCTCATTTCCATTAATATACTCAGTCCCAAAATCATTTTTTTCTAGGAACTCTAGCCAATGTTTTTGCCTAGAATTTAGCAAAGGTTGGGTAATTATATATTTTAAACTTTGATGGTTTATCTTTATCTTAAATGGTTTTCCTAGAAGAAAATTTTTCCAAACTTTTAGAGAATGTACTATCATTGCCAACTCTAAATTGTGAGTGGCATAATTAACTTAGTGTCTCTTAAATTTTCTAGACTCGTATATAATTACTGCATTCTTCTGAGTTGAAATGCAACCTAACCCTTTGATCAAGGCATCTGTACAAACTGCAAATTGCTTATTAGGATCAAGTAACTATAGCATTGGTGTAGTCATTAACTATTATTTCAAAACTTGAAAAGCCTCTTCACATTGCTTTGTCTACTTGAAGCTTTTCCATTTTCTCTGAAGGTTTGTAATAGGTTGGGTAATTTTTGAAAACCTATTTACAAATCTCCTATAGTATCCTACAAGTCCCATAAAACTTCACACTTCCATGACACTAGTAGGAGTTGACCAATCAATGATGGCATATATTTTCTTGGGGTCTACTACAATTCCTTTAGTGGGGAAAATATGTCCAAGATATTTTACTTGTAAAGTATAAAACTTACACTTTTACAATTTCCCATACAACTGATTATTTTTTAGAATTGAAAAGACTATTTCCAAGTGTCGATCATGCTCTTCTTGACTTTTGGAATATGGGAAAAGATCATCCAGAAATACTAGTACAAACTTATCTAGTTTTTCTCTAATTTTTTTTTTAATATTAAAATGCCCATATCTTATTCTAAATGTTTTTTTAGAAGTATCTTCTTCTTGAATTCTTAATTGATGATATCTAGATATCAAGTCTATTTTATAAAATATGGTTTTTCCTATTAGTTGATCATATTAATAATCAATCCTTGGTAATGAGTATCTATTCTTGATAGTGACCTTATTCGACATTCTATAATCTATGCTTATTCTTAAAAATAGGAGCTCCCTAGGGTGACACACTTGGTTTGACTAACCTCTTTTCAATTAATTCTTGTATTTACATTTTCAACTCTTGCAACTTAGTAGTTATCATCCTGTAAGGTGACCTTGCAATTAGTTATGCATTTGGTAACAACTCAATTGAGCAATCAAACTCCATTTTATGAGGCAAACTAGTAATTCCTTAGGAAAAACATCCTTGAATGCATCTATCATTGGATGCTTATGGAAAATATTAGACTCCTTATTAGACTCTTCCTTTCTATTAATTTTCACTATGAAAATCATACCCTTCTTTTTAATAGTCTTTTTAAGTAGAATTGTGGGTAATAGGTGGGGTTTTACTTCCCTTATCTCATAATTAATTCTAATCCTTTGAGTGGATTCATTCACAAATTCCACCCATATTTATTCAAAATTCAAAAGGGCCTTATATGCTTTTAACTCAAATCCCAAAATAATATCAAACACATGCAAGGGTACCACATATAGATGCCAATTGATATTTCCTTATGGTAAAACAATGTGGGAATCAAAGAGACACTGGTTAACATAGTGAGTTTACCCTGTTCTATACTCTACCTTCCAACCATTTGCTAAATATCTAGGTATAACAAGTAAATATCTCATTAATATATTGGATAAAAAACTATCAGTTGAACCACTATCAATCAAAATTTGTATATTTTTACCATAAAAATTTCCATGTAATAAGAAATGAGTAATTCATCCATTGAGTTCAAAGCTACCTGTGGCTGCATAAATATTGTGGCCAACTTCTTCAAGATATTTTGATGGTCGATCATCTCTATGAGGGTATTTTTTAGCATAATGAGCCCCTTTGAACACCCAACATCCTCCCGGTGGAGCTCTATTTCCCTTGTTGATATTGTTTTCATTCATTTTCATAGGTGCAATTTATTTTACTCTTCCCTAGAGCAATGTTTTCGGGTCCATTATTTTGGGAAAATCTTTGATATCCTTTCTGTACTTACCTCCTTGATAATTTGGATTTATTATTTTCGTTAGGATTTTGCTAATATCCTCCTTTATTTTTCTTATTTTGTTCTTCTTCCCACCTTATAAAGCCACCATTTTTTCCCTTTTGAAGCTCATATTTTTCCTTTTTTGATAGTTTTTGGTAGTTAAACCATTTCTTCCTTGTTTCCTAATTAGCTTCTTCTTTCCTTGCTAAATCAAAAGCAGAAGATAAATTGATAGGATTATGCATGTTGACCACCGTCATAATTCTAGGATGCAATCCTAGAATAAAATTTTTATTTCTCATTACTTTATTACTTTCATATTGAGTCACATACTTCAATAATTGTATGAACTTTTGGTGATATTCTTAGACCGACATATCTTCTTGCCTCAAATTTGTGAATTCACCAAAATTTTCCACATAATATTGTTTCGTTAAGAATGTATCTCTAAATTTTTTAAGGAACTCATCCCATTTAATATTAGAAGCCTCTACCTCATGCCCTTTATTGTATGATTTCCACCAATCTAGAACAACTTAAGTCATATTTATAATTGCCAAAGTAGTTTTGTATTCTAAATATAGAACTACCAAAGAGAATTAGGACTCTAATTCACTTAACCAATTTTTAGTTGACTCCCCATAATCCCTTCCATTAAATTTGGTTATTACTACTATCCTTAAATTCCTATCCAACTTCTTACTCACTCTTTTTCTTTCATTGATGGATCCATCAAGTTCCCCTCATGCTTTCATTATTCTGCCTAATCCAGTTTCCCTATTTCTTGCTTAGTCCTCTATAAATTATTTTTTATGGACAATAAATTCCTATTGTTGGACCATGTGAGTTTTTTTTGGGCCATTTCTTTTCTTTGAGTTTCCATTTAAACTTACAACAATTTAACCATTTTTGCAAGATGTTCCCATTCCTCACCAATTTCATTATGAAGAATTTCATGAAATATTTTCCACCTCCATTCACGTTAAGTGCCTTCTCTACTTAAGTTTTTATGTGGTCCTCTTATAGGTCTTTTAGTGCTTTCTTCTTCCTTTCCTCCCACATGATTTCTTGAGGACCCATCTAGTAGAATTCATGCCATTTGCCTTGTAAGTGAAAGAGGTAGTTAATTATTTTATAATAGCTATTCTAATTTGCACTTAGATTTCTACAACTTAAGAATCAGTTCTGCTCTGATACCATATGTAACAACCCCATCACCTGGTTGCTCAACAAAAGTATAGTGAGATTCCTATTTTTTTTTTAAATAAACTATACACTCAATCATGATTGCATGCAAAATTACAACAACACAAGTTACCCCATGAATTCAAATTATTTTTTTGATATATATACATGTAGCACAAGCATAACATACAACTTTTGGATTTACAACTACTACAGCCAATCACCCAAGTGGATGAGATTAGCTATATTCCATAAAAGTATTATTCAGTGACTTCAACTATCTCATTTATCATCCATATTTACTAGTATGAGGACTAAATCACAATAAATGTTATCCTCTAGGTACCATAACACCTATAGGGGGATGATTTCTTTAACTATCCTTCACATTCTATATCCTTGACATCCAGCCATTTTGGGTATTCACAATGTGAAAGAGCTAAACGTAATTATTACTTTAGTAACTAACTAAACTATCCCTTATTCCTAGAAGTAGTTAGTGCCATGTCCATCCTAGACCATGATCTTCGTTATCTCATACCTTCACAACTCACAAAGTTTTTTCCCATAAAAAACCCTATGTCTAATTTCTTAGCAAAGTTCGAGAGGTATAGTTTTTATCATAGTGCTCAATGAAAGCAACCTGAAAAAGTGTTCCATACCACTTTTCCATTTCAAGTTGACCAAGTCTTATGTTGACCATCCCTGTCAGTTGTGAGTTGTTTCAATAATAATTTGTGCCTTTCTGCACCCTTATTTTCCTATATGGATATTTGTTCCTTAATTTATGGGCCTAGTTCTACAAATAGTCCCCAAACCTTGTCTAGTAATCTCTTGATCAAACAAGTTAATTTATTTGTTTTATTTTGATCAAAATTCTCTAGAAAAAACCTCCCCTATGTATAGTTTTAAAGACACCCCTTCTATAAAAATCCACTAGGTTATACCATCACAAGCATTTTATAGGAATTATAAACATTCCTATTTCTTAAGGTCTCTTTTTCTAAAAAGATATGGGGTTGACTTTATCACACCCTACTTTCTATAATTAAGATAAAATATAGTCATGCATATTTAGCTCATGATGAACCAAGTAACAAAACTTTTAGTTGCACTACGTTTAGAGAATTTTAGTTCCAATAGTCACCCACTCCTGGTGTCACCTACCATCCTAAGATAACATCTCTCTATCATTTTCGGACATCCATTGCATACTTGAATATATACTCTAATGCAGTAAATATAGCATAAACAATAAATTCTAAAATTACACATCTATCTTTTCAGCAATTCCAATTAATATTAAAAGGCTAAGAGATAGTGCATTTTCATTATACAATTTATGGAAAATATGTTAACCCTTAAAAATAATTGGAGTTACAACATAAGTACAAATTTTAGGCTTACAATAATACACTTTTGCTACAATGCTATAAATATTTTTTTTTGGTAAGTAAGAGAATATTATAATTAACACCGGGTTTTAACTGGTTGACCCAAAACCATTTTACAAAATAGGGTCCACTGACCAACTGGACAAAGGCCAAGCCCTAAAAGTTTAAACTGACAACAAAAATTGCCAAGACCTACTCATCCATTAGAATACGACCAAACTAAACTATGGAAGCCTAATATTATGGCCATCAGAAAAGAAAGACGCAAAAAAGAACTAACAAAGACAAAAACTAATCATGCAAGCACCATGCAGAGTAGCTTGTGCCCATATAAAAATAATAGAATATGGTCAAAAAAAAAAAAAAAAACATCCCATAGAATGGACAGCCAAGAGGCCAAGCAGTCTTCCTTGTAGTCCTCATCTAACTTCTTATCATCGTTCTTGCCATCATATTTAGATTTTGCCTTTGACTCCTTGTGCCCCTGGAACTGCTGGCTATAAAACAGAAGATTTAAGGAATCACACAAATCAACAGCTGCACTGATGAGGCCAGACAGACTCTTCAACTGGTTGATACTGTTGGAGGCTGATGAAATTGTCATCTTCTCCAAGACTATTATGGTGGGGTCTGGTGCCTCATTGTCAGGGATTCAGTATTACAAAGGACCTGATGTTAATTTTTATTTCCACAAAAATATATGAGGTTATATAGTTCTACAAATTTTATTATTTGCAAATACTTAGCCCCTCAAGATGTGCATATTTTCTGCAATGTGAAGGCCAAAAATAAAACTTCTATCTATAGGTTCCCTTTGCGAGAGTTTGCCTCCATTGATTGGAAAGAAAGAACATTGTATAATTGTTTTTATGTTTTTGTTCTTCCATAGTGTAGATCCCATCTGGAATTTTACATTTGAATCCTCCTTACGCTGGCCTCTAAACACCATAATATATTACTCATTCTAGGTTTCTAACGAAGCTGTCGGGGATCAGATACAACTCTATATGATTATGCAACTAACATGCAATATTTTTCTAAAAGAAAATAAAATTCACACTGAAATGTTTAGACTTTTCAATCCCCTCACATGATATTTCCCAGAAGTCCCATTACATTTCCACATGGAAAAACACCAAACTACGCTATTGTTTTATAAAAATAAATTTATTACACCACAATCATTCAGTTGTAAGCTTATGCTATTTGAAATTGGCAGTATATTATAGTTATTAATCAATATAAAAAACTATAACATATAGCTCATCCCACTATCCATTGCATTTATTTCTTTTAATACAAAATAAAAATATTATTGGAATTCAATGTCTTTCACACAACGGTGTATATTTTATGTTCAACTCTTTTTACACACAATAAATGTTTTCAATCGTGTTCAACTCATTTTACATACAACAAATTTCTAGTGGATTTCAACTCATTTTGCACATAGCAAGCGAAAAGTTTTTAAATATAAGCAACAAGCTTTTTGTTTTAAACTATAAGTTCCTTTCCATTTCCACCTATACTCTCTATCTACGTGAAAACATAATACAAAAACAACTCTATAATCACAAAATATATTCTATGAATGACACATGAATCCTTTTATTTTTTTCACATAGGAAAAACATTTTCATATACCAATGGTGCAATATTCTACGAACTCCCCCTCTTCAACTGAAGCACTAACTTTTCATGATGGATCTTCCATATTCACGGCATACCTTCATAAAAAATAGCCATAACCAATGCACATTTTGCTAGCATGAAGTTCTTCGTTTCATGGAATTCTTATTTTTTTAGAACAAGGATTATCCCCTTCTCGAAGTTCCACCAACAGAGGCAACCAAAAGAATAATAAAATATTTTTCTCCATTTACAAGCAACTATTAATAACACATTATGCTTTGTGGAGAGAATTTCGAGTGTCGTCATGCTAGCACTACATGCCATCAAATCCATAAATGGAATCACTCTCCTCTTTATTTTCTTATCATAATTTAATGCATAAATTAAAATACAAGAGTACAAACATATCAACAGAGCCATAGTTTATTTTATAGATGTTTCTTTTCCTTTCAAAAATGTAAGGGATGAAAAAATTGTTTCCCTATATATACTCTATAAAAATTACCTTTTCCTAATATCATGGCAACATAAAAAAATAAAATTTGAGTTAAATTATTTAAATTTAAATCAATACTTTTAACAACCACTTTACTACCTTTAGTCACATAAGCCACCATAGAATATTTCATGAATCAGACATACATACCCATGCATCAATAGCAAATAACCAGATGCCTTTCTGCACTAGTGGCTCCCATCATCATTGCCACGAAAAAATATTTCGCACACATTTTCCTCATGCAATATTCAAATAAATTTAACTCATGCAATAATGCAACTAAATGATATGCATACACAAGTTTCCATGTGCTCATGAGCTGAATAGTCACTTTTTCTTTTATATTTTCCACTAACTTTCTTCATTCATTGCCTTTCTTCATCTAACCTACACTCATAGAAGCTATCAGTAGTACCTTGTCTCACAAGAAAAGGTAATTATGAAAATATTTTATTCTTTTTCATTGATCATGCGAGGAGGGTCATTACAAATATGTACGACTCGTATTTTAGAAGTAAATTTTAGGTAGGGTTGTAGGCACTATATGTAACATTCAAGGTAAAGGATTTCATGTGTGTGTTTGAGTGCTCGACACATGGGTAAGTCAATAGGGAATAATATCGATAATAAAATCTATAAGAGTTCATTAAGCATCACTATGACATCAATTCCTTATCTCATGATAAGGTGAGATTATCTATGTAGGAACCATAGAGAGGAGAATGTATTTACTAAGCAATTATGAGTGCAAGTGTACCATGTGTGTGATCATATCAAAATTATTGGTTGAATTGAGAGCCTTGGAGATGAGGACATGGCACATGTCATTCATGTAGGGGATCATGAATGGAGAAAAGTTTGACTAGACCTCATACTTGTCAAAGTGAGTGCATATGTTCTTAAATATGGACCAATAACTCACTCATATTCCATACCATGTCATTGGTGCTTCATGGAAATTAATTTATATTGTGTTGATAACAAAATAGGGATAACCACTCCTTGACAAGAAAGGAAGACTAACAATACTCTTTTTTGTACCTACTATATATTGTCATTAGTATGTGGGTGATGGTTAAAGTAGGATGGGTGGATTGTATTACAAGGCCAAGAAGCCACAATGAGAGGATTATATAGAGAAAAACTTGACATAGAATGAGGTAGAGTGGTAAGATGATAAGGAGAGAGAGATAAGTAATTTAGAGGAACCACTATAGCATCAAAAGTACTCTATAGAAATCATACCTCCTTACATCCTTAGATGGATGACCCATTCTATACAAAAGAGAATTTGAATAACACTACGACCTCATGACCATACATTAGCTAGAATAGTGTGTGATTTATTGTCAGCTTGATCTACCTTTGATTCCCACAAGGTGGCTAGCAATGTTTCTTCCCAGCAAGCACTTTCAATTTTGAAAGTATTATATATTATTGATAAAAATACTTTATTTGGTACCTTTACCTATCCATTTACCCTTGGGTATCATAAACTTGACAATGAATGGAAAATTTTAAATTTGGTATGGTTAGCTTCTTGATTATTTCATTTATAAAGTGACCTTCATGATCATTTATCAATTAAAGAGACACCCAATACATTGTAATTATTTTTTCATAAAAAAACAACAGGGAAAGGATATTATAAGGACCGACTTGAGAGAGCACCAGAGAAAAAATAAATCTTGGAGAGATTCAATTTGGGGATAGGGAGCGTAAACCTCGACAACCATGAGAGGATCATTTCGAGTTCCAAGGGCCAACTATATGAAGAGGATTGTCTATGAGATTCCATAATATCATGAGTTCCAAAATGACACGGGTTCCAAGGGCCATCTAGATAGATATGATCATCTACAAATTTGTGAGCACCAAGGGCCAACTAGATAGAGATTCCAGAATGACACTAGAGATAATTATAACGGGAATAAAAACACGATCTACGTTATACGAATGCCAAGCTAAGAGGATACCTGAATTTATTTGAATATTGGAAGACTCCCACAATATTAAAAAAACACCACTTTCTTTAAGCTCTAATGGGTGTTCAGTATTTACGTAACCCAAAGAAGATGAAAAATCTCATACATAATAAAAGAAACAATTACTTTTATGATAAATAAAAGAAGATCTTTCAATTTAAAAAATATTTGAAAGATGAATTTAAAGAGAGGGAAAGAATTTAACAATAATAGATATGCGAAGCATTACACAAGAGATGAAGATAAGAGTAGAACTAATTGATTTATTCCAAGGATCAACTCTGTATAAATATCAGAGTTTATCATTGAGAGCCGTTGGATTACAACAACTCATCAGACCTGATGAAGATATCACTGAGAGTTCTCCTAACACATGGAGGAATGGAAACTCAAGTGTCTATCCTAGTGGAACTTAAGAGAATATTATCTTATTCTAACACCCCCCCTTAAGTTATACTAGGGGTGATTCATACAAATGAGTCTTGGCAACAAGGCCTGATGAGGTACTCATGTACAATGACTTATTTTTAAGAGATGGTAAAACCAAATGGGAAAAACCATCAATCAAAAGGAATTTAGAGGCTTGTCTTTGTATGGTGAATATTGTCCTCTTAATACAATATATAGTTGATAAAAATCCCTAGGGGGAAAAAACAACTATGAGAAGAAGAAAGGCATGTCTTCGTATGGCGAAGATTGTCCTCCTTAACAAGAAAGAAATATGAGTCCTAGAAACTTGGCCTGATTAGGTACTCATTTACATGATATTGTTGGTGAAAAAACCCCTCTGTAGAAAAACCAACAATGAGAGGCTTGTCTTTGTATGGTGAATATTGTCCTCTTATACAATAAATAAATATGATGTCTAACAACTTGGCCTGATTAGGTACTCATTTACATAAATTGTTGGTGAAAAAACCCTTGTGGGGAAAAACCAAAAATGAGAGGCTTGTCTTTGTATGGTGAATATTTTCATCTTTATACAAGAAATAAAGATGAGTCCCGACAACTTGGCCTAATTAGGTACTCATATAAAATAAAGAGTTGGTAAAAAAACCCTTGTGGGGAAAAACAAACTATTATAAGAAGAGAGGTTTGTCTTCGTATGGTGAAGATTGTCCTAATAAAATCAATCAATGCAGATGTATAACTCCAAGCTTATATCACATGTTAAGGTAACGTGGAGAAGGAAATGACTTGGTGAAGATATCTGCAATTTGATTATCAATTAGAATATATTCCAAGTGTATGTCCCTACTCTGAATATGCTACCTTATGAAGTGCATGTGTATCTCAATGTGCTTGGTTAGCTGATGTTCAACTAGATTTTGTGCAATATGAATTATGATTTGATTGTCACACCAAAGAGTTATAGGTTTCTCATGGGTGAAACCAAATTCTCTTAGAATTTGATGAAGCCAAAGAGCTTCCTGACTAGCTGAAATTGTTGCCTTGTATTCTGCCTCTGTATAAGATAGATCAACTACTTATTTTTTCTTGCATAACCAGGCTATTGGTGAAGAACCAAGGAAAAATACATAGCCTGAGGTGGAACATTTGTCTTCTATTGAACCTGCCCAATCTGAATCTATGTAGCCAATAATACACATGGATTTTCCCTTGTAGAAGAGCCCAAGTAGTACACCCAAAAATATTGAAGTAGGAAACATCTAGTTTTAAGCTAGACCAATATTCTTTAGGAGTTAAATGGTCAAGATCTTTATGAGGTGTGTGATTTTGAATATAATTTGCACAGTTAATAGCTTCTGCCCAAAAATTTTTTGGATGATCTCTTGAATGGAGAATATAATTAGCCATCTCTTTTAATGTATGATTTTTTATTTTTGCAATACCATTTTATTGAGGATTATGGGAGATAGAATGTTGATGAATGATGCCATGAATGGATAAAAATATGGAAAACTCATTACTACAGTATTCCCCCCATTATCTGTGTGAATATTCTTGATTTTACAAGATGCCCGATTTTCAACCAAGGCTTTAAAAATATTAAAGTGGGATAGAACATCACTCTTATATTTCAAGAAGTAGACCAAAGAACTTCTAGAAAAATCATCAATAAAGGTTAGAGAATACTTTTCTCCTTTGAAATATGGTTCAGGAAAGGTCATTAAGTCACGATGGATTAAATCTAGAGGGGATGAGGTTTTTGGAGAACTACTCGGGTGGAAAGGATCTTGATGTTTCTTTCCAAGAGCACATCTAGGATAAAATCCATCACTAGAAGATACTTGGGGTAATCATGTAATCATATTATGGGTGCTCAAATCCTTTAGGTAGTTATAACTAATATTACCAAACCTTTCATGCCATATTTACCTTTCAAGATCACCATGAGCCACAAAACATGCTGCTCCTTCTGGATTTTAAAAACCTTTGAAGTGAAAAATATGAGAGTTATGATCGATATTCCCTTTGGCTATAAGAGAATGGGGATCTTGAAAATCTCTTATCTCAACTCCTATTGGAGAGAAGAGATCAATTTTCCCATTTCTAGAAGTACAAATGTGATAGACAAATAGGATATTGGTGGTAATGTCTGGAACATAGAGAATATTGTTTATGGAGCCACCATCAATGGTTATATCCCATTTTCCTTTGACAGGTATGAAGTAAGAGTCACCCACTTCTATGCTATAAGTAGAGCTAGAGGAGATAGAAGAGAAAGACTTATCTAAGTAGTCATGTGATGAGTAGCTCCAGAATATGGGACCCAGTAATTAGAGGAAGAGTTGGAGGTTTTTCCTTGAACATTAAGGGTTTTTCATATTTGCTTTTTATTTTCTATATTTTTATCCTTCATAGCTACCTCTAGTTGTTGTAATATTTTTCAACATTTGTTAGTAGAGTGACCATTCTTTTTACAGTGAGTACAGGTTATGGGAGTCTTTTCCTTCTTTTTGAATTTTTCTTTAGAAGATGTGGAGGCTACTAAGGCTTTTGAAAAATAGGAAGAAGAAGAGATTTAATATCTAGAAAGTTTGGTTTCTTCCCTAGTTAATCTATCACAAAATTCTTCTAAAGAGGACATTTTAATGGTTGTACCAAGAGCATATTTGGTAGATATGAAGGTGATAGAAAAATTTTGAAAAACACCATTTAGCTTAGAAAGGATTAGATAAATGTATTCTTATTAAGTCTTAGTCTTCCCACTGCCTTTGTATTGAGTGAGGACTTCTTTGAACTTAGTGAGGAAGTCAACAATACTACTAAAATTTGTAGGGAACAAAGAAGTTAGTTCGGATTCTAGTTGCATTGATCTCATCTGATCTAATTTCCAAAACAAGGTCTTTAGTTTCTCCTAACTTTCATGAGGATTTTTGCAATCTGTAATATGAAACCACAAAATTTCATGAACATTAGAGCTAATAATACCCATAGTTTCATGCATTTTTCCTTTATGAACAAATATTTCATATTCTTTATCAAATTTGGTTTGTTTTTCTTCTAATAAATGAGTAAGACCTTTTTGAGAGATAAGATTTAAAATTATAGGTTTCCAAGTGTGAAAGTTATGAGGGGTGATAGGTTCAATTGAATTCATCATTTTAACACCAAATAAAATTTGAAGTATTAATTTACCAATATCCCCCCCTTAGAACTTCAATTAATTTATTAATGCAATTGTTATAAGGAAAAGATATGAATATTTTCAATAATATAAAACTCAATATACCCACCCTAATGAGAGGAAAACTATAAGTATAACGAGCTCTTAATATTGTGTGCTTTATATTGTAAAATCCTCTTTATTATTCACACTACATACCCTTACTTGAGTGAAATTGTAGGTAGAGAGAATAATTTGGGGGGTTTTTGGTTTGAAATGCAGGGAATCAGCTAGTTTAATTGGTGTTTCTCAATACTCGCCCTTACGAGAGGGAAACTATAAGTTAGAGAGATACTCAAAGAAACGGATGAATGAAAAATACCTACCAGGCCTCTATACCAAGTGCCTCCAAAAACTCGCCCTTACGTGAGGGAAACTATAAGTTTTTAGTGGTAATGATACATGGAACGTAGGCAAAAGATATTTTGAGGAAATTTTTTTAAGGTAGATTATTTTATTTAGAAAATTTAAGAAGGAATTTTTTCTAAATAATGTAAACCAAATAAAATTTATATATATAGGATTTAAAACACCTTTTTAGAATAAAAATTAAAAAATTAAAGGAGACTATTATACCTCCCTCCTTTTAAATATTTTAAAATAAAAAAGGCTTTTATGAAATGTGAATAACTTATCTATGAAATAAACAAGGTTATTTTTGAAAAATTGTAACTTTATTTTGAATAACATAGATGAAGATAGACCAAAAAGAGAAAATGCAATTTATTTTAAAGATGGGTCTTTTAAAAATTTTGAATATCTATCTAAGAAATATTAAAGTTATATTTAAATAATATAACTTTATAGCATATATTAAGATAGAAAAAAAAAGGAAAGCAAACTTTTAAAGATAGGCCTCTAAAAAAATAAATGCAATTATAAAGATTTAATGAATTTTGAGTTACTCCTGTATGAAATATTAAAGTTATATTTAAACAATTATAATCTTATAAATTTACTTGAAAGAAATTAAAAGCATAGATGAACATAGACAAAAGAATGCAAACCTCCTCCCTTAAAGTGATGGACCAAAAATGTGCAAAAATTGCACGCACCCGCCTCCCAAAAAAGACTTTTATTAGAAAAGGTTACAATTTAGTCTCATGAAAGTGAGAACCTTTTGAGAACAGATTAAAGGCTTGGAGACAAAGGAGATTTTTCGTAATTAAGGAAATAAAATATAACCTAAAGAAAATAATTTTCTAGGGGATATTAAAAAAATTATACAATATGCGGCTAAAAACATGATTGTCATAAACATAGAGACGCCCCTTAGAAATCCTGCAAAACAATTATTATAATTTCAAATATCAGAAATAAAATATGATGAAGGTGCTATGCTTTCGACGACCGGAAGGAGAGGCACTTCTTGACGATCGAATGCAATTTGAAGCTGCGATGCTCTCGACCTCTTTCTGCGCTTTTGTTAAAACTTTTCTGAGTTCTGGGGTAAAGAAAATACTATTTCCCAAGCTAAGGAAATCGAGGTAACCTACAGAAGAGATAGTAATCCTTGTAGAAGAAAGGAAGAACCTGCAAATACGTTAAAAAATAAGGGTGATCCTGCAAAAAAATATTAACCTGCAAACACGATTATTAAGAGAATGTTGATCCTATTAACATGTTATAAAAAATATCTATAACAAAAGCAAGCTTTGTATTGAAAAGGAACTTGAATAGCAAGAGATAACTTTAAAAAAATAACAGGTAAAGGATATTATAAGGACTGAATTGAGAGAGCATCGAAGAAAAAATCAATCTTGGAGAGATTCAATTTGGGGATAGGGAGAGTATACCTCGATAACTATGAGATAATCATCCTGAGTGCCAAGGACCAGCTAGATGAAGAGGATATTCTATGAGCTGCCAAAATGTCGTGAGTTCCAGAATGACGTGAGCGTAAAGGATCAGCTAGACAGAGAGGATCGTCTATGAATTTATGAGCGCTAAAGATAGAGATGCTAGAATGACACAAGTGGAAATTATAACGAGAATTAAAATACGATCCACATTACGCGAGCACTAATCTAAGAGGATACCTAAATCCCTTTGAAGATCGGAAGACTCCCACAATATTAAAAAAACACTTTCTTTAATCTCTAACAGGTGTTGAGTATTTACGCAACCCAAAGAAGATGAAAAATCCCATACATAATAAAATAACCAATTACTTTTATGATAAATAAAAGGATATTTTTCAATTTAAGAAGGGTTGAAATATGAATTCGAAGTGAGGGAAAAACTAAAATAAAATATAAAAAACCTTCCTTTTAAAATGGGCTAAAATAACACCATAGCACAGGGTAAACGTGTTTTGAAGTAAAGGAAGCATTTTTTAATATTTTGAATACCCTCAAGGACGAGTCAACACAAATATTTTAAAAAAATATTGCATCAAATATTTTTCAACAATAAATATTTTTTCTGAAAAAAAAAATTAAACTATGGATAAAATAAAATGACTACTGAAATAATTTCAAGAAGATAGCCAAAAAAAATATCCAAAGTAAATGAACCAGATCCTAGAACCTTCAAGAGAGAATTCTAGCAAAATCTATCCTGCTCTGGTCCCATGTTAGAATTTCACAATAATAGATATGTAAAGTATTACACAAGAGATGAAGAGAAGAGTAGAACTAATTGATTTATTCCAAGGATCAACTTTGTATAAACAACAGAGTTGATCATTGAGAGCCATTGGATTACAACTCATCAGACCTGATGAAGACACCACTGATATTTATCCTGACACATAGAGGAGTGG
This sequence comes from Wollemia nobilis, assembly GCA_028583015.1. Lineage (NCBI taxonomy): Eukaryota > Viridiplantae > Streptophyta > Pinopsida > Araucariales > Araucariaceae > Wollemia > Wollemia nobilis. Next base: position 4,931,655 of record JAQPPZ010003222.1, read on the forward strand.
AAACTCAAGTGTCTATCCTAGTGGAACTTAAGAGAATATTATCTTATTATAACACATTTGTCAATTAAAAAGACACCCAATACCTTGTAATTATTTTTTCATACAAGAATATTGCTGTTTATTTTCAAGTACTTCATAACCATAATAATTTACTTGCATCATCATTGATTGTTCTTTATTTGTATAAGAAAATCTAGACCCCATAATTCAAACAACTCATGTAGCTAAGATGGGTGCAATGGCATGAAGTCCCTATACAATAACTTCCTAGCTCTTTGACATGTATTGCACGCACTCATGAACTCTTTTGCATTACAATAGAGAGTGGGCCACCAAAGCCTTTCCAAAATAACCTTTATTACAGTCGCATCTAAACCCATGTGCCCTCTTTTCAAGCCTTCATGAGCCTCCTTCAAGGCTGAATTCACTTCTTCATTCATTAAGAACCTCTATAAAATTCTATCACATCAAATTTTGTACAACCTTGCAATCAATTGGAACAATGTTGACTTTATGAAAAATTTCTTTCATTTTGGTATCATCAACTTATTTCGTAGCTCCCCCATGGACAAGTACTCACCAATGTACTTATACTAGGATTACAACATAGTGATTGAGAACAAACAAACATTGAGGAACTTATTGGACACTCCTCCCTTTGTAGGTTCTCCCAAGTGAATCCTTGTTATTTTATTTGCTATAAAATATTTCATTCTAGGTCTTACTACCACGTAAAATATGAATTCATGCAATGTGACAAGCCACCTACTAACTTTTCTATGAATTTTTATCTTATTAATTAGACAACAATGTTTGATGATCAAATTAGAAGGCAAAGAAATTTGTAAGTAGATATTGTCTAAAATTTTACACTGCATATACCATCCCTAGTGCTTCCTTGCTTGTCACATTGTAATTCTTCTCCATCCTTGATAAAAAAAACTTGCAAAGTATATGGGCTAATCAAGCTGAAATTTTCCTTGTGCCAACCCTGATCCAATTGCAAAATTTAATGTATCGATTTGGATGTTAAAATCATTTTTTAAGTCTAAAAATACCAAAATGGGTGCTCAAACCAACTTGTTCTTTAACTCCACGAAGGTATTTTAGTGTTAGTACATCCACCTAAAGGGAAAAACATTGCACTTTAACATGTCCAATGGAAGTGATATTTGTGCAATTTTTTTGATGAAGTATTGATAATATCCCACATGTCCAAAAAATGACTTCCACAAACATATGTTATATGGCTCTTCCATGCTCATGACAACTCAAATTTTGTTGTGGTTGGTATTTATTCCTCCTCTACACATAAATTGTTGCAACAACTTGTTGTATGGTACCAAAAACTTGCACTTCTTTGGATTCATTTAAATTCGAGCATTCATGCATAGTTTTATGTATTCCTCAAATGCTTTAGATGTTCTTATTTATTTTTATATAGTGACCAAGCATCCAAGAAAACCTTAAACTTCCTACTTGACAAGTTTTTTTTTATATGAAATATTATCCTTTGAAATATGGTGGGGGTATTGCATAAACTAAAGTGCATTTGATTATCTGCATAAATTCAGTTCTCTACAACAAAAGTCATCTTTAGTTTGTCTTCCTTGATTATGCTAATTTGGTTATAGCTTGAAAATCTATTCAATAAGAAATATATTTTATGCCTTGCTACATCTTCCAAGATCTAATTGATGAGGGGCATTGAGAAGAGGTCCTTGATTTTCATTGTGTTCAAGCTTTGAATATCAACACAAATATAGATCTTGATGCTTTCCTTATTCAAGTTGATAATGATGGAGCACACCCATTCCCTCACTATCACCTTGAATATTATGCTTGCATCTAATATCTTCTCAATATTTGCATTTACCAAGGTTGCATATTTGGGGTTCATCATGTATGGCCTTCTACTCATAGGTTGCATAGTTGGAAGTTGTATCGCTCCAAATTTTTTGCATCCCTACCTTCAAGCTATTGGATCCGTGCCCAAAAGGAGGATGGGAAAAGGATGATGCGGTACCTCGGACGAGAGGACTTTGGGAAGGTCCCGCATCTCAAGGGAGGTGTATTTTGGTGATTTTTCGACGAATGGTGGGTTCACCAGGAAACATTTAATGGCAATTTCCACGCCTAGGTTTTGGAATGCGTTTAGATGAGTTCATTTTGATCTTAAACATTCATCCTAGATTTTGCCGAATGAATCTAAATTAAACTACACGAAAATGCAATTTTCATGAATACAGCAAACAAATTTGAAAGCAAAAAATAGAGAATTTACAGGAGGAAAACGGGGAATACATGATCCGGATGTCTGAAGAAGATTCTGATGTTTGAGGCAGTCTGGATCATTTGAAATTCGACAGAATCGCCTGCAATCTGACAGAATTTTCCAAAAACTGATAGATTCATCTGGAATCTGACAGAATTGTCTAAGGCTGACAGAATCGTCCGAGATCTGACGAATTCGTCTGACGAATTCGTCAGAAACCTGCAAAACAGAAAATAGATGCAAAATACAAGAAATCCTATTGTGCAAACAGAGGCAAATTACACCAAATAGCAATATGAATACTGAACAATATTTAAGAACATAAATTAAAGCAAATTACTGTACTTAAATGACAAAACATGATCTTAATATGCAATCTAGGCTAAATGGGTGAACTCCAGATAAAAAATAATGTAAAAACTGAATAAATTGTCTAATTTGCAGCATAAGATGATAGAGAAAAAGGTGAGAAAAACAAACTCCAGGCACTGATTGCCTCGATGTGGATTGCAGTCGAGATCGTCTCGCATTAGTATGAAATCGTCTCGTATTTGACAGGATCGCCTCCGATCTGGACAAGTTTGTTGGCGACGATGGGTGCTGGCTTCGATTGAAAAATAATGTTGTACCTGCAAAAAAATAATATGAAACTAATGCAAATGCAAAGTAGGGATGTTTCAACGTAGGGGGAATCAATTTACCAAGAATTTCAGCCAGGGGTTGGGGAGGGAAAATCCTAGAGGTTAAATAGGCTTAGAGGGAGTAGGTAGGAGGTTGGATATCATCCCAATTTGGGAGATCTCCAACAGGGGAGGGTCCCAACGACGCAGACACGCTTCTGCCCAGATTGGAGACCCGTTGGAATAGATTCCAACTATGTAAATTCAGTTTTGCAACAAGATCATCTGGACGTCCTAGCCCAGACGAAATCATCAAATCTGGGGCGATATCGTCTGATCATCGACGATATCGTCAAATGGTCAAAACAAGCTCTAAAATTGGTGCGGAAAATGGGGAAACAGAATACCCGATGGTTAACAGGCGGTTTGGGAGGTTAAATTTGATTTTAAAATTATTTACTAAGGTGAATGTAAATTTTATAATTTTACTGCACCAATTTTAGGGTGCTACATTTTTCCCCCTCTTTAGCAAATTTTTCGAAGAAAATGCGTTAAAGATGAGTTCTTATCGATCTACGAGAAAAAAAAAATTATACCCATTTTTAGGCGACGATTCTTGGTCAAATCATACGACAGCTTACTATGGTGCCCCCTCCGTGTTTTTATCCAAATCGAACGTTTGAGGTAAAAATGTGAAAAAGCAAAATTAATTTGAATTATTTTTGAATGAAATTATGTTTGATATATGATATGTTTTTGATCATATGACTTGTGTTATGTGTATGTTTATGATGCTTTTATGTTTGATTGATTGATTTCATGTGATTATGTCGGTGGATATATTATAATTGGAATGTCATGCTTGTAATATTTGAAATGAAATAATCTGATGTAACAATTTGGTTGTTTGTAATGAAAATGTGATAAAAATAAAAAGATACTTCTAACAATAATTTCAAAGGACATTGTCGCTATTATAGACCATTTCATGGAGTCATTGCTCACTCGGTCGTCAAGCTAGTCCCATTTATAGAAATATTGTTAAAAGTAAAAAGAGTGCTTAAGAGACTGTCTTAAGACTTTGGTGCAATAGTGCAAATGATGATGATGATGATGATTTGTTTTTAGATTTCCATGAAAATATTATGAATGAAATATTTTAAAATGATTTTCGCTAGGCATAAATTCCTAAGTGTGATAAAATTTTTGGATAATTCCCTAGGAATTATACCATCATTGCAAAATTTAAAGGTTGACATAATGATATGAAATAATGAAAATGTGTTTGCTTTTGAAAAGCATAATTTGTGTAACATAATGAATTAAGTCATATGGTTTTCATGATTTTTGAATAAATGGAAAATAAAATTGGTACAATGGTTTGCGCTAGGCATAGAATATTTAGGTATAAACTTATACCATCATCGCAAAAATCAAAGAAAAATAGATAGTTTTATTGCATGGTTGATTTTTTGATGAATAGAAAAGATGAAAATGAGGACTTGCGCTAGGCATAAAATTCCAATTTTGGTTTTGGAACTATACCATCGTCGCGAAAGTCGACATGATATATATGATATGTTTTGAAAGAAATTGTTGATTTTTCTATTATATAGTTGTCTTTGTGGTAAACAACTGTACTTGATTTATTCCAAACAAGTTGCAAAAAAAATAATATTTCAAAGTATTTTGAAGACAAAAGTTAGATTTATAAGGAATCCCATGTGCATATGTGCATTCATTTCTGATCTTGATTTATCATAATGATAGACAAAATCTCTCAAATACAAATGTGTGTGCAATTGCATTGTTCATTTACCAGATTTGAGCAAGATACTATGATACAAGTGATTTGAAGAAACCAAATAAATGTTCATTAACCATGATGTAGATGCATATAACCATATTAGACTACTATATAGGTCGGATTATCAAGAGCTAGCTAATCCATAAATAGACATAGGTCTGTACAAAAGAAGGTCGCTAATGTGACAGACATATCGCCACGCTAGGAGTTACCCAAGGCCAAGCAAGGTTGGGCACAAACCACACTGTTATGGGGCTTACCTCACAGTTTTCAAATAATTGAGAATTCCAAGGATTCAAGCTCATCAACCCTTCTTTTCTTTTCAAAGGGTAGGGAAAGGGATTTTATTGCTTTCTTGCTCTCTTTTGAACTTTGCATATTTTTCTTTTGTATTTCTTTGCTTGATAATGCTTGGAACATTGCTATAATGATAAAAGAACATTTTTTTTTCTCTTTTTTCTTTGCTAGGGATACTTGCTCAGATTAGCTATAGAGCAAGGGATTTTTATTTTGGGTAGGGGTGAGCTTGTCCTTTTTCCAATTCTCAAATATTCTAGACCATGTGCATGATAGGATAGCAGGGGAAACTTTTCACTCAAGAAATCAGTTCTACTATGTAGCAAAACATGGAAATTACAAATATAATCATTTTATTGTGAAAAGATGTGCTTGGTTTAAGTAAATAACAAGATCAATTCTATGTGCTCAAAATTTATTTAATTGAATTTTGTGGACTTTGATATAAGAGAGATTAGTAATCATGCCAGATAAAATCAAGATATTTATTGTTGTGAGTGTGCTAGTGAGGGATGCCAAATAAATGCTAATTTTATCCAAAATAAGTTGAAACATATAACTGCAATAATTGTAAGAAAATATATATAAACACTTTTGAGAAGTTTTGAGAATGTTGACTCTCTCTTTCTTCTGTATTTTGTTTTGGTTTTGAAAGAGTCCGGCATATAGTTGTTATTATATGTTTATCATTACTTTGTTTTGATTTTTGTTTTTGAACAAAAAAGGTAACAAGTGCCATAAATAAATGCAACAAATAGTTTTGAAGATTTTGGTGATTATGAATGTTTGTGATGTTTTTGGATTTTTAAATATGAAAGAAGAACAAGATAGAGGTTTTGAACAAATATATACATGGGTGAGATGACCAAATTTATACATAGTAACGTTTAAGATGCAAAATATTCATGGGTTCTTTAAGTTCTTTACCATCTAAGGTAGATAATTTATATGCTCCTGATTCAAATTTAGCAGTAATGATGTATGGTCCGATCCAGTTGGGCTCAAATTTACCTTTAAGGTCCTTAGTTGCATTTGTATTTTTTTTTTTTATTTTGAGGATTTTGATTTTTTTGTATTTTGATTTTAATTTATGAATTGAAATTGGTGATATATACAAGATGATCTATATACACTATACAAGGTTATGTGAGTATAGCATGTCTAAGGTTGTTTCAAAATCAAAGGAGGTTTTGAAGGATAATCTAGTTGAGGTGAAGGTAAGAATAGAAGATGATGAATAAAAGGTAGTGATAACAAAAGCTTTGTTATAATGTAGAATAATGTAGCAAAATATTTGACTTTTATATGTGGAAAATTAATCATGTTACAAAATAAAATATCAGAAATATAAGAAAGTTCTTCATTCTTATTATTATATTCCAAGTTTTGATAAGATGGAGAATGTATATGTGAAAGATATGCATGAGTGTTATTTGGTAAACAAAGATGATCATATATGAATGAAGAAAAGTGATGGATAGAAGATAATTGTGACAATAGAGAATGTATAAAACTTGATGTTTCAATCGTTAAATATTATTCAAATAGTTTTGGGTCACCCTGTATGGTAACCATTTTATTTGCAATTTCAAACTTCAAACATTGGTGAAGAGTGGAAGGGAAAACCCTGATCGTATGAATCCAAGGACTCTGGAGAAGTAGGTTGTAAGGTGAAGGGCAATATGCTACATAAAATAGAGTATCCAGGATCTTGGATCCAATATTGAGGGGAAAAATTATAGTACCTTGAGCTTCTTGAATTTCATTGTTAAAATTTTGTATAAGAACATTTGATTCATTAAGATCTTCCTTTAATTCAATTTTTTGGAATAATTGATAAGTTCGTAAATTAAGAGAGAAGTCATTATCTACCATGATAGTTCTAACAAGTGTTTCTTTACTAGATCCTGTAATGTAAAGATAATAGTCTTCTTGTGGGATAGAGGAAGGAATCTCCTCATCATAGAATGAAATATGGTTAACCTCAAGAGGGTTTACACCATTAATTATGTTCTTAGAGAAAATATGATGAGGAACAAATTGTTGGCTAGGTATTTTGAACAAAATTTCCTTATGAGAGATTTGTAATACTTCTAAAAGGGATATCTTTGCTTGAGGATTAATCACTTGTTTTTGGTTATCAAAGTGGATTTCAGATTGATATTTTGATTCTAAAGATGAGCTTTCTTTGCTTACATTCCATTTTGTATCATTCTCTATAGCCAAAGATAGTTTTGAAGGTTGGTCAAATGAGGAATCCATATCTTGAATATCAGATTGAGTTGATAGAACTTGAGGTTACTCATTTGTAGTTTTCGTTACAATATTAATAATATCATCATGATGGGACACATTAACATGCAATATTTGATTGGTTTCTTGTTGTTGATAATTGAATAAGGGTTCTTGGGAGATCTCCATGTCTTGATTGATTATTGGTATTTGTTGTGTAGGAGTTTGATTGTTTACTAAAGATTTATAATTAGTTGTAGATTGTAATTCCTTTATATTAAAAAGACCCTTATCAATCAAATCTTGAATTGCACATCTTAAATCTTTACAATTTTGTGTCATATGTCCATCTACTCTATGATATTCACAATGTAGCTCAGGTTTAAACCAATCTGTTGTGGTATTAGGTTGTCTTATGGAAGGCAGTTCAATCCTATTTGTATCAAGTAAATACTTGAGAATTATATCCATTGGTTGATTGAGCTTAGTAAATTTACGTGATGAAGGTTTTTGAGAGGTTTTTGATAAATGCCTTAGGAATTTCATCATAAAAGGACCTAATGGTTTCTCACCTCTGCTTTATTTATTATGGGTAGAATGATGAAAGGAAGATTACGATGTGGGAGGTGAGTGCACGGTAGAATTGGAAGAATAAGTATTTTCTTGTTGAAATGAATGTGTTGTATTGAAAGAAGAGTTTTGAAAATGTGGAAGAGGATTATATGTGGATTGATAGACATAATATGGATATATGGGAGAATAGATAATATCATTATGAAGAGGATTGACAAAGGGATTGTTTTGTTGGGTTATGGATGAAAAATAAGAAGAGTGTGATGGAGGTGGTGTTGAATAGGGATGAGGTTGGTCATAATCAACAAATGTATTTAGCTGAATTCTTCCAACATTACTGATGGACTCATATTGATTTGAGTAAAAACGCATGGTTTCTTTAGTACTTCTAAAAGTAATATTTAGAATCTACTATTTAGGATTGAATATAAAACATACAAACTTGAAATGATGATTTTGTTTTTGTTTTTCTTGTATATATATATTTTTTTGTTTTTGTTTTCAAAAGGTTATGATGCATTCACGTCGGGTTCACCAAAATGTATCGCTCCAAATTTTTTGCATCCCTACCTTCAGGCTATTGGATCCATGCTCGGAAGGAGGATTGGAAAAGGATGATGCGGTACCTCGGGCGAGAGGACTTTACGAAGGTCCCGCCTCTCAAGGGAGGTGTATTTTGATGATTTTTTGACGGATGGTGGGTTCACCAGGAAACATTTAATGGCAGTTTCCACGCCTAGGTTTTGGAATGTGTTTAGATGAGTTCATTTTGATCTTAAACATTCATCCTAGGTTTGGACGAATGAATCTAAATTAAACTACATGAAAATGCAATTTTCATGAATACAGCAAACAAATTTGAAAGCAGAAAATAGAGAATTTACAGGAGGAAAATGGGGAATACCTGATCCGGATGTCTAAAGAAGATTCTGACATTTGAGGCAGTCTGGATCGTCTGGAATTTGACATAATCACCTGCAATCTGATAGAATCATCCAAAAACTAACAGAATCATTTGAGACTGACAGAATCGTCCGAGATCTGATGAATTCGTCAGACGAATTCGTCAGAAACCTGCAAAACAAAAAATAGATGCAAAATACAAGAAATCCTACTATTCAAATAGAGGCAAATTACACCAAATAGCAATATGAATACTAAAAAATATTTAAGAACAGAAATTAAAGCAAATTACTATACTTAAATGACAAAACATGATCTTAATATGCAATCTAGGCTAAATGGGTGAACTCCAAATGCAAAATAATGTAAAAACTGAATAAATTGTCTAATTTGCAGCATAAGATGATAGAGAAAAAGGTGAGAAAAACAAACTCCAGGCACTGATTGCCTCGATGTGGATTGCAGTCGAGATCATCTCGCATCAGTACGAAATCATCTCGTATTTGACAGGATCACCTCCGATCTGGATAGGTTCATTGGCGACGATGGGTGCTGGCTCCGGTTGAAAAATAATGTTGTACCTGCAACAAAATAATATGAAACTAATGCAAATGCAAAGTAGGGATGTTTCAACGTAGGGGGAATCAATTTACCAAGAATTTCAGCCAGGGGTTGGGGAGGGAAAATCCTAGAGGTTAAATAGGCTTAGAGGGAGTAGGTAGGAGGTTGGAGATCATCCCAATTTGGGAGATCTCCAAAGGGAGAGGGTCCCAACGGTGCAGACACGCTTCTACCCAGATTGGAGACCCGTTGGAACAGATTCCAACTATGCAAATTTAGTTTTGCGACAAGATCGTCTGGATGTCCTAGCCTAGACGAAATCATCAAATCTGGGGCGATATCGTCTGATCGGCGACGATATCGTCAAACGGTCAAAACAACCTCTAAAATTGGTGTGGAAAAGGGGGAAACGGAATACCCGACGGTTAACGGGCAATTTGGGAGGTTAAATTTGATTTTAAAATTATTTACTAAGGTGAATGTAAATTTTATAATTTTACTGCACCAATTTTAGGGTGCTACAGAAGTAAATGAATTTGGTGTATGTGCAACTTTGGTGGAATCCCTTGCAAATACTTGTAAATCCATGTGAAGATCACCTTGTATTACATGAAAATTTTAAAATCTATATCTTTTAAAACTAGATCCCAATAATCTCCACGATGGATTATCTTCTCTTTATTTCCTTAAATGAGGTTTATGATTATGTTGTTCTTGCCACATCAAAGAAATTTGTTGACCTTTCATCACTCTGCACTTCATCGACACTATACTATATAAAATTTTATGAAAAGTATATCTTCACCTCTGCGTTAATTTGTATGGTTGGTTTTGATTCATGATTACATTTATTATTTTGTAAGTGCTATGAAGCCCCTCATTTTGATATTAATATTTCGTACTAATGCACAGATAGGTGGGTTGGAAAACTTATAGTCTTCCAAATCCAACACTCCTTTATTTGGTTTGTGTTAATTGGTATAGTCTTCTTCATATAATGGGGACTCACCATATGTATTTGAGGACACCAATTATTTATTAATAGATTAATTTCTTATATTGATGTTAGACTTTTCCATGCATAACCACTTTGGTGCTAACAATGGGTCATAGGTTGGTTTTTGCATGGAGTTCACCATGATGACTAGAATGAATACTTGGTTTAAAATATTCACTTTCTATGCAATCATGACGCCTCTGATTTCTATGCCATAATGCTTCATGCCATATAGATGGAATTTAAGTAATCATAAAATGGTATCCCCAAGTATTTCCATATTTTCTTAGGTGAGGCTTTTATAGAAGAAACCTTGTCAACATTTAATTGCATCAACTCAATGTGGATCAATATTAGATTTTTCCTACCATCTATAATCACACTATCATATCTATATATTGATCATTATTCATTGGTTTAGTTGTTGGTTGACAATCCATCATAAAACCTTTATTCATGTGCATCACTTCTATTATTGCATAGAGATATTGTACTTTATGAAATAGGATAGATATGCTTATAAAAACATTTGCATCCAATTATTTCATCACCAACTATTTCAATGATGACTCCTCTTCTACTAAATTGTGTTCCTTGAGTTTCTATATTCTACCACTATTTTTCAATATTTCCTTCTCAACTTATGCATGTGCTTCCTGATATCTCTCCTTCTTGTATGCAATATTTGGGTATTCCTCTAGATTCTTTGTTTTGTATGTGTAACTGCAAGTACATTCTTTTCCTTCTACTTATCTATTTGAGGCTTTTCAATATCAATTAAATTAACATTTTGTGAGTTACTAGTACTTGCTTTCTTTGGTAAGTTAGCCTATTTGTGGTTGCTAGGACTACAGAAATGATATATCAATGGTGTGTTGTTCTTGCTTCCACCACTTGGTGAGTTTGTGAAGTTACGTGTGAAGTATCCCCATTCATCACATCTTCAATATTGTATGATCATCCTATTTTTTGAATCATACTACAATCCACTTTTGTTGTTGCCACAAGATCTATTGCCAAATTGTGGTTGTCTTCTTATTTGGCAATTATTATGATAAAAACCACTCCTCCCACCTTGTATTCCTTTAGAATTGTTGGGCTTCTACTCCACCTCCTCCATCATCATTATATAGTGTTGTGCACTTCTCATATTGAATAGGTAGTCTGCAATTGCATGTCCACTTTACATTAGTCATAGTATATCTTCTTTGGGCAATTTGTGTTTGTGTCTTTCTAAATTACATTTTGAACACTAGATCCCCTTTATCTCTATTTTCTCATCCTTGAAATCATTTATCATCCTCTATAGATCCTTCTTCATTGCTTAGATGGTTGCTCTAATAATATCATGATTATTTTTTGAGTTAATATCATCTTTGTTGTGACTTGCACTTCCACCTACTACTGCCATTTTTATCACTTTTGAGGATTAACGTGTAGTAGAATACCTCCTAATAGGTTTTTGGAAAGAAAAAAGTTTATTTTATTCTTATAATATGGAAGCAATCTATCCAAAAACCACCTCCCCTACAATTAGTTAACTAGTTTCACTTTCCAAACAACTCCTTTATATGGTGGTTCAATGAATTGATGTTCTCATTTTGATTATTGGCATAGATCTCTATAATGATTTTTGATAATCATGAAGCGGTCTAAATTCATTATTGAATTATTCCTTCAAATTAGCTTAGTCAATGAATAATTTGTTCTCTTTTTAGATGCTAGTTGATTGTAACTCCTCTCAACATTACTAGGAATAGTTACACCAATGCATTTTTATCCATCACTCCATTGACTTGACATATTATCTCATACGGTGCAATATGGTGCTTAGGATCCTCCTTCCAATATCCTATGAATTTGGGTTATTTATTGCTTTTTTTTGCATCCATAATTGGTTATGGTGGTACTTGTTCCTTGTATTCTCCTCTACTCAATGAATCTCCTTCTTATAACATATTATTTGTAAACAATTACCAATTGCTTCCTACTAAACTTGTACTATATGATATTCTTCACATATATGAGTGTTGGTTTTGGTATCTTGAGCATGCTCCCTTGTGATTTCCCTTGTGCTTGACTCCCATCCTCCACATCTATGGGCACTCATCCTCATATTTTTAGTGGAGTCATGAGTTTCTCCATCCCATCTTGTATTTTACGATCTTCTCCATCACTCTTCATGTTAGTTCCTTCTTCAACACATACACAAATGTCTCTATCAACCTAATTTTTTTTTACTTGGTACGTGTTCACTAGAATGTCTTCCTCCACTTTCAAAATCCACTAGTTACATTTTTATCTATCAATTATTCCCTCCTTTATAGGGTTCTACGTGCACTTCAATTCTTGTGACAAAATGCCAACCACGTTGCTTTCTTCTACACATACTTTATAGACAAGTTGTTCTTCTAGTACAATTAACACTATTTCATCATGCACTTACACATTGCCAAGTTTTTCATCATGTATTTAATTATCATGTACATGTCATGCTTGGTTTTGCATAATTACACTGATTCTTCATGCTAGTCCTCTCATTTGTCCTTTTCCATGGTTCCCATGCCCACACAGGTTATCTATCATCCACTCTTCAATTGTCATTGCAATCGTTGGTTTGGACTTACTAGCACAATGAGAGTTTTATATTATTGAATAAATATAAGAGTAAATGATAATATACATTTATAACTTTCTCCATTTTACATTATGTACGAGAAAATATATTAAAAATAAAATTATGCAAAACCACACATTGCCATCATATTCATGTATGAATAGCAATTTAAACACATCAAATATACTATAAAAATATCGCAATGTCATTAAAGATATGTATTCCCCATAGTTTAAAAATATGAAAATTCTCTAATTATCCTATAATGATGATCTCCGAATTGTAATAAATCTATATATACTGCATTGCACAAGGGAGGTAGTTGCGTAACTTGCACTATCCCTTGTACTTGTCCACCAAATTCCCTTAGATGAAAAATATTATATAATAAATAGCTTATGAATACATACTAATAATATTTTTCTATTTAACACAATATGATAACATTCTACCATTTAACACATATAGGTCATATTCTAACAAACACTTAATGCACAAACTAGTATTCTATGCAAAACGACAAAACATATGTAAAATTAAAATTGCTTGTGCGTACTCATTTTCATATATACTTCTTTATAGTTGATATGGTACCATGTCAAAAATAGCCCCTACACCAAGAGATACTTGTATGTGAGATAAAACTAAGGTATATTTTCTTTGTGCTTCCTCCATATTATCTTTTTTGTGGCACCATTTTCCACAATGCTCCATACTTCTTAGGCAATCAGAAAATTCCTCATCTTTATGCACCAAAAATCATAATTTTCTTATTTAAATTCTAGGATGGGCATTGAAGCATGACAATGAATCATGACAACTTTCACAATAATTTATGAAGTTTTCCTCCACATACTTGAATTTTGAATTCTCTATTTAGAGATAATCCACTACTCAGGTTGTTCACTTCTCCAAACTATAATATCTAAGCTTTGACACTAGTATGTGATATGTGATGGTACTCTAAAACAAATATTAACACAACATAAAAAGGAGAAAATATATAGCAAATAAAATTGCATAAAAACCCTTAAAAAAACATTTCATCTATATTCAAATTTATGCATTGTACTCCAATACAATTCCTTAAATGTATATATACAATAGCATATCTCTTGTTTGTATCAATATATTCATTGTGCTTCACACTCACTTCAAATCTAGGTGAGAATATGCTTTTCCCCTTTTATAATTTTCATTTGCCATTCCAATTCTAACCTATTTTGTTTTTGTCTTATATTTATCTTGTTCTATTTTTTATCTTATTCTTATATTATAATAGAAGTGGCATACCCTTTCAATTAGAAAAAAATTAATTTAAGGGATGTGGTCGTACTCCAAATCAGATATTAACACACTAGAGAAAATACCAACAAAAAATAAATTTACATTAAACCCCTTAGAAAGACACTTCTATTATTGAATTAGAATATCTCTTGGTTGTCTCAAGAGACTCTTGGCACTTAACATTCTCTCCAAACCTGGGTAAAAACATTTTTCCTTTTATCTTTCAATTTTTTAGTTGAAATTCCAAATTTTTCTAGTTTTAATTTTGTCTTGTTATGATTTTTGTGACATTTAGTATCAAAAGTTCCTACATTCTCCCACTTGATACAGAATGGGGTGATTTTTGTTAGGAGGTGAATTCAATATCCAAATCTCCAATTTTTTTCAGTAGAGTGAATCATGGTGGTGCAACTTATAGTAAACCAATATCATGTGCATCCATACATGCATACGATGCGAGACCCATGCGATTACTAAAAAATAGTAAAGTGTGTTTACTATAATTACTATAAATTGCATTTTTAATAAATAAATTCTATCTGGAATGTGCCATGTATTTTTGGAATCTTCCTTTGTATTTCTATAAAAAAAGGAGGGGAATACCCCTTGCATTATGATAGTGCAAATGTAGGAAAGCTTGCTGAGAATAATAAAGGAGAAAAGTTGCCATTGCACTATGGTTTTACCTACACACTATAGGGTTTCCACATAAAATCTTACATATTGCTTATTACATTAGGTTTATTGCTTTTAATTTCCTAACATTATTAATTCTATCTTCGAGTGAAATAAACTAATTCTTTATCACTACATTTATAAAATTGTCTACATACTAATATTTTAAATTACGGTGTTTTAATTCAACATCCTTTTTCTAAACTAAGCATCTAATAAAATAATTTCTCAACTCAACATGCTTTAATATTGTATGGAAAGGAGAATTTATAGTAATTTGAAATACATTCATGTTGTCACAAAATATGGTTGATGGCCTTTTTTGCTTTTCTCTCAAATTCTTTTAGGATTCCCTTCAACCATGCTACTTGTGTGCTTCCCAATTTAACTGCTATATACTCATCCTCTTCTATTGAGAGTGCAATCATTGTTTATTTCTTTGAAATCCAAGTTACAAATCCATTTTCCAATGAGAAACAATTTTCTAATGTAGATTTCCTATCATCAATTGAACCTATCTAGTTTGAATAATTTTATCCAAACAACCCAATATTATCAAATGAAGCACAATGGATTCCATAATCTAAATTTCCTTTAATATACCTCAAAATTATCTTAGTTACTCTCATTTTATCTTATGATGTCTCACTCATGAATCTTAAAATCAAATAAATTGTATATATAGTATCTAGCCTTGTTGTTGTCAAGTATGTAAGTCTAGTAAACAAACATCTCTACTTCCTCTCATCCACTTTTCCACTTCCACCATCCTCACACATTATTTCATCTTGTGCAAGTGAGGTAGCAACATATTTGTAACTTTTCATGTCAAGCTTCTTCAACATATCATGTGCATGTTTACATTGGAAAATAAATATTCTATCATGTGTTTGATGTACGTCCATGCAAATAAATCAATACATCAAATCCAAATTACTCATTTAAAGTTCTTTTGTCATGTTTTTATTGAAATATCACTTGATTTTTGAGGAAATTCTAGAAATATTTGATCATTAATATACAAATAAACAATAAACATATTATCACTTTTACTTTTATAATACAATGTAGGCTCATTCTTTCTTCTCATAAATCCATAATTTGAGAAATGCACATAAGTTCTTGAATACCATTCCATTGGTACTTGTTTGATTCCATATAATATTTTTTCAACTTGTAGATATGTCCATTACCTTTCACTTTCCATCCTTGTAGTTGTTCCACATACACTTCTTGTTAACTCTTTTCATTCAAGAATGTAATCTTTACATCAAGTTTATGTTTTTGGTCTACTAATACTAAGATTATTTTTATTGTGCATTTACTTACAACAATTGAATAAGTCTTATTATAATCTATACCAATTACCTCATTATTTGTAAGTATACTTAAATATGGGAAGAATTACCAAAAATATTTATCGTGAGTTTGCCAAATTTTGAAGATATGTTGGTGATAATAGTGATAATTAATAATCTTACCATGCATGTCAAATTTTTCCCCTAGATCATCCATTTTTTACTAGAATTGTGGCTCAAGCTTTTATGGATAGAGAAAATTTTTTATGGAATGCCAAAAATTGAAGTTAAATCTATCTACTAGTCATTTTTGACCTGATTTATTTTAGGTCTTGGGGAACATAATTAACTCAAAGCTCATCATCTCAACCTCAAAAATAGATGGGCTATGATGGGCTACTATATGTAGAGCATTACCAACTATTTGTGCAGATGATAGTTAGTTAGGATTATTATATTTCATTATTAGTTTATTTGAATCCAACCATTTAGATTTAGGGTTACCACCTACCTATATATGTCTATAAATAGAAAATATATTTCTTATTTTTATCACTAGTTAAGTTCATCCATTCTTATTTCTTGGAGCTATTTGTATCTTAATAGGCTATTGGAAGTCACCCCTAGAAAGGGTTTGCAATTAGATTTTATATTTGCTAAAATATTGGATTTTGTATTATTTTCATTCATTACATTGATTTCATGTTATGGATTATTTGGTTTACTATTGCATACCCTTCATTTATCTGACAGAATTTATGATTTTCTATATATGGGTCAAGATCTAAATGTAAACCAATACTTGAGCCTTATTTGTGTAATAATTTTCTTATAGAATTAATGTTAGACCTTGGGAAATCTAATATTTATGAGGTGAATACCGAATATGAATATTACTCTAATCATGTAATTTTTTGCAAGTCTAATAAGTATAGGCACTAATGGTGGATGGTCTGAATTACAAATGATAGTATCCCATGACAAATTATAATAATATATGATAAGGTAATTCTATTAATGTCCATGAATGACCAAATTAGGTGGGTGGGATTGAACAGGAAGATCCTATTACAAATCAATGTAGTTTTACCAAACTAAACTATTGTGAATACACTAGAATAAACTATGATAAATTTAAGATTTTAGATACCATTTGATCATAACCTCAACTAAAATATTGTGAATACACTAGAATAAAATAATATAAAGTTAATATTTTATATACCATTTGATCATAACCTCAAGGGGTGTACCCAAAAATAGGTAAAGTGTAACATGTTGCAAGTAATTATGAAGAGATAATAGAAACAACAATCCAAAGAGAGAGAGGATATTTTTACTGATGTCCATAGATGACCAATGTAGGCCAATGAGACTTGTTTAAAAGAACTATTACAAATTACAATACATTGTAATAACTACAAAGTAATATGAAAATAATATAAACTAGAATGAAAAATCTAGTATGAACTACTATAAAGTGGAAGAATTGTATTAGATAAAATTACAGCCTTGTGGGTTACCCAAAATGGATAAACAATAACATGCTATAATTAATGATTAAGAGAGATTAATAAGTTGAGGTACAATAGAGATAGAAATGAGCTCCAATGGATCCCAGTCCCAACATTAATCTAGTGGGATGTAAAGTAGAAGCATAGTCATTATAATCACTAGTTATCCCAAAGGGACTAACATAATATCTAATGATGCTTCTATGAGAATGGCCAAGATTAAAAGGGACTGTTGGATAATCCTAGGAGGACATGGAGTTCAACCCTCAAGACTCTTCTAGCATCAATTGTTGTGGAACCAATAGAAGAGGACAATAAAATAGTAAGCTCTACATTTCTACAATTTAGTATGTGAGGGATGGCTGAAACCCAACATTGAAGAATTGTAGTCTTATCCTGTTGGAAGCCCTAGTAGCCACTCTTGTATGCATACAAGGATGCACATATATATCATTAAAATTTTGAAAAGTTGTAGCTTCCAATGAGCACTCTCTCTCTCTTGATCTATTGATGGGTGTGTGTATGTGAGAGAGAGCTCAGTAGGATCCAGGCTCTATCTTAGATCAATGGTAGAAGCAAAGTTTCCAATAATCCTAAAAGAACAAGATTTAATGATGCTCTAAGGAGAATAGCCAAGACTAAGGGAGGTTTTTTGGATAATATTTGGAGGGCACAAAGTTAGACATAATTATAGTACATCCTTACACATAGAGGTATTCAAGGCACATTTTTCCTTTGTGATATGCTTAGTGGGGTAAAAGGCTCATGACAAAGTACTTATCCAAAAGGAAATTTGGACACAAGGAAACATATTTCTAACGAGATTTATTAGGAACTTAAAGACCCTTACAACACTTGGCACCTATCTACAAGGTCTATTTGGACATTTTTATCTACCTAGATAGTGCCTCAGTAGGACCTATAAAAAAGAGCAATATGCTTTGAAAAATAGCATAATTTATTCCAACCAAATATCAATAGGAATGAATAAGAACATTTGCCTATAGCTCCTAGTGTTACTCGTTAAGAGTCTCTTCTTATAATTTAAATGGATATTCTTGGTGATAGAATGGAAACTCAATTGGACAAATAAAAGTAATCTATGAGTAGAAATGGTACAACTGAAGGTACCAACAACAAGGAGGTAATATGGATTTAACTATAACAAAAAATGAGTATGATAAACAATCACAAAAAATGAGTCCAATAAAAAAATAGAAATAACATGTGCTATGGCAAAGAATGGAAGGACCTATAGGTCTCTTCTATTATATGTATAGATAAAGCATATATTTAGTAGGTATGGCTTGTCCTTGTCTATAATAAATGCATATGTTTAGTTGAACTATCAATGTTATGCTCATACTACTCTATCCTTATATTATAGAGGTTTACAAAATAGGAGTGCAATCTCTTATTTTTATGTTGAATTCAACACTTATATAGGAGGTCGTCACCATTGAAAGCATAGCAAGATGATGATACTTACTTAAATTATTTCTACAAATTCTAAGTAATATTAAAATTCTAACAAATATTTGTATCAGGTACCTAACTAAGAGCATTGCCTTCCCTCGTACCAACCTAAAGTAAAGCATAAAATTTGTTAGCTGATATATTTTTCATATTATGAAATTGTCCATATTTAGACATTTCAACTAAAGCCATTCAAGATAATGTAAGTTGCCCAACATAATCTTAAATTACTCATAATATGATAGGGACTAGTATTGTATTGTATTTAATACTCACACGGATTGTGTGTATTAAATATCGAATTATCAAGACAGACATGCCTATAAATATATTTTTTATTAATATAATTGGAGTTTTTTTTTTGTGTGGAAAACATCCCAAAAGGGATGCCACTTTCGAGTAAGACCCAAGGAGGCAGGGGTATCCATTTTGCCAAAAATGCCTAGGACTCGGACCTGGCCTACCACCTTTGACATACTCAAGGAGCAAACAAACACATAAAACCAAATTAAAAATAAGTAAATAACAACAAAAATAATAAAAATAAATAAAAAAGATTCTCCTTGAGTGTGTCAAAAACAAAAGCACAACCAAACACACACAATAAGATAAAAGAAACCACAACACAGACCACATAAAAAAACACAAGAACCATATAACAAAACACAAACAAGACAAAAACAACATAATACTACAAAGACATAACCCAAAAAAGACATGAAAAATAAACACAAAAAAAACCTAAAAAATTTAAAAAAATAAAAATATAAAACAACCAACAACAGAAAATAAAAAAAAAAACAAAAAACATAGAAAACACTCACATATAAAAATACAAAACAACACAAACAAAGAGAAACCCAAGAACAAGAACGAAAAAACACAAGAACCATAACAAAAAAAACAACAAAAACACAAGAACAAAAAAAAAAAACACAAAGAATACAAAAACAAAACAAAACAAAAGAACCCACCCACCTTAAAAAACTAAAAAAAAAAAAAAAAACAAAAAATAAAAAAAAAAAAAAGAATTGAACAAAACAATGACCTATCTAGACCATAAGACTAATAAGGCAAGAGACAACAGAGGAAAAAAAATAAAGAATAGAATGAGCTAGGGAACTAAAAAAAATTGAATGAACCAAAGAGAAGAAAAAAAAACAAGAAGAAACTAGGTACCTTCAGAACTGGAGCCATCCAAAGAAATGATAGAAAGAAGAGCTTCCCTAATTTGAGAAGCCCACCATATAGGAAGGTGGCCATAACAATTAAGATCACCTTTGTCCAAAGCCCAATTAGCTAAAGCATCATCACTCTTGTTTTTATCTCTAACCATATGATTGTAATCACCTTTCAAAAATCCCATCTGGATTAACTAAATCTTCTCAATAATTCTTTTTATTTTCCAATCCACCTTATGATTATTAGAAGGAGTCTTCAAGAGATTAATCATAAGTTGAGAGTCAGACTCAACTAACAACTTTTCAAACCCAACCTTAGTAGCCTCCTGAAAGCCTCTGAGGATACCATACCCCTCAGAAAGGTTATTGGAAAGAATACCCAAATTCTCAGCAAAAGTAAAAACCAGGGAGTCATATGAAATTCTACCAATTCCTCCCACACTAGCTTTTCCAGGGTTCCCTCTAGAGGCTCCATCAGTATTGACTTTTCCAAAATCCTTAGGAGGAGGTTTCCAATTTCTAGTCCTATCCATATTACTAATACTCACATTCCCTTTAAGTTGGTTGCCCTTAGAAGATTTAATATTTAATCTTTGCATCACTTGATCCCATCTTTGGTGGGATTTTTGGGGGTGATTAAGGAGTTGATGGACTAATTCAACTAAGTTGGCTATGGTATTTTGCCAAATATAGTGAATATCCTTCTTATATTGATTAAAAATTTGGTTGTTCCTTTCATTCCAAATGTTCCAAAGAAGAATGGTAGAACCCATCCAAACTAACTACCTAATAAAATGATCAACACCCTCTTGATTAGGCCAATCCCTCCAAAGCTATTCAAAAGTAAAAAAATTGGACCACTGTAAGCCAAGTAAAGTGGTCATTCTCCTCCATAGCTCAGAGGCTAAAGTACACTCAATAAAAATATGGTTGATATTTTCTACATTCTCTTCACACATTTCACATCTAAAAGGGCCATGAAAACCACGCTTCATAAGTTGCTCACTAGTAAGCACCCTATGATGCAATAAAAGATAATTAAAGAACCTCACCTTAGGCTAGAGCTTTTGAGCCCACAATAGAGAAAATATATCAAAATAATGGTTGGGATTATTATGGCATAAGGTCAAATAACATTGAGCAACTGAATAATCACCCTTAGTAGTGTTTTTCCATCCAAAACAATATTTTTCATGGGACCAAGAGAGGGATCTCATATGAATTATGTCTTGGATATCTTGTCTTTTCCTTTCTAGGATTTGAATAGGACAGTCCTCAATAGGGATCCAATATCTAGCAACCTTTGAATTACCAGTATGGTACCGATAGTAATTAGCCACCTTTATCCAATAAGCTCGGTGAAGCTCCTCCATCCAAGGCCTCCAATCAAGAAACCGAGTTATCAAAGGCTTGTGACCATCCCAAGAATCTATCTAAAAATTTGCATGTTGACCATTATGAATGATCCAAAATAATTTTTTCTTTATCAAATCCTCACTAGTGTTAAGAACTGCTAAAATGGGAGAACCTTTGGTAGGAAGTTGAGAGCGAACAAGATCTTCATGACTTTTGTTCTCAACATATTTAGCACAGAGATTATTGGCCCAAAGAGCATTGGGATTATGCAACATTCTCCAATATAATTTAGCAACTAAAGCTTTGTTCTTATTAATTTAATACCGGAATCCTAACACCCTTCACTCTTAGGAAGACATAAAGTATCCCATTTCACCAAGGCCCATTTTATTTTCTCCTTAGTACCACTCCAAAGGAAAGGATGACTGATTTGATCCAATTCTCGAAGAACAACATTTGGGATATTCAAAATGGAAGAAACATAAATAGGAATAGCTTGAAGGACTGATTTTACCAAGGTGATTCTACCCCCAAAAGAAAGCCACTTTTTGGTCCACTTTCCTATTTTCTTCTTGACTTTGTCCAACAACCAATTCCAATATTTATTTTTTTACATTTGAATATTTATGGGAATACCTAAATAAGTGATTGGAAGAGAGATCTTCTTATATCTTAATTTATCCAAGACCATGGATTCCTGTCTAGCAGAGCAGTTAAAGAAAATAACTTTAGATTTATCTTCATTGATCAACTGCCCAGTATCCTTAGAAAAACAGTTAATGATTTACTTAATATTAGAAGCTTCCTTAACTATAGCTTTACCTAAAATAGTAGAGTCATCCACAATTAGAGTTTTCATTTCAGCACAAAATTGTTGAAAATTAACGATAAAGTTGTCAAGTGAAATGGTAAACATTATAAATGATTGTCATGAACATAGTTTGCATCACAAAAAATAATTGATCTGCAAAACAAGAGCTAAAGGTTGGAGTCAGAGGGACCCCAACTAAGAGTTTTCATGAACATAAGTGCATGAAGGTGTCTACGAAAGGAAAATAATGTTCACCCAAAGCCAAGATTCATTGGTGGTTTTCTCATTCCTCTTTTGAAGTAGAATGGCCTATAGGAAGAGGATACTCACCTATCCAATGTTCGGCTCTAATACTAATGATTTGGGAAACACTCTTAATAAATGACATGAAATGATACAAATGAAAACTCCAGTTACATTAATCAAAAACATATTTATAGGTATGTCTACCTTTACAATTCAATATTTAATACACATGATCTGTGTGAGTATTAAATACAATACAATACTAATCCCTATTAGTATCTCCAATAATTTTTCGTGTACACAACTTTTTTTCTAAATTTATTTTGAATTTGTATATTGACTAATTTTGTGCTCTTATCAGTTACAAGTGCTATCACCATAAAATGTAGTAGTGGCATACACTGAAAAAATCATAATAAAAAATGGTAGAAAATAGGTATGTATTTTCTAGAAATCGACCATCTTTTTCTTCTAGTTATAATATTAACTTGAGGTCTAACAAAATTAACATCTCTTTAACACTTAATTAATTTTCTAAAATAAAAACACTTTCTTTACAAGTAAAATGTCACCCACTAGGAATGGAAAGAAGGGGTACAGATCTTATAATGAAAAGAGTATTCTCAAATATTTTAGCCATACACCAAAATCAAACAATCCATCAACATCTGTACAAATTCAAGGTACAAATGATTTTTAACTTCTAAATAGTTAGTTTTATATTCTGTAATTATTTTCAATACTGCTTTCTTCCTCAAACAATTAGTTCTTAGTATTTGCTTAATGATATGGATATTTTTTCTATCTGTAAGTTAGTTTTGTTAAATCCAAAAATGATAAAGAATATTATTGTATGCTACTATGTAGAATACCCTATTGATCCTGATAAGCCTTCACTTGAAGATATTCATCACCAAAATATGCCTTCTAATGAAAATTATCTTAACAATGACATCCAACAAAAACTTAAAGATATTCCTCATCAAGATATGCAAGTTGAAAATGAAATCGATAACTCAAATACACTTAAAATTCATATGAATCTTCAAGCAAAAAATCTAAAAAGAGAAAGACAAAATCTAAATGGGTTATTGGAAGGTTATTTAAAAATGGATAGAAAAATTTCCATGGATTGAGCCGGTATTGACTTTAGATAACCAAGTTGATAAAAAATATTGGAGATACAAATTTTGTAGTTGGAAACTAGATAAGGATCATAAACTACAAAATAAAAAAGATACAATAGAAAAACATGTTAGCAAAGTTTATTTAAAAGTTATAGGAAGTGATGGTAAAATTAATAAACATGTTAGGTGGAAGGATGCATCAGAATGTATGCATGTGAAATATACAATAGAATATGAGAATCACTTAAAGCAACAACAATACCTTGTTGAGAAAGGTGGAACAATTGAAACTCAATTTCATAAATTTTAGAAGACCATTTTAGCTTCAAAAAGTTTATAGTTTTTTGTTTTATATAGTATTCTCAAAAAGGATGTATTCAATTTTATTAATTATAAGCACCTATTTCAGCTAGTTGATGTGCAAAACCTTCCTAGTTCCCATTGGTCAGATTGAAGTGGCTGGAAAATGGTAAAATGTCTATATTTATTTGGGAAGCAAGACCTCAGGGAGAAAGTAATTTTTTTTAGATTCATTTCAATTTCTATTGATGAAGTGACTATTGTGGATAACACATCCTAGATTTGCATGCATGTGTACACATTTCAAAATCATATAAGGTAGCCTATTTTTTTAGTATTACATAATATGGTGGGAAGTTCAAATGCAAAAAAAAATCTATAATGTTATTTTGACTAGTTTAAAGGAAATTGAGAGAATGAATGATATAGACATATCCACAAAGTTAATTTACATCAGATCTGATGGTGCTGCTATAATGCAAGGGTACAAGAATGGCCTATGTGTTTGACTCCAAACCTTAGTTGCCCCATATATGGTACCCATTCATTGCATAGCTTATAGAGTGAATATTACATATAAAATTATGATTATTTTTGAAAATATTACTAGAGTGGAAGACATCATTTGTGAAATACATTTTTATTTTTCTTGTAGTCCAAAAAGGTTTGCAGATTTTCAACAGTTTGCACTAGGAGTTACATAAGGAAACAAATTGTTTAAAGGTGTGGATACAAGCTAGATTTCATTATATCAATCTACGCACAATAGTTTTACAGAATAGTAATCTTTAACAACGTTTATGCACACAAATAGTAGGTCAATTGATAAGGTAAAGGATATGTTGTTCCGTTTAATAACTTGGAAACTCTTTTAACATTATATGGTATTCTTCCAATGTTACAAGAAATGCAGTCCATAAATAATTGAAAAATTTCAATAATTTGCACTAGGAGTTACAGAAGGAAAAAAATTGTTGCAATATGTGGATACAAGGTGGATTTCATTGTATCAACCTACACATCGAGTTTTTACAGAATATCAATATTTAACAGGGTTTATGTATGTAAATAGTAGGGCAGTTGATAAGGTAAAGGATATTTTGTTCCTTTTGACTAACTTCGAAACTCTTTTAATATTATGTGGTATTCTTCCAGTGTTACAAAAAATGAAAATATTGACTAAAATTGCACAAGAAATATCTATCTATATCATTGATTTTATGAGGATGAGAAAGCAAATATGTATAATTATTGATAGGTTATATGTGTCCAAACTAGATTTTACAAATCCCTTATTTGAAAGTTGGAAACATTGACAAACATGAACGATGCAATTTTTTTTTAAGTTGGACATCAATTATAATTTTTGTATCAATGTTTGTGGAAATATGATACATCTATATTGTTATAAAAGGTATTAAAATATATTTACTGATGATGTTGAAAAAGTTCATGTAACACATAATAGATACAAAGTTGTTTTACATTATACTAAAAAAAGATGTTCAAAATAGCTGAATCATTAACAAATGAGATAAAATATCAGTTTCAAAGACATGAGTAGCTTGATTCCATGTGTGTGGTTAATACTTTGTTTTGGGGTCCTTGCAATGATTATAATTCTACACATGAGTTGTTTATTAAATTTATGGGTATCTTTATTGAGCATTTTAGTAAAAGTGTGGAAGTCAATGGTGTTGAAATCAAAGGTATAATCAACAAAGCTCTTTTAATACAATAGTCACAACATTTTTTAAGAACAATGGTTTAGTAAGCATCACTTTTGAGTAACATCCATGATAATGGTTCCATTGCATGTTTGTGGTAAAAGTTGTATCTAAGTAGTATCTTCCAAAATACGATTAGTGAATGTTATTGTTTATATGAATTAAGTCATTCAAACATTTTGGTATCTGTGGAAGATGAGAGGGTTTTTAGTGCACTATCATTTGTTAAATATAAGCTCCACAACAAGTTGGACAAAAATTTAGAAAATTATTTAAAAATTTATATGCCATCATATTAGCTAGACAATTTTCCATATGATAGAGCATTGGAATACTAGAATTCAATTGCAAATAGAATGGGTATCACGAATACAATTGATAAGGAGGATAAATATGCTTTTAGTGATCAAATGGTGGAGACATAGATTTATTCTAGACAAGTTTAAAAGTGTTTGTTTCAGCTAGTTTCAAAATATGCTATGCTTAATATTGATTCTAGATAAGTTGAGAAGTGTTCATTTTAGCTACCTCAATTCTGATTTTTTTAGTATTCACCACAATGTAAAATCTAACTTTCTTTGTTATTAGATTTCACAATATTGTTTCAGATGTACAAGATTTCAAAAAAAAATCTTCATAAGTTGTATGTTTTACATCACATTGAGCTTTTAAAAATTTTATGATTTATATCAAATTGTGCTTTTAAATATTATATGTTTTATGTCATAGTGATTCAACTACCTTGATAAATCATCGTCTTATATTTTATATCACAGTATTGGTATTGTATTGTTAATGTATGAATATTGATCAATAAAAATATTATTTTGTTGTTTGAGATTGACATAGTAAATAATGTTTACGAGTAATATTAGAAAAGCAACACAAAATTATAAATACAAACAACCTTTGAATGATTTAAGACACAAAATAATAAAATATACTTTTCATTAATTTGAATAGAAATATATTACATTGTACAAAATTGTTGACTATAGTCAATTTGAAAATATTTTTACATTGTTAAATATCTTATTTTAGGATAGCTATCTCAGATTCGCTTGCAATTGCATTTTCTTTTCCTTTATCTCCTTCCTTGACACCCTATTTTGGTAGTGCACCAAGTCTAACTATGTTTTCTTGTACTTTCATAATACTCCCCAACAATGCACTTTCTTGCTAGTTTGGATCTTCGAGTATTTTTGGAAGTGTTAATTTTACTTTCTAGTGTTGTAATATGACATATGAATATTCATGGAGCTTATCCTTGATATATTTTCTCAAAATATTACTATCCACCACTTTTAGTTTCATTTATTTCTTCATTTCTATTGCATTTTGCAAAAATATTTTTGCCACATTGATATTAACATCCATGCTCTTAACTTGCCTTTTAAGTTTTCAAAATTTGACTGCAAAAATAAAATGAAAACATCATTCAAAATATTTATATAAAACATTATTACTTGTTTTAATGAAATATAAAAACATAACTACAAAATAAAATTGAAGTATAAATAAATATTTTCTTACCTAAGCCACATCCTTGGAAGACTTAGCAAGTGTAACCTTTTCCTTATCTGAAACCCATTGGTTATAAAAATATTTGTCTTCAACATTAATATTCTCTAATCTACTAATGATAATATTTAAAACATCATCATCATACGCAATTTTTGAATTCACTATTCTTGTTGTGGCTTTATTTAATAGGCCACTATGTTTTTTGGTTCATATTGAACCAAAGAAAAAAATGAGTCTTTTTTGTTTAATTATTATATAGGGCATTTATTTGATTTCTAAGGTCGATATTCCCAATCCTTAATTTCTTGAAAATATCTAAACACAATATTTTTCATGGTTGCTTCCGTATTTTCAACCATTAAGACATTCTCATCAAAATTAACAATGTCATCCTTAGTTTTAGGAAGAGGGTCATTTCCTTGAGGAGCTGGGAATGATGTATGCTTAGCTATAGGGGCTTCCTTTTTGGTGATTTACCTAGTGGATCTTGAAGCACATTCATTTCCTTAAAGCCTTAAATGTTATCTTGGAATATAAAATCATCATCAAGTTGGATATTATCCAATCCCATGGATGAAAATTCTAGTGCCTATAAAGAAGTGTGAAATGTAAAATATAAGAACCCAAGCCCAGAAATTGGTGTTGTTGACCATGATCTCTATTAAAAAATTGTTTTCCATGTCCAACCTACATTTGGCCTCTTATTTGTGTAGGCTATGCATGTCATTATTATTGTAGATTTGGATGCTATGGTGGAACCTATTATTTTGGTTGAAGGAGTTGTTGTGGTAGAAATTATGGATGTGGTGGAAATTGTGGATATGGTGGAAGTGGTGCCACCATATGGCCTCTCATTTTTATAAGTTTTCATTGAGAGACAACTAAAAATAGACAAAAAAAAATTGTTAGCATTATTCAGAAAATAAAATAGAAAAAAGCTTAATTCAAAGTAAATATACATTGATTTACCTAAAGACAATAAAATATGTTGAATTTGGGTATCGATGGAGAAGTGGGTGGACACACTAGATTCAACTTACATACTTTGTGCATACCTAGGCATACGAGAACCACCAAGAGAAGGATATTGTCTTAAACATTTTGGTGGCCTCTATAATGGTGATATTTCTGATCCAGTGTCTTCAAAATCACTAGTTTGTTCTAGCATGTATTACCTATTGGTAGCATCCTAATTATTCCTTATGGTGGCTGCCCTAACCTACATTTAGATGAAAAAAAAATATGTGCTAAAATATAAAATACTATTTGATTGTCAAATATGGAGTGATTACCTTCAATTCCTCTAGTGTCAAGGCAATGACTTGTAGTGTTGCATGAAATACACTAGGAACAAGAGTATCTTGCAAATTATAATAACTTTCAAAATACAAAGCTAAAATATAATTAATGGTGCCCACAACTGGCTGTGTCTTACTGGTTTGAAATAGCACATCATGCAACTCAACCCTGATACGATCTGCAATATAGATGCACCAATCGAGTCTCTCATGATGCTCACAATGAATAACATAGGCTAGTTTCCAATATGAAATTTTTAATCTTCCAAGAAGAATTAGTATTGTATTGAGAACCCAAGGTATTATAATGAAAATTCACCGCCTTATAAATGGAATCACTTTTGACACTAGAGGAATATCCTACCAATGGGTTCAAATAGAATATATATTCTATTGGTTTAATTTATTTATTCATGGATGAGGAGTTCTATGCCTCTCTCCTAATATTTATATTATCCTAAGGCTATGATAATGAATGGATATGACTGTGTTATAATAATATAATAAATTAATGAATTATTAAGAATAACTATTAATGTTAGGATGAAGGATCGTAACATACCACCCTCCTTAAAAAGAGCTTTTTCCTCAAAGCTCAAAGTGAGGAGCTTCATCCTTTGTTTTCCAAGAAGCATTTGCTCATGTTCTTGCACTATTTTAATGTCATCTTTTCATAAGTAGGGATATCAAGAAGGTGGAATAGTTAGTGGTGGATTTCCAAGAAGAAGAGTAGGAGAAATATGATAGTTGGTAGATAACCCTTGGTATTTCTTAAACACTTTAAAATGATGCATCAAAAGTGGGGGTAACACGTCCATATATTTATGGTGTTCCCTGGAAGAGGCAATGGAAAATGAGTGTGTAGCCACCTTTCTACCTTGTTTTTGGATAGGGTTTACTATGTGGGAATAACACACTATTTGTGAGAAATTTGTGGGTAGTAATTTGAGAGTGGAGGTATGTTCTTCATTGGTCATGTCCTATATGTCTACATCATTGTCCTTATTTTCCTCATCTTCCTCATATTTATCATCTTCCTCAGCTTCCTCATCTTCCTTATCTTCCTCATATTCCTCATCTTCAGTGTTATCTACAGGTGTAGTCATCACCATTTTTACCTTGATCTCATTTGTATCATTGGTTGAACTACTAGGAATGGTTGGATCCATAATATATAGTTTGGGTGTAATACATTTATGATTGCATATAAATTTCTCATCACAATGATGACAAAGGTTTTTTTCTCGATGGGCCTTCATTTTCATAAGGTTGATACGTTTAATGGTAATAGTCGAGTAATTTTTGGAGTGGTGTAAGTATTTTGTGATTCCCATAGAGGTGGTTTTGTAATTTGGTCCTCCCATTGGTGGAACTCATCTTTTTGTATATTACTATTTTGAAGTTCTTCCATGCAATAGCGAACCTCTTGGATATATTCCTTGAACTTAATGTCCTACGATATCTTGTCATAAGTTATTTGCATGGTCATCATTGGAATGTGTCATTAATTTACTAAAATCGTCACAAAAATGTCATAAAAATTTGTCGATATGATTTGTGCAAAAATTCATCACCAAATGTTGTTGAAAAATCGTTGATAATTTTTTATCAGCAAAATTTTGTATAAAAATCATCGATAATATTTTTACAGCAAAAATTCATCAAGAATTTATCTGTAATTTATCATCGACAAAATTTATTGTCGTCCACCTTTGTTTTGAAAATACATTTTTCTTTTTCAAAATTATTTCAATTTTTTCAAAGTTTGTTTGCAAATTTTTATTGTTATTTTATGAGAAAAAAATTTCACCATTTTATTTACAATTTTATAAAATTTGTTTTCAAAATTTTGACCCCTTTTGGTATGGATGAGACCTAGAGCATGATTTTATAGGCATGTAATAATGGATATAATTCAATTGGCAAGGAGAGGCACGAATAGCAAGGTGATAGGGGCACAAAGGGCAGAGCAACAAGGGTGACCAACAAAAGGATAGAGTAGGGGTGGGATGAGTGAAGTGAGGGTGAAGTAGGGGACAAGGGTGAAAGCACGAGATTCCGGTCAAAGGAAACACCAAGTGCAATTGCATTCAAAGTTAAGCACGCCTAAGTCCTAGAAATATGAATTACATGAAACGAAAAAGAGACATGTTGTAAGAGACGCAATCAGATAAAGAAAAACAGCCCTTTCATTAATTTCTTTCGATCTCTGTTACAATAATGCCTCCTCCCTTTTCAGGGGCTAGGAGTGCAAATAGGGTTTGATTACAATCGCTGAATGGTTCCTCCTTCCGCGTGCCCACGATTGCACTGGGCGGGCTAAGATGATGCCGTCGCTGATGTTGATGGGTTCTTCGCCTCTGCTGCTTCTCCTGCAAACAAAGAAATGATCAAGACGTTAGTAGCACCTCGCTGCAAATGAAAAGCATTCTCTCTCTAAAACTAACAAAATATGCATACGAATATTTGCCTGAAACAGTGAAAACAGTGAATCCAAATTGCTTCAAAACCTGACAGAAGGTAAGAAAAGTTACCAGAAGGCCACTGCCACTGAGGCAGCTGGCCAATCCACCTTAAACTGGAATTCGTCCCTGGGCAGGACGAATTCTGACTGTAATTCGTCCCTGGGTGGGACGAATTCTTCTGAATAGGAGAAATCGACCTGCTGCTGCTCCAATGTCGGATCCCGGGACCTGCAAAACTCCTGCAAACAGGGGGGTTAGGTAATTGGGGCCATTTTGGGACGACCCAGATGGTCGGATTTTCCCAATTTGGCCTCCTCCCTCGGGAATTTGACCTTGACACCTGCAAGTTAGCGAAACGACAAAGCAATACAAAACACCCTAAACTCTGACCAAAAGCTACAAAATTGCAATTATGGACTAATCAGACCTAGTAACATAGAATGCAATCTAAAAAATAATCTAAAGTGCTCAAAAACTGAAATTAGAACTTGGGGGTGCGGGGGTGCCCAAGTGGGCCTCCCACCGTTGGCCCTCGATTTTGGAGCCAATCCACCAAGGATGGGCCCAAAACCTTTTAGGATTGGGGGGTCGGCGAATTGGTAGGTTCGGATGTCCATGCGTCGGATTTGAGTAAGGTTCGAGCTTCCAAAGGCCACCCAACAACCTCCCTTGCAAAAGAGATTGATGGATGTAGGAAGGTGAACAAAGGGGGATGCAAATGAGTCTTCGATTCGGCAACACTTCGTTGCTTGAACACTCCTTCCACCTGCCTGTTTTGGGTGAGAAAAGTCCCACCTTTTATAGACCCAAGGGGTCTCTTTTGGGAGGGAAGCACAAAAGCCAAGTGTTGGCCATGGGCGCCATGTGGCAGTCTTGTCTTCCCATGAGGGAGGGGAGTCCTTCATTGACTTGAACTTTGATAAATGCTTCTTGTAACAGTCCTCTAACGGCCCCTCTGTCCACTTACACATGCGTGCAAGGTAGGAGCCCTTAACTGACTGTTCTGGGCTGCCACTTGGCACCATTTGCCCTTTTGCCCGTTAAGCTTAGAATTCGTCCCACCCAGGGACGGATTCGGAATTCGTCCTGGGGTGGGACGGATTCTATTTTGAATTCGTCCCTGGGTGAGACGAATACTGGGCAAAGTGTCCAAGTGTGCCAAATTGCTTCTTGACCTCACAAAATTGCTATGAAAGTGGTTAAGACCACTGTTTAACCTCTGAGGGCTGCCCTGGGGGCTGTGTTTGTCAAAGCGATCAGTGTTTGCAGTCACATAATCGGATTGGTGCTGTTTTGGTGTCTACAGATGCCCCTTTTTGGGAAGCGCTACGGGTGACGCAGTGCTGAGCAAAAATAGATAACCAAAGCACTAATGATTAGGGTTTCTTGGTAACCTAACCAACTTTTGATGCCCCAAGTATGGAAAGGGCATGCATTCTTGAATCCTTGCTTCTGACGAGCTAAGGAATTTGATTTCAAGTATTAACCTGTTTTGGTGAGGTGTGACTTGAACTTAGACATTGATCGGTCATGAACAAGTGAAGGGCATTTTTATCCTCAGGGGGAACCTTGTGTTCATGATTCACGAAATGCCAAGTGTTTGATTGATTTGATTGTTGCTTGTTTACTCGCCCCAAGCAGGAGCGTGATTGTCTTTGTCAATGATTCTTTGAATGCATGTCGTTTTCCTTAATTGGGTGTGTGATTGTTGATTGGTGACTAAGTGTGACTACCCCCTCAAGCGACGAATCGATGAGGGAATGACCTTCGTGAGAGAAGCGATGAGTCGCTTGACCCAAGATGACTTGTGCAAGGTTGCCTTTAGAGGGTTTACCGTTAAGCGTGTGCAATTTTTCCAACATATGGACCTATTTTTGGTGGGTGTTAACCCTTTTGGTGATGTCATAATGAGGTGAAATCGTCGAAAACCTATTTCCCGTGGAGCGGTCCGGCTATGATAGCCTTCTTGGGGAACTAGGAGAGCGATAATTTGGACCTCGACATCGATTTTCTTTGCCTAGAGGTTAAGTGCATGAGCACTTGTGTCCGGCATTATTTTTGTTGTGTTTTTGTTGAATTTTGTACTGTTTTTGTTGTTTTTGTGACACCATTTGGTGATGGAATTGTCGGCAATCCGTCCTCCCGTGGAGCGGTCCGGCTATGGTAGCCTTCTTCGGGAGTAGGATAGTGACAATGCAAACTCCGACATCAATTTTGCTATGCCAAGAGGTTAAGTGCAAGAGCACTTGTGTCTGGCAATGTTTTTGTTGTGTTTTTGTTGAATTTTGTATTGTTTTTGTTGTTTTTGTGACACCATTTGGTGATTGAATTGTCGGCAATCCGTCCTCCCGTGGAGCGGTCCGGCTATGGTAGCCTTCTTCGGGAGTAGGATAGTGACAATGCAAACCCCGACATCAATTTTGCTATGCCAAGGGGTTAAGTGCAAGAGCACTTGTGTCTGGCAATGTTTTTGTTGTGTTTTTGTTGAATTTTGTACTGTTTTTGTTGTTTTTGTGACACCATTTGGTGATTGAATTGTCGGCAATCCGTCCTCCCGTGGAGCGGTCCGGCTATGGTAGCCTTCTTCGGGAGTAGGATAGTGACAATGCAAACCCCGACATCAATTTTGCTATGCCAAGGGGTTAAGTGCAAGAGCACTTGTGTCTGGCAATGTTTATTGCTTGTTTTGTGTTGCCTTTTTTTGTTGTTTTGTTGTTTTTTGTGACATCATTTTGGGATTAAATTTTCAAAATCTGTCTTCCCTTGGAGCGGTCCGGCTATGGTAGCCTTCTTAGGGAGTAGGATATTGATAATTTGTGACCCCGATGTCGATTTTGTATGCCCATGTTGTCAGTTGCATTTGCAATCCTGTCAGGCAGTTTTATTGTCTGTTTTTAGTGCATTTTTAGTCATTTTTCTTGATTTTTTTTTGTGCTGGCCTGAATTCGTCCCTGGGTGGGACGAATTCCAGCTGGAGAATTCGTCCCTGGGTGGGACGAGCGCTAATCAGAGCGCTCGTCCCAGTCAAGGACGAATTCCAGTGCAAAAGGCCTATTTAAGGGGCAAAACTTGATTTTGGGCTCATTTGTGTCATTTTTTTCTTGCGATTTTGGAGCTGCGGGAGGAGGAGGTACTCGCGAAGCGAAGCGCTATCGGAATTCTCTCGCCATCATGAGTGCACAAACTGGTTCGAGCGGCGGAGCCGAGGCGAGTCCTGTAAGTGACCCTAGGGCTTATTTTGCTTTAACTGAATGCATTGTTTTTGTGTTGCGCTTTTCAAAATTTTAAGATTTTTTTTTTTTGTGATGTTTTTTGTTTAACAACTAAGGTTAGAAACCCTAGAATTGAAAATTTTATCTTTTTCATTTTTTTTATTTATTATTATTTTTTTTTTGTTTGCTTGTAGGTTGTTAGGAGCCGGTACCGTGTACCCGCTGCCTTTACTGAGGCGCGGTTGGCCTTGACTGATGGTGACTGGGAATGGCTTGATGCCCTTGGGCTCAAGCAGGTGGCTCGACTGGAGCCTGTGGTTTCGGATCAGGCCTATCTCGACGGCCCTGATCAAGCTTTGGGATCCGTGGACCAATACTTTCCATCTCCCGACAGGGGAGATGACTGTGACTCTTGAGGACGTCTATCGGTTGCTTCGGATTCCGATAGATGGTCTGCCTATTAGGACATCTCCGTTCGATCAGCGGACTGCTATACTCACGAGATGTTTTGGGCATGGGGGGGAGCTGGGTGTAGCAGACCCAGTGGAGACAACCGAGGCGGATTGCCAGGTTGGCGGGATTTTGGTTGGCTGGTGGAAGGAGAGGGGGGTGTTAGGAGTGAGGCACGCATTCCTGATGGGCCTCATTTCTAACATTCTTCTCCCTGATTCGTCGAGCGCGAGGTTCCCGTGGAACCCGTTGGATTTGGTCCGCAGTTGGCAGAGTGCCCGGTAGAGGCACCGTTGATCCTGAGATGGGGACAGACTTTGTTGGCGCAGCTTTACGGGGAGCTGTACGGGGTCCGCTGTCGACGACGGAAGGGTGTCGATTGCGGCTTTTTGTTGCAGTGCTGGGGTTGGCAGCACATAGTCTGTTGAGAGGCCTACCGGGTTACCGTGGACGACTCGGGCGGCGATGGAGGATGATGAGATTGGTTATGCGGCTTTGTGGCGACGGCTCGCGGAGCAGGGCGGAGTCGGCGATGGGCAGGTGCGATTGATCACTACATTGATGCCTTTTCGCGGCTCACTCCGGGGAGGTGTTTTGGCGTCCCTATCGGGACCGTCCGCACCGGCTCGAGGTTGGAGAGTGGCTCCGACGGGTGCGGAGGGAGCGATGGTTGACTGGGCGGCACGGGACGGAGCACGAGTTCTTTTCGTACCGTCGGGTTACACGACAGTTTGGGGTGCGCCAGGGGTTGCCTGGTGAGCCCGTTGGCTATCGCCGTCGGGGAGATGAGAGGGATCTGGAGCCACCGGTCCTCGTGCCATTGGGCGAGGAGTCGGATGTCGTTATTGAGGTGTTGGATGTGGATGACGTAGGTACTACCACTGAGTATGACTCGTGGTGGGTTTTGCGGCGCTGGAGAGGTGAGGGTCCACTGGGAGGTGCGGAGGCGGTAGTGGAGGATGCTGAGGCGACAGGGGTTGATTGGGGAGGGCCGTTGGATGATGCAGACATGGCGGATGTGGGAGATGAGGATGTGGACTTGGGTGTTCCGGAGCAGCCGGACATGCAGGATGTGGAGGAGCAGTTGGAGCCTGGGCAGGCTACTGTCCCCGGGAGTCCTATGCGTCCGACCGATACGGAGGGGGTGGGGTCGGATGTAGTCGATGAGGTTGCGCGGCTTATAGAGCTGCTACGGATGCGGGATCTAGAGAGGGATCTTCTGCGGGCTCAGTTGGCAGAGCGGGATAGCGTTTTGGCGCAGCGCGATGATGCATTGTCTATCTATCATCGACGGGAGGCAGAGTGGTGTCTATACCGGATAGACTTGGAGAGGGAGGTCATCCGCCTTGGCGGGCGGCTCCCTGAGCCTTCTATCAGCAGATCTTCTCGACGGACGAGGGATAGTCTGACTGAGCAGTCAGCATCATCTCGCCGCAGGCGGTTGGATGAGGGGGGTGGTAGTAGGCATGATGCGGGGGCTAGCAGTAGCCGCCCTGCAGGGTCCCGTAGGACCCACACCACGGGGGGTAGTTCCCGTCGCACCGATCCTGCGTGATCATGGTGGCCGACGCCTTAGGTTGGGTTTTGGATATGATTGCGGGGTCTGAGGACCTGTTTTTGTAGCCTGCGGGCATCTTTTTTTGACGATATATATATATATATATACCGGTTTTATTTTTGGATTTGTACATGTGATGATGTGATTGATTTTTGTTATGCATGTTTATTTATTTGATGGATGCAGATGAATTGAATTTTTTTAGATGCCTATGTGATATGCAAAATGGATGAATGCTATTTTTATTTATCTGGTTTTTCTTTGCTGTTTTTGTATTTTCTGATGGTATCATAAGAATGATAAGTAGCGCAGATGGTTTTCGGGATGAGTGTAAGATTTTCTGAGATTCAGACAGTTTTAACTCACTATCCACGACTGTACTTTATCTTACAAGACTTTTGAACAAGGTATGAATCAAACTTGTTTTTGACCGAGCTATTTCACATCCCTGTGTGTGCAATTGAGTTCATTTAGTGGTATTTGTTAGGATACCGCCAGTGCCAGATGGGCTTTCAACCGAACTCGTACTGAGGATCACCTAATTAGCTCCACGAATTCCTTTGTTATATGTACTAAGATTAATCTGCGTTGTAATCCAGGCTGCCATAAGCTAGCTCATCCACATGCAAACATTGATCTGTACACAAGTTAATGTGACAGATATATCGTCATGCGGGAGGTTTACTTCTGTTATCGAGTTGGTATTGAAGCTTGCCTTATGACCTACAGAATGCTGAGAGTTCCAGGGATTCAAGGTCAACTCCCTTCTTTTTTTCAATTGTATTGGGATACTTGCTCTTTTGTAGTGATAAGATCACTGTTTATTTTGATTGATTTTTCTTTTGAGCAAGGGATTTGGGATATGGAGTGATGAAAATCACAGTTGTTTGTGCCTTTTGATGTTTGCACTGTAGTTTGTCAAATTTTTGAGTTTTGACATTTTGCAAATTTTTGTGTTTTGCAACTATTGAGAACTTTAGGGATTCTTAGGGAATTGGGTAGGGAGGAAGCTTGTCCTTTTGCCAACTCTCAGCATTCTAGGGGTCATTCGCACAGGGGGATGAGCAAGATAACCGTTTCGCTTGTGGTGACCTAGTTATTTTGCAGGTTTCATCTTTCGTTCACACAATTTTGGGAATTTTAGTGTTTTGATTTGTGTTGGGATGTTACGTAACAAGGTGTATTTCAAGTATGACTCTACCTTTATAAAATCCGTTCGACTTGGTACACTACATGGCTAAAGAGGAAAATGATGACTGAATTACTGAAACTCCTAGTACGTTCCCAGACCACTGATCGTAGTGTGGTAAGATTTATGCATGGTGTTTTTGTTGATTTTGATGAATTCGAGTATGCCTAGAATTGAGATGCAAATCTTTGTTGATTTTGTTGATTTTTGTTGTTTTGTTTTTGTTGAATTTATTGATTTGTTTGACCAAGAGATTGCGATAATCCTTGGAGCTTTTTGGGTTGACCAAGAGATTGCGATAATCCTTGGAGCTTTTTGTATTGACCAAGAGATTGCGATAATCCTTGGAGCTTTTTGGGTGACCAAGAGATTGCGATAATCCTTGGAGCTTTTTGGGTTGACCAAGAGATTGCGATAATCCTTGGAGCTTTTTGGGTTGACCAAGAGATTGCGATAATCCTTGGAGCTTTTTGGGTTGACCAAGAGATTGCGATAATCCTTGGAGCTTTTTGGGTGACCAAGAGATTGCGATAATCCTTGGAGCTTTTTGTGTTGACCAAGAGATTGCGATAATCCTTGAGCTTGTTTACCAAAGTCGATAATCCTTAGCTTTTGTGACCAAGAATTACGATAATCCTGGAGCTTTTTGGGTTGACCAAGAGATTGCGATAATCCTTGGAGCTTTTTGGGTTGACCAAGAGATTGCGATAATCCTTGGAGCTTTTTGGGTTGACCAAGAGATTGCGATAATCCTTGGAGCTTTTTGGGTGACCAAGAGATTGCGATAATCCTTGGAGCTTTTTGTGTGACCAAGAGATTGCGATAATCCTTGGAGCTTTTTGTGTTGACCAAGAGATTGCGATAATCCTTGGAGCTTTTTGGGTGACCAAGAGATTGCGATAATCCTTGGAGATTTTTGGGTGACCAAGAGATTGCGATAATCCTTGGAGCTTTTTGTTTGTTGGTTTTTGTTGAATTTTTTTTTTTTTTTTTTTTTTGGTACATGGCTGTCTTAGATATGAAATGGTCGTAAATGACTGATATTCAAGGGTTCTCGTTTCCTTGATACCGTCAAGAGAAGCTAGCTCGTACGTTCCTGGTCCTATTTTGCTATCAATGACATACGGACCTAACCAATTTGCCACGAATTTGTCCCTCATATGGGACGGCAAATTAGAGTTTTGTTGGTTTTCCTTCAGAACCAGATCACCAACCCGAAAGTCTCTTAGGTGAACTTTCATGTTGTAAGCTCTCTTAAGCCGCTCTTGATAGATACGTAAGTGCTCGAGAGCATTAACGCGTCTTTCATCAAGCAACGTAAGCTGGTCTAACCGGCCTGCCGCGCAGTGTCATCATCGATGAATTCCTGCATTGATATGCGGAGGGAAGGAATTTCCAACTCGAGAGGCATTACTGCCTCTGAGCCATACACTAGTGAAAACGGAGTTGCCCCAGTGGGCGTCCGAATGCTAGTGCGATAGGCCCAAAGGGCAAGTGGGATTTGTATGTGCCAATCCTTATGACTGTCTGCGACGGTCTTTTTAAGGATGGCGACTAGCGTTTTGTTTGACGCCTCTGCTTGCCCATTTGCTTGCGGATAATAGGGTGTTGAAAAGTCGTGCTGAATTTTGTACTTTGTGGTTAAAGCACGCACGTCTTTGTTCTTGAATGATGGCCCATTATCCGAGATTATTTTGGATGGAATACCAAAACGACATATGATGTAATGCAAAATGAACTCCGCAATGCGGGGTCCTGTCGTAGAGGTTAACGGAATTGCTTCCACCCATTT
Source organism: Wollemia nobilis (assembly GCA_028583015.1). NCBI lineage: Eukaryota > Viridiplantae > Streptophyta > Pinopsida > Araucariales > Araucariaceae > Wollemia > Wollemia nobilis. The sequence continues at coordinate 4,971,023 of JAQPPZ010003222.1, forward strand.
GGTAAAATATTCTGTGGCCGTTATGATAAACGTGTGACGGCCTGACGATGCAGGGGAGATCTTTCCGATTAGATCGAGGCCCCACTACGAAAATGGCCAAGCAATCGGACTGCTCGTAGGGCCTGGGAAGGTGCGTGCATCAGATTGGCATGATGTTGACATTTCACACACCTCTTGACATACGCGCAGCAATCTCGCTCTAAAGATGGCCAATAATAGCCCATGCGAAGAATGCGCTTTGCAATGGCCATACCACTAAAGTGGCCGCCACATGTACCGTCATGCGCTTGGGTGACTGCCCAAGTGGACTCTTGCTGGTCCAAGCAACGAAGAAGAATTCCGTCGTAGCTGCGACGATACAAAATGTCTCCTATCAAGACATATTTTGCCGCTTTCTGTTTGAATGTTCGTTTTGCGGCTTGCGTCAATCCAAAGGGTAGATTACCTAACTTGAGGTAATCTCTTATGGGTAAATACCAACTCCGTTGATCAGATACCTCGACAGTTTGAACAGCCAATCCCTTTTGGAGTTCTTCCCTAACAAATGCTGATTGGGATAGAACTTGTAAAAATAGCGTTGTGTTGCTATTAATGGGAATGGGGGAGAACAAAGACCCCCAGTTGGCATGTTTCAAATAGTCTCGGATTCGAAAGAACTTATCCGAAGATGGTTCGATCTCGGATCATGTGGATTCCTGGCGTCAAGTCTGAGCTTGCGCGCTCCATCGCGGGTTGCGATAAGGTTTTGACCTGAATGGTTGTTATATCACCGGAAAGGTCTTGCGGGATTAGTGACCCCAAGGAGGCCATTGTGTCCGCAAAACGATTCGATGATCGAGGGAGTGCCTCGATGTCATACCACTCAAATTTTGCCAGGAATTTATCCACGAGGGCTTTATAGGCCTTCAGAACTGGGCATTTGCATTGATATACCCCTTTGACTTGATTGACGATTAACAGTGAATCACCAAAGATGTTCAGTCTTTTGATGTTCATGGCGATTGTTGTCCGAAGACCTAGGAGCAAGGCTTCATATTCTCGCATTGTTGTTGGTGCACTTGGAAGTTTAATTTAAATGACAGGGGCATTGGAGCGCCTCGCGGTGTGAAGAATACAATTCCTGCGCCACCACCTTGCTCGCATTTAGAACCATCAAAAAATAAGGTTATGTCGGCTTGAGACTCGGGCTCTTCGGAATCCGGCGATTCCGAGACATGGAAGACCTCATCATCGGGTAGTTCTATGACCGAGAGGCTGATCGTCTTCAAGAGGAGCCTCTGCTAGTTGATCGGCTATGACTTGTCCTTTTATAGATTTTTGTCCAATAAACTCAATGTCAAATTCCGTCAACAACATGATCCATTTCGCCGTGCGGCTACTATGATAAGTACGACTCATCATGTATCGCAATGGATTCTCCTTAGACACAACATACGTCGTGTTGCTCAAGCATGTAGTGGCGTAGCCTTTTGGTGGCAAACACCACTCGCCAAGCGAGTTTCTCAACGTATGCATAGTTAAGTTCGTAATCGACCGGGGTGCGGCTAAGATAGTAAGTAGCCTGTTCTTTGTGAAGTTCATTCTTCTGGGCTAGCATTGCGCCCAGTGCCACCTCAGTAGGCTGAGATGTATAAGTAGAACGGCACACCTGGTCTAGGCGGTGCCAATACTGGCGGCGAAGCCAAGTATTGTTTGATTTCGTCAAAGGCTGACCGACACTCGTCATCCCAATGAAATGTGACCCCTTTGTGCAATAATTTGTTCATTGGTCGGCATTTGTCAGATAATTGCGCTATGAAGCGTTTAATCGACGCGACCTTTCCTTACAGACTTTTGAGTCGCTTGATAGTGGTTGGGGGAGCCATTTCAAGGATTGCCTTGACTTTGTTTGGGTCCACTTCGATGCCTCTTTTGGAGACTATAAAACCCAAGAGTTTTCCAGATGTGACGCCGAACACGCACTTCTTGGGATTCAGTCTGACCTTATGCTCTATGAGGCGATCGAGGATCTTGCTTAAGTCACCGAGATGATCTGAGCGCAATTTAGACTTGGCTAACAAATCATCCATGTAATCTTCCAAAGTTTTGTGCATGTAATCGTGGAAGATATACGTCATAGCACGTTGGTATGTAGCGCCAGCATTTTTAAGGCCAAAAGGCATGACCTTATAACAAAATGTCCCCCAAGGCGTTGTGAATGCCGTTTTGAGTTGGTCTTCGGGATTGATACGAATTTGATTGTATCCTCGAGAAACCGTCCATTAGGGAGAGCATTTCGTGACCTCGCTGTAGCGTCTACCAATGCGTCGATGCTTGGCAAGGGGAAATCATCCTTAGGACTCGCTTTGTTTAGGTCTCGAAAGTCGGTGCATATGCGAATCCTCCCATCGGGCTTCTTGACGGGAACCATGTTGGACAACCATGGCGGATAATCCACGCAGATGACAAATTGTGCATCCAACAGATTTTTGTAATTCGTCTTTGACCATCAAGGCCACTGTTGGGTGCATCTTTCTTAGTTTTTGCTTTACCGGCTTGATTTTCGGATCAAGCGTTAAATTGTGCATGACTAGCTATGGGTCTAGTCCTGGCATATCTTTGTATGACCATGCAAAAACCTCCTTCTTTTCTTTAAGAAGGGCAATGTAATCGGCTTGCTCTTCGGGGGAAAGGCTTACCCCCGACTTGAGAATCCGTGGATTCATTGGATCTGTGCCGATGTCTACGTCGCTCGTCTCTTCGATCGACATGTGAGATCCGTCCTCCAACTGATGTGGAGTTGGGATTAAATGGATATCATCGACTGAGTTAAGATCTGCGTTGGGGACCTCGGGTCCCTCTTCAGCTTGAAAAATATCTTGAGTTGTCCTTGGGGTAAAATGAAGCATTTCACCGAAAGGCCAGTATTCTGATGGTGACAATGGTGAGTTGACGCGATCCCAGTCAATGGCATCCGTGTTTAGATGTAATGACCATGATGGATCGGTCGGATTGCGGATGGGTGTGGTCAAATCAATGGAGATCATGTGGATGGAATGAATTTGGTCTCTAGAACCACGGGTGTGACGACTTGATTCTTTCATATGTTCCCTATACTCTGGATCTGGCTCTACGGGAACAGTCACGAATGGATCCTCTCTAGGTGCAAATTCGTCTCTATGTGCGGAAAGGAAGGCGGGGTCTTCCCTTGGTACTTTTGTCCTGATGGGATCTTGAGGTGGACGATGCTCAACTTGAATTTGGAGCCATAGGCCTAGCACTTGGTCCCACCTCGTTGGGTCTAAGTGCCATTCATGTCCCAACCGTATACCCATTTGTCCCATTAGATCTTCATGGGTTAGAGCGCGGTGATGTCATCGCGCATGTCTGAGATAGTCCATCTCAGTCTCGTCTTCTGAATCGCTTTCATAGATCCAAAATTGCTCATCCTCTTCAGCATCTGTTGCTTCCGACATTGAGGATTCTTCTTGTTCCAGTGAATTAATCTGATCCCATTGCGGTTGTTCCACTCTTAGTGGAGGGACCTGATTCTTTTGAGACTGCGTTATTTCATCTGGAACCTCTAAGGGGAACAGTTTCAAAAAAATATCTGGAAGCCGTTGTTGTTCTTTTCGAGGACTTCTCTCTAAACTTTCACCTCTCTCTAGCAAAGGAGAGGGATTATTGTTGTTACCAGGGGTGTTTGTAGACCATGGGAGATAATCCCCCAATGTGTATTCTGTGTTTGGATTGGCGTACGGGTCTTGTGCCAATCCCCCCCGGTTGCCTATTTCTAGGCCTTGCATGTTTTCAACCAAGATGTCTAATGGCAGGGGATGGTTGAACCCTACCCCCGACTTGTCGTATGGCATCTGATATCTTGGTTGACAAAGGATCCGCATCCCTTGCTCGTATCTGCCTAGCCCATACCCATGCCAATTGCATTGTTCGAGATATTTTAGGGCAAATTCTGGGTTCGACAGATAATTGATGTTTTCGACAAAAGGTTCTTCATCTGTTTCCTTTTGTTCGCATGGTTCAGAACCATGATCAAGGCCCCCATACACAAAATTCGTTTGGTTCGGTGGGTAGCCTAAAGGGACGATTGTTCCAATGGGAAGGCGAGGTCTTCCCATGTCTTGTACTGACTCCAATGTGGGGGTTGCCACAACATTTTGCACTATGTACTCTCCCAGGCCTGTACTGGCCATCTCAACAGTGATTGTTGATGATTGGGTAGGAGGAAACGGTAGTCCTTCCTGAGTCCATTCCATGTTTGGTTGTTCAGGAATCTTGGTTTCCGTTGCGTTGGGCGCTTCCTCTCTTGATATTGCTGAGATCGTGGGCAACCCCTCTTCTAGAGGCTTAACCTCCTCCATGATTTGCTTTCCCTTGTCCTTCTGTTGGGCCACGATAGGTGGCGTTGATGATGAAGGAGCCAATGATGACGTCTCACCTGGCTTGGATTTTGCCTTATTGGCCACCAATGGTGCCTGCGGTATCGGACCTTGTTTAGATGGATTTAATTGAAAATCCAAATGCGTTGATGGTAGGGTCGATTGAGGTATGAATTGTACCGCATTGCAATACTTGAAGGGCTCTAAGTCCATTGGGACTACATGTATTTGCCCTTCATAGGCATACTTCAAGCACTGGTGTGCGATCGAGGGGACACACTTCATGTCCCTGATCCAAGGCCGCCCTAGCAGTATGTTATAAGCCATTTCGCCTTCCAACACATGGCACAATGTGGGTATTGACTTTTGTCCTACTTGTATAGGCAGAACAACCGTGCCGACTGTCGAGCAAATTGCATCGTTAAAAGCTCGCAGTGTGTACGTGGAAGCTGTGATGTGAGAGGCTGGCAGTTTTAAATGCTTTAACGCAGCAGTGGTTATAATGTTACTGGACGAGCCAGTATCTATCAAGCACTCTCTTGTACGGGATCCCGTTGACCCGCGCGATAACGTGCAGGGGTGGATCCGGCATGTCATTCGATATTGTTTTGACCTCATTTTCTTTGAATGTGATGACAGGCTCCGTACATTGTTTCACATGTCCCACGAAAGCGTTGAAAGAATTAGCTTCGTGGGGTTGTACTTCAATGGCTTTTAAGATGTCCATAAGAGCTTCTCTATGTGGAGCTGATTGTTGAATAAGCTCGTAGATGGACAGCCTAGCTGACGTGGTCCGCAAACTCTGCGTGAGTTTGGTTCGTATCGTGACCTCAGGTCTAGGCGGAGGTAACTGCATTGGGCGTTGTTGAGGCTGCGATGTCGACGGAACTTCCCTCGTAGGTACCTCGGGGGCAACTGCTGGGTATTTTTTGTTCCTTGTTACAATGCTAATCATTCCCACAAATCCTTGTGCGGGAAGATCTTGTCGCACCTCATTTATTTGGAGCGGTTTTGTCTGCGCCTCGTGGGCAGGCAAGGGGTCCTTGAATACCCCCATTTGTTGGTTGTTAGGTGCGATGGGGTTGTCCACGACCAATGTTCGATTGTCGATCAAATCCTGGACTAGTTCTTTGAATTTCTAGCACCCATTTAGGTCATGTCCTCTGCGTCTATGAAATCTGCAATACAATTCCTCCCTATACCCCCTAGGCTTAGGAACGTTAGGGTCAAAAATTTGGATTTCTGGCAGAGTAACTAGATTCGCCGCTGACAAGCGGTCAAATAAGGAGTCCCTAGACTCCGCATACGGGGTGAATTGTCGCCTAGGGCGACGCTGCTGATACTGTTCTTGTCTCCTGTTATCTCTTTCGTAAGCAGGAGGCACTGCCTGGTAGTTAGCCTTTTGAGGCTGCGTTTCTTGCATAGGCGCTGGGACATTTATCGCAACTTGGTTGATTGCAGCGTGTTGTGGTTGCGTTGTCCCAGTTTTTAGTGGTTTTATTCCACTCTTTCTTCTTAGGCTTGGCAATTGCGCCTTCGCCTATCTTAATCTCTTCTATGACTCTGGCTTGCGCCAAAGCTTCTTCTAAGCTGTCGTATTGTCGCAGCAACAATAGACCAGAGATTGATTTTAAACAACTTTTCATGAACATTTGCGTGAGGTCCGACATGGGAGGACGGTAGGGTAACTTAGAAAGCAAAGCTCTCCATCGGTTCCCGTACGCTGCCATTGTTTCCTCCTCAAATTGTTTAAGGCTAGCAAGATCACTAAGTGATGCCTTCTTCCTTGTGTTGAAGGCGAAGCGTTCAAGAAACGCATCTACTAGCCGATCTAAGCCGCTTATGCTGTGTTTGGGCAGCTGTGTGAACCAATCCGAGGCGGGGCCTGCGAATGTGGTTATGAATGTTCTAAGCAATAACGCGTCATTATCTTGAATGCCGAAGCATTGGCTTAGAAACCGTGTAACATGTTCCTGTGCGTCCTCTTCACCTTTAAAAACTGCCAATTGAGGCAACTTAAAGTGTTCGGGGTAAAGAGGTGTAGGCACTGAGGGATGCACCGGATTATTGCGGAGTAGACGTAATGTGGGTTTTTGATGCCCAACAGCTTTTGTCTCCATCGACTCTAAACGCTCCAATAGCGCTTGGTATGCATCGGAAGATTTTATTTCTTCCTCTCTTGTTCGCTCTTGTTGCAAGTTACGGTAAACTGGAGGCCTATGGAGGGGTGGCCGAATGGCATCCTTCCTGCCTTGATGGGGAGTTTCGATATACTCCTCTTCCGGTTCATACTCCTCGTAAAATTCTTGAGGAGTCTCAGGGCGAAACCTATGACCCCGATCAAGTTCTTGCTGAAGGTACCCATCATTGTTTCGGGGAGTTGCCTCCCTCTCAAATCTATGGGGTCTTGGAGGCGGAGCTTGACGAGGTCGTGGAGACCTGTCTTGCGCCAACGGATTACGCCTCTCATACTGTTCAGCTCTTTGGATGCGAGGGGTTGGCCCCCTCTCGGGTATTTCATAGCGTAACTCATCCGCTTCGCGTTGCATGCGTTCTTTATCCAAGCGGTATTGATACTCTATCTCTTGTCGACTTTGTTTAAGCCGCATGATTTGGGCTTGACGGGTGGTATATCTGGCGACAACCGGATCAATTTGTTCTACCCTATTTTGTTCAGGAGGTTCAAATGTTCCTCCTATGGGTCTACCTTGATTTTGATGCTCTAAGGTTTCAATGGGTCGCTTCCCTCTGTCGAGGTAAGCGGTATGTGCTCGAGGTTCTGGCCTCAAGGGGTGATCATGATATCCTGCTGGTGCGGAAATGCAAGGTTCCCGCATTGTTTGTTGCTCTCGAGGAATGTGATGGTTTTCCTCATACTCCCTTTCATGAGTGTAAATGGGATGGGCGGAGTTAGGTCGCCCTATGTAAGGAGCCCTGCGCTCCGGATTTGGTCTCTCTGTTCTGATGATAGGTAAAGAAGGGACGCCATATCCATGTTGCCCCTCTAAATGGACAGTGTGCCTGTTTAGCGCTTCATTGCGCGGTGGCCACTCATGCCTACCTTCAAGAGGTGATTCTCTATTTATGTCAAGGTCTACATGTAAGGCATCTTCCCGAAAGGGGCTGCTTTGAATAGGCATACCCCACCGAGGATTCTGAATTGGATTCTTTTGTAGGTTAGACCGATAAGGCGGTATAACCAAATCCTCAAGACTGAAGTGAAGGCAACTTGCGCCTGCTTTTTGTGTACCTTTCGGAGCTTCTGCCCTTGATTGGGCTTGGCTACGGGTGTACACCATTGTGGTGCTTCTATGCTATCTAAATAAGTTTTTATCTCGTTTTATGATTTTCTCTCTTTTTTTTTTTTTTGTCTACACTAAGCAGAATTAAACACACACATTCACAAGACCGTGATTATCTCTTTTAAGGATTCTTGGTGTGCCCTAGACTGGTTTAGTGCATTTTGATGTTTTGTTTTGTTTTTGTAGATTTTGTAGAACGTTTAAATGCATCATGTAGGCTCTTATAACTCCAAAAAGGTCGCCCCTTCAATATACCAACCAGAGCCGATATACCAACCTCTCTATATACCCGCCCTTACGAGAGGGAGACTATAGGTACGTGAGAGCAGAAGGTACGTGGTACATAGGCGGTACGGAAGGGGGATTGTCCTGTTAATGACACCTACCATAGAAAACTTATCCTCGCGCGCATGGGAATCACCCCAGCTACGCTCGGTCTGTCTTCGTCAGGATTTACGCCTAACAACAGTTGACAATCGGGAAATGGATGCAAATCAAGCCAAGGCGGTGATTAAATCCACCAATGGTCTTGATCAAGGGTTGGGTCTTACGACCAGCTCCTTGGTTTAAAGTTGTTTCGTGATGTGTGTGGGATTCGTTTTATCCAACAAAATGAAACTAGCATACATGACTTTTCCTAATGCAATGCAAGATTAAATGAAAACAATTAACGAAACAGAAACAGAAATAGAAACAGAAAAATATAACAGAGATCATGAAAATCCCTACCTCTTCTCTGCCTGCTCCTGTTGTCTCTGAATTTCTGCTCCGAAAATCCGCAGACGAGAATTCGTCCCTCTGGGAGACGAATTGCGGAACAGAATTCGTCCCACCCAGAGACGAATTTGAATTCGTCTCGGGGTCGACGAATTGCAGAAAAGGATTCGTCCTCGTCGAGACGAATAGCGATCCGCAACAAAAAAGATGTACTCGTCAAGCACAAACACAAAACTTTAATCAGTTTCTGTGATTTCAAAAACCAGGGAACAGTGTCCCACCGTGATCGCCACTGAAAGCACGAGATTCCGGTCAAAGGAAACACCAAGTGCAATTGCATTCAAAGTTAAGCACGCCTAAGTCCTAGAAATATGAATTACATGAAACGGAAAAGAGACATGTTGTAAGAGACGCAATCAGATAAAGAAAAATAGCCCTTTCATTAATTTCTTTCGATCTCTGTTACAATAATGCCTCCTCCCTTTTCAGGGGCTAGGAGTGCAAATAGGGTTTGATTACAATCGTCGAATGGTTCCTCCTTCCGCGTGCCCACGATTGCACTGGGCGGGCTAAGATGATGCCGCCGCTGATGTTGATGGGTTCTTCGCCTCTGCTGCTTCTCCTGCAAACAAAGAAATGATCAAGACGTTAGTAGCACCTGCTGCAAATGAAAAGCATTCTCTCTCTAAAACTAACAAAATATGCATACGAATATTTGCCTGAAACAGTGAAAACAGTGAATCCAAATTGCTTCAAAACCTGAAAGAAGGTAAGAAAAGTTACCAGAAGGCCACTGCCACTGAGGCAGCTGGCCAATCCACCTTAAACTGGAATTCGTCCCTGGGCAGGACGAATTCGATCGTAATTCGTCCCTGGGTGGGACGAATTCTTCTGAGTAGGAGAAATCGACCTGCTGTTGCTCCAATGTCGGATCCCGGGACTCGCAAAACTCCCGCAAAAAGGGGGTTAGGTAATTGGGGCCATTTTGGGACGACCCAGATGGTCGGATTTTCCCAATTTGGCCTCCTCCCTCGGGAATTTGACCTTGACACCTGCAAGTTAGCGAAACGACAAAGCAATACAAAACACCCTAAACTCTGACCAAAAGCTACAAAATTGCAATTATAGACTAATCAGACCTAGTAACATACGAATGCAATCTAAAAAATAATCTAAAGTGCTCAAAAACTAAAATTAGAACTTGGGGGTGCGGGGGTGCCCAAGTGGGCCTCCCACCGTTGGCCCTCGATTTTGGAGCCAATCCACCAAGGATGGGCCCAAAACCTTTTAGGATTGGGGGGTCGGCGAATTGGTAGGTTCGGATGTCCATGCGTCGGATTTGAGTAAGGTTCGAGCTTCCAAAGGCCACCCAACAACCTCCCTTGCAAAAGAGATTGATGGATGTAGGAAGGTGAACAAAGGGGGATGCAAGTGAGTCTTCGATTCGGCAGCACTTCGTTGCTTGAACACTCCTTCCACCTGCATTTTTTGGGTGAGAAAAGTCCCACCTTTTATAGACCCAAGGGGTCTCTTTTGGGAGGGAAGCACAAAAGCCAAGTGTTGGCCATGGGCGCCATGTGGCAGTCTTGTCTTCCCATGAGGGAGGGGAGTCCTTCATTGACTTGAACTTTGATAAATGCTTCTTGTAACAGCTCCTCTAACGGCCCTCTCGTCCACTTACACATGCGTGCAAGGTAGGAGCCCTTAACCGACTATTCCGGGCTGCCACTTGGCACCATTTGCCCTTTTGCCCGTTAAGCTTAGAATTCGTCCCACCCGGGGACGGATTTAGAATTCGTCCGGGGTGGGACGGATTCTATTTTGAATTCGTCCCCGGGTGAGACGAATACTCGGGCAAAGTGTCCAAGTGTGCCAAATTGCTTCTTGACCTCACAAAATTGCTATGAAAGTGGTTAAGACCACTGTTTAACCTCAGAGGGCTGCCCTGGGGGCTGTGTTTGTCAAAGCGATTAGTGTTTGCAGTCACATAATCGGATTGGTGTTGTTTTGGTGTCTACAAAGGGTAGTGGTGTATTTGGTCGTGCGAGGGAGGAGCTAAAGCGTGATCAAAGTCACAACTAACTTTATACCTTTGATAGATTTTTTTTAACATGGTAGAATCGATAGTCACCACAAATCTAGGTAGGCTGTCCAACTTTTTATGGCCGCCATAGTATTCTATACTGTCCTCCTTAGAAGCCACCACACAGATCTTTGCATAGTCCATCCCTATAACCGCCATGCAACTATCATTTTAAACCTTTTACGCTGTTGAAAGCACTAGGAAAGGGACAAGTGTCTAGTCTGACGAGGCTCAAGATTTGAACCTTGGACCGCCGCCACCCTTATGGGGTTTGGATGAACCACTTGGTCTACACCTCAGCTAGATTTTAAGAACCTTTGGTCTCTAATTTCTCACAAATGTGGGATATCTAATTTTAAAACTTTTAAACCTTGCTCTCTTTTTTTTCGACATCAAAATTAGGGTACCATCAAAATTTTTCTAGCAAAGGGATTTTAAAAGTTTATAATATAATTTTTATTTGATTAAAAGTTATCGCTTTCTTTGAAGTCGTACCAAAAAACTTAGATATCAATACTGTAGATTATTTTTTTTGATGGTTCAAATTGTTATTCGATATGTTCATCAATCTAGGGCTCAAACGAGTTGATGATGTCTTTTTGGAAGGATTTGGAAAAAAATTTAGCACAATATTCTCTTGTTTTTGCCTTTGAGAATGCATTGTTTCCCTGCACTGATCTACTGCTTTTAGATATCAAATTATTATTACTAATACTTTGATTCATCCTTGAGGATGTTTGAAAGGTGTTTGTGAGGTGTTAAATTTTGAGAGGTTTTTGAAGTTTTCTGGTCTAATGGGCATGAAAATGTTGTTCGGATATGTAAGATGGTGTTGTCTAAGATGAATGCAATTTGGTGAATCATATGAATGAATTTTTAGTGCAGTTGAATTTTTTTTTATGCTACAAATAATTCCACACGGTAGTGATATATTTGTGGTCAAATTAGTTTTCAATAGTGTTTTATTAGAAAATTATTTGGCCTAATTTATAATCACCTTTTTAATTATTAAATCCACTAACACATTTAGGCGTAGCCTTAGATGCTCCTAGGAATTCAAGACTATACTATATGGAAGGAATATATGGATGTGGAGATTAGAAATGAGACGATGGAATGAGTAGTTTAATGTTCATGAAATCGATGCAGATGACTTTAAGTATAGGAAAAAAGCGAGAGGTGTGGACGATTTTTTTTATTGGTTGATGTGGACTTAGGCGTGATTGGATGATAGTGTACTGAGAAGTTCATGAAGAGAAATGAGCGAAAGATTCATTTTATAAATAGTTACATCGTACAAAGTTATATTTAAGGTTTGTTAAAAAAATTATGTTCATGATGATCAGTCTCCTGGGAATTCATTTCTGATGTTATATGATAAAGTAGTACTTCATATGCCTAGCGATGTAAGTCTGGCTACACAAATTTCTCAAAATATACATAGAACATAGAAGAATTTATTCCCACATTGTTAGAAACTTGCTTTGATACCATTTATTAGGACCTCAAGGTCTTACAATGAAAAGTAATCACCTTTTAAATGGAATTGCTTTTGACACTGGAGGAATATCCTACCAATGGGTTCAAATAGAATATATATTCTATTGGTTTAATTTATTTATTCATGGATGAGGAGTTCTATGCCTCTCTCCTAATATTTATATTATCCTAGGGCTATGATAATCAAGGAACATGACTATATGTTATAATAATATAATTAATTAATTAATTATTAAGACTAAAATTATTAATGTTAGGATGGAGGATCCTAACATGTTTCGTGGAAGAACTCAATTATGGCCTTCAAGTTGGATTTTTAACATGAATGATTCTTAAACCTCTTTTTGACTTGGCAATGAAAGCTTAAAAAAAAAAAAAAATAACAATTTACAAATTTAAATTTTTTAGCATTAACATAATCTAAGATACAAGAATTATACTTGCTAAATATTTTGTGTTGATTTAGTACATTTTATCGAGGCAAACTTTATCATTTGTAGATAACTAGCACTTCGTTGATACTAGAGGAAAATCACCGAAAGAAATATCTATCAATCTCTTAATGTCTACAGTTATGATGGTGAACGAAATATTTCTATTCCATATTTTCATTTTGAATATGGCCTGGTCATGTTAATAACCACCAATAATATGTTGCAGGAGGACTTTATCAGTTTTGAAATGTGGTATTGATACCAAATTTTTTAAACGTACATCATCTAACCATAATAAGTTCGTACCTGGGGTTATTAAAAAATCTAAAATTAAAGTGCAAGAAAGGTTCTTGAAATTTGGAATAGAGGTGGAAGCGATGACAATTGCTAGAAGTTGGAAATTTAGAAAATAGGAGAAACATGAGAAATTGATTGCTCAGTAATGGTTTGCTCTGGTTAGATGTAGTCCTAGAAATGAACTGGAAAAATGATAGTTTATGCCCTTTTATAGATAGAATAGATAGATTCAACAAGTGGTAGCATTATATTGGACATGTAGTATGGGTGACCGAAAGTGTGACACATGGTAGCTAGTCAACGGTGAACCTTTTTTTACATATAAACCATATTCTACATCAGGTCAGGTACCAAACCAATTTTTTCATCAGATCCAATACTGAACCAAATTTTGCATCAAAAACTACACTAGACCATAATCTACATTAGGCCCCTTATCAAACCATAATATGCATTAGGCCTGACATTGGACCATTTTCAAAATAAGGCCCACTACCAAACCCTATACTTCATCAGACCCTATACCAGATCCTATACTAAATCAGGCCTTATACTAGACCCTATACTACATTAGGCATGATACTAGAACCTATACTACATCAAGCCCAATATTGAACCATATTCTACATTAGGCTCGATATCAAACTATATTCTACATTAGGTCCAATACTGGATCATTTTTTGCATCAAGTACATTTTGAGCCATATTATTTATTAGGCCCGATATCAAACCCTATTCTATATCAAGATTGGTATTGGACAATATTCTACATTAGGCTCGATTTGAACCATATTTTGCATGAGTTCGGACCATATTTTAGATTTGGTCATTGATCGAACCACATTTTGCATGATGTCAAACCATATTCTGGATTTGGTCCATGATCAAACCTCATTCTACATCAGGTTAGATCATATTCTATGTGTAGTCCTAGGTTGGATCACATTCTACATCAGTTTTGGACCATTTTATGGATTTGGTTCAAGATCAAACCATATTCTGCACACAGTCTGAGTCCAAATCATATTTTTCATCCTATCTGACCTCGGATCACATTTTTCATCCAATCTAAATACAAACTATGTTTTCCACCGAGTCCCACTAAAATTATCAAATTTGCTAAAAAATTACAAATTTTTATGAAAAAATAAGATAATTTACCATGTCCTCCGACATGAGGTTGGCCAAGATTTGTCAAGGTTTCGAAATATATTTTCCAATTTTTTACAAGTATGTTTTGGGCTTGACCTCTTATGCATAAACATGTTAGGCAATGATATCTCTCCACTAAAGTATTATATTTAGATGGATTACACATAGAATCATATAGGAAGACTACCTCAATAGTCTATTAAGTACACAAATCAAATTGACACTAATAAAATAGCTTTGATGCCATAAAAGATTCATAACAGTAACATATTTGTATTACTATATCACAAGAATGTATTGTATATTACATTCCATGAATAGCAAACTACCTAATAACAAGATATATCAATTATCAATATAATTTAGACATGTTATTCTGTTATGCTAATATCTAAATTTATTTCAATGAAGTAATACTTAAAATTTTTATTGTTCAGCACTATGATGGAGACGCTTACCATTCTAGATGTTATGACAAGTTTTTTTCTTAAATTGGCATTTTGAGATTTTTTGAACTTTTGATATTTATTTAGGTACTCCCTCATATAATAATTTTGGATCATGTTGTAGCATTTGGCATGCCTTTTGGTGATGATGTGGGAAAAAATCTTAATAAACGACACAAAATGGGATAAATGAAAAATCCAATTACATTAATCAAAAACATATTTATAGGCATGTCTGCTTTTACAATTCAATATTTAATACACATGATCCGTGTGAGTATTAAATACAATACAATATTAATCCCTATCATTCCTCCCCACTGAGAAAGCATTGGTCTCTAATGCGTACAAGGGTGGAAGAGAAATATGGGTAGTTGAAGAGTTTCAGGTACAACCAAAAATGCACTCTTGTTACAAAAAATGAAGAAAAAATGATGAATTTAAATCTCTTCATAAAACCAAAATATGGTATTGGATTTAAGGTAAGCTCAAAAAATACTCTCCAATGACTATAAACACTACTATAATAGCAGACAATTGAAATTAGTCCCTCAAAATGGTAGAAGAAAGCAACAACTGAAGACAGAAGGAGATGCAATAGAATATTCTTGAACCATGTGCCAAAGAATATTTAATTATTGCGGTCTTTAAGAAAAGTGGGTATGCATTGAATTGGTTGAGCCGTGCATTAATGGTTATGGAAAATATTAAATTAAATTTTTAAAAATAATAATTGTATTTAATTAATTCATGGTTAATTGTGGGCCACTTGCATTTAATTATTGGTGGACTGGGACAATGGTCAAGTGGACAGTATTCAGCTTGCATTAAATTATTGGATACTGGGACAACATTCAAGGTGGGGTAAGTAAGAAGTGGAAGTAATAGAAGAAGAAACATGAGAAGGCATCTTTCATCCTTGTTGATGCTTGTGCACATCTTCTATCAAACCATCGAAAGAGTAGTGAGGCTCCCATCATTGTGCCATGAACTTATCCTTAGCTATATGTGTATGTTTGAATGCATTGTCTAATATTGTGCAAGTAGTATATTTGATCTCCCTATACAAGTGTGTGTGAAGACCACTTTTAAAATTTGCAATAAAGATAACATTAAAATCTAAAATTCCAAGTAAGACTCGAAGACGGTTGAAATGATGAATAAAATCTTGTATAGATTTCCTCTTGCCTTGATGAAGGCATAACCATTGATTCAGTAAGTCCTCCTCATAATTTAATGGATAAAATGAGGCCTTCAAAACTTGTACCATCTCCTCCCATTGTATAAATTGGATTGTAGAACCCTTCTTATTGGAGTATAGGGTTGTATTAGAAGAATCATCTCTTTGAAGTTGGCGTGCCTTGTCTTTTTGAACCAGATTGACCAACTCAACGAAGGTAACTTTTATTTGTGACACCTGAAGTGAGGTGATTAGCACCCTCTAAGAATCAAGTAAAGCTCTCAATACTACTACAATAAGGAGCTTATCATCTATAGTTTCTCCCAAAGATTCAATTTTGCTTTCAACTTAGACACTCTACATAGAAAGAGTTCAACTGTCTCACCCTACTTCATACTCAAACTATGAAGTTGATATTGAAGGTAAAGAATAGTGGAATCATTCTTTCCCTCATAAATGGTTTTAAGGGCATCCCATGCCTCTTTACCATGTTCTTTTTCAGCTATGTGAGGTTGAACTTCATCTAAAATAACAAGCAAGATGAGCACTCTTGCTCTACTATCTTTCTTGTCAAATGCTATCTGATCTGTAGTTGGAGTTGTAGCTGCTATTGATCCAGCTATTGTTGAAGGTCTTGTTGTTGCTCTAGAAACAACATCCCATAAGTATTCCATGACAAGGATATCCTTCATCTTGTTTTTCCATGGTGTGTAATTAGGCCCTTTTAATAACTGATGAGCATCAATCATTAACTTTGCAGCCATAGTGAGGGTTCCTTATAACACCAAATGGTCCTCCTTTCAATATACATTTTTCTAGGCTGTCACACCATACAAAATACCCGCCCTTACGTGATGGAGACTATAGGTATTTTGAAAGATCAGAAAAAATCACCCGCCCTTACTTGAGGGAGACTATAGGTAATTTTTAGAGATCATACGATATGTGGTACTTAGGCGGTACTAAAAGGGAATCATCTCATTGATAGCACCTACCATAGAAAGTCGTCAATCCTCATGTGTGGGGCATAACTTCCCCTAAACACTTCGGATGTCAGAAATTTAATCATGATTAACACCTAAACACAAGAATGATTAGGGTAGTGGATGGAGTAAAAAAATATAAAATTGGCGACCTTATTCCTCCCCGAAAATTGATAGAGAAAAATATCAGACATCTTTTTGGTATCTATATTAGGTGGTGGATACAGTAGCCCAATCATGATAGCATTACCTATATGTACGATCCAGAGGTATCACAAATACTGAATGCTATAGTGCAATAAATTACACGGATGGGTTCAATTATTTTTGGGACTTAAATGTTATTTGATTTTAATTTTAATGAAGTAGTGAAAATATAAATGAAAATTGCAACATACATCAAAAAAATACCCACAAAAAAATGAACCTAAGGTGTCGAACACTACCAAAAATGCACCTTTTACAATATGCCAATTTGTTTTTCTCAAAATGAAAAAATTACTCACTATCCCCCCTTAATTTGAGCTCTTTGAAAGGAAATGTCCCCTTTCACTTTTGCACTAAAAAAAAATGTGTGCCCCCTTTTTAAGTTTTGAAAAAAAAATCCCACTATTGTCCTTTTAAAAAATTCTTTCTAAAGTTTAATTAAAACTATTTTTCCAAAAAAATATATATTAAAAAAAAATTATTTAAAATAACTTTTTAAGGAAAAAATAAAAAAGTTTTTAATTAAACTAAAATAATAATAATAATAATAAATTAGGGGAAAATTTTTAATCAAAAAACTTAATAAAAAAAATTACCTTATTAAGGCATGGGGGTCGGAGGGATTCGATCCTCCACCTCGGGCTCCAAGTGGTCAATCAAAAACTAGTCGAGCTAGCTATTCATATGGGTATAAGAGGGTGACACCCTCTATTTTATCAGGCCTTGACAACTGCTTCCTTCGAAGCAGTGCCTCTCTGGTGGCTACGAAGCGACGTCTACTTCAGGCGAACACTGCAACAACAAAACACAAATTGCTCCGCTTGAGGGGATATTCCTAGAAATTTGTTGAAGTTGATGAAAATAGGAAGGGATCTCAACGCATCAGCAAACAAGCCTCTCTTCTATGCAATTTCTACTCCTCATCAAATGGTGTTTTGGGCGTCGAATGCCTAAAAAAAAAAAGATTGCTATTCAGATCGCTATTTTGTATTTGGGGAACAAATAGTCCCACATGGGACATGTGGCCAAAAATAATATTGTTTATTAGCGCAAACACGTACATTGGTTTATTACCATCTCACGGTGGTATCCCCTATAGTGTGAACTTTTATCATTCACGAAAAAATCCTCTTAGCCCCGTTACAATAGCTTGTCTGATGTGGCTCTCTCCACCGCCACGTAGGTCGACCTTGTGCAATCCAGTCAGTCCTAGATTTACCATCTTTCATCCACTTCTCAGTTGCCTACTATGTCATCCACAAGTCTTGATTCCTCTTAGGGAATCGTTAGGGTTACATCTATTTCCTCTGCGTAGGGGTAGATCAAATTAGCACCTTTTCCATTAATAGCTAGATTGCTATACAAAATCAAACCATATGGAGTGTTGCAAATATGTGTAATGGATAAGGAAGTAAATGCAATGCTAAAGGAATCTCATGAAGGGATGGCAGGAGGATATATGGTATTAGATACAACCATGAATAATATGCTTCTAGTAAGGCTATGATGGACTACCCTTTATTGTGATGCGAAGGAGTTTGTGACCTCATGTGATTACATGTTGGAGAGCTTGGAAGCTATTAAAAATAGACTTCATGATATTTTTTATCATAGTCAAAATAAATTTTTGAAATATGGGATTCAAATTTTGTTGGACCATTGAAGAACAATACAATATAATGTAAATACATTGTGGTAGCAATAGAATAGTTGAAAAAAGTGGTTTGATGCAAAATATTTCCTTGATAATTTTACAAAGAGTACTACACATTTCTTGTATGAGCAAGTACCACAAGATTCAACATACCTCTTTAGTTGACAAGTGATCATGAGGGACACTTTGTGAATGAAATAATTCATAAGTTAACCATAAAAGTTAAGATCTTGCATTTGTTTTCTAGTTTGTATTACCCTAAATAAAATGGGTAAGCAAAAGCAACAAATCAGGTCTTAAATTCAATAATACATAATATGTATCCAATTGAAGATGCTAAGTGGGAGGAGAAATTGCCAATAGTTCTATGGGCATACAAAAATACATTTAAGTTAATGACTAATCACACTCTCTTTCAACTGTTATATGGTCAAGAAGTAGTAGTGCCAATGGAAAGTGCTATAAAAATAGATGATTTTTAAAACATATTAGCATATATTAATTAGGTTTGCATGACTTATTTTGATTGAATAAATATACTTTTTGGGGGTCTCCCACCTTATGTGTATAGACAACCATTATTTTTGGTATAAGAGGATATTTTTTGCTACCATGGTATTCCTCATAGATATTGTAGATGGTAGTCTTATCCAAGGAATACTCATGAGTTAAGTATCTTTTATTACACCAAGCATAAAAATGTGCTAGGGATTCCTTTAAATTATTTTGTTTATATAAGGTATCTAGTTGTATTGCTAGAGAACATAAGATATTCATTTTGAGGTCCTCAAGCAAATTTTCAATTTTTCCTTTGGTAATTCTTCTTATAATAATTTGTGATTGGTCTCTTGATTTTTGGCCCATCAATATCCTCCTTTGTGAGTAGTTCATACACAACCTCAAAGATCTAAAAATTCAATTAGGAGACATCTACTCCTCCCATAAAATTTAGTGTCTCTAAAAATTCCTCTTAGGCCCCTCTAAAAAATATAATCTTTAGTGAATGTGGGTCAAGCTTACAATTGGTTTCTTTTTAGAGGATAAATTAAAATATCTCCACATAATCCCCCAATAGTTCATCTTGTTTGTTACATCACTCAAAATATATCATCGCAGGTGTTGGGATCCCTACAATAATCTTGATATTTCTTTAAATATTTACACCTTATTTGGTACCAAGTTGTGAAGGTGTTACTACCCAAAATCATGAATCATCTTAAGGTCACACCTTGAAAGGTCATAGAAAATAGTTTTAATTTTTGTGCATCACTTTGATAATCATGAATGGTTCACAGGACATCAAATTTTAATAGGAACATATCTAGGTCCTTAGTTATCATCCCATGAAATTTAGGAAGGATGGATGGTGATATAATTTTCATAGGAGTTGCTCTACATGGCATATGAAGGGGAAATTGAATAAAAATTGGGCAAATTTCCCTTTGTATTTGTTCCTATCCATCCCATAAATCTAGAGAGTCCAATATAGGTTAGTGTAGTTTTATTGAGGTGTCTTACCAATTGAGAATCCTATTTTGATGTCTAAGTGGGTCTCTTATTCCTATATTAGGTGTGGTATGAAACTTCCTTATCACCTAATTCTCCCTAGGGAAACACTACACACTACTATGAAAACTTGTTTTGTAGTAAGGATTTGTTCATTGGGTATTTATACTATAGAATATTATTTTGCAATCAGTAATTTAATCGATATTTCTACCTTGATGAATACTTGATATGTCTTAGCTTCACCTATAACAAAATTTAAATTTGTGGAAGAAACCTCCCTCGATTCATGCATCCAAAGATTTTATAGTGAAAAACAAAATAAAATTTTTGATACTTTCAACCATGGTGTCCTTGACCTTGGAAATGTGTTGTCAACATCCTTGATAATAGTGCCAAAAAATTATAGGTCAACCATCAACGTAGAATTTTAAGATTTTACACGGCATTGAAAAACTATATGCACACATACCCAAGGGTTTCATGGTTTGCTTATAGGTAGTCAAGAAATAGAATAAGGGGTTTGATGGATTAATTTATCCCTCTATGTTTATGGGAAATGTAAGGTTGCACCATAAAGTAACCTAATATGATTTTTGGAATTGAAATAGAGTAAATATAGATTACATTGAAAAGAAATATAACTACTTGCAAAAATTAAAATAAAACTAGAAAGGAAAACTAAGTATTATGTGAAGCCATAACTATAGAAAGGGAAACTTGCTAGAAATATAAATTGTAGAATTAAATCAACATTTAAACCTATTGTTATAGAAATAAAACTAAACTATGTTTGCTGAAATGAACAAACTTGAATAGAAATTGAGACACTCTTGTGGTAATAAACTAGATTGGAAATAAAACCACATTACACTTCTAGGAAGGAAACTAGTTTGTGCTTGTAGGAATGAAAATTAGATTTATGCTTGTAGAATAGAAAACTAAATTACATTTATGGTAGAAGAGAACCCAATAAAAAACTTCATACAATAAAAATTGATATTCTTTTAATACATTGAGAACATCCAAACACAAAAATATATTTTAAAAAGGAAGGTAATATATTTGGGAAAAACATTAATAAAGTAACATGTCATTAGATCATATATTCAATATTCAAAAGTAGAGAAGTGCATAGGCCCATAGGTACCAACTTGGAAATATTATTTAAATTGGTTATATAGAATTTAAATGGGCCTCACTTGTATTATTTATTATACAATTGGATATTAATCACTTGTGATTTATGATTTGCTTGTAAACATTATTTACTATGTTGCTTCCATGAATGGAATAAGAAACATTATCTAAAAGGCAAAGCGATATGTCACCTTATTTTTATGGAATTTAAATATTTATCATCTTTGGATGAATTGTGAGTTTAAGGGACTATATATTAAAATTAAATGTATCCTTATTTCCAACTAATATATTGACCTATATTTTCATTTTTATTTGTATTTCTTCGTACAATCAATGGGGTACCTTTCATTGTAAGGTTGTAATAATTTAATAGTAACAAAATTTGAAGCTTACGAGTGACCCATATATCTTATGCATTTCTTGACCACTTAAAGTGAGAATGACTTTATAAGATATAATGTCATGTAGGTTCTAATTTAGGTATTAAAATATGCATGAAAAATTCCATAGATATACTTGTGGAAGTTAATTTTAATCTTTATGTAGATTTTTTTAACTTGATGAGCATTCAATATATTTCCATATCTAACATATTCACAAGGGTAGTTGTCTATTTATTTCAATTTAAACTATTGGAATTCATTT
Source organism: Wollemia nobilis (assembly GCA_028583015.1). Classification (NCBI taxonomy): domain Eukaryota; kingdom Viridiplantae; phylum Streptophyta; class Pinopsida; order Araucariales; family Araucariaceae; genus Wollemia; species Wollemia nobilis. The sequence goes on from JAQPPZ010003222.1 coordinate 4,992,649, forward strand.
GGATAAGCCTTACCTAATGAAGGGTGCTCTAAATGGAGATGAACTTGAGAAGAATATTTTTGGTCAAATATCTACCTAATTAAAAAAAACTATGTTTTTGTGCCCTAACACGAACAAAATTTAAAGGTCGAAGGAAAGGAATGTCCTCCATGATAATATCTAGAGAGGTGTGGCTCCCTTGCTAAATCCTACAATAGTTTAATACTAGAGTTGTAATAAAGAAATTGGAAATAACAGAAAGAAATGGGAAATATGGCCATAGGCCGAAGGTGTAGGATTGGGGATAAACTAGCAGCAGGAATTCCACCCAAGCATTGAAACAACATGTAATAAAATAAAAGTAGCAAAATTTATTCATAACCTTGTAGAGACAACCTCCAGGATCACATTCTAGAACTCACTCCCTCACCAACTATTCAAATTTAGATGCAAAATTTAATTTTAATAGCAGATAATGAATATGACCATAAGATAGAAATGCATAAATATAGAAGGAAATCACACATAAGATCACTTGCAAATTCATAAGCCCTGTATCTTCTATTGATGCAGGTAACTTGAGAAGTTTTCTCGTAGATTGTCTAACCTCCTCTTTACAATGAAAATTGAGTATTATTTATAGAGGATTTTGCCTCTTTCATTAAATGCACATGAGGACAAAATGATCACAGATCAAGAACCATAGTGAAGAAATTCCTCATTATAAATATTAAAAATCATCCTTTAAACACAATAATCCAGCTTTTAAGAAAATTCCTTTGGGAAATCAACAGTTCTAGGTGTCGATGCATGGTAAAATTGCAAGGCTCGATCATTGATAGGAAAAATTCTATATCTCAAAAATATCTTTCTTCTTGGAAATGATGAAAATCACCTAACACTTTTAATATTGCTACTCTCCTTGCTCAAGATTCACAACCTAATTTATTCTTTACCATAAACATTCAATGCTTTCTATTCGCTTACCTCGGGTGTTCTTGAAAACCCATGATGTTGATAGCGCAATTCAACTAAATCATATCATAAATGAATGCTCATTTACTCCTTTCATGGCATGCATTAGTGGAGTGGGAATATTTAATTTATTTAATGAACCATATAGTTGTTCTAATTACATCAGCAATCATCTTCTCCTCCTAGGTGAAAACCCCTTTAATAGTTGTGTCATTCTCTTTTAAATCGATGTTTACCCCTAAAAGAGGTGAAAGGGGATATCACCTTCCTCTTGGGGAGAACACGAAATTGCCTTTTCAAAATTAGTTTGTGTACCTTCACCTGAACTCAAAATTTAGAACACGTTCAACCCTGGGAGGGGCAAATGGATATTTCACCCCTCATCCAAGGTGAACGCAAGGTTGAGTTTTTGAATCATTCTTGATGATGTTCGTTCACTTTTACCATTTATGACGTGTCCTCTCTTGGGAGGGGTGAATAGAGTTTTCATCCCTCAACCAAGACAAACGTAAGGTTAAATTTTTAAAGTTAGTCTCTCTGAATATGTTCATCCCAACTTGGGGCGAACAAAGTATTCGCCCCATCTTTGAGGCAAATGCACCTCCCTTGGAAGTTTTCTATTTTTACTAAGTTTTTCAATGCCTTCAAAAATTTTGTTGATCACACCTCAACTTGGCTAATATGTTGAGATAATGCATTTTCTCCATGTCTACGAAGATGTTCACCCAAAAATGAGGCGAACAAAGCTTTCACCCCAATTTTGGAGTGAACACATTTTCCTTCATTTCAACATCGGGCGATGTTAGTACTAAACCATTTCTTAGAACTTGATTATTTCTTAATTTATTTTTCTTCTTTTCACCCCAATAAGGGGTGCTCAGGACTTTTGCCCCTCAATTGGGGTGAACATGGCTTCTAAATTATCTCCTTCCTTTTACGTTCACCTCAAAGTGAGATGAGTAAGATTTTCACCCATTGCTTAAGGCAAACAAAAATTTTAGCGAAGATCTCATCATTTTTTAATTGCTTCATAGGCGATCCAAACCAAAGTTTCAAATGCATTCACCAGACCATTTTACTTAAAACACCCATTATTTTCATGCAAAAGGATGCAGTAAAACAAAGAGGAAAGATAAAATATAAATGCAACATATTATATCATTCAGAATATTGTAACATAATATTATTATGCTTGTCGATATTTGCTGAATTTTCATCAATACAATTTAAACAAAATTTTGTTGTGGCATATTACAAAAATTGCCAATATTTTTGGTGACTCATGGAGTATCCAAATCACATGGATGCAAGTGATCTTAGACATTTATCCATTGGTATTCTACAGAGTCTATTTTTTGATTGATTTGGTTGGTGTTTTTGATGTGGATGCTTTTATTCACACTTCCTCTTCTGCCTTCTCAGTGGCTTCAACTTCAGCTTCAGCTACTACTTGGAGTACATTTGCTCTCTCTCCTTCTTATAATGCCTTCTCTACCGTGGTGCACTCTACTACTACTCATTCCTCCTATTCCTTGAGGCTTTTGGAGGTGTACTCATAGACTATAACTACTGTTTTCCAAGCATAAGTGGTGAATAAACAAGGAACACTTAACACATCATGAACAAAATGCAGGTTTTGGACATATTCTAGGCTAAGGTGCTTTAATCTCTGGGCTATATTAAATAATGAAAGATCCATGTGGGTATACTTCTACATAAGTGGTAGCACTTGTGCTTCTATGATGGGCTCCTACCATGCATAAATTTTAGAAGTTTCCTCCACAAAATTTATCCAAGTCACTATCAATTGATCTTATGGTAGAGGTTCTCCCCAATCATCTGTAAAATTTGAAAAACCCATATCGGCAAGAGCATCAAAGTTAATCATGGAGATAGTATGCTCTTGCTCAATGGTGTGAAGGATTTTATGACCCTCTCTCACTAGGTCCATTCTCTGAAAATTGCTATGCAGTGAGATCTTGGTAGCCAACCAAGTGTGATTGATCTCGCTTAGGGGGTGAATGTATATACTAGAGTTTGTCAAAGCTTGGGTTTTCACAGCCATATTCATATAAGGTTCCAGTATTTCCTTGGTAGTATCTATCAATGGTTACCTCACTTGAATCTATATTTTGACTACATAAAGGTAATGCATTACTAGGACTACTTATGTAGATAGATTTTTATAGTTTTGGGCTGAGCGAAGACGTGTCTCCTTGATTATTTTCAAAGAAAAACTTGTAGCCTCTATAGTATTATCTACCATTTGATTTTGTATGACCTTCAACTACATTTAGAGTGCTTGTATTTTTATCCTTGTTTGGCCCCTTTCTTTCAAGTGCACTCCTACCTGTCGATGCAAGCATTAATTATCTGTAGCTATTTTCTCCTCTTGCACTTTGCTTTTGGCCAAGGTACTTTCGAGTTTGATAATGTTATTTTCCTGATCAAAATATTTATGCTTATAATACTCACCATGCAAGTATACCAAACTCATATCAACCTATATATTGCCTATTTTATTCATGGGATCGATCCTGGTAAGATCCTCTATTATATTCTCACAACCATAATCACTTGCAACATTTATCCTTAAGGTTTCTGGATTAGGTGAGTGAGCTTGGTTGTATGGACTTCCATGGCCACTAGATAAAAAGCGATCTTCTTGAGAAAATGCACTAGAGACAAAGCTTCCTTCCGTTATTTTATTTTCAACCATTATGATGAACTGAGGTGTGCACAATTTATTTTTTCTACATTAGGGTCCTTCAGTGTCACCTCAACTTTAGGCAAAACTTGTACCTCCAAAAATGGTGTGAAGGGTATCAAAATTTGTGAGTGGTAGGCTCAAAGGAAGTAGATGAGACAGATAGAATGGGAGGGACTGGAATGGTGGAGTGAGTGGAGGAACCAGATTTGGCTACAATTACGCTCACTCTAGGAGGAGCTTGCATAATTACAGCTTTAGTGAAAGTCATGTCAACAATGTATGAGGAAGGGTGTGAAAATAGGTTTGATCATGATGCATACAAACTGAAAGAAAGCGAGATTAAAGAAATGGAAATAATAAGAGTAGTAGTGGATTATAAAGTGGAAGAAGTGGGAAGCTAAATGGATATGAAAGGCATACCGAAATATGGAGAAACTAACACAAAAACTGATGAAATTGAACTGATAGCCACTACATGCTCCAAAGAAGAAGAAGAGGTAATAGAGGACATACCTTAGGGTACTAGTATCATGTGCTATGGTTAAGGAAGTTATTGTGATATGATTTTTTATTGTTGCTTCTTTGCTTTCTATTTAATGTTCACATCCTCCTCCACATTCACAACCTCCACCTAAGAAATCTTCAACTGCTAGCACTCATCCCATTCATGAATCATTGGAAATATTTGTGTATTTTTCATTAGAGCCTCTGTCATCAATGGAGGGAAAATAATAGTCATCAAAATAACTAAAATTATGGGAACTATGGTAGCCATAACTTCAAAAATAGAGGAGAAAGTGGCATTGATTCTTGGTTTCTTCACAGATTTGGTAAATTGAGGTGTATCTTATATGGTCTGCTTCTTTGGCAAAGGTTCCTCCCCAACTTGATGCTTTGTTTGCTATGACCTCCGTTTATATAAATACTTATGTTCTTCTTCCTCAGGAGGCTCCTCTTCAAATTTCGAGCATTCTTCCTTTGCCCTACTTTCACTACTGTTGGAATGTTGAAAGATTTGGGGTAGTACTTTGGTGAAAGAGATAGGTTTATAATAATTAATAAACTCATCGTAGGTATCTAAAAATGCCTCATATATTTTCAACACATAAGGAGATGTGGTTTTTTCTTTCTAGAACCACATTATCCACCAGTTAGTAATTTTATCCTCGATATACATGGCTTAACTTTATTTTACTTGACTAAGCAAACTGGATAGAGGAATTTGAGTTTTGTATTTCACCAGATTATACTCAGTCTCCCATTTTTAGTAGTCGTACCAAGGTTGAAGTTATGTGATATCTTCAATGTACCACTCCAAGTAGGTTCCATCAAAATTATTTTGCTTTTTCTCAATGTCGGGCCATGAACAATAATGAAATGACTTGGCCTTTATTATCTCTATGAATTTTCCCAATGGGTTATACGTCCATCGTTGCAATAGTTCTATCAATACCAGTTCCTAAAGTGTTATTGTAAGCAACCTACTCTACCCTACTTGGCTCACTTCTATACTGCTAAACTTAAAAATTATATTGCAAGTTGTTTTCTTACTACACCTGACTCCATACACATCATTCACATAGTATAATTGGCATACCATCTCCATAGAAAAAACATGTTCGATGGTGAATTATGGGAGTAGGAATGGAGAACCCATGAAGAAAAAAATTCTCTCAACGATGCCCTGAGTAAGCAAAAAGATATATCCCTTTTACACTTTAACTACTACTTCTCTCATCTCCTTTGGCACCTTTTCATATGTGCCACAAAATAGTTCTATTGTGGGCCCCAAAAAAAAACAATTAAAATTGTAATATGATTCCCTACTCAATAGAGCAGAAGACCACATGTAGATCAACAAAAAGCTCATCCATGTCATCCATTTATCTCACTGCAATGAAAGAGAAATGCTAGTGTAGATGAAATAAGAAATACCATACTAGAAAGAAAGTGTGTTTAAATGACATATCTTCTCCAGTATGCAACCTCTCCAGCTAAAAATGTAGTTTTATAGATATAAAATTAGCCCAATCAAAGAAAATATGATTGGTGTCCTTCTTCATGGCTTATAGAGAGTAAAATTCCACCTAGAAAATGCATTGAGCTAGGGCCACCTACCACTTATGAATGGTGGAATCCATCGATAAATTTGCAATCCATGCTATAACATTAAATAGATATCTAGACTCTTAAATTCCATGAGTGGCTTTGTTAAGTTCAGTAGTTACCCCATATACAACTCTTTAATCTATTGTGTCTTCATGAATCAACGAATCATAATGGTGGAGACGTATATGTCCTCCTGCTCTTTGATATGTAGTTTTTTTTCTAATTGCATACGAAGGAGATTTCTAACCATAGGCAAATACTTTCCATACTTATTCAGTGATAATAGTAAAAAGTGCTTCATTATTTTCTTTATGCACTATCCTAGTAAGCAGATTATGAAATTGGGTAATCATCCTCACTAGTTCAGGACAAGGGTCTATGGGCATACACAAATACCAATACAATTATGCATGATATGCCACTATCAATGGGCTATCTGTTATCAACCCCTAGCTAAATACGAATTCCACATCCTACCATAGTTTCTTCATACCTTTATGAGTAATTACATAGTCACCAATTTCTACCATTGTGTCATCATACGGGTCTAAGTCCACATTCTTATTACTTCGAGATTTCTTGGAATTTGACCCACCTTATTTTTTCTTAAACTTTTTGGGCTCTGTAGCCTCTATCACCTATTTGCTTCTTTTTCCCATTATATCTTTCTGGAGGCTACTATGAAATATATTTATAATTTCTGTAACAACTCTAAAACATAGCAACAGTAAAATTTAAAAATTAAACTGGGTAGATTTTACCTGGTCCTTTATATAGAGTGCCCTTCCAACCACCGTAATAAATACTAAATTTATCTTGAGTGATTTTGAAAGAACGTGTGCTTTGATTCACCCCCTTGACATTGTTCCCAAAATATAATGGTGAATGAATGATATATGCTATGAAATCACTTTAGGAAAGTGTACCCTTCTTGCTACATTGTGCCTTCAAAAAGTGCACCATTCTTTCTTGGATAAAATAAATCTACCACCTAGGGGCCAATAAACACTTCTGCTTTCCACCATGATATTTTGCTTCTTGGGAACACCAAATCACCTTCTAATGGAAGCCCCTCTGCACACATTTCAAATTAAATGTCTTGAAATCATGCCATAGCTTGCATGCTTGAAAATGTGCCTTATGTTTAGCATGCATCAAAGGGAAAAATCAGTCTAATGGAGTGCTTACAAAATTGAGGTGTTTGAAAAACAATGAGGGTGAAAACAAGCTTGAGGTGTGTTGGTCTTCTTTCTCTTTCGCTCCACAAGTGCCTTAAATTTATTAGATACAATTTTGTGGTAAATTTTTACCCTTTAAAATAGATTTTGCCTTTCGCTTTTCACCCATTTTAGAAAAATCATGATTTAAAAAAAACAATTATTTTTGTGTGTTTTTTTTTTTTTAGCTTTTCTCTCCTTTCGATTTTTCTTTTAAATTCACCCTCATACCCAAAACAAATGTGCCTTTTGCATTTTCTATGCCTTGCATTAAAATATCAACACATTTGTTCAAAATGGCCGATGCATGCTCTTATTCTTATAAATCATCAAGCCACTCCCAGTTAGCCAATGTCAGCACCTCCCGCGCTTTAGAGAAAACCGTAGGCACATAGTACCGGATCTTCACAACCTGTAAAATAAAACAAAACAAAAAAATTAAAAACATGATAAAATATATAGTAATAACATGACTATACAACAATGCATAAAATAATGTACAGTTAAACATAGATAAATAACGATACACAAAATTCAAATAAAAACAAAATTCAACAAAAACAAAAATAACTTCAAAAAATGGTTTGTCAGTCCTAGGGTTTCTTTAACTCTAACGTTCAACTGATAAATTAAAAACAAAAAACATTCACAAAAAAAAAATTCAGTCCTAGGGTTTTTAACTCTAGTTCAAACTGATAAATTAACAAAAACAAAAACATTCAACAAACGGTTTGTTAGTCCTAGGGTTTCTTTAACTCTAACATTCAACTGATAAATAAAAAACAACAAAAAAAATTCAACAAACAGTTTGTTAGTCCTAAGGTTTCTTTAACTCTAATATTCAACTGATAAATAAAAAACAACAAAACAAATTCAACAAAAAATTTGTCAGTCCTAGGGTTTTTTAACTCGACGTCTAAACTGATAAATTAAAAACCAAAAACATTAAAATAACTACAAAAAAAAAAAAACAAAATTTTCAGTTAACCTAGGGTTTCCCTTAGTCTACACTGACAAATAACTACAAAAAAACAAAAACATTTTTTAGTTAACCTAGGGTTAAGCTAAGTTTTTAAGCTAAGTTTTCAACTAAGTTTTTAATCTAAGTTTTGATCTTTGTTAAAACTAGGGTTTCTTTTAGTATACAATAAATGCGAAATAAACATGGTTTCCACTAGGGTTTCACTCTAATTTCTATTGAAGCCATACAAAACACACAAAAATTCACCCATAACAACGCACATTTAACTAGGGTTTTCATTTAAAAAAAAAAAACAAATACAAAAGAGAAACAAATAAATTGTGGTTTTAAAATTGTAATGCCAACAAACAATAGAGAGGAAGAGCACTCACCGGTCTCGCTTCGGCTCCGCCACTTGATGACCCGGTCCGTGAACTCATGGTGTTTGAAATCTCGGTAGTGCTTCGTGTCGCAAACTCGACCTCCTCCTCCTCACAGCTCTCAAACACTAGGAAAAACAAATGCAAATAAGCCCAAAACCTAGTTTTGGCCCTTAAATAGGCTTGTTTAGCCTGTAATAATTCCACCCTGGGATGAGCACTCTAGTTAGCACTCCTCCCACCCTAGGACTATTACTAAACTGGAATTTGTCCCACCCAAGGATGATTACAGAGCAACAATTTCAAAAACAACAAAAAATGCACCAAAATGCATAAAAAATAGCAATAAAATTGTCCAATAAGAGTGCTTTTGCAATTGAAATTTCGGGCATGCAAAACAGATGTCAAGGTCACAAATCCTCACTATCCTATTCCCTAAGAAGGCTACCATAGCCGGACCACTCCATGGGAGGACGGATTGTCGAGAATTTCATCCCCAAATGGCATCACCAAAAGGGTCACAACCCAACCAAAAATAGCAATAACATTGCCGAACAAAGGCACCTTTGCACCTGACATTCTTGGCATGCAAAAAATACATTGGGGTCACAAATCCTCACTATACTATTCCCTTAGAAATCTACCATAGTCATACCACTCCACGAGAGGACAGATTGTCAAGAATTTCATCCCCAAATGGCATCACTAAAAGGGTCACAACCCAACCAAAAATGGCAATAACATTGCTGAACAAGGTGCCTATGCGCCTTTTATTCTTGGCATGCAAAATAGATTTTGGGGTCACAAATCGTCACTATCCTATTCCCTAAGAAGTCTACCATATCCAAAACGCACCATGGGAGGATGGATTGTCAAGAATTTCATCCCCAAATGACGTCACAAAAGGGTTACACTCCTCATAAAAAGAGCAATAAAATTTGTCGAATCAGAGTGCTCTTGCCCTTGACATTCTTGGCATTAAAAAAAACTAATGCTGGGGTCATAAATGGTCACTATCCTAATCCCTAAGAAGGCTATCATAGTCGGACCGCTCCATGGGAAGACGGATTTTTGACATGTTAAACCCCATATAGCGTCCCAAAAAGGGTTCCAACCCACCAAAAATAGGTTCAAATGTTGGGAAACTACACACATTCACAACTAAACCACTGAAAGGCACCCTTACATAAGTCATCTTGGGTCAAGCGACTCGTCGCTTTTCTGATGTTGGTCATTCCCTCATCGATTTGTTGTGGCATATTACAAAAATTGCCAATATTTTTGGTGACTCATGGAGTAGCCAAATCACATGGATGCAAGCGATCTCAGGCATTTATCCATTGGTCTTCTACAGAGTCTATTTTTTGATTGATTTGGCTGGTGTTTTTGATGTGGATGCTTTTATTCACACTTCCTCTTCTGCCTTCTCAGTGGCTTCAGCTTCAGCTTCAGCTACTACTTGGAGTATATTTGCTCTCTCTCCTTTTTCTACTGCCTTCTCTACCGTGGTGCACTCTGCTACTGTTCATTCCTCCTATTCCTTGAGGCTTTTGGAGGTGTACTCATAGGCTATAACTACTATTTTCCAAGCATAAGTGGTGAATAAACAAGGAATATTTAACACATCATGAGCAAAATGCAGGTTTTGGACATATTCTAGGCTAACGTGCTTTGCTCTCTGGGCTATCTCAAATAGTGAAAGATCCATGCGGGTATACTTCTACATAAGTGGTAGCACCTGTGCTTCTATGATGGGCTTCTACCATGCATAAATTTTAGAAGTTTCCTCCACAAAATTTATCCAAGTCACTATCAGTTGATATTATGGTAGAGGTTCTCCCCAATCATCTGTAAAATTTGAAAAACCCATATCGGCAAGAGCATCAAAGTTAATCATGGAGATAGTATGCTCTCGCTCAATGGTGTGAAGGATTTTATGACCCTCTCTCACTAGGTCCATTCTCTGAAAATAGCTATGCAGTGAGATCTTGGTAGCCAACCAAGTGTGATTGATCTCGCTTAGGGGGTGAATGTATATACTAGAGTTTGTCAAAGCTTGGGTATTTACAGCCATCTCCATATAAGGTTCCAGTATTTCCTTGGTAGTATCTATCAATGGTTACCTCACTTGAATCTATATTTTGACTATATAAAGGTAATGCAATACTAGGACTACTTATGTAGATAGATTTTTATAGTTTTGGGCTGAGCGAAGACGTGTCTCCTTGATTATTTTCAAAGAAAAACTTGCATCCTCTATAGTATTATCTACCATTTGATTTTGTATGACCTTCAACTGCATTTAGAGTGCTTGTATTTTTATCCTTGTTTGGACCCTTTCTTTCAAGTGCACTCCTACCTGTCGATGCAAGCATTAATTATCTGTAGCTATTTTCTCCTCTTGCACTTTGCTTTTGGCTAAGGTACTTTCGAGTTTGATAATGTTATTTTCCTGATCAAAATATTTATGCTTATAATAATCACCATGCAAGTATACCAAACTCATATCAACCTATATATTTCTTTTTTTATTCATGGTATCGATCCTGGTAAGATCCTCTGTTATATTCTCACAACCATAATCACTTGCAACATTTATCCTTAAGGTTTCTGGATTAGGTGAGTGAGCTTGGTTGTATGGACTTCCATGGCCACTAGATAAAAAGCGATCTTCTTGAGAAAATGCACTAGAGACAAAGCTCCCTTCCGTTATTTGCTTTTCAACCATTATGATGAACTAAGGTGTGCACAATTTATTTTTTCTACATTAGGATCCTTCAGTGTCACATCAACTTTAGGCAAAACTTGTACCTCCAAAAATGGTGTGAAGGGTATAAAAATTTGTGAGTGGTAGGCTCAAAGGAAGTAGATGAGACAGATAGAATGGGAGGTACTGGCATGGTGGAATGAGTGGAGGAACCAGATTTGGCTACAATTACGCTCACTCTAGGAGGAGCTTGCATAATTATAGCTTTAGTGAAAGTCATGTCAACAATGTATGAGGAAGGGTGTGAAAATAGGTTTGGTCATGATGCATACAAACTGAAAGAAAGTGAGACTAAAGAAAGGGAAATAATAAGAGTAGCAGTGGATTATAAAGTGGAAGAAGTGGGAAGCTAAATGGATATGAAAGGCATATCGAAATATGGAGAAACTAACACAAAAACTGATGAAATTGAACTGATAGCCACTACATGCTCCAAAGAAGAAGAAGAGGTAATAGAGGACATACCTTAGGGTACTAGTATCATGTGCTATGGTTATGGAAGTTACTGTGATATGATTTTTTATTGTTGCTTCTTTGCTTTCTATTTAATGTTCACATCCTCCTCCACATTCACAACCTCCACCTAAGAAATATTCGACTGCTAGCACTCATCCCATTCATGAATCATTGGAAATATTTATGTACTTTTCATTAGAGCCTCTGTCATCAATGGATAGAAAATAATAGTCATCAAAATAATTAGAATTGTGGGAACTATGGTAGCCATAACTTCAAAAATAGAGGAGAAAGTGGCATTGACTCTTGGTTTCTTTGCAGCTTTGGTAAATGGAGGTGTATCTTATATGGTTTGCTTCTTTGGCAAAGGTTCCTCCCCAACTTGATGCTTTGTTTGCTATGACCTCCATTTAAATACATACTTATGTTCTTCTTCCTCAAGAGGCTCCTCTTCAAATTCGAAGCATTCTTCCTTTGGCCTACTTTCACTACTGTTGGAATGTTGAAAGATTTGGGGTAGTACTTTGGTGAAAGAGATAGGTTTATAATCATTAATAAACTCATCGTAGGTATCTAAAAATGCATCATATATTTTTAACCCATAAGGAGATGTGGTTTTTTCTTTGTGGACCCGCATTATCCACCAGTTAGTAATTTTATCCTCGATATACATGGGTTAACTTTATTTTACTTGACTAAACAAACCGGGTAGAGGAATTTGATTTTTGTATTTCACCAGATTATACTCAGTCTCCCATTTTTAGTAGTCATGCCAAGGTGGAAGTTATGTGATATCTTCAATGTACCACTCCAAGTAGGGTCCATCAAAATTATTTTGCTTTTTGTCAATGTCCGGCCACGAACAACAATGAAATGACTTGGCCTTGATTATCTCTATAAATTTTCCCAATGGGTTATACCTCCATCGTTGCAATAGTTCTATCAATACCAGTTCCTAAAGTGTTATTGTAATCAACCTACTCTACCCTACTTGGCTCACTTCTATACTGCTAAACTTAAAAATTATATTGCAAGTTGTTTTCTTACTACACCTGACTCCATACACATCATTCACATAGTATAATTGGCATACCATCTCCATAGAAAAAACATGTTCGATGGTGAATTATGGGAGTAGGAATGGAGAACCCATGAAGAAAAAAATTCTCTCAACGATGCCCTCAGTAAGCAGAAAGATATATTATCCACCCATGTAGAGGAGTTGGAGAGCAAGTGGGTAGTTAAACCTCTCTAGTTGCTGAGAGGCCCAGGTTCAAATCTCTCGCCTCACATGTTGCGGATATGTTATGTAATGGTTCCCTCGTGGTCACAGTCTGTTTACCCCTTATGGCGACCACCAAAAAAAAAAAAAAAAATAGAAATATATATCACTTTTACACTTTAACTACTACTTCTCTCATCTCCTTTGGCACCTTTTCACATGCGCCACAAAATAGTTCTATTGTGGGACCCAAAAAAAAAACAATTAAAACTATAATATGATTCCCTACTCAATAGAGCAGAAGCCCAGATGTAGATCAACAAAAATCTCATCCCTCTCATCCATTTACCTCACTGCAATGAAAGATAAATGCTAGTGTAGATGAAATAAGAAATACCATACTAGAAAGAAAGTGTGTGTAAATGACATATATTCTCCAGTATGCAACCTCTCCAGCTAAAAATGTAGTTTTACAGATATAAAATTATCCCAATCAAAGAAAATATGATTGGTGTCCTTCTTCATGGCTTATAGAGAGTAAAATTTCACCTAGAAAATGCATTGAGCTCGGGCCACCTACCACTTATAAATGGTGGAATCAATCGATAAATTTGCAATCCATGCTATAACATTAAATAGATATCTAGACTCTTAAATTCCATGAGTGGCTTTGGTAAGTTCAGTAGTTACCCCATATACAGCTCTTTAATCTATTGTGTCTTCATGAATCAACGAATCATAATGGTGGAGACGTATATGTCCTCCTGCTCTTTGATATGTATTTTTTTTTCTAATTGCATACGAAGGAGCTTTCCAACCATAGGCAAATACTTTCCATACTTATTCAATGATAATAGTAAAAAGTGTTTCATTATTTGCTTTATGCACTATCCTAGTAAGCAGATTATGAAATTGGGTAATCATCCTCACTAGTTCAGGACAAGGGTCTATGGGCATACACAAATACCAATACAATTATGCATGATATGCTACTATCAATGGGCTATCTGTTATCAACCCCTAGCTAAATACGAATTCCACATCCTACCATAGTTTCTTCATACATTTATGAGTAATTACATAGTCACCAATTTCTACCATTGTGTCATCATACGGGTCTAAGTCCACATTCTTATTACTTCGGGATTTCTTGGAATTTGACCCACCTTATTTTTTTCTTAGACTTTTTGGGCTCTGTAGCCTCTATCGCCTATTTGCTTCTTTTTCCCATTATATCTTTCTGGAGGCTACTATGAAATATATTTGTAATTTCTATAACAACTCTGAAACATAGCAACAGTAAAATTTAAAAATTAAACTGGGTAGATTTTACCTGGTCCTTTATATAGAGTGCCCTTCCAACCACCGTAATAAATACTAAATTTATCTTGAGTGATTTTGAAAGAATGTGTGCTTTGATTCACCCCATTGACACTGTTCACAAAATATAATGGTGAATGAATGATATACGCTATGAAATCACTTTAGGAAAGTGTACCCTTCTTGCTACATTACGCCTTCAAAAAGTGCACCATTCTTTCTTGGATAAAATAAATCTATTACCTAGGGACCAATAAACACTTCTGCTTTCCACCATGATATTTTGCTTCTTGGGAACACCAAATCACCTTCTAATGGAAGCCACTTTGCACACATTTCAAATTAAATGTCTTGAAATCATGCCATAGCTTGCATGCTTGAAAATGTGCCTTATGTTTAGCATGCATCAAAGGGAAAAATCAGTCTAATGGAGTGCTTACAAAATTGAGGTGTTTGAAAAACAATGAGGGTGAAAACAAGCTTGATGTGTGTTGGTTTTCTTTCTCTTTCGCTCCACAAGTGCCTTAAATTTATTAGATACAATTTCGTGGTAAATTTTTACCCTTTAAAATAAATTTGGCCTTTCGCTTTTCACCCATTTTAGAAAAATCATGATTTAAAAAAAATAATTATTTTTGTGTGTTTTTTTTTTGTAGCTTTTCCCTCCTTTTGATTTTTCTTTTAAATTCACCCTCATACCCGAAACAAATGTGCCTTTTGCATTTTCTATGCCTTGCATTAAAATATCAACACATTTGTTCAAACTGGCCAATGCACGCTCTTATTCTTATAAATCATCTCCCATATAGGCACTTTTAGCGCTAGTCAAAAAAAGTCATCTACATTTTTACCCCAAAAAGAGGTGAATAAAAGTTTCACTCCTTATTGAGGGTGAAGCTTATTTTTACTCCCTTTTGAATTTCCTTTAAAATTGGTGGCGTGCATTTTAACCGATGCGTTCGTCTTGACAAGGATAAATTTTTATATTTCTTAAATGTGATTTCATCCGTCCATACTTTACCTCATCTTGGTGCTTTGTTTGTTCATCCTCAAAGGGGAGAAAATGGGGTTTTCACTCCCTACCTTTGGTGAAAGTGTCGTTATAGGTCATTGTCACCTTAGAATTAATTTTTTTTGTTTTTTTTAAGGTGCTTTTCTTCTTATAAATTTTGTATGGCCACCCATTTGCAATATGTTCAACTCTTTTAACACATTAGGGGCGAAACTGATTTTTGTATGGCCACTTAAGATTTTTTTATTTTTCATTTTTTTATATTTGTCTTCATATAAAACAAATAAAATGTTGAAAGGGAAATCTGTACATATTTACAAAGTTATACCTTTCTTGAAACAAATAATTGGAAATAGGCCTTCAAATGAAGGCCATTAATAGGAATCGGGAGATCCCAACCATCTATACCATGAAGATGATATTCATTCATCAAATTTACTATAGATATCTGAAATGGGCCTTCCCAGATGGCATCAAAATTGTGGTGCTTTTCAAGTTTGGCTTTTTTCTCATTCCATTTGAGGACTAAATATCCCACTTGGAACCTACACTCTATTGTCTTTTTTCTAAACCACTTATGCATTGCTTTAATATGCTTTGTCAATGCTTGATACTTTTATCTATATTCCTCCAACTACAATAGTTGTGCCAACCTTGCACTCATCGTATCTTACTCATTGTATTCATATTTAAATAACTACAATGTTTGGAGTACTGGAAGCTCAATGTGGGTGGGCAAGATTGTTTATTTTCCATACACCAAAGAATACAAAGAGGCTTTAATAGAATTTTTCATGGATATGAAATCTACCCAAATATTTGACCAATAAGTGCCAACTCATTTTGTTGCTTTCCAATTTCCTTTTCAAGATTCACAATAAATTCTTGTTTGTAGATTCGACCAACCTATTGCACTATGTATAATAGTTGGATGATGTTTTAAGGTAGATCCCATATTTACTAGCAAACTTAATAGTCTTGGCCCTAATGAACGGAGTTCCATTATCTATAACAATAGCATCTAGGATGGAAAAATAGGTGATCAATCCCTATAGAAAGAAAATGATAGTAGCTTGGTCTGCTTTTTTGGTAGGAATAGCCTTTGTCTACCTGGTGAAATAATATGTTATTTTCAAGATGTATTTGTTCTCCATAGGGGAATGTGGATCAATGACTCCAATGAATTCAAGACCCCACTACTAAAATGGTGCTTCCACTTGAATCAGGCATACAAGTAGTGCTCCTTTCCTGGTTCTACCCACATAACGCTAACAACTCATTATTTTTTTCACTCTATGTGCATCTATGAAGAGAGTAGGCCAATAGTATCTAGCTCAAATAATATTCAAAGCCATTGGCCTTCCCACATAATGGTCACCAGATAGACCAAAATGAAATTCTTCCAATATTTTCTCCATCTCTAATTCCTTCACGCATCTAAGGGGCACTATGCCAATATTTTTGTGAAACAATGCACTTGGTAATAAGACATATTTAAGTGCTTGTATTCTGAACCTCTAATTTTGTGAAGCATCAAGGTGTGTCGAACACTTCCTAAAAGTAAAGAAGTCAATAAGGTACTTTGTCCAGTCATGGCCTATCAACGCAAAATTTGCACAAATGTTTTTGTTGATATCTCTTCCTACACTGTATCCAATGATTCAGATGCTATGATTTTGAAAAATTTCTAACATAGATATTATCCATGAACTAGGTTTTTTTATCATATCTCCATGTCATACTCTTAAATTTTTGAGACCCAACCTACTCTTTTGTCGCCTAGTTCCCCCTGGAGAATGACATTTTGGATATCAAGGTGTATAACATAAATGACTGTTTTAATATGTGAGATAAAGTACTAAAATTTCTTCAAGGATTTCATCACCATGTACACCTGATTTTCAATAAAATTATACTTCTCCTGATGCAGCACAATAACTTGGCTTAGAAAGACAATCGATTTTTCATCTCCATATTTTTGCTTTTGCATTCGAACTACAACATAACTCTCTTGCTCACCCATTGCATAGAGAATGAAGTCTTTTGAATAGTTAGGATTAATAAATATTGGAGCTTGGATGATTCTCTCCTTGATCCCCCAAAAATATCATCTTATCGCATCGATCCATTTAAAATTTCTGCTCTTTTTCAAGAGCTCAATCATGGGTTTCATTACCTGAGAAAAATCGACAATGAACTTTTCAATGAAATTTACTTGACCGAAGAAATATTATAGGTCCTTTTTGTTATATGGCAGTGGTAATTTCAGGAGCACCTCAGCCATTATGGGATCAATCACCAGTCCTTCTTGTGATATCATATGAACTAACAACTTTCCTTCTTTGACAGTAAATATAGACTTATTCAAATTAATAGAAATTCAAAACTCATGGTATTTTTTGAATGCCTGCCTCAAATAAGAAATGTGGTCTTCTCTGTGATGTGAAAACATAGTCATGTCATAAAGATAGATTACCATAATTCTATATAATACCTCACCAAAAATGATGTCCATGGCCCTCTAAAATGTAGCGCTAACATTTGAGAGACCGAATGGCATCCGTTCATTGGAAAACGTGTCCCACTTAGTAGTGAATGTTGTTTTGTGTTGGTTCTCATATTTTATCAAAATTTGGTTGTAACCAGAGAAACCATCCAATAATGAGAATATTTGTGCTCTGGAAACTACATAGAAGATCTGATCAATCTACGATAAAGAGTAATGATCTTTCAGTGATGCCTAGTTTAGGTTTTGAAAATTTATGCACAATCAGTTATCTCAATTATTATTTTGAATAGGTACCAGGTTTGCCACCCATGTTGAGTGCTTAATTGGTTATATTATTTTTGGTTCTAATATCTTTAACAGTTTTGCCTTCATGAGCACCTCGATCTTGGGATTGGCGGGTCGTTGTTTCTACCAAAAAGGTTTTACCCCCTCCTACAGCTCAATGGTATGTTAAATTACATTCTTGTCATATCCTTTCAAATCCTAATAACTCCATGCAACAATATTAGGGAATTGATAACACAAGTTTTTAATGTCTTTCAATTATTTTTCCATATAATCAATTTAAATTTTGATGATATTCTCAAGTTTTAGCTGCAACTCCTTATAATCCTTCGCATCCACCTTGATTTTATACTTTTCAACCTGATCATTTTTTTCAAATAATATTTCCAATAAAATTAGTCCCTTGATAATGTGATTATTATTCAGTTGAATCATCCCCTCCATGTCCTCTTTAACAAGTACTCTATCATCTATGCTTGTAGCTTCCTTAATAAAAAAATTGACAATTTTCTCATCATTAATAAAAATTTGCCAATAGAGGTGTTTTTCAAGGACTAAGGGTCTATAGATTACCCTAACAGTCTTGGGTTTCCTGACTACTTACTCCACGGGAGAGTAATTTTCACCAAGATAGGCTAAAATATTTGCATGTTTGTTTTATTCTCGTAAAATTTCCTGAATATTCAAGGCTATAAAGAACTCAAACAAATATTATACTTTGTTGCGATAGGATTTTAGGTGGTGCTACTTTGACACACACTTGTTTGTGGTATAATTGTCAATGAGCTCAGAGTCACCAAAAAATTACATCTATTTAATGCCCAACTTTTTAGCCTTTTTTAAAACAAGACACAACACTTCATATTCAATAGCATTATTGGTGCAACTCCAAGGTAATCTATAAAAATAGGTCTTTTGTAATCCTATAGGAGAAACCAGAATAATACCCTCCCTTGAACCATTCTTGCACCTTGCACCATCAAAATATAGCTTCCATAACTGATTTGCAATAGGATCGAGAGAATCAGGACTTCTTCTTCAATCTGCTCAAGTTTATTTATAGTATAACAACCAATATCTATTTTTACCATCATGTTAAAATCCATGAGTGAGAACTCATCTTCAAGGTGGAGTTCATTAAGTGCTTCTTCCATCAAATCAACTTCTTGTAGTTCTTCAGTCATCATGTTGACTGTGTTTGTAGGTTTTTCTTCCTCTTCTAATTTCTCTATGTGGAAAGTGGATGGTTTTTCATTATAAGTATGGATTATCTTTTCTTTGAATGGGATCTCCATATGTGAATAGTCCTATTGTGGCTGCTCCACAACGTACCCCAAAATTGGGGACCCACCTTTTTGCATGTGTTCCAAGAAGACCGAAGTGGCCCATAGGCTAAAGATCAAAGAAAAAAGCAAAACACCACAAGGAGAAAAAGTGTCGCGATATCGCGACATGTTGCATTTTCATGGCCAAAGAAAGAAGAAAGAAAAAGTGTCGCGATATCGCGACATGTTGCATTGTCGCGGCCAAAAGAGAAAAAGTGTCGCGATATCGCGACATGTTGCATTTTCACGGCCAAAAGAGAATAGGAAGAACAAGGAAGAAAAAGTGTCGCGATATCGCGACATGTTGCATTTTCATGGCCAAAACAGAAGAAAGAAAAAGTGTCGCGATATCGCGACATGTTGCATCATCGCGGCCAAAAGAGAAAAAGTGTCGCGATATCGCGACATGTTGCATTGTCGCGACCAAAAGAGAAAAAGTGTCACGATATCGCGACATGTTGCATTGTCATGGCCAAAAGAGAAAAAGTGTCACGATATCGCGACATGTTGCATTATCGCGGCCAAAAGAGAAAAAGTGTCGCGATATCGCGACATGTTGCATTTTCGTGGCAAAAAGAGAAAAAGTGTCACGATATCGCGACATGTTGCATTTTCATGGCCAAAAGAGAAGAAAAAAAGTGTCACGATATCGTGACATGTTGCATTTTCATGACCAAAAGAAAAAAACAAGAAAGAAAAAGTGTCGCGATATCGCGACATGTTGCATTTTCACGACCAAAAGAGAAGAGGAAGAACAAGAAAGAAAAGTGTCGCGATATCGTGACATGTTGCATTTTCGTGACCAAAATAGAAGAAAGAAAAAGTGTCGCGATATCGTGACATGTTGCATTTTCGCGATCCAAATGAGAAGAGAAAGACCAAGAAAGAAAAAGTGTCACGATATCGCGACATGTTACATTTTCATGGCTAAAAGCAACAAAAGAGAGCAAGGAGGCAAAAGTGTCGTGATATCGTGACATGTTCCATTTTTGCCAAGGTAACGTACCTGCATAGTGACGTGGACATAAGGACAAAATCCAATGAATAAGACAAAGTGTTACATAAGGAATATTTAATGATTTGAAATCATTTAAGATGGTCGTTACACATGGAGGGAAACGGACGCAAGCCCATGTGGAGAAAATGAAACGAAGGGCCACAAAATAGAAAGAAAAGCCTTTTTGGAAACCAAAACACATGCATGCACAAGGGAAGGTGAAACGAACAGCCATTGGAAAATGAAACGAACAACCATTGGAAAATGAAACGAAAAGCTTCCTAAAAATTTTAAATACGCCATTCAAAGATGTTTTGAAGGGTTGGAAATTGTTGCGAGCAGAGTTGCAGATTTGAAGGCGAGAGGGCCATTATGGACCTGTTTGAGTCATTTTTCTTCCATGGACTGGTTTGGGAAAACCAGAAATTCTGCTATTGTAAAATGACATATTTTTAATGCAGAAGTTTTCAGAAATTTGCATCTTGTGGGCAAGAAAGAAGGAGATTCTCTTTGCATGCTATGGATTTAATGTCTATTTCTTTTATCTTTTTTAGATTTCGAGTTTGTAGATGGAGTTAATGCAAGTTTTCTTGGTTGCTTCATGTGAATATTTGAAATCTGAAATTTATTTTAAACCCTAGGAACCAACACTTAGTCTATGGGGATTGTGCTTGTTTTGCAAGTCCAATAGGTTAGGTTGCATGCATGGAGACCTCACATCTTCGGTTTTGTCGAAATAGGATAGCATCATACTGAATGCATTTTATTTTCAATTTTTTGCATTTCATTTTCATTTTTCTGCATTTTATTTTTTCCAGAAATTTTAACTTATTTTAAATTTTCAGGCATTAAAATAAACATTTAAAAAATTTCAAAATCCAAAAAAAAAAATATCAATAAAACAATACCAACATTGCCCCTTGTTTAGAGTTACTTGCAATCACTAAGGTGTTCCAAGCATTTAAATTGAATATCTTTATTTGAGATTACTAATACACATATGCAAATGCTAATACAATGGAGACCTTGGAGAAGTTGTTTGTTTAACTTCTTTGCAAGAGGGGATTTGGAACCCAAATCCTAAAGGAGAGTGTACTTTCACAATTGGGTGAAAATACCACTCAATAGATTGGCGCTAGAAGGAGGGCCTGAATTGTTTTATTTTAGAGTGATTTAAATGCTATAGGGATTTAAATTTTGAATATTTCATGCCCTATTGATTATTATCTTTAGCCCTCTTTTAACAATACAACCTTGTAGTGTTAAAAGGAGGACATGAATTGCTATGCATTGTTCTAACGCTTTTTGATTGTTCATACAAGAATAATGTGTTTTGATTTGATTTTAAAAAATTTTGGTCTTGACTAACGAGGTTGTCTCCATGCAATTACTTTCATTTGATTTTAATGGATACATCTCTTGGTTGATGCTAACATGATTATTAATACGTTACATGTTTGATATTTTCTAGTCAATTTCATGCTTATTTGTAAGGAATTATTTTTTGTCTAAAATGTATTTGTTGTCGGTATTATGCTCTTCACTTGCGTGTAATGCGATCTTGTGAATCAGAAAGCCTACAACACTAGGAGTATGCTCTTCACTTGCGCATATGCGATCTGGTGAATCAGAAACTTACATTTTTAGAATACTGCTTTGTCATGGTTCCTTCTTTCATTCACGACTAACAAATTGATTTTGAAGTTATTCTTTGAATTTCATTAATTGCAAGATTTTTTTGTGTGTCGCAGGTTTTCTTTGAGGTATTGAGAGTTTTGTCAGGTTTTGTAGGGTAGTTTCATTTACAAGTTGGACCCACCGCATCGCATCGCAACTAGGTCCAAAACAACCGAGGAAACCATATTCCAAAGCCTCTCACTCACTCATAGGAATCCAAGGAATAAAACCGAGCAAATTGTGATCCCACCAGATATCCTTGTTACAGAAGATCCTTCTATTTCAGGTGCATCTAGCGGACTTGCACCGGTGGTGTCATTTGCCACTAGTGTACCAATTATCAGTACCATTTCCATGGTTCTTGTAGGGTTATCATCATCGATTTTGAATCAAATGGCCCAACCTCCACCACCTCCTTGGTACGGAGCCAATAACATTCCTTTGAATATTGTAGGGGATATTCATGAGATCCCTAAGAATATAGAGAGATTTTTGCCCAAATACAAACCGGATGGCCCAAGGACCGTAGAAGAACATATTCAGGCCTATAGGGATGTTTTGATAAGATTGCAAGTTCAACATGAAGATGTGGCTTGTAGACTCTTCCCCATGAGCCTAGACCAAGTGGCTTACGAATGGTATATTTGCTTACCTCATTGGTTCCATTACGTCATGGACGCAAATGGAGGATGCTTTTGTCAATCAATTCAGGTCACCATTAGATCCCACAATCATCTATAATCAGTTCATTACATGCAAAAGAGGCCAGGGTGAGCCAATCCAAACTTTTAATCAGAGATTTTAGAAGTGCTATAATAGAGCAATTCGACATTTTGCCATTGATCCCGTAGTAGCTTTGCAAATATATTTTGGGGCATTGGATCCTATGATGACAATGTTTGCAAGGCGAAATCCTCAAGTTACCATGCTTGCTCTAGCCTACAATGAAGCTATGACCATTGAACAACAAATGACACCACAGAGTTATGGGTTTTCCCAGGATGCCTATGGTAGGACAATATGGTCCATATGGTCAAGCTCCTATGATGAATCAGATCATGGCACCACAAATATCAGGCATAAATGCTTTGCCTTATCAACAACCATATTCATCAACACCCGCTTACGCACCCATTCCAATTCAACCAATCACATCCATTCCCCCCATTCCTTCATTTTTGCAAAATAGTCAACAGACTATGCAAGGAGCTAGTCCGGTTAATTCTCAGGCTATAGTTCCTTTCCCCAATCCAATTCTGATTCAAAGTGTGAATCCCTACGCAAATCAAGTGGCTCAAAATCCAACTCAAATGTTAAGTCAAGATCTCACCAATTACGCAAATCCTATTGGAACTAGCAATAACATAGCTCAACCAAAAGAGATTTATTCAGAGGTTGAAGAACTCAAAAAGATAGTTCACAAATTGAGTAATGATTTGGTTCAAAAATAGAAGTATGAATCCCATGCCCCTCACCCAAATCAAAATTTCAACAATAGAGGGAGACAGTGGAATACGAAGCCAAACAATGGGGGTGTGCCTTCCCCTATTGCTAATCAGATAGATACTTCTGCAGGACCAAGTCACTCTAGTTCCATTCTTAATATTTCTGATTTTGCATGGGAAAAGGGGTGTAGATTGCATAATACAAAGGAGCATAATGAAAGGAATTGTCCCAAAATTGCTAGGTATACCCATTGTCTCCAAGCTCAAGTGGATGATTTGGAACTTGTGCCAAATGAGGGTCCACCCCAACATCAACAAGGAGAGGACAACATTTTGGTGGTGGAAACTCTATATCATCAAGAGAGTGAGAATGAGGAAGAAGAGGATGAAATCTTGGAACAGGAAGTGCAAGCTTTTAGAGAATTTAGAAAGGGGAACCATGGATACCATTTGAGGAGTAAGTCCAAAACCCCTAAAACATCCTCAACTCCACCAAACAATTCTATTCTTCCTCCCGATGCTAAGGCTGATAATAATCCCCCTCCTCCATCTGGAAGAGAAACGTCTAAGGACACGCAAAAAACATTGAAGCCTGAGAAGTCAACTTATGACATAGTGGAGGATTTAAGGAAGTCCAAGTCTAGCCTTTCATTTTTAGAGGCGGCTAGGTTGCCTAGCCAAAAGGAAGCATTGATAAAGGCTTTGGGCTCACCTAGTCAAATACAGGAAGGAAAGGAAGTTGAATCTCACATGGTTTTACGAAAGGAAAGACGAGATGTCCCTCCTTTTTTATTGATTGTGAGGATTGCTGGTAAAAATTTGCATAATTGTTTGGTGGACACAGGTGCCACAAGTAACCTCATGCCTTCAGAAATTTGTCAAATGCTAGGCCTAGAGCCTATTTTTGCTAAATGCAAGGTTTTGCAATTGGATCGGTCTGAGGTAAATGTGGTAGGGACCCTCTACGATGTTAAGATCCAACTCAATTCTGAACCTAGGGTCCAACAGGTAGTTGATATTTTGGTTGTCAATATCCCAAGTCGATATGGAATGCTACTTGCTAGGGATTGGATGAAAAGTTTGAATGGTTATTTCTCCACTGATTGCTCGCACATGTGGCTACCCTGGAGAGGGATTGCTAATCAAATTAGAGTGGAAAATGAGCCAAGGCTTAAGGAAATCATCACAGAATTCAACAAGCCAAATGAAGTTCAATTTTCTGAACCTGAGTTAGGAGTCTATGCTTTTGATGTTGAAAGAGCTACCGAAGAACCTCAAAAAGAAACAGTTTCTTGTAGCTCTTTTGAAGAAGATAATCTCGTGTGGTTACTCAAGTTTGATGGATCTAAGTCAAAACAAGGGGCAGGAGCTGGAGTTGAACTCACTTGTCCGGGAAGTAAACCATTGTTTGTTGCCTATAGATTGCAATTTCCTTGCACTAACAACGTGGCAGAATATGAAGCTCTTATCTTTGGATTACAATTGGCTTTGAGCAAGAAGGTTAAGTGTTTGAAAGTATTGGGAGATTCGGAGTTGGTGGTCAAACAAGTTAAAGGACAATATACCTATCGTGATAAGAGATTGAGCCTTTATAGAACTAGGGTGAGGGACCTCATTGAGGAATTTGATGCTTTTAATATATCCCTTATTTCTAGGAAAGGAAATCGTATAGCTGATTCTCTTGTGGTCGCTACAGGCATGCTAAATCCGGTTGACATAAAAAAATGCAAGAAGTTTTCCATTGAGTTGGTCCCTTGCCCATCGATACTTGATAACGTCAGAAACTTGCAAGTTTTTGAGAATGATAGACACATTTTCAAATTTGTCACCAATTCAGGTATTTTTGAGAACCAAGTGATTGATGAAGATCAAAGGTGGCAAGAAGAAACAGAAGGAGAAAGCGAAGCTACATTTCAATCCAACAAGATACCTAAGAACATCGTTTCATTGGAGAAGATGTTTGATATGGGATATAAAGCTAGAAAAGGAAAAAGGGTTCCACTTCCTAAAGATGCATGTGACCTGATCAATATAGGGAGTGTGGATAATCCATGTGAAGTGTACATTGCAAAGGCATGTACAGCTGATGAGAGGGAAAATATAATACGTGCACTAAAGTATTACATGGATTGCATTGCTTGGAATTACAATGAGTTGAAAACGTATGATCAAAATGTTATTATGCACACCATCCCTCTAAAACCGGATTCCAAACCCTTCAGACAAAGACAACGACCTGTTAACCCATTACTTGAGCCCTTGATAGAGAAAGAGGTCAAGCGATTGTTGGATGCAAAGATAATATTTCCCATTAGGCACTCAACTTGGGTCGCTAATCTTGTTTCGGTGAGAAAGAAGAATGGAGAGATAAGGCTATGCATAGATTTTAGAAATCTCAACAAAGCCTCACAAAAGGATAATTACCCACTACCATCAATTGATGAAATCTTGCAAATGGTGAATGGGTCTGAAATGATGTCTTTTCTCGATGGGTATTCTAGATACAATCAGATTCTTATTCATCCCAATGATAGGATGAAGACGGCCTTCACAACCAAATGGGGAACATTTGCCTATAGAAGAATGCCTTTCGGATTATTAAATGCAGGCGCAACATTTCAACGTGCCATGGATTATGCATTCAAAGGGCTCATAGGTAAATGTATCATTGTGTATGTGGATGACATTCCTGTGTTTTCAAAGGAAAGAGAAGACCATGTGAAATATTTGAGGAAAGTTCTCCAAAGGTGTAAAGAGCACGAAATTTCTTTAAATCCAAAAAATGCATCTTTGGAGTGACAGAAGGAAGATTGCTTGGCCATATCATTTCAAAAGAAGGTATCTCCATTGATCCAGAAAGGAT
This sequence comes from Wollemia nobilis, assembly GCA_028583015.1. Lineage (NCBI taxonomy): Eukaryota > Viridiplantae > Streptophyta > Pinopsida > Araucariales > Araucariaceae > Wollemia > Wollemia nobilis. Next base: position 5,018,858 of record JAQPPZ010003222.1, read on the forward strand.
AGAAGCTATCCAAAACTTGCCTCTCCAGGTAGCAAAAAGGAATTGAGATCTTTCTTTGGGAAAATCAATTTCATGAGGAAGTTTATTTTTGGCTTCATTGAGATAGCTAAACCACTGAATGAGATGCTCAAAAAGGATGTGAATGTCAGATGGAATGAAGAAAGTAGGGTTGCCTTTCAAAGCATCAAGGATGCTATTTCTAGAGCCCCTATCCTTATAAGTCCAAATTATTCTAAGCCTTTCTTTATTTATGCTTTCGCATCTGAACACTCTTTTGCGAGTGTCTTGACTCAGAAAGGTGAAGATAACACAGAAAATCCCATAGCTTTTCTAAGCGCTCCTTTGAAGGATGCTCAATTGAGGTATTCCATCCTCGATAAGCAAATGTATGCACTTTTCAAAATAGTAAAAAAATTCAGACATTACATTGTGCATAGTAGGGTCTTTGCCATTGTGCCTGACCCTACTGTCAAAACCATGTTTGTGCAAAACGAGCTAGGTGAGAGAAGAGGTAAATGGATTTCTACCATCCAAGAATTTGACCTTGAAATTCAACCCATGAAATTAGTTCATGGACAAGGACTTGTGAAAACAATTGCTGAGAACAATCCCCAAGTCACATGCCAATATTCAAATGGAGAGCACATTTCTAAAGATGATTGGTATGTTGATATTGTGTATTTTTTGTTAAATGGTAAGTGTCCATCACATCTTAATTCTACTCAAAGAAGAGCCTTGAGACTTAAATCTGCCAATTATCATATTAGGTCTGGTGCTCTTTACAGGAAAAATCATGAGGGAATTTACCTACGATGCTTAAATCAAGAAGAAGCTACCAATGTTTTGCAAGAGTTTCATGGTAAATACGGAACTGGCCATGGTTCGGAAAATTCAACAGCACATCAAATCTTAAGAGCGGGATATTATTGGCCCCACATTTTTAAAGATGCACATGCACACGTGCGATCTTGCCATATTTGTCAAGTGGTTGCCAATAGAGAAAGGAATGCAACTATGCCATTGCAACCTGTAGTTGAGATGAGACCATTTGCACAATGGGGATTAGACTTCATTGGGGTTATTAACCCAAATTCTTTAGATTCCCATAAATTCATACTCACAACTACAGATTATTGCACTAGGTGGGCAGAAGCAATTCCTACGAAGCATGCTACTACGGATGTGGTAATAAAATTCCTCGAAGATCATATCGTAACAAGGTTTGGAATGCCCGATTCTATTGTAAGTGATAATGGTAAGGCTTTTGTTTCCACTCAATTTGCAAATTGGGCATATGATAATAAGGTGAGTTTAAAGTTTTCGTCTAACTATTACCCTCAAGGCAATGGTTTGGCAGAATCTTCAAATAAAAATTTGTTAACCATCATTAAGAAGTTATTGGAAAAGAATTCTCGGGATTGGCACAACCAATTAAAATTTGCTCTTTGGGCAGATAGGACTAGAGAAAAAGAATCAATAGGGAATACACCTTATCATCTAGTTTATGGGCAAGATCCAAATTTTCCTACAAATTTGAAGCTTCAAACCCTTCGTTTCACACAAGAATACCTTGGAACTGATAATCACATTGAGGCTAGATTAAGTCATCTAATGCACCTTGATGAAAAAAGAGAAGAAGCCATGCTCCACATGAGCAAACATCAAGATGTGGTCAAAATATGGTTTGATAAAAGAGCCAAAATTAAGTCTTTCAGGATCTCGGACTTGGTTTTATTGTGGGATAAAAAACATGATGAGAAAGGGGATCACAAAAAGTTTGATTGTCTTTGGTTAGGTCCTTATCAAATTTTTGAAATCCTAGGGGAGAATACTTTCAGACTAAGAACTTTGGATGGGAAATATTTGATGTTACCGGTTAATGGGCAAGTTCTAAAGCATTATTTTAGCCCTTAAATCATGTGAGATTTGTATCATATTGTACATTTGTATATGATTTTTTGGTTTTGATGTTGGTTTTGCATTTCTGTTTTGGTTTCAAGTTGTGTGTTGGTCCTTTGGACACTTTTGGTTTGTTTTAAAAAAAAAAAAAAGCAAGATGTCAACTTATGTCCTTATGAATGTTGACTAAGACTAGGAGAATATGAAACATCGGAATTGTATTGCAGAAAGCTCCACGAATATCGCAAACACATTAAAGAATATCGTTTGGAACTTGTGATGCATGAAGTTGTCAATTTTATAAATTATGGCAAAGTAGGTGGTATACTCCATCCGCATTTCAAAAGGAGCAATGCATTCATATCTCATGTTACATTCCACATTGCATATACATTTCATCTCAGTTGCATCTTCATTTCATATACAATCATTGAAAAGGTGTCGAATCCTCTTAGGGTTATTACATAACATATATTAAAAGGATCCTAAGGTTGGGAACTGATGCCCGAACTATCTTGAACCAAGCACGTTCTACACATATTAAAGAGGATCTTGAGCAAAATGGTCAAAACCATACTTGGAAGAAAAGGTGAGGCGAAAGGAGTATTTCGTGTCTATCCTATCATGCAACATAATCCTTAAAATAGTGGTTTTTACCACTCCCATAGTGCTTAAAGCCTAAAATTAGAGTAGTAAGGATAGGGTTAAATCCTCATCGAACTTAGGTTGAGGATCCAACTCCCCAAAGCTCTGATTTGACCTTCATGGAGTAGTAAGGATAGGGTCTAATTCTCATCTCGCTTAGGTTGAGAATTCGATTCCCCAAAGCTTCTATTTTGCCCACTCAAGAACTTGAAATTCCAAAGAAAATATTTTTCATTCTACTTTCATTCATCATTAATATTGGATTGGAAGGATCGTACTACATGTCCCTTGCAAGGATGGGTAGTCATCCCCAAGGTCCAAGAAATCAAAAGTAGAGCCAAATCATGGATTATGGGGTTGATCTCCATCGGGGCTATAGATGCCTGATTGGCAGTGGAGTATGCTCATGCGTGGCAACATGTCTTGTCTAAAAGCAAGACCACTGATTGCTCAAACGGACAGGCTAGCCTGATAGTTTCATCCATAACAGGTTAAATCATTTTGTTCAAGATGAGGTAATGAACTCCAGATCAGAGTAGTAAGGATAGGGTTAAATTCCCATCTCGCTTAGGTTGGGAATCCTATTCCCCAAAGCTCTGATTTCACTTACACTTGCACATGGGTTCAAGATGGTAGGGGCACATAACCAACTTTGGGATCTAGTAAATTAATTCAATATACATATATTTGGTCCTAAGAGGGTTTGACAGTTTTAATATGTTTGTTCATGATACTAGAAAGTTTGAGCCTTTGCAAAGCAGGTTGTTATATCTCTAACATATTTGTCATACATCAAATCCTGCACAAATCATTCATAGCTTCTCATATGCATACGAATCATAAGTGAAATTGACAATGGAAAGTTGAACGAGTTTCAAATGATAGGGAATGAAGCACATTGCACACACCGAGCTGATGCTTAATAATTCTAATGCTTCATGTATTTCTCGTCTAGTTTCATTCTTGGGATATTTGCTGACGCTTGTATTTGAGTCTTTGAATGTGTTCAGGTTGAGTTCTCATCGAAATGCTCAGGAGCATTTCCCAGTAGAGTCGCCATTTGTTGTGGCTGCTCCACAACGTACCCCAAAATTGGGGACCCACCATTTTTGCATGTGTTCCAAGAAGACCGAAGTGGCCCATATGCTAAAGATCAAAGAAAAAACAAAACACCACAAGGAGAAAAAGTGTCGCGATATCGCGACATGTTGCATTTTTGTGGCCAGAACAAAAGAAAGAAAAAGTGTCGCGATATCGCGACATGTTGCATTGTCACGGCCAAAAGAGAAAAAGTGTCACGATATCGTGACATGTTGCATTGTCATGGCACAAAAGAAAAAGTGTCACGATATCGCGACATGTTGCACTTTCAGGCCAAAAGAGAAAAAGTGTCGCGATATCGCGACATGTTGCATTGTCACGGCCAAAAGAGAAAAAGTGTCACGATATCGCGACATGTTGCATTGTCGACACTTTTTCGTGACATGTTGCATTATCATGGCCAAAAGAGAAAAAGTGTCGCGATATCGTGACATGTTGCATTTTCGCGGCCAAAAGAGAAAAAGTGTCGCGATATCGCGACATGTTGCATTTTCGCGGCCAAAAGAGAAAAAGTGTCACGATATCGCGACATGTTGCATTTTCACGGCCAAAAGAGAAGAAAAAGTGTCACGATATCGCGACATGTTGCATTTTCATGGCCAAAAGAGAAGAGGAAGAACAAGAAAGAAAAAGTGTCGCGATATCGCGACATGTTGCATTTTCGCGGCCAAAAAAAGAAAGAAAAAGTGTCGTGATATCGCGACATGTTGCATTTTCGTGACCAAAAAGAAGAGAAAGAACAAGAAAGAAAAAGTGTCGCGATATCGCGACATGTTGCATTTTCATGGCTAAAAGCAACAAAAGAGAGCAAGGAGACAAAAGTGTCACGATATCGTGACATGTTCCATTTTCGCCAAGGTAATGTTTTCAACGACTCGCATAGTGACGTGGACATAAGGACAAAATCCAATGAATAAGACAAAACGTTACATAAGGAATATTTAATGATTTGAAATCATTTAAGATGGTCGTTACACATGAAAGGAAACGGACGCAAGCCCATGTGGAGAAAATGAAACGAAGGGCCACAAAATAGAAATGAAAAGCCTTTTTGGAAACCAAAACACATGCATGCACAAGGGAAGGTGAAACGAATAGCCATTGGAAAATGAAACGAAAATCCATTGGAAAATGAAACGAAAAGCTTCCTGAAAATTTTAAATACGCCATTCAAAGATGTTTAGAAGGGTTGGAAATTGCTATGAGCAGAGTTGCAGATTTGAAGGCAAGAGGGCCATTCTGGACCTGTTTGAGTCATTTTTCTTCCATGGACTGGTTTGGGAAAACCAAAAATTTTGCTATTGTAAAATGACACATTTTTAATGCAGAAGTTTTCAGAAATTTGCATCTTATGGGCAAGAAAGAAGGAGATTCTCTTTGCATGCTATGGATTTAATGTCTATTTCTTTTCTCTTTTTCAGATTTCGAGTTTGTAGATGGAGTTAATGCAAGTTTGCTTGGTTTGCTTCATGTGAATATTTGAAATCTGAAATTTATTTTAAACCCTAGGAACCAAGCACTTAGTCTATGGGGATTGTGCTTGTTTTGCAAGTCCAATAGGTTAGGTTGCATGCATGGAGACCTCACATCTTCGGTTTTGTCGAAATAGGATAGCATCATACTGAATGCATTTTATTTTCAGTTTTCTGCATTTCATTTTCATTTTTCTGCATTTTATTTTTTCCAAAAATTTTAACTTATTTTAAATTTTCAGGCATTAAAATAAACATTTAAAAAATTTCAAAATCCAAAAAAAGAACAATGACCAAACACTCAAGTTTAAATAAGATCCAACATTGCCCCTTGTTTACAGCTTACTTGCAATCACTAAGGTGTTCCAAGCATTTAAATTGAATATCTTTATTTGAGATTACTAATACACATATGCAAATGCTAATACAACGGAGACCTTGGAGAAGTTGTTTGTTTAACTTCTTTGCAAGAGGGGATTTGGAACCCAAATCCTAAAGGAGAGTGTACTTTCACAACTGGGTGAAAATACCACTCAACAAGTCCAAGAAAAGGTATCCTCCCAATTTCACTATGAACTCTCTTGAGAGGCACATGCTGAAGTATGATTCTAATTCAACCACTACTACTTCTTGAATAACAATGATTTATGATATACTATGTAAAAAAATAGGAATATCCTTGACTACTCCCATCATTTTTTCTGGTATTACGTCCAACTACAATATTCCTAGAATATTTATTGTGTATTCCATCCCCATTACTTTGCAAACTACTTTCGACATGACAATAGTTGCAACATCAGAGTCAATCATATAGCTATGCACAATCCACCCCTCCATTCTGAGTGACAAATAGAATAGGATGGCCTATTCCTTCTAGTGGCTAAAGTCGAAAGTTTATGCATCAACACTTTTTGGGAATGAATATTCTTTTGGTCCTTCATATTCTTAAGAGACTCTTGCTATAAGTCAACCTGTCCAGGTAACTACAGTGTACCATATAAGCTCACTTTTGCAAGTATCTTCTTCATATTTTGCACAATGTTATAATTAGAAACACCATGAGCTTTTTATTCTATCATGCGCTCATACTTATCCTGATATTATTATGTAGCTTCCACTCATTGTCATTTAGTCAATAATTGGTACTTAAGGCGCTCCAATAAGATAAAATATTACTACTTGGCCCTTGTACCAGGTACTTTTATTAGCAGTTGAACTTCTTCATTTTACATTTTTAGTTTTGTAGGAATATTCAAAGGCTCTAACTCCATTGGGTCTACAATCATAGGCTTATTTCTAGATCTCATAAGAACTTAAAATTGTAAAGAGGGTACCATAAAATTGTGATCAGCCTCCATTATCATATTGACTTGGCTATTGATAGAAATGTATGCTAGCATTTGCACATAGTTAATATGCACCATGCATGTATCTTATCCATGAGGATAATTACATGTTGAGAAACAATACACCTTATTTGATGTGCTACTTTCTTCATTTTCTAACACCGTTGTGCTCCTCTTAGGACCCTTTCTAGTAGATGCTTGCTCTCGAGCAATTGGTGGAGTTTGAAATCTCATTGACTAAAAATAAGCTTTTTCTTGATTCTTCCTTACTACAGTCAATTCATTGGACATTGTTCTTATAGTTGAATTAGCATATTTTATATCTTATAATAACTTAATGTAAGGATCAAAATTTGAGGATGCAAGAGGTGCTGGTAAAATTAGAGGTATCAGTGGGGTAGGCAATAATAATGAAACAGACAACACTGATAGTGCTTGAAAAGGAATAGATGATGACAGCTATAGTGCAATTGATGGAGGTAATTGTGGGATAACTGGTGCAAGAATTTATGGAATTTGAAGTGAAGTGATTTGAAGTGAACTCAAGATCCATGAGGGAACTAGGTACATAGAAGGCATAGGCTATGAGAATGCACCAAAATATAAGTGTTGTGGAAGTTAAAGGATAGGCATGGTCGCTTTTGAGGGAATATTGCCTATGGCGATCAAGTCAAATATTGTCTTTTGCGTCTAAGTGTACATATCTAGAAATATATTTACATTGGCCTATCGAACCGCCATGTCAATGTCAGAGTTATATACTATGAGATAATAAAATACAGCTTGTTCATGTGTGGGCCAAAGACCGTCAAGAACCCTTTGCTAACTCCGGGTGAACTTGACATTGAAATAAACTATCTCCTCCTATGGGTGCCTTTATATCATGGTAAATTAATACAATAAGGAGAATGGATCGGCCTACTCATGTAAATTCTTGATCAAATTTTTTTCCAACTAATCCCATGTTGTGATAATGGTGGGTTGCAAAAATCGATACCAATACAACAACTTTCCTCTTAGTGATAACACCAACAAGCTTACCATAATATCTTCATCTATAATATAGTGGATCATAGCCAAAGAAGCCACATCTTGAATATGCTCATAGGTGGTTTTACCAGTACCATCATAGGTCGGTAAAGCCTTCAAAGTTTCTTTAGGAACTAGATTTTGTGCTTGTAAGTTCAAGGCTCTAGAGCTATTCCATGCTAGAAACTACCTTGGTGGTTGTGGCTATTGCAGCAATGGATTCTAAGCCATGTGGACTGGTGTGTGTGGTTGAGCTTGAGGAATGCTAGTAGTAGTACTAACTGGACTAGTAGGAGTATAAAACACACCATCTAATCACAAGGATGTTGTGGATGATGTATGATATGTATTAGGTAATGATGATGTGCGATGTAAAGTAACTAGTTGAGGATGATACCCTAACCTTTGGGTATCAAGTTCATAGAAATTAATGGAATTTTTAGTATTCTTGGCCTTCGATCTCGTAATCATGAAGTACAACTTTTGCTACCCTCATGTTTGGAGATTTTTGGGTACAATCAAGTCACCATATATTCTAATTATACAACATGAAGGTGAACATCAAACCTTAATACTATTGAAAGTGGAACTTTTGAGGTCCCACTGGGTATGCCAAAAATGATTGTAAAATACTTGTCTAATTAATAAAAACTATGTTTGTGCACCCTATACATGACCAACATTGAAATTCCAAAGGAAAGGAATATCCTTCGTACCAATATCCAGAGAGGGTTGACTCCCTTGCTAAATCCTACACTAGTTTAAGACTAGAGTTATAGGAAAGAAATTGGAAATAATAGAAAGAAAATCACACACAACATCATTTGTAAATTTAGAAGCCTTGTATCTTCTATTGATACAGAGAACTTGAGAAGTTTTCTTGTAGAATGTCTAACCTCCTCTTTATAATGAAAAATGAGTAGTATTTATAGAGGATTTTGCCTCTTTTATTAAATGCACATGAGGACAAAAGAATCATAGATTAGGAACCATAGTAAGAAAATTTCTCTTTGGAAATATTAAAAATCATCCTTTCAACACAACAATCCATATTTTAAGAAAATTCATCTAGGAAATCAGTATTTTTGGGTGTCGACGTATGGGAAAACTATAAGGTTCAGTCGTTGATTGGAAAAATTTGCTATTTAAAAAATATACTTCTTAAAAATGATGAAAATCACTTGGTAATTTTCATATTGCTACTCTCCTTGATTGAGATTCACAACTTGAGTTATTATTTGCCACAAACATTCAATGCTTTCTATTCTCCTGCCTTGGGTGTTCTTGAAAACCCATGATGTTGTTGATAGCGTAATTCACCCGAATCAGACCATAAGTGAATTATGATTTACTCCTTTCATGATGTGTGTTAGTGGAGTGGGTGTCTTTCCTTGATTTAATGAACCATATGCCCTTTCTAATTAAAATAGAAATCATATTCTCCTTCTAGTAAAAAATACCTTTAATAGTCATGTTGTTCTCTTTTAAATCAAGGTTTACCTCCAAAATAGGTGAAAGGGGCTATCGCCTTCCTCTTGTGGTAAACACAATTGAATTTTTAACATTACTTCATGTGCCTTCCCTTGAACTCAACATTTATAACACGTTCACCCCTAGAAGGGGCGAATGCAGCTTTCACCTCTCAACCAGGGTGAATGTAAGGTTGACTTTTCAAAATTTGTGGTTGATGATGTTCACCTATTTTTACCATTTATGATGCGTTCACCCCTCGGAGGCACAAATGGAGCTTTCTCCCCTCAACCAAGGTGAACATAAGGTTGAATTTTTAAAGTCGGATGCTCTGAATATGTTCACATCAACTTGGGGTAAATGAAGCGTTCACGCCCCCTTTGAGGAAAATGCACATCCCTTGGAAAGTTACCCATTTTTACTAAGTTTTTTAATGCCTTCAAAATTTTTGCCAATCACACCTCAACTTGGCCAATGTGTTGAGCGAACGTATTTTCTCCATGTATTTGAAGACGTTCACCCCAAAATAGGATGAACAAAGCTTTTGCCCCAATTTTGGGGAGAACACATTTTTTCCTACATTTCAACTTTGGGTGATGTCAGTACTTAGCCATTTATTAGAAATTGATTATTTATTAATGTATTTTTCTTCTTTTTTTTTCCAATGAGGGGCGCTTAGGAATTTCACCCCTCAATTGGGACAAACGCATCTGCCTAATTATTTCATTCCTTTTGCATCCTCCTTGAAGTGAGGCGAGTAATATTTTCACCCATTTCTTAAGGTGAACACAATTTTAATTGAAGCTCTCATCAATTTTCAGTTGCTTCATAGGTGATCCAAACCAGATTTTCAAATGCATTCACTAGGTCATTTTCCTTAAAAAAACCCATTATTTTCAAGCCAAAAGGATGTAGGGAAACAAATAAGGAAAGAAAATATAAATGCAACATATTATATCGGTCAAATACTATAACATAATATTACTATACTTGTTGATATTTGCCTATTTTTCATCAATACACTTTTACCAAAATTTTAATATGGCATATTACAAAAACTACCAATAGATATATGTGGAAGACATTGGTTAACTAAAGATGAGTTCTACTAAAATGTACTTCATGTTTGTAGACTTGATATATACAATAAAAACTTTATTGTGAAGCTTTGAAAATGAATATCCCTTATACATGCAATAAGAAATATTAAAACTTGTGATGGAATATTCAAGTCAATCATGTATCATGAAGGTCAACAACATTTAATAATTATAATAATTTTTTTAGTGTATGAAGAATAATAAATATTTTATAAATGTTGCTCTAATATCCTTAGCTTTGACTTGTATGGAATGACCATGATTATTCTTAGACCAAGTTATACATCCAATTTTTTTAAAATAAAACATATGGAACATAGTTAGTGTTGGAGGTATTACATTATTTGATACAATTGAGTACCACTGAGTACTATTCTAAATATTTATATTAGGAGTGTGTTTCATATTTGTCAATAACAGGTGTCAAGTTGTTAATACTATTTATATATCATGTAATTAAGTGTGAGTTATGAGTGCAAGGTGTCAAATGTGCAAGTGTAAGTTATGAGTGAAAGGTGTCAAGTGTGCAATTGAAGAGTCATGAGTAATTTGTGTCAAGAGTGAAAGTGAAGAGTCATGTGAGATGTGTCAAGATGATAAGTATGAGGTTATTTAATCATGCAAGACATTGCAATAATGTAAGGTATATTAAAGGTTGCATTTCTTGTGAGTTGGATGAAAGCAAAAATCAAGAGTATTGAAGAATTTTTAAATTAAATTTATATATTGGATATAAAGATTCATGCCATGTAACAAGTTTGATGTATTTTCTTTTATTATCAATAAAGTTTCTTTATCTTTGCAATATTATTTGTTTTGATAATAAGATCTTGGGAAATATTAACATGTGAAATATTATAGCACATTTGCTAACAATGGTATTACAACCACTTTAGTAAAATTTATCCAGGTTGGAGAGAGAAATATATTATGAAGAGATTGAAGGAATATTGAAAAAAAGCTAGCACCAACTTTTTGTGTGAAAGTTGGAGAAGGACGTGTAGAGATATTTGAGATCTTAGATTAAGATTGAATATTGGACTAGTGGCCCACGTGATATTTTTATAAGAAGAGTTTTTTTATTTAAATTCCATGTGATAATTAAATTTTGGGAAGATTTAAAGAAGAGTTTGTTTATTTAAATAAATTTTTGAAAGATATAAGGTTAAATTGATTTGATTAATTTTTTATTAGGATAAATAAGGGATTAAAATTTTTAATTGAGTTGAGTGAAGGTTGATTATTGAGATTTGAATATTGATTGTGAAATTAAATTTAGGGAGACATAAGAAGAAATTAAAAATTAAAAATTAGAGGAAAGAATTAAAAATTAAAAATTTGGGAGTAAGAAAAAGAAACATGAATTGAAAATTTATTAATTAAAGTTGACTGAATGAAAACTTGAGTTTAGAGATAGATTTAAATTATGGAAAATACAAAAATATTCCTTTATGAATCATGAATTTTAAAAGGACCAATATTTAGATCATGGAAAAATAAAATGAAATCAATTCTCATTGTTGAAAATCTTTGGTAAATAGTAAATGGAACAACGAACAGGCTAGAAGATGAAAGTGGAAAATAAAAATTTAAGGATGATGATGCAAGAGCCCTTATGCTAATCACATTTGACATAATAGATGAAATTCAACCTTATATAAGTGAAGTATAGACTTTAAAAACTACTTGGGAAACATTATGCGAAATATTTGAAGGAAAGAATGAAACGACTATCATGCATTTGTAGTCATAATTGTTTGTTAAAATTTTATGAGAACTTATCATTTGAAGGACAGTGAAATTAAAAACTAAGTTTATTTTCCAAGTAACATTAAGAGCACTCCCAAAAACATTAAGAATTTTAGTCATTTTTATTTAAGTTATATATAAAAAAAAAACATATCCTTTGATGAATTAGTTAATATTCTTCAAGAATATGAAGTGGAAAATCTAGTCAAATATGAAATGACTAATAATGATTTGATATCAAATAAAATATATTAAATAATATTGTTTCATCATCTCAATCTCAACCTAAATGGAGGAGAAGATATTATCACATATACAATATGGAAGGTCATATCACAAGCTATTGTAGATATAATTCTCTATATCAAATGAATAGAACTTTTTAAGGGTTCCAACCGAGACAATATTAGTCTTGATGCCTGCCTCTACAACAACAATGACCAAAAGAATATAAAAAATTAAATATAGTTCAAGAAATAGAAAATAAGGATGAAAATAAAATAATATGTTGGAGATGTTACATTATTTGGTACATTTAAGTACCATTGAGTACTATTATAAATAATTAGTTTAGAAAGTGTATTTAATATTTGTCTAAATTATGTGTCAAAGAGTGAAGATTATTTATGTGTTATGTAATAAAATGTGCAAGATGTCAAGAGTGCAAGTCTGAAGTGTGCAAATATTGTGAGAGTGCAATGTGTCAAGTATGCAAGTGAAGAGTCATAGGTGATAGGTGTCAAGTGTGTAGGTGAAGAGTCATAAATATGTGTCAATATGTAAAATAGGAGTTTATGTAATCATGAAATTTTATCATAATATGAGGTATGTGAAAGTTTGTATCTCCCATGATTTATAAGAGAGAAAAAATCATGAGTATCATGATATATTAGAGATAAATCTCTATTTAATGTAATATTTTATAATATTATGTAATACAAATGTATGTGAGAAAGCTTTATTTATAAATGTAATAGTGAAGTTCTTATTGTGAGATACTTTTGTTACTTTTTGATGTGATTTGATGTGATTATTTTGATCCTGGAGAAATTTACCTATAGGATTTTAAGGTTTAATTGCTAATAGTAAGGGTTATGCGTAAGGGGTTGGACTCAAAATGTACTTGTAAAAAAATGGTGAATCCGAATCAAAATCAAGGTGAATCATGGAGAATTCTAAGCAAATCAAATCGAGCATCTTCACACCAAACTTTGGGGTATTTGAAGCCCTAAAATGGAAGTTCATATTTGGGGCCACTTTTGACCAATTAAAGCAACTTATAAATTCATAAAAATACCACTATTAGATCAGGCTTGAAAAGAACTTTCCAACGAGTACAAATATGCCTATGTTTGGATATATATTATGGGAAATTAACCCTAAGAAAAAATTGATCCTAAATTTTTTAGGCGAATGGGCCAACATCGAGGGCCCTCATATTCGTCAATTTCCAATTTTAGAAATCCTAATATTAGCCCAATTGGTGAATATTTGCCACTATGCATAATCTTTCTAATAGTTGTATCAAAGCCTTTGTGGTTCAAGTGACATCTTTATTGAAAGCATGAAGAGGAGGATATTATCACATTGAAGGTTTTTGAAGGATTAAATGTTGAATTTTTGCAAAGAAGAGATGAATTTGAAGGGGTGGAGGTGTTGAAGAAATTGTTGAGAAGACAAAGATATTGGAGTGAATAGATTGATGTGTTGAATATGTGAGAAGATATTGGCATTGAGGATACTATTGTGTTGAGGACATGAAGAGTGTTAAGGAGATTTACGTTAAGGAATGTGAGGAAGTATTGGTTGAATGAGTGAATAAGAAAATATTCTCTAGAGAAAAATGTAGATTTTTTTGTGAAAAGAGGGATGATGATTGAAAGGAGAGAGATCATTTTGAAGAAACCAAAGTGCATTTTGACTAGTTTGAGGTAGAGAGTGGAACATGAAGAGTTGATAAAGTCTGAAGTAGATAGTAGCATGTAAGAGTTGAAAACTTTTGGAGAGTAGAGGTTTGAATGTTTGAGCTAAAAGTACTATGGGAACTTGTGTTGTGTTGCTATATAGAATATGAGTGCTTATGTCGTGTTTGAGCTAAATAGATTGAGTGCTTGTGTCATGTCTAAGATAGGTAGACCATGAGCGGCCATGTTGAAGTGTTTAAGCTAAGAGGAATGAAAGCACTTGAGCCATAGAGGAATATCCATGTCAAAGTTTACCTAAACCAAAGATAAGAATGTGAGAAGTGCATTTTAAAGGAACAAGAAACATTTACACAATGCTTATGGAGGAGGAAATCTTGGATGCAATAGAAATGTTTGATTTTGAAGTGAAAAAATTCCCAAGGTAATTGCCACGTGTGTAAAAGATAAAAGATGAGCGCCAAAGGTATCATTTAATCCTTAGTCGCATATTAATAATTTAGTGCATAATTAAAATCATGATTTTATTAAGTTTAGGAGTTATAAATTTTGAATTTTATAATTATAAGCTTAACCTTTGGATATAAAAGAAATTATTATGGAATGAATTAATAAATGAAAGATATAAGAAAACTAAACATTGGAAATTTGAAATGAAGTTTGAATTAATAGGAGTGTGGATGAAATTGAAATTTAAAAGTGAAATTGTGTAATTGAATTGATTTTTTTGAAGAGATAAGAAGAAAATTAAACTTGAGTGTGAAATTGAGAATAGAATATTGATTGTAATTTTTGAAAAATTGAGACACAAAACGAAATTTTAAATAATTGAATTTGAAAATTGATGAATGAATTGAAGAGTGATAAAAATTTAAAATTGAAACTTAGAGAAGAAATTGAAGATTTGAAAAATTGAATGATTAAAGAAGAGATAAGAATTTGAAATTATAAACTGGGAGTTATAAGAAGTGAATTTGAAAGATTGAATTTAAAAAATAGAAATTGAAAATGGAAAGAAGAAAGCTTCATCAAAGAAAAGTGTGGTTAAAGATAAGATATCAAGAAATCATTTTGAAAATATCACTAAAGTTGGAAACAATGGAGCACCCAAATTAATGGAATGTCTACATCTCATTTATGAGAAAAAAAAAATACCTTTAATACTTCAACATTGTTTACATTGTTTTCTCAAGAATTCTCATAACCATGCATACAAGGTTGGTTATTCTGAAAGATAAGACAAAAGGAAAAGAATTGAAGACCAAATCAACAATGAAATATGAATTGAAGGATTAAAATATATTTCAAAACCATGTGCAATGAATATCAAGAGATGTAATTGTAGCAATAGGTTTGGACATGAAGAAGTAAAATGTTAGATTCTTTATCCATGTAAATTCAATGAAAGGAATAATAATCCTCAAAAATATTTTTTAGCACACGTAGAAAAGTTACAATGATATATTGAACAAAATATTGATGATGAGGTTGGATAAAATTCTTTAGAAACTTGTATTTAAAACAATTCCAAAAGCTATAAAAGTTACTACCAAAGTATGAGAAAAATGGATAGTTCAAGGGTTAATGGAGAAAAGAACAACATCAATAGCAATATTAGAAGATGAACCAGGATGAATACCAAAGACGAATATTGAAGAGTAAAAGTCTTCACACCAAATAATGTAACACAGATGGTTGTTGGAAATATTACATTATTTGATATATTAAAGTACCATTGAGTACTATTGTAAATAATTAATTTAGGAAGTGTGTTTGATATTTGTCTAAAGTATGTGTCAGAGAGTGAAGAATGTTTATGTGTTAAGTTATAAAGTGTGCAAGGTGTCAAAAGTATAAATGTTAGTTGTGACAGTGCAAGGTGTGAAGTATGCAAGTGAAGAGTCATAGGTGACAGGTGTCAAGTGTGGAAGTGGAGAGTCATAAAGATGTGTCAAGATGTAATGTGGGATATTATGTAATCATGAGATTTTTATCATAATGTAAGACATGTGACAGGTTGCATCTACAATGAGTTAGAGGAGAGCAAAAGTAATAAGTATTATGATAAATTGGAGATAAATCTTGATGAAATATTATATTTTAGTCTTATGTAATTTTAATGTATATGATAAAGATTGATTTATGAATGTAATAGTGAAGTTCTTATTTTACAATACTTGTGTTACTTGTTGATGTGATTTGATGTGATTATTTTGATCTTGGAGAAATTTACTTTTGATATATTAAGGGTTAATTGCCAACATAAAAGCGCTTATGGGAAGAATTGTAGACAATGAATATAAGGACCAAATTGAGAAAGAGTATGACAAGAATAATAATACAAATCATTTAAATATATCTAAAGGCATAAATATTTTCGATAATAAAATAAAATTCACTAAAAAAAAGAAACAAGAATAAATAAATGGTATGGATTAAAACCAAGAGTGTTTTAGAATTGTAATATTTTTTAGAAGACCAAACCAAAAACATGTCACAAAAAAATTACATTAGGGGTAGGTCAAAAATTAAAACAAAACAAGATCATGGATATGGTAAAATATATTCATGAAAAAGAATAAACTTTGACAAGCATTGTAGGAACAGGTCAATAGAATAGTGTTAGAATTTTGAGTAGTATGAGAGCCAAACCCAAAGAATGAAGACATGAATCAGATATTGAAGGTAAAATCCTTTAGACCTAAAAATATAATATGGAAGGTGTTGGAGGTATTACATTATTTGATACCATCGATTACCATTAAGTATTGTAAATATTTAGATTAGGAGTGTGTTTCATATTTGTCAATAGTATGTGTCAAGTTGTGAAGAGTGTTTATGTGTCATGTAATTAAGTGTGAGTTATGAGTGAAAGGTGTCAAGTGTGCAAGTGTGAGTTATGAGTGAAAGGTGTCAAGTGTGCAAGTGAAGAGTCATGAGTGATAGGTGTCAATAGTGAAGTGAAAAGTAATGTGAGATGTGTCAATATGAGAAGTAGGAGGTTATGTAATCATGAGAGACTTTGTCATAATATAAGGCATATGAAAGGTTGTAACTCCCGTGAGTTAGATGAGAGCAAAAGTCACGAGCATTGAAGATTTTTTTATGTAAAGTTATATATTGGAGAAAACGTTCAAGACCATGTAACAATGTTAATGTATTTTCTTTTATTATCAATAAAGCTTCTTTATATTGTGTAATGTTGTTTTCTTTGATAATAAAAATTTGGGAAATATTAACCTATGAAATATAATAGCAAATTTTCTAACAATTAGATTCCTTTAATGGTTATGTTTGAATAGTAGTTATTTTATATATTTTTACATTCAGGATAGTTATGCTTAATATAATTTTGTGGATGCATGATGAATTTAAAGAACTAGAGAAAATTTAATTGGATTCATCATTGTTTTAGAAAATATATCAACAACCTACCAGTATCTTAGTTATTATATAATTATTGATACGAGTTTTTGCATTACTATGATTTATATGTTGAGTAGTAAATTATAAGTTAATTTTTGAAGGATTTTGTTCAAAATTGTCAAGAATATGCCTATGTTGCTATTAATCAATAAAGAAACTTTCATTTTAAGGTTTTTATAATGTATTATATTGATTTTTTACTCTGGGATGATGAGTTTGTGGTAAAGCTATAATGATTCTTTTAAGGTACTTGATATTTTAACCATTTAAAACTGGCCTTAGTTAATTAGAACTATTCCATAAATTGTACGTGACATTAAATAGATTTATTCTATATACATATTGACAAAAACTAAATGCATATTTTGATAAATTGTTAACTAGCTTTGAGCAACAAAAAGTTCAATTTTAATAAAATTGGATAAATTTATCTCTATCATTAACTTCTCAAGAGAGGCATGATCCTGGTTAATAGATGTTATTGGTTCAAAGTTGATTGGAAATCATCTTCTCATCTGCTTCTCAATTGTTTGGTATTTCAGGAAGTATTCTCATCCAATTTTTGTTGGCTTGGATTGTCTTGGGTGTTTTCCAACTCAAATTTTGATTGTTTTTCTCAATGGAATACTCCTTTTTCCTTACCCAGACTTAGGTGTTTTTTGAGGTTTCTTTTACCTCATGTGATGTAGGGTTTTTGGAAGGAGCAAAACACCAGAGTTTTTAAATAAAACGAAATGACGAACCTCCAATTAATCTCTCAAATTCTTTGGAGGACGGTTGAAATTTTTTTGTGTGCCTTAAAGGATATGGATTTCTCGATGGCTCTCATTCCAAATGAAATATTTCTTGAGGAGAGACCCTAGATGTTATGTTTGTTAGACCCCTCCACCTAGTGGTTGGTTTAAATTAAATTTTGATGCGGCTTCTAAAGGAAACCTTGGAGTGGTCGATTCTAGGGGGTTCATTCATGATAGTAATGGAAGTATTATTCTGATGTTTGCTGAAGATATTAGTGTCTAATATTCCCACTTTGCGTAAATAAGAGCTAATTTTTTAGGGGTTTATTTGATTAAAGACTTAGGAATTCAAAAATCTATCATTGAAGGCGATTCTTTAAATGTCATAAATATGTTGAAGAGGACCTGTCAGGTAAGTTGGAAGGTGGCCAACCTGATTGATGAAGTCATAGGGATTATTCGATCTTTGGACAATATTTTGATTGTGCACGTGTTTAGGGAGGGTAATGAAGTGGCGAAATTGATGGTAAATATCGAAGCTTCTCATTCGAGATTTTTTTTTGGTAGAGGGACTTCCCTCTAGAGTTTATTTGTTGTTCTAATAATGATATCCATTAATTGCTATCAGGAGGCTAGTCTTCAACAACTATGGTTGGGACTATTTTGGTGCAGTCAAAGATGTTGAAGTGTAGCATGGTTGAATCTGGGTTAGAGGTGGCCAACATTTATTTCTTAGGCTTGGCGGGGTTTTTTCCTATTAAAAATTTGAAATTTGAAAGTTTTTTCCCCCTTTGATGCTTGCATCTAGATCCGTATTGAAGCTTCCTTAGATTTCATTGGATTTCATTTTATTTTCTGTACACCATCCTTTTCCTTTATTTTTTATTTTTTTGTATGCTATTGGGATGCGCCTTGTTTTACTGTTCAATTTTGGACTACCCCTCTTGTGTCTCCTATTGGGATTCAATGGTGGTGGTGGATGTTCCTTTGGAATCGATGTGGGGTGGTTATCCAGGTTAATTTTATTCCCCTCTCTTGGGATGTGTATTTGGGTAATCATTGTTGGGTTTGGCTTTATTACTTGTGTATGTTGGTCCTTTACCATGATATTGCCTTAGTGTCACCATTCTTGGTGATTACTTCTAGTAATCATAAACCTATATGAAGGCTTGTTTTATCTAGGCTATATGGTTACGCATGGAGGGGTTTTTTATTTTGATATATGACGAATGACCTTTTCCTTCTCCTCTTTCTTGCTCCTAGGAATTAGCTTATTGTTGATAAGGATGGCAAGGTGTATGTGTTATTTTTATTCGAGCCTTGGTATTATGTGATTCCTCTCTTAGCTAGTGGTTTCTTTATTATTTTGAGCACACTATTATCTTTGTATTTTGGGTGGAGGAGCATTGTTTCTTCCTTGGTTCTTCCTGGTGTTCTTGGGTATCCTGTACCGCTAACTTTTGTGGTTGGCTTGGGCGGTATGACTTTACCTGTGAATATGGTGGATGCCTATTTTTGTTCAAGATTGCTATGGAGCCTTCTATGCTTTTTGTTTGTTCGGGTGTTGTCTTATTTGGTTTTCTATTGTGGAAGTGTGTACTATTGAGGAGTGGGAGAGTTGTGCATATATTGAATATGGGTAAAGCTAATCTATTTGAATCTAATTTGAGAAATATTAAATCTCGAGTGGAGTTGCTTCCTTGAATATTGATGAGGAGGTTAAACCTATTTTGAAGAATAGTGGTTTGTTGGAGTGTGTCCAAAAATTTCATGGACATAACCTGATGCTCTATAAATGGATGGTGGTGATGTGGAATGATAGGTGGGTGAGAATCAGGTCTTGATCTTTGGAGGTATCTATAGATTTTATCAGTTGCACTACTAGTCTGGTGTTGGATGGTGTTTATCATAATAGGGATAGGCATTCACTATTGAAAAAAACTAGTTTCTTCTTGGATGGTAAGAAATTTCTACCTGAAATCTAAAATGGCTACAACACCAAGGCCTTATCTCCATCATGGGATAGGGTGGCTAAGGTCATTATGGACTATTTTACTTTGGATTCTATGTATGATGTCATACGTAGTTTCCATACCATATTTTTGAATCATCTTAGGAGATAAATATGGATGAATATACCCTTATTCTTATTCCATTCTATGAGGAAGTCTATGATGGATGTGCAAGGAGGGCACGACTAGTTTCCCCTTCACCAGGGATTGGTCCTTTTAGTATTTGAGCAAGCGGTGATGGATAAAGGGATCATGGTGGAGGATATTATATAATTATTAGCTAATTTCTTGATTCCTATGGAATCTAAGCCTTGCTAGATTTTGAAAGTTCTAGTTAAGGTAGTGAGGATGTTTACTCGTTCTCAATGGATTCTGGTTTGGATAAGATCTCTCACAAAATATATGTTTCGACTAAAGGTGTAAGGGTAAAAACATCAAAGTGCAATATTGATGAGGTAGTGAATAATTTGTTAGTTTTTTTCTATGGCTTCATCTGAGGTGGGGGGTCCTCCTTTAGCTAACCAGACACCCAAAAATTGTTGCATTTGCTTAGCAAAAAGTGGGAGGAGGCTGGGTCTTCTCCCTTATCCCACCTGATTGATGTGGAGGTTCTTCCTAGAGATTTCAATAAGGACAATATGGTGTCTAATGTTTATACTCTAGAGGAGGCCTCTATGAGGAAGAGTGTAGTTTTGCATAGCCTAAAATTTATTGAAATTAAGCAACGAGTTGTTTGTAGTTCTATGAAAATTACGTTATACTATGTTGACGAGGTTACACATATGTCTATAATAATAGCCCATGATATCAATATGATATTGTAGAACTCCCTTGGTTCTCTCCTGTTCAATCTCATCTTCTTTTTTTATTTGGTGTGTTTGTTGGTGCCTCTTTATTTCTATGGTTGTTTTTTGTGGTTTTCTCTTCTAGTTGCCTTAATGGCAGGTTAATTTGTAAAAATCATGGGGTCCCTTTCAAAATCCTCTTTTATCTTAATAGTATCAAAAAAATTATAGAATTTCATTCAAGATGTTTTTTTTTTTTTTTGTGGATTAGATTAGTGTGAGAAACCTCTATGACCAATGCTTAGGGCTAAGCAGTCCCCTCCCACCCATGACCCCTCGTAATATGGAGAGCTAAACATATCAATAGAGGATTAACACACAACCACACACAACGATTTGAACCTTCATTGAAGATGTTGTTGTGATTACTCAAGGAAAAAATATTTTTATAATATTTTTTGATTTACAAGTAAAAAAAGTAATATTTGGTGTAATCTATCATGATTATTTTGGGATATTTGATATTTTAACCAAAATTCAACAACCTTAGCTAAAAATGCCTTACTTATTTAAATAAAATTGGATAAAATTCCTAATACTTTTTGCAAAACTTTGAATTTCTAAATAAATAATTTTTCATAGTATAATTTAGAACAAAAGGAAGTAATTTGAAGAATAATTAGATTCCAATGAGATGAAAATTAAATATCTTTTAAAATTCAAAATAAACTAGACGAAATTATATTTACATCCTTAAAAGCAAAAAATTATATGAACTTTGGAAAAAAAAAAAAAACTTTCTCGATTAACATTGAACAATTAAAAAAAAAATGTGAAACAAGAAGTAATTTAAATTAAACTTTATATGATGAAATCATCTCATTAATAGTGAAATATATTCTACAAGGTTCACCTTAATCATGAACATTGTATGTTGCATCTATGAAATTGTAAAACGCCACTTTTAAATTAGTTTTTAGAAATCAAGTTTCCATAGCAATAAAACTTGAGAGTAAAAAACTTAAAAATTTAAACTAATATTTTTCAATTGAGTAGAAATTGTTCTCATCCTTCCTGTCTAGGCCTTGAAATTTCTAGGTCTTGAAATTTCTATTTTTATTTCTTAATTAAAAACCAATGTTTGAACTCTATGTTACTAAAAATAGTGTGGTTGTGACCATAGAAGAAAAAATAAATAAATCAATAATGAAAATAAAAGAAATCAATATTGAAATTATCCTCCATTGAATGGTTAGCAAATGACACCTTTGTTACTAAAAAGTTTATATTATACATTATTAACCATTTTTTTATGCAATTTAAAATAAAATTTTATAAAGACAAATAAACCAAATATTTTACAAGACACGTTAAAGAATTGAACTCAAAAAAATAAACAAATATATATTAACAAGCAATTAGAGTACATGGTACACTTAATACAAATTAATTAAATAAAAATTAAATATTTAAGAATAAGAATTAATACTTGAAAAAATTATGAACAAATTAAAAATAATACAATAAAAACTTCATAACATCCACAATAAAAATCTAGATAAATTCCTTTTATAAACTTGATTTAGGTGTGAAGTAAAAAATTATTGAAAATAGAAATAAAGGTTAAAAAAAAAACATTTAACTATTTTACATATAATAATAATTTGAAATAGAAACTTTAATAATAATAAAAGTCTTTTGTAAAAGAATTCAAAACATATTAAAAGTCCTTCGTAATAATTCATAAAAGAATCCTTTTATAAAAACATCTCTTTTTAGTAAAACTTGTAATTACCGTATTAACTAAAGAGATGATTGTTTCTTAAGTGATCTTGTGTTTAAACTCTTGTAATTTGTAAACGTTCTAATTGCTCTCCTTAACAAAATACAACAATTCATTCCATCTAATCAAACAGAAATCTGCAGGGATAGGTGGGGATTGATAGCCTTGATTTTACTCCCCAGTTCACCGCCTTTCTTCAACCTCTCCCTAACTTCTTTTGTCCCTGACTCAACGAATCTCAACACATGTAGACTTTTCAACCGCTTTAATCCATGCGGAACATTCTTTATTTTGGGACATCGTGTTATGTTTAGATGCTCAAGGCGTGCCATGGCTCCATCCTCCAACTCCTCCCAAAGCGCTTCGAGTTCATCGAAGCTTTGAATACGGAGATTGCGGAGCTTCGGAAAGGCCTCCGAATTTCCAAACGCCTTTGGCAATTCTTTGCAACTCTTGTTACTAATCAACCCCAATTTAATTAAGTTGGGCATTGTTTCAAGTGACAGTGCTGAATAGTCACTACATTCACAACAACTTAACCAGAGTTGCCAGAGATTTGCAAAAGCGCTTATCCAACCTGGCACCAAAAACTTGACCAGAGTGAGGGTTTCAAGATCCTTCATAGCTTTCATTGTCTGCGGTAAATTAGCCATTTCCTCCCCCAATTCATGATTTTTGATTTTCAGAACACGCATGTTCACCAAGCGCCCAAGGATCCCGCCTTCTTCCAATGTCCTCCTTTGGACTTGATGTTTTACCTCTATCCATATTTCTCGGAGCTCAGTCAAATTGGCGAGATCCTCCAGCTTTAACGATTCATTCTCATTCTCTTCAATCCGCAGTTCCCAATAATCAATTGATCTGAGTGTCCGCAAAGAGAGAAGCTTCGATATTCCCTTTGGGGGAAAACGAAGACGATCCCCAAAGTTTTTACTAACATTAAGATGTTGCAGACATGTAAGTTCGCCTATCCATATAGGTATCTCAACTAGATCTGTGCAGCCAGAAACATCGAGAAAGCGGAGACTCTTCAGCTTGGCAACACATTCTGGTACCTGCCTAATCCTTGTGCGAGATAAATTTAAAACCCTTACGAGTTTCAAATTTCCAACACTTTTTGGCAATGTGGAGATGTGAGTATTGCTCAAGTCAAGCACTCGCAGCACTCTCATCTGGTTAAACAAGTTTGCTGAAACGTTGTCTCCAATAGAATTGTTGAATAGCGACAGAGTACGGACACACCGGGGAGAAAAAGAATTCCTGTCTATAATGACATTATTGTCAATGCCTTTCTTTGCCACCAAGATACGTCGACAGCCACTGTTCCCGTCTTCAAAAGCTTCTTCTACAGCAAATGCACATTTATTGTCTCTACTCGTGCTAACAGCAAAATCTAGCACCAAATCACGTACTTTACAAAGTTTTTTCACAGGAACAAATTTGTAATCTTCCCATACTTCAATCAAACACAGATTTGCAAGCCGATTTAAATAATCCCATCCGATTTCCAGCTCATCTTCATTATCTTTGGCATAAATAAAACCTTCTGCCGCCCATAAATATATGAGATATTCACAATCTATATTATGATCTTCAGGAAAGAAGGAAAGATAAGCAAAACAAGACTTAAGAGATGCAGGCAACAGACCATAACTCAACATTATAATCTGCATAATAGGGTCGACAGCATCAACTGTCTTTGCCTTTTTCAACTGAAGCAACTTCAACTCCCAGTCTCTTGGGGTTTTTTTATTCGCCATTGAAGATGCCACCGTCTTGATTGCTAGCAGCAATCCAGCACATTCCCTTTCAATTTCATGAGATAACTTTTTAAGATGAGGCGGTGGTCTATTCTGGGGACAATCTGAAAAGGCAAAGACACAAAACAAGTTCCAGCTGTCTTCCTCTCTCAAAGGCCTAATCTCATACATGTACACATTATTCATATTGCTAAAAATTTGCCTGTTACGTATAGTAACCACAATTTTGCAGGTGTTATTATTTTTACACGGCAAACCAAGTCTTCTTATCAAGTCATCTTCTTCAAACGGTTTCCATACATCATCTAACACTATTAAACACTTCTTCTCTTCTAGACTGCTATGTATCTGACGCTGTGCCTCCAACCAGCTTATTCCACTCTGACTGACATTCTCTAACCCTATCTGGGAGGCTAAATCGCATTGCAACTGTGGAACAGAATACATTTGAGAAATTGAAAGCCAAACAGATTTCTGAAACATATGTTGTACCTTTTTGTAGACATTCTGCATCAGAAATGTTTTGCCGACGCCTCCCATGCCGACAACGGCAATTACTGAAACGTCAGCGTTCTCTAACAAACTCACAATCTCTTCAACCTTGTCATCTACAGCCACGGGTTGTGCATCCCATTCCAACACGCTTGATCTCCTCCACAGTTCC
The DNA here is from genome assembly GCA_028583015.1 of Wollemia nobilis. NCBI lineage: Eukaryota > Viridiplantae > Streptophyta > Pinopsida > Araucariales > Araucariaceae > Wollemia > Wollemia nobilis. The sequence continues at coordinate 5,043,761 of JAQPPZ010003222.1, forward strand.
GTCTGAGATGTGTTAGTGCTGGCTAACGCCGCCGCTTGCTGCAAGGCAGGCACATCTTGCAAAATTTTCATCTCCTTTGCATCTTCAATAACCGACCTCATTCCGTCTTTGATCTCTCTGATCTTCCGCCCCATTTTGTAGCGCAACAGCAATTGACGATAACTGCACCCACATGTCTGAGTGCTGGTGCGATTGCTGTAGAGAGATTCGACTCCATATTCTTCAAATATGTCCTCGGCATCAAAAGCGATGTCGCGAACATTCTGGATCCATTCTTTCACGGACTCATCTTGAGTACTTTGTACATCTACATACTGGAGAGAACTCCTCAGAATTGAAAGCTTACTCTTCAGCCATTGGAAGTCCTTTGTGAAGTTGAAAACCAACGCTGTCTCGTTGACTATTTTCTGGATAAGAATGTCGCCAAGCTTTCTAAGAACAGAGTCTGCAAGTCCGGCTGCCATGTCTGATATCTACAGATATAAAAGAGCAAGCTAAGGTTGAGCAGCTAGAGTGGATTGCTATGAAAAGGGCTGCACTTTGCTTAACACGAGAAGAGCTCTTCAAACTCGGGGTGAATGTGAGTACAGACAACTCGTATAATTTATATTTGGCAGAAGAATATTATTGTCCAAGTTATTCCGACTTGCCTATACTTCGCAGTCTTATACATCAATTAGGCTGAGAGCTTCCTATTCCAAGATTCATATGCTTTAATGGCTTTCTTTTTTAAAGCTTGGATGAGAAGGTCCTAAGAAAATATTGTGAGTGCGTGATGGCGTCAAATGACACGTATGCATATTTAAAACTTTGGTCGTTTCATGTGTGGGAATTTAACTCTCATATCCAATCGCCGGTACGGGAAAAGAGTGATGGACTAAAGTAAAGCAATGAGAAGAGGAGGGGAACATGTTCAAAGACTGACGTATTTTTCAAATTTGTGATCTGATCATCCGTTTAGAAAGGAGGAGAACCATTTGAAATTTGAAGTTGCTTACATCCCATAATCCGAAATAGATGTCGAAACATAATTGGAACAATGTTATTAAGAATATAATCTAGCATTGTTCATAATGTCCAAACATTATTGGAACAATGTTATGTTAAGAATTTAACGTAGCATTGTTCCTAATGTAGGGGATGTACAGTTTATTATAAATTTATCTATTTATTTAAATTATTAAGTTAAAATTTATTATAATATAATTTTTTAAAATATTTAAAAAAAATTAAAAACTTAAAAATATAAATTGTTTATTTCTATTTTTAGAAGGTATTATTAAGTAAAGAACTAATAAATTTGTATAGTTTTAAGTAGACATAAAATTAATGTTATAGTTTTGTGTAATTGTGTAAAGTAAACATGTCTTATAAATAAAATTTAAATAGGATATAATTTTCTTTTTTATTTAATTTTTTTAAATATATATTATTTTTAAAATTATGTTACATCTTTTATTGTTCATTTAAAATATTATTTCAAACTAAAATATTTAAAAAAAAAATCTTGTTAATTGATTGAGAGATTTAAGCATCTAAAAAGACCAAAAAAAATCTTAAAAAACAAAATGTCTAACCAATTAACCTTGTAGAGACTTAATATTTTACCTTCCACATTTATATATTAAAACTATTTTTTTATAAAAATAATTTTAATAAATCATATAATTAATATACATAAGATTTGTGGTGTTGTTCATGCGGTTTATGTTATGTTCTGTATAGTGTTGTAGTGTAGTTCTGTACACTTTTGTTTAGTGTTGGATTGCACTGATTTTGGTTTGTTGTTTTCTCTTTGATGTAAAAGGTTTTGGGGCCCTTTTAAAACCCTCTTCTCTTAATATTACCAAAAAAAAAATTATATACATAAGAATTATTAAAATTTTATATATTTTTTTATTTTTTTTTTGAAAAAAATAAAATTTATTCAGAATTTAAAACAATACATTCCACAAGGATTTCTAAGTGATCCAAGCCAACACATCATACAAAATACAATAAATCCACCAAGGAAATCCATGGATCATTATGACAACATTAACAATACATTTATAAAGTGGTAATATCCAATACTTTACAATAAAAATGTTGTACTGTTTTTTAATTTTATTTAATTATATTGTTATAAAATTAAATTATATATTTTTTTCTAGAGAAAAAGGGTTGTACTTAGGTCCCTCACCCTTGAAAAATAACAACTCTCTTCTTTAGAGCTTGAGAGTTTACAAACAAATTCAAATCTCATCTCAATTCAGCTCCTATAGCTAGATACCTAAATATTTTTTTATAAAATAATTGAATTCTTGATTTTTCATTTTTTGGATATTCCTCAATTTTTTTAAAATATAAATATTGTAAAATTTAGCATCCTTCTTGATATTTTTCTATAGCAACCTTCAAAATACCAAAATGAATTGCATCTTAGTAGAGTAATATTTCTAAAACTTTGCACTATTCTAGTTTGTTTTACTAGATTTGGACTGCTAGTTTCCAAGGTGGGGTGGGGATATAGTGATATATTTCGGAATTTAAAATGTTCTCGGGGATAATACACAGAGATGTTGTTGATTTCCCGTCTCTTAAAAAAAAAATTTAATAAATACCAATGAGTGCTGATATTTGGTTATTGCAGCAAGATATAGTTATAGTATTTTTCTTGCTATTAGTTTTTATTCTTATGTATATTCAATTATGGATGCTTTACTCCTTATCTACTTCATTTTATTTTTTAGTTGGTGAACAATATTAACTCTATAATATTATAATGTTCCCATCAATAAATTAATATAATCTAACTTTTTTATTATATATATATATATATATATATATATATATTTATTGGAACTATGTTATAAAAAAATAATTGTATGTGGTTAAGAAAATAAATTATAGTTTCAATCAACTAAAACTGTTAAGAAAATATATAGAAGTAGTATTAAAATGGAACCAAATTTTAACATAAAAATAATTTTAATTTTTTTTTAAATATTAATATAAACAAAATTCCAAGCTAGAAAGAGGCCAAGGGGCAGAAATAAGAATCCATGTCTTTTCATGTCACGCTCACGATTCCCAATAATCACACCATACAACCTTTTCTTAGAAAAGGATTATTGGAGGTTTTTATGTTAAATGATGGTTAATTGGAGGTTGTTTTTATGTTAAATTATGGTTAATTTTATAATAAAACAATTATTGTAGGTTGTTTTAAGTTGGTGGCACTTTGTACCGTGTCACCTTCGTTCCGGGCGACCCAAAGTGTCGTGGGTTGTTTTTCTATAAAATTGTGGTCATTTTTAATAAAATAAATAATTTTAGGTTGTTTTTAATTGGTGGCACTTTGCACCCTATCACCATCGTTGCAGGCTACCCAACCTGCTGTAGGTTGTTTTTATATTAAACTGTGGTCAAATTTTTAATAAAAAATATTGAAGGTTGTATTTAATTGTCGGCACTTTGTACCACTTCACCTTCGTTGCCAGCTACACAACGTGGACTTCACGAAAGTGAATGTTTTTCTAATGTTTGTGGACTGTCCATTTTTTTTTATGATTGGATGGGTGGGATTCACATAGAATTATATATCCGCATGCATGTGAGGGGAAGAGTTTTGAACATGGGACCTCTCTTCTTAAGAGTTTTACACAACCCACTTCCTCCAACTCCCCCACATCACCGGATCTGTCCCATTTATTTTAAAAAACATATATTATAATTGGATGTTTAGAATATTTTTCATACTTTATTATGTTGTGTAAATTAGTTTATAAAAAAAAAAATTATTATTTGACAAACAAATTCTACAAATTTTGTTTCCTAAATTAATATAAAAATATTAAAAAAATTAATATTTAATATGAAAAATTAATTTATTTTTTAAAGAGATGATTTTGTATTCTTTGTGATTTATAAATTAATTATTCTTTTTCAATGAATTTACAAAGGGTTTTTATGAGGGGTTCTGGTCCCCTCATACTAAGTGGGATAAATTAATTAATTTTATACATATAATTAATGAGTTTGTATTGTTTTTTAAAGACATGTAATTATATCTAATTTCCTTATTATTATTATTATTATGACTACATTCATTACAATCGCCTCTAAAATCGACTTTCACATAATGATTTTTTTCCTTATTTGTTCCTCCATTACACTCTTCATTCAAGCATTGTTTTCCTTCATTTATTTTATATAAAATTCATGACATATTATGTATTATTTGATATAAAATTCATGACATATTATGTATTATTTGATATAAAATTCATGACATATTATGCATTATATGTGCATGTGGCCTCATTTTATTACTTTCTCTTCAATGATAACCCTCCCCACTAAGAACAAATCATCAACACCCTTACAATTCATGCAAAAGTTCTAGTATGGAAGTGAACCCCAACATGCACTAGTGTAGGTGAATTTGGTCAAATATTGGGAGACTATTACTTGTCCTCCATCATCATGGTGGCATCTAATATGTCATGGTCATGCCCCATAAATTCTTCATTGGATTCTTCATTTCCCTTATTCCCTTTTTAACAATTGTATTTCATATATTTTGCTTTGATAACTTCTTAACATTAATACAAAGGTCATAATGGAATTCATAAGACTTAGCCCATCCCTACATACTCTCCAAGACATACATTTTAGATTTATTTTCTTCACATTATGAGTGCACGAAGATCTGTGTGGCAGCTTTTAGGGCGGACAACGCAAAATAATGTGGCGGCCATAAAAGCTAGACAGCCTGCCCGGATTTGTGGTGGCTACCGATTCCACCATGTAAATTTAAAAAAAAAAACAAAAATTATTATTTGACATACAAATTCTACAAATTTTGTTTCCTAAATTAATATAAAAATACTAAAAAAATTAATATTTAATATGAAAATTTATTTATTTTTTAAAGAGATGATTTTATATTCTTTGTGATTTATAAATTAATTATTCTTTTTCAATGAGTTTAAACATGGTTTTTATGAGGGGTTATGGTCCCCTCATACTAAGTGGGATAAATTAATTAATTTTATACATATAATTAATGAGTTTGTATTGTTTTTTAAAGACATGTAATTATATCTAATTTCATTATTATTATTATGACTACATTCATTACAATCGCCTCTAAAATTGACTTTCACATAATGATTTTTTTCCTTAATTGTTTCTTCATTACACTCTTCATTCAAGCATTATTTTCCTTCATTTATTTTATATATAATTCATGACATATTATGCATTATTTTATATAAAATTCATGACATATTATGCATTATTTGATATAAAATTCATGACATATTATGCATTATATGTGCATGTGGCCTCATTTTATTACTTTCTCTTCAATGATAACCCTCCCCACTAAGAACAAATCATCAACACCCTTACAATTCATGCAAATGTTCTAGTATGGAAGTGAACCCCAACATGCACTAGTGTAGGTGAATTTGATCAAATATTGGAAGGCTATTACTTGTCCCCCATCATCATGGTGGCATATAATATGTCATGGTCATGCCCCATAAAGTCTTCATTGGATTCTTCATTTCCCTTATTCCCTTTCAAAAATTGTATCTCATATCTTTTGCTTTGATAACTTCTTAACATTAGTACAAAGGTATTAATAGAATTCATAAGACTTAGCCCATCCCTACATACTCTCCAAGATATACATGTTAGATTTATTTTCTTCACATTATGAGTGCTTTTTAAATATTGGATTTTATGTTTATCTAATGGTTTGATTTATAGCACTCATTGTAGACACCAAAAATTAGCCAATTTTATCACTACCCAAGCCAATCCCCATCAATTCATCAAAGCCATCAAATTATCACAAAACCACTTCAAAAATCCTCCAAAATCTTAAATTTGTCCCAAAACCATTGTTAATCCACTGAATCCACCTAAAGCCACCATTATTTTTGATAAATTCATCAAATTCCCTTCAAGTATTCTTAACCTTCCATATTTTCTCATTAATTCCATTAGTTTCCCCCAATTCATTAATTCTTCCTAATCATCCTCTAATTTTTTCCTACTCCATTTAATTATTCTAATCCACCTCAAAGTTCCCATAACCTCCATTTGCCTAACCTAACCCTCCATTAAGCCCCCACTTAATCCCTAATCATATCATGATCTATGACAAAATCCCAAGAGGAGCGCACATTGAATTTTAAATTCCTAAAGAAATCCTCACAAATTCCAATATTCACTCAAACCCTTCATTAAATCCTTAACCATGCCCTAGCCATAATCCTTAACCCTTTATCAAATCCCTAGGAGATTGCACCATTAATTTTAAAATCTCAAACAAATCCCTAGTAAGTCTAATCCCTTCACAAAACCTCACCTAAATTCCTTCTATTTAATTGGCTTGGTCCCCTCATCATTTTCCCTCCATTTTAAATGAATTTAAAATTGCCCTTTTAGCCCCAAAGTCAACCTCCCTAATTAATCCACTTGTACACTCTACATTCCACCTTGCATTTTTTAATAATTTGTAATTCCACACACATCACCCAATGCAAACATGTTCCCATATCCCTCACAATCCCTAGGACAATTTATGACATTTGGGTGGATGAGGATTCACCCCACCCAAGGCTAATAAATGTGGAAGGTGCACATTCCTCCACATGGCCTAGCCAAATGTTTCTTGGATTCCCCACATGCCACATGGTTGTCACATCCCTTCCACCTCACTCCCATGCCATCCCCAATCACCTTGTCCAAAACCCTATAAATACCCCCTCATTTCCCTCCATTTGCATGAGCACAAGAAAACCTTAAAAAAACTTTGTCAATTTTTTTTTTATAACTTTTGTGACATATTGTGATTGCTTGAGCTTGTGAGTGTTACCATCTCATTGAAGAGCTCAAGACAACCACAATAATGGAGTATTCTTGAAGGGTTTACACATCTTCATTTGGAAACTACGCTCAACCCAGGAAATCGAACTACACCAAACTTTGATCGAGGAGTCAAGATGAACCCAAAAGGCTCCCAATAAAATTTTATAGCCCCTCCAACCATCCAACACAATCCCATAGAGCCACCCATTTTGGACGGTTACACAGGTCCAATTGTCACAGACGGTAACATAGAGATTGAAATCAGGTATACAAAGATAGAGAATCAACATTGAATAGGTAAAAAGGGTAAAAAAAACTTCTATTTCATGCTTTTGTAATGGTTTACATGCTTTTGTAATAGTTTACATGCTTTTTGTAAGGTTTTGTAGGCTTTTAGTAAAGTTTTGTGAATAATATTTTATGAACATGGGGCCTCATTTGAAAAGGCCCAACAAATGTTATTGACATATTTATTGTGGGCTTGTGTGTAGGTGTTTGGATTAACATAAAGATTTTGGAGGTCAAGAAACAAGGCTTCAAATCCCTCCTACAAAATTGATTGTATAACTAAATAAAAACTCTTGAAGACACCCAAAATCATTATTTTCCTAAAAATGAGAGTTCTCCACCTTGGAGACTCCATTTGTAATAACCCTAAGAGGGTTTCTATGTAACTCAAAAGTGCTTAATAATATCACATCATATTGCATTTTGTTTCATGAAAGGGTGTATTTATTTGTCATACAAAATGAAAATCATGGTGCGACAATTATTGTCCCCATCCAAGTGGGGGTCAAGACTATTCATATTTTATGCCACATCCTTGAAGGTGAGATGTAGTACAATGTCCTCCTTGGTTGACCATGGATCCAAGATATGCAGTGGGTACCCTCAATATTGCACCATTGCCTCAAATATATACACTAAATTTCATCCAATGAGGAGATATTCAAATATTGTACCATGGTCTCTAAATCGCATGAACCTACCTTGCCCTCCACACATTTTTCCCCAACCCATACTCAACTAGCATCATATTCCCACAAAATTACCCCTCATCCTACCCCACCTAATCTGCTACCTACCCATCTAATTCCTCCTAGTCTAGTCCCTCATTCTTCATCTTTAGCTCATCGTGCTCCTCATACTACATTGTACCCTTCCCATCCCTCTTCATCACATTCCTCACATGGTCCACCGTCTAAACCACCATATCAACATCCATATCCTCCTCCTTTCACACACCCCATTGGTGCTCACCAATATTCTCTTCCTTTTAATCATCCCCCTCAACCTCATCATTTTTCCCTCATTTGGCTATATTCCTCACATACATCTTCCAACCCATCCCTCTTATATACATTATATTACCCTCCCTTGCATCCCTCTTCAACCCCTATTTTCCATCATCCTAGATCAACTACCTGTTAGAACCCCGAAGGTTCTAATAATAAATTAAATTAATTAATTAATAAAAACTCACGTCACTTGCCCTTATAGTGGGCTCCCATTGAATTAAATAAATATATTATTCTTTCATCATGGATGATTTCAAATGATCGATTGTACAATGATTTATATCTACCCTAACCCTAACCCTACATCACTTCAATATGATGGTTCATAATAATTAATATATTTAATTATTATGACTATCTAACCCTAACCCTAATAATATAATAATTAATTATTATATTATTAACTATACTAACCTTAATATATTAAATTTATTATATTATTATTAATAATGAAGGTTAGGATATAGGATCCTAACACTACCTCTCGATCACTTTTACCTCTTCCTACCCATAATCCATCCCCTTCCACAGCCTAGCCAATAACTCCCATCCCCCTACCTCCTCCCTCCACTGTTGGACAAGTTACCACAATGTCACTTCCTACATCCATTGTGCGTACTTCCACCCAACATTTCCAAACCCTTTCCCCTTCCACAACACTCGAACCAGAGTTATGCATAGCGGCTACTTATCATCAAATTGGATAAAATTGGGATTTTCAAATTTTGGAATTGGCTAATATTTGGGACCCTTGAGTAGAGCCCATTAGCAAAAAATAATTTAGGTGCAAATTTTTGTGGGGGTTGATTCACACCAAGTTTATATAATTTGACCATTTTAAGTTTAAATTTCCAACATTACCCCTAATAATAGTGAACCTTCTACATGCGTTTGGACACTATTCACTTGGATTTCGAAATTGATTCATCAAATTTTTATAAATATATTTTGGGACCAATTCCTTACACATAATTCTAACTCGAACCACCCTCCCAAACCCAACCAATCCATACCTAGCCATTTTAGACATCATTTAAATAATGCACACCTCGTTTCCTCCACCATCATCCACATTATTGTTGACTTTAGAGGACAACATTGTGTAGACACCAAAATAGCACCAATCCGATTACGCGACAACAAGCGCTAATTGCATTGACACAAACAGCCCCAAGGGCAGCCCCCAAAGGTTAAATAGTGGTCCTAACCACTTCCAAAAGCAGTTTTAGAGGTCAAAGGTCAATTTGGCACCTTTTTAACACCTTGCTCTCTGCTCATCCCACCTCGAGATGAATACAAACTGGCATTCATCCCACCCAGGGATGAACAGTAGCATTCGCCACAGGGTGAGGTGAATAGCAAGTTTGACTGGCAAAAATTCAAACCTCGGTAACTCCGCCAGTTAACTGAGGCTTCAGGCCATGCAATTGTGAGGAGTAGATTTTATTTAAGAAGAGAGACTTTAGTGATGAGTGTCTTTATTTTAGAAACCTCATGCAAGAAGTTTTTTAATCAAGGAGTTAGCTTTTCTCTGAAAATAATACAGTTAACTCAAGTGGTGCCCTTGCATGCGCAATTCAAACAAGGAGACCCTAAGGTCTATAAATTGGGGAGTTTTCCCACCAAAAATATATACAGAGAAGGAGTATTTGAGCAATGAAGTGCTGCCAATTTATGTACCTAACTGTGATTTGTGTTTTTACATCCTTAATATCTCATTCGAAAGGGAGGTTATTGGGTGGCTATTGGAAGCACGAATCTTGACCCAAAACTCAATTTTTGGCCACAAATATCCACCAAATTTTTTGAAAACACCCCATAATAAGTTTTGTACCTATACCAAGTGGATTGGTTCCAAAAAAGTGTCCCAAACGATGGACGTCCTGCCCTCGGGCGCTCCCCAAACTGTCATAGTGCTATTCGCCCCACCTCGGGATGATTAGAAATTTGTGATATATTTCTTTGTTTTTTCTTTTGCAATTAATTCTAGATATGTTAAATAGGTTACAGTTCAAATTTCATTTCATTATGAGCAGTTTTGACCAGGTTATTGTTATTTCTCACCTTCACTAACTTGCAGATGCCATCTTCAAAATATAGGTTCTAGAGGAAAATTTGGATAAATATGACCATCTGGGTCTTCCCAAAATACCCCCAATTAGCTAACCCCAACTTTGCAAGTCTTTTAGAGCTTCCTAAGAATGACATTGAATAGGGTGCTTTCTGGCAAATTGTCATAGTCCTATTTGTCCCACCCTGGAGTGAATATAAATATGTGAGGAATTTCTAGATTGTTATTTTTGAAGTGGTCTTATGATGATATTTTTATGCTTTTGTAAAAAAATTAGGTCAATCAGAGGTTATTTGATAGTCGTTTTATTATTTTCATGCATATGCTGACAGTAGGCCTTGGGAAATGCATGTTTCATTTTGTCTGCAGGTGCTACTGATATCTTCTGTTTCTTTGAACATAGGTTTTTGACATTAGAGGAGTTGGAAAGAGCAAATAATCACATACAATAGTGGTGGTGACATTTTGGTCCATCCATCTTACGTGTGGGCACGCGAAAGAAGGATTGTTGGCCATGGATGTTGTGACAAGAAACACATTTGAATCTCCTATCCCCTAAAAAGGGAGGAGACATATTGTAACACAATTTATAAAGCATATCAATAAATATATTACCATATTTCGTATTGCTTTTATCTTGTGTTAATTTGCATATGTTCTTTCTTGTGGCATATTCCTTTTTGTTTTCGTATCCTCGTGCTTTCAGTGGCGATCACTTGTAGCCGAGCCCAATCACGGGAAAGCACTGCAAAAAGTGCACCATGGGGGACAAGTCACCTCTGATACATTATTGAGGACCTAGCCATCTTGTCTTGGCGGCCTGACCCACAAGATATTCCACATCATGCCATAACAGAACAAGACTATAGAGGCACCTCTTTGAGGGGCACCCCTACTCAACATAGGTCCTTCCAAGAAGAGAACCTATATGTAGCACTTAATGTAGACAGGAGACCTCCATTAGAAGCCCGTTATGTGTGGCCTAGTGATGAAGTGCTAGAGCAATAGAGGGTCCAAATGGAGGGGCCATAATATTTTGTCATCCCTCCTCTACCTCGCATTACTGTTAGAAACACTAGACAGTGTCCAGAGTACCAAGCTTTCTAGGAAGGGCAAGAAAATTCTGCCCGCACTTTTTATGCATATGAGAGAGAGGAAGAGGAATATTACCACATTCCTCAAGAGCAGTATACAGCGTGGGAGTGATGTACCTCCGTGCTTGCCATGTATCAATATCACCCATCGAGGCCACAACCTCAAGTTAATGCAACCAACCTCAACAAAGGGAAGCAGCCCATAGAGGTATCGGATCACCACGATCAAGGTAGAAATTTAAGAGAGGCATATAGGCTTCCAAAACAAGATACGACAGAACAAAGTGACTTGGTGTTTGCCAAATAGGTTACCCACCAAGCACAAATCACGCAGCTTAGGCAAGATCAAGAATAATTAGAGCATCTTTGTTGGCTTAACAAAGAGTGCATTCAGCGTCAGACAACCAAGTTGCTTCATAACAATGTGTCTACGAAGGTTCCAAACCCTCATGTGCACAAAGTAGATGTGTATGAGAGGCATAACCCTTTGGTACAAGAGAGGTCCATGTGACCTTATCAAGTATTGCCTCCGAGACCTCCTAGACCTGAGTGGGAGGCCACTCCCCAAAACAATGATGGGCACCCTCCGCGGGCACCTACTCATGTGCATAGGTCTCAGCCAACCACTCCTCAGGAAGCTTATGAGGAATATGAACAAGAAGAAGAGAGGACTGAAATGCTCTATCAATGTAGAGGGGGTGCTACCAAGCTACTTCTCAATAGGCCTCAGGCTCCCTGCAACCCACAACGGGAGCAAACTAAGGAGGACAAAATCAAATCCTTTGATGCATATAAAGCGTTGTTAGAGTGCTTAGAGTTTATGGAGATCAAGAATTTTGGGCCCCAAAAGCCCACTTTACGCCAACTCCGTAGCCATCCTGTGCATCCGTCAGTGCCGACACCTCCATACCCGAAACACTTTAAGCTGCCCCAATTGGCACTCTTTAGAGGGGAATAGGATGCCCACGAGCATGTGACCAGGTTCTTGAGCCAGTGCTTTGGTATTCAAGATAATGATTCTTTGTTGTTAAGAATATTTATAACCCCATTCGTAGGCCCTGCCTTGGATTGTTTCACCCAATTACCAAAACATAGCATCTGTAATTTGGATCAGCTAATGGACGTGTTCCTTGAACGCTTCGTCTTCAAAACTAAGAAAAAGGCATCATTGAGTGACCTAGCTAGCCTCAAACAATATGAGGAAGAGACCATGGTGGCATACGGGAACCGATGGAGGGCGTTGCTTGCGAAGCTGCCTTACCTCCCTCCCATGTCAAATCTGACCCAAATGTTCTCAAAAAGTTGTTTGAGATCAATCTTCATGCTATTGCATCTACAACAATATGCCATTTTAAAGGAAGCTCTGGCGCAAGCCAGTGTCATTGAGGAGATTAAGATACAGGATGGCAATATCACCAAACCTAAGAAGAAAGAATGGACAAAGAACACTAAACCAGGGACCACGCAACCAAAACCTGCTGCGGTTAATCAAGTTGCCATCAATGTCCCTAATCCTGCACAAGCAATGCAACCTCAAAAGGCTAATTATCAGGTGGTCCCTCCCAATAACTATGAGAGAGAAAATCAAAGGCAGAAGAAAAATTAGCAGCGTCGCCCTAGGCGACAGTTTACTCCTTACACAGAGTCTAAGGATTCTTTGTTTGACCACTTGTCAGCGACGAATTTGATCAACCTTCTAGAGATCCAAACTATAGATCCCAATGCACCAAAGCCTAAAGGGTATAGAGAAGACTTGTACTGTAGGTTTCACAGGCGTAAAGGACATGATCTTAACGCATGCTGGAAGTTCAAAGGTTTGGTACAAGACCTCATTGACAACAAGACATTTGTGTTGGACAACCTTGTAGCACCAAGCAACCAACATATGGGAGTATTCAGAGACCCCTTGCCTGCCCATGAGGCACCGAAAAAGCCCCTTCAAGTTAATGAGGTACAACAAAATTGCCCTATGCAAGGATATGTGGGGATGATAAGCATAGTGACTAGGAACAAAAATTACCCAGGAGCTGCTCCCACGGCAGCCACAAGAGAGGTTCCATCCACGTCACAAGCTCAAAAACACCCTACGCAACTTCCGCCATCGATACCAGTGGCCATGATTCAAACTAGACTTACCCAAAGTCTAAGGACCACATCGGCTAATCTCTCCATATACGAGCTAATTCAAAAATTAGCGCCCCATCGGGAGGCTCTCATGGATATTTTAAAAGCAATCGAGTTGCCACCCCATGAAGCGAATTTATTCAACAATTTTGTGGGGCATTTAAAATAGTGTACAAAACCAGTCATCACCTTTAGAGAAGATGAATTGAAAACAGTGACTGGTGATGTGGCGGATCCACCCTTGCATGTTATCGCATGGGTCAACGAGATTCCGTATAAGAGAGTGTTGGTGGACACTGGATCGTCTAGTAATATCATCACTACAGAAGCTCTAAATCATTTGAAGTTGCCAATATCTCATATTATGGCCTCCACTTACACACTACGAGCATTCAATGATGCAATCTGCTTGACAGTTGGCACAATTGTCTTACCTATCCAAGTGGGACAAAATAGCATTCATACATTGTGCCATATCTTGGAAGGCGAGATGGCTTATAATATCCTGCTAGGCCGGAATTGGATTCGAGACATGAAGTGTGTCCCTTAAATCACTCATCAATGCCTAAAGTACACATTTGAAGGGTAGGTGCATGTAGTCTCGGTGGACTTGGAGCCTTTCAAATACTGCAATATAGTGCAATTCATGCAGCAATCGACCCTTTCATCAACACATTTGGATTTTCAGTTAAATCCATCTCAACAAGGTCTGATTCTATAGGCATCTCTAGTAAGTAATCCATCAAGTCCTCAGCCTAGGCCATCTTCTTCTGCCAGTCCTTCCACAACAATGCCACCTGCGATGGCCACATCCAAGGACAAGGGAAATAAACCCTTAGAAGAAGAACCACCTCTAGTCTCAACCATCTTGATAGAAGAGATTCCTAGTAGAATGGAAGTCGAGACGCCTAGTTTGCCCCAAATGGAGTGGACTCAGGAAGGACTCCCATTCACTTCCCCTCAACCACCAACGGTCACCGTTGAAATGGCCAGCATGGTCCTAGGGGAGTATCTAGTGAGAAACATTGTAGCAACACCGACACTCGAGTCCATGCAAGATATGGGGAGGCCTCGACTCCCAATCGGCTTAGTGGTTCCTTTAGGCTACCCACCCAATCAGACAAAATTTTTTTATGGGGGCCTGGATAATGGCATTGAAATTTTTATGCAAGAAGATGAAGACGAAGAGCCCTTTGTTGAAGATGTCAACTATCTATCCAACCCTAATTTTTCTTTAAGATATCTAGGCCAATGCAATTGGCATGGATATGGGTTGGGTAGGTATGAGCAAGGAGTGCGTGTTCTTTTCCAATCGAGATATCAAATGCCATATGACAAGTCAGGAGTAGGGTTCAACCACCCCTTGCCCCTAGACATCTTGGTTGAAAACATGCAAGGCCTAGGGATAGGCAAAAAGGATGGGTTGGCATCAGGTCCATATGACAATCCTAACACAAACTATACATTGGGATATTATCTCCCATTGTTAACAACCAACCTTGTTGACCATAACAACTCGTTCCCTTCGGATGAACAAGGAGAAAATTCAAGGATTCACCCACTAGGGGGATATGGACAAGACCACAAAGGGTCTTCAGAGGATGAGTCAGAGTACGATCATTCGCAAGAATATCCCATGACTGATGGTTAGGAAAGCTTTCTGAAAATGTTCCCATTGGCTGCTCCATTTGAGCACATGCCACTTCAAGACAATTAGGTCCCCCTGTAGAGAGCAGAACAACCTAGATGGGACCACATCAATTTGCTCAAACAAGATGAGATTCATGTGTCACAAGCAGTTTTTGAAGCTAACAAAGGCTTTTGGATCTCTGACAATGATTCTGAAGATGAAACTGAGATGGCCTATCTCAACCACATGCGAAAAATGCAACAATGATACCCTTTGGACATAGATGACATGTTTGAACATTTTCACATAGGTCCAAGACATAGGTGGCATCTCAACCCGACGTAGTTATAGCAATTACTACACCCACCACTCTAGGTACATAGAGAGTGTCTTTTGCCTGGAGACCCTATCAAAACATCAGTGCCTAGGGTGGACCATGTCTTCATATCTGTGCATAGGGCTGATCCCTTTGTGCCAGTGCCCACAAAGCCAGATCTGGAGCACACAAATTGTCTAGGATGTTTGAGTTATAACACCCATGGTAATGGAGACCACAATAATTTCATCAACATGATCTCCATTGACTTAACCATCCCCATCCATGATCCAGCTGACCCAACATGGTCATTGTATCTATATCTAGATGTTATCGACTGGGATTGCACTGATGCACCACCATCCCCATTAGAGTACTGGCCTTATGGAGGAATGTTCCATTTCACTCCCGGACAGACTTAGGATGTCTTCCATGCTGAAGAGGAACCTGATGTTTCGAATGATGATCTAAATTTAGTAAACAATATCCATTTGATCCCAACTCCACACCAGTTGGAGGACGGATCCCACATGTCGGTCGAGGAGATGACTGACGTAGACATCGGCTCAGATCCAATGAATTTGCAAATCATCAAGCTGGGGGTAAGTTTATCCCATGAAGATCAACCCGACTACATTTTCCTTCTCAAAGAGAAGAAGGAGGTTTTTGCATGGTCATACAAGGACATGCCGAGACTAGACCCGTAGCTAGTCACGCATAATTTAATGCTTGATCTAAAAATCAAGCAAGTAAAACAAAAGCTATGTAAGATGCACCCAATAGTGGCCTTAATGGTCAAAGATGAGTTACAAAAGCTGTTGGATGCATAGTTTGTCATCTACGTGGATTATCCACCATGGTTGTCTAACATGGTTCCTATCAAGAAGCCCGACGGGAGGATTTGCATATGCATCGATTTTTGAGATCTAAATAAAGCAAGTCCTAAGGATGATTTTCCCTTGTTGAGCATCGACGCATTGGTAGACGCTACAGCGGGCCACAAAATTCTTTCCCTCATGGATGGTTTCTCAAGATACAATAAAATTCGTATCAATCATGAGGACCAACTCAAAATGTCTTTCACAATGCCTTGGGGGACATTTTGTTATAAGGTCATGTCGTTTGGTGTTAAAAATGCTGGAGCCACCTACCAACATGCCATGATGTACATCTTCCACGATTACATACACAAAACTTTGGAGGATTACATGGATGATTTGTTGGCCAAATTTCTTTTGTGCCCAGATCATCTCGATGATTTAAGAAATATCCTTGATCGCCTCATGGAGCATAAGGTCAGACTAAACCCCAAGAAGTGCATATTTGGCATCACATCTGGAAAGCTCTTGGGTTACATAGTCTCTAAACGAGGAATCGAGGTAGACCCACAAAAATTCAAGGCAATCCTTGAAATGCTTCCCCCAACTACCATCAAGTAGGTCAGGAGTCAGCAGGGAAAGTTAGCATCGATCAAGCGCTTCATAGCACAGCTATCTGACAAGTGCCAACCCATGAATAAATTATTGCATAAGGGGGTCACATTTAATTGGGATGACGAGTTCCAGTCAGCATTTGATGACATTAAATAGTACTTGGCTTCACCGCCAGTATTGGCATCGCCTAGACCAGGAGTTCCATTCTATTTATACATATCAGCTACTGAGGTGGCACTGGGTGCCATGCTGTCCCAAAAAAATGAACTTCACAAAGAACGGGCTACATATTATCTTAGCCGCACCCTGGTTAGTTATGAACTTAACTATGCATACGTTGATAAGCTCTGCTTGGCAGTGGTGTTTGCTACAAAAAGCTATGCCACTACATGCTCAACAATACGACGTATGTTGTGTCTAAGGAGAATCCATTGCGATACATGATGAGTCGTACTTATCATAGTAGTCACACGACGAAATTGATCATGTTGTTGACGGATTTTGACATAGAGTTCATTGGACAAAAATCCATAAAAGTTCAAGTCATCGCCGATCAACTGGCAGAGGCTCCTCTTGAATATGATCAGCCTCTAACCATAGAATTACCAGATGATGGGGTTTTTCATGTTTCAAAATTGCTAGATTTTGATGAGCCTGAGTCACAGGATGACATGACCCTATTCTTTGATGGTTCTAAATGTGAGCAAGGAGGTGGCATGGGAATTGTATTCTTCACTCCATAAGGGGCTCCAATGCCTCTATCATTTAAATTATACTTCCCATGCACCAAAAAAAATGTAGAATATGAAGCCTTGCTCATAGGTCTTCAAATAGCAATCACCATGAACATTAAACGTCTAAACATCTTTGGTGATTTGTTGTTGATTGTCAATCAAGTAAAGGGGATATTCCAATGTAGATGTCCAGTTATGTATGCCTACAAAGCCCTTGTAAACAAATTCCTGGCACGAATTGAATGGTATGACATCGAGGCACTCCCTCGATCATCAAATCATTTTGCGGATACTATGGCCTCCTTAGGGTCACTAATCCTGCAAGACCCTTCTAGTGAAATGACAACTATTCAGGTTAAAACATTATCACAATCTACGATGGAGCGTGCAAGCTCTGACCCGACGCTAGGAATCCACCTAATCCAGATTGAACCATCTTAGGATAGGTTCTCTCGAATCCACAATTATATGATTCGAGCCAACTGGGGGTCCTTGTTCTCCCTGACCCATCTTAATAGCAACACAACGCTATTTTTACAAGTTCTTTCTTGCTCCACTTTTTCTAGGGATGGACTTCAAGAGGGATTGGCCGTTCATACTATCCAAGTTTTTGATTAGCAGGATTGGTACACACCCATTAAGGATTACCTCAAGCTAGGTAACCTCCCACTTGGATTGACATAAGCCATGAAAATATCATTCAAACAAAAAGCGGCAAAGCATGTCTTGTTAGGATACATTTTGTATCGTCAGAGCTATGAAGGAATCCTCCTCTGTTGCTTGGACTAACAAGATTCCACTTGGGCAATCACCCAAGCACACGATGGTACATGTGGTGGCCACTTCAATAGTATGGCCATCGCAAAGCACATTCTTTGCATGGGCTATTATTGTCCATATTTAGAGCAAGATTGTTGCACATATGTGAAGAAGTGCATGAAGTTTCAACACCATTCTAATTTGATACACGTACCTTTTCAGGCCTTGCAACCGATCCAATCGGCTTGGCCTTTTTCATAGTGGGGCTTTGACCTAATCAAAAATATCTCCTTTGCATCATCTGGTCGTCACACGTTCATCATAACGGCCACAAAGTACTTCACAAAGTGGGTGGAAGCAATTTCGCTAACCTCTACGACTGGATCCTACATTGCGGAGTTTATTTTGCATAACATCATATGTCATTTTGGTATTCCATCCAAGATCTTGTCAAATAATGGGACGTCCTTCAAGAACAAATATGTGCGTGCTTTGACCACAAAGTACAAAATTTAGCATAGTTTTTCAACACCCTATTATCCATAGGCAAATGGGCAAGCAAAGGCGTCAAACAAAAAGATAGTCACCATCCTCAAAAAGATAGTCGCAGACAATCATAAGGATTGGCACATTCAGATCCTGCTTACCCTATGGTCTTATCGCACTAGCATCCGGATGCCCACTAGGGCAACTCCATTTTTGCTAGTGTATGGCTTTGAGGTAGTCATGCCTCTTGAGTTGGAAATCCCTTCCCTATGCATTTCAATGCAAGAGTTCATCGATGATGACACTACATGACAAGCCTAGTTAGACCAACTGACGTCGCTCGACGAGCGACATGTTAATGCTCTCGAGCATTTGCGTATCTATCAAGAGTGACTTAAGAAAGCATACAACATGAAGATCCACCTTAAGGAATTTTAGGTTGGTGACTTGGTCTTAAAAGAGAACCAGCAAAATTCTAATTTTCCGTCCCATCTCAGGGACAAGTTCGCAGCAAACTGGTTAGGTCCTTATGTCATTTCCAGTAGAATAGGACCTGGAACATACCGGATTGCCTCTCTTGAAGGAATCAAGGAAACAGAACCCTTGAACATTCATCATTTGAGGCCATTCCACATCTAGAGAGCCATAGTCTAGCCAAAAGCTCCAAGGATTCTCATAATCGCTTGGTCAACCCAAAAATGCTCCAAAGGTATCTATAAACCCTTTGGTCAAGCCAAAAGCTCCAAGGATTCTCATAATCGCTTGGTCAACCCAAAAATGCTCCAAAGGTATCTATAAACCCTTTGGTCAAGCCAAAAGCTCCAAGGATTCTCATAATCACTTGGTCAACCCAAAAATGCTCCAAAGGTATCTATAAACCCTTTGGTCAAGCCAAAAGCTCCAAGGATTCTCATAATCACTTGGTCAACCCAAAAATGCTCCAAAGGTATCTATAAACCCTTTGGTCAAGCCAAAAGCTCCAAGGATTCTCATAATCACTTGGTCAACCCAAAAACGCTCCAAAGGTATCCATAAACCCTTTGGTCAACACCAAAAGCTCCAAGTGTTACCATAACTACTTGGTCAAAATAAATATTCAAAAACAAACAAAAATAATAAAATCATCAAAAATCACAAAAATATTGCATTTCAATTCCATGCATACTCATAAAAATCAAAAATAACAAAAATATTGCATTTTCATTTCATGCATACTCATAAAAATCAAAATACAAAAATATAGGTTGCATTAGGCATCACATCCATACATTGCATACTTGCTAGGTCATACAAGTCAAATGCACCATAGACTATCATTACTTGGCAAATTCCCTCATTTTCCACATCAAATTCATTTTCATAAACACATAACTCCAGAATAGCACCATCGCCATTTTTTATCATTAGTCAGTTGTCTCCTAATGTATATAGGGTTTTCGTCATTCAGCTGTCTTTAAATTTCTAGCTAAAACTATACACAGTTAAACAAATTTTAAATGGGAAAGTTTTACTTGGATCACACCTTGTTACATAGCATCCCAGCACAAATTAAAACACATAAAATAATTCCTAAGTTGTGTGAACATAAGAGCAACTTACAAAGCAGTCTAGGGTACCATAAGTGAAAGATTAACCTGTTCATCCCCCTGTGCAAATGGTTCCAAAATGTTGAGAATTGAAAAATGGACGAGCTCTTCCCTATCCATGCCTCATAATAAATAGTGGTTTTCACCACTCCCACAAATCCCAATCATAATTTGGTCCCCAAAGTTGTAAGGATTTGTACTACACGTCCCTGCCAAGGATGGGTAGTCATCCCCAAGACCTAAAAGGATCAACGCCATTCAAAAACAAAATTCCAAAAAACCATCATCACAACCCTCTCCAATCACCTTTGGTCTCAAAGTTGTAAGGATTCATACTACACGCCCCTAACCAGGATGGGTAGTCATCCCCAAGGCCTAAAATATCAATGCCCTTACTTCATAATCTCCATCATCCCCTTGGTTCCCAAAGTCATAAGGATTCATACTACACGTCCCTAAACAGGATGGGTAGTCATCCCTAAGTCCAATAGGATCAAGGCCATTCACAAGCTCAACCTTACAAAGCTCAAAATACAAAATCAAATAATAGTGGTTATCACCACTATTCCAAATCCTTGCTCAAAAAAAAAAGAAAAAACAAAGCGAAAAATAAATAGTGATTTTCTTCACTATATAGACGAGCAAGTATCCAAACCATTGAGCCAACACATAACCTAAACTTGAATCCTTGGAATTCTCAGCATTTGAAAAACCATATAGGTGATCCGCATTACGAGTTTTGTTGATAGCCTACCCAGCAATGGTGGTATCCTAACCGCATAACGATATGTCTATCACATTAGCTTTCGTGTGCACAGACCAATGTTTGCATGTGGATGAGCTAGCTTATGGTACCTTAGATTTTCCCATGGATTAATCTTGCTAAATACAACAACGGAGTTAGTGGAGCTAATTAGGTGATCCTCAGTACAGGTTTGGTTGATAGCCTATCTGGCACTGGCGGTATCCTGACAAATACCATATAAAAAAACTCAATTGCACACACAGGGATGTGAAATAACTTGGTTAAATTTAAGTTGGATTTACACCTTGTTCAAAAGTCTTGCGAAATAAATGTACAATCTTGGCTAGTTCGTTAAAATATTTGAATCTTAGAAAAGCTTAATTACATTTTAAAACAACTGTCACATTTCATTCCGTACATCACCATCAAAAAATATGCAAAATACAAAAACAAATTTTTCACATACAAAGTCATTCCACAAAGTCATCCCATTAGTACAACAAGTCAGTCAAATCTTGCATAGTCTATGGTGCATCGACAAGTCATCAACAACTCATGTCATTCATTCCATATGCATACATCATACAAATTAGAAACATCGCATTCATAATAGCATATGCATACATCAATGTAAAACATGTACATAAAAATAAATCATGAAAAGTGGATAAACACCAGAAAAGAGTCATCTGTATATATATATCATAACAAAAATTCCCGCAGGCTACAATGAACCGGTCCTCTGACCCTACAACAAAAATCCAAAAACTCAAAAACCCCCAATCCTAGGGCATCGCACACCATGATCACGTAGGATCGGTGCGACGAGAACTATTCTCCATAGTGTGGGTCCTCTGGGACCTCTCAGGGTGACGGCTGCTCGCCCCTGCATCATGCCCACTAGCACCCCCCTCATCTAGCTGCCTACGATGGGATGATGTTGACTACTCAATATCGCTATCTCTCATCTAGCACGACGAGCCACCTCCATGAGGCTCAAGTATTCACCCACCAAGGCGAATAATATCTCCCTCCATATCCAACCGATGCCGTCGCCAATCTACCTCTCGTCGACCCCACTCTACCTCCCACTGATGGTAGTAAGCTACTACATTGTCACACTGTGCTAGCTATGCCCGTAGGAGATCCCTCTCCCGTGCAACATCGGTATTCCCCTCTTGTCGATGAGATGCAACCCATGCATTATCCCGCTCTACCAACTGATTCTGTAGGAGATCTCTCTCCCGCAAAGCCTCTCCCAGCTCCCCATCTCATATTTGTAGTAGGTCCTCCAATCGCGCTATCTTAGCACTATGTCTCGCCTCCACATCCTTCAAACTTGCCTGAGGCATAAGCAAATCCAAGATAGTAGCCTGCTCTAGCTCCCACTGCTCCGAGACATCCTACATCTTCGACTGGTCCGGTACCCCAAAATCCCCTCCAACATCCTCAACCTTGACCATGTCTACATCATCACGTGGAGCACCCCAACCCTCATCTAGTACCTTTGTACCCTCATCCCCTGCTACTACTTCTGCACCTCCTAGAGGCCCCTAACCTCACCATCATCGTAGAGTCCATCACTGTTCATACTCAACAGTAACCCTGACATCATCCACATCGAGGATGTCAATAACCGTATCCGAATCCTTGCCAAGTGGCACAATGACTAGCCGATATAGAGTCCTCTCATCCCCATGGTGCCGATAGACCACGGGCTCACCAGGCATCCCCTGGAACACCCCGAACTGTCGGGTCACTCGCCCATATGGGAAGAACTCCTACTCCATCCCATGCCATCCAATAAGGCACCGCCCCCTCCATACTCATTGGAGCCACTCTCCAGCCTCAAGCCAGGCTGGAAAATCTTGGTAGGGGTGCCAGAACACCTCTCCAATAGTAAGTCGAGCAAAGGCATCGGCATAGTGTTGTACGACACTTGCCCATTGTCGGCTCTGTCCCTGCTCCTCTAACCTCTGCCATAGTACCCCGTATCCAATCTATTAGTTTGCCATCTCTACCCGCATCATCCAGGGTAGCCCCAATGGCCTCTCCACTTCTATGTGCTGCCAAGCCCAGCACTGCAACAAGTAGCTACAACTGATCCCCTTTCACTTTCGACAGTGGACCTCATACAGCTCATCATAGAGCTATGCCAGTAAAGTCTATCCCCATATCATAATCATTGGAGCATTTATCAGACACTTCACCAACCTGAACACCACCTCTAGCAGGTTCCACAGGAACCTCACTCTAGAAGAGACAAGGAGCAGCATGTTGGAAATGAGGCCCATGATTAATGCGTGCCTCGTTCCCAACACACCGCTCTCTAGCCACCATCCCACTAGTATGCCACCAATATTGCAGTCAATCTTTGCCCTCTCCACGGGGCTCTCCACACCCAACTCCTCCCCATGTCTGAAACAACGTATCAGTACTACTATCCTCCGATCCCGTGACATCGTCCAGATCGGCAGTCCGTTTATTGGAATCTGAAGAATCTGATAGACATCCTCCAAGGTCACCGTTATCTTCTCTGTTGGGAGATGGAAGGTATTGGTCTGGGGATCCCACAGATTGATCAGGGTCATCAGATAGGCCCGATACCCGACCACCAAATCTAATCGAGTCACCTACTTGATCCCAAGGGCATCAATCCAGTCCCAGTCAGCCAAGGTCAGTGCCGCATTCACTTCAGTAAAAATAGTAGGCACCCGGTATCGACTCTTCACAACCTGCAAAAGAAAACAACACAAAAACATTAAAAACAACAAAAAAATGTACAACCCTAACATGTATATACAATAATGCATTAAAATTGTACAACCAAAAACAAAACAAAAATTCAATAAAATTATTTGTCAGTCCTAGGGTTTCTAATCCTAACTAATAAATTCAAAAACAAAACAAAAATTCAAAAAATTAATTTGTCAGCCCTAGGGTTTTTAAACTCTAACTGATTAATTAACAACAAAACACAATAATTTGTCAGATCTAGGGTTTTTAACTCTAACTGATATACAAAAAAAAAAAAAAACAACAGTCAACTAGGGTTCATGCTACGCTTTTCGCTTAGTTGTACCCTACGTTTTTTAACCTACAATTTAGATTTTGGTTTCATTCAGGTTCAACGCAGTTTTTAAGTTCTGTTCTAAACTAACTTTCTAAGTTCAGTTTTTAACCAAAATTTTGATCTATTTTTAACTAGGGTTAAATTCAGTTTTTAGTTAAGTGTTCATAGACTAGGGTTTTCATTTTTAAACCATAAACAATAACAAAAACAAAAACAAACAAACATAAGAAATAAGCAAAATGTGATTTTCCAATTGCAACAAAAAGTGATAAAGAGGACAAGTACTCACTGGTATCGCTTCGGCTTCACCGCTCAATCTGGTATGAGAACTCATGGTCGCAGGAACATTTCGACAGTGCTTTGCTTCGCATAATTGACCTCCTCCTCCTTAGATCTCCAAATCGCCAGGAAAAACAAATGCAAATGAGCCCAAAACTCAGTTTTGGCCTTTAAATAGGATTTTGAGCCTGTACTCGTTCCACCCTGGGATGAGCACTTTGGTTAGCACTTTTCCAACCTTGGGACAAATACTAAATAGGAATTCATCCCACCCAGGGATGAATACAGAGTAAAAATTTCAAAAACAACAAAAAAAATGCACAAAATGCACCAAAAACAATCCCTAAAACTTTCCGATCATAATGCTTTGGCACTGGACATTCTGGGCATGCAAAACCAATGTCGAGGTCACAAATCCTCACTATCCTACTCCCTAAGAAGGCTACTATAGCCAGACCACTCCATGGAACGATGGATTTTTGAGAATTTCATCCCCAAACGACATCACCAAAATGGGTGAAAACCCATCCAAAAATAGCAATAACATGCCGAACGAAGGAAATTTTGTGCCTGAAATTCTTGGCATCCAAAACAGACATTGGGGTTACAAATTGTCACTATCCTACTCCCTAAGAAGGCTATCATAGCCGGACCGCTCCACGAGAGGACGAATTTTTGTCAATTTTAGCTCCAAAATGCATCACAAAAAGGGTTAAAACCCACCAAAAATAGGTCAAAATGTTCAAAAATTGCTTTCGCATTCAATGGTAAACAACTGAAGGCACCCTTACCTAAGTCATATTGGGTCAAGCGACTTGTCGCTTTTCTCATGTCGGTCATTCCCTCATCGATTCGTCGCTTGAGGGGGTAGTCACACTTAGTCGCCAATAAACAATAATATACCCAATCATGGAAATGACATGCATTCAAAGGATCATTGACAAAGACAATCACATCCCTACTTGGGGCAATAAATAAGTAATTATCACAAGCTGATCAAACACTTGGCATTCATCAATCATGAACTCAAGGTTTCCACAAACAAAAGGTTGTGCCCTTTGCCTATTTATGACTGATCAATGTCCAAGCTCAAGTAACACCTCACCGAACAAGGTTAACACTTGATTTAAGTTCCTTAGCTCATTAGAAGCAAGGATTCAAGAATGCGTGCCCTTTCCATACTTGGGGCATCAAGATTTGGTTAGGTTATTGAGAAACCCTAATCATTAGTGCTTTGGTTATCTATTTTTGCTCGGCACTGTGCCTTGCATAGCGCTTCCCAAAAAGGGGCATTTGTAGACACCAAAACAACACCAATCTAATTACGTGACAACAAGCACTGATCGCATTGACACAAACAACCCCAAGGGCAGCCCCTAGAGGTTAAATAGTGGTCCTAACCACTTCCAAAAGCAGTTTTAGAGGTCAAAGGTCAATTTGGCACATTTTTAACACCTTGCTCTCTACTCGTCCCACCCTGGGATGAATACAAACTGGCATTTGTCCCACCCAGGGACGAATAGTAGCATTCACCACAAGGTGAGGCGAATAGCAAGTTTGACTGGAAAAAAGTCAAAACTCGATAAATCCACCAGTTAACTGAGGCTTTAGGCCATGCAATTGTGAGGAGTAACTTTTATTCAAGAAGAGAGACTTTAGTGATGAGTGTATTTATTTTAGAAACCTCATGCAAGAATCTTTTTAATTAGGGAGTTAGCTTTTCTTTGAAAATAGGAAGCGCAAATCCGGACCCAAAACCTAATTTTTGGCCACAACTATCCACAAAATTTGTTGACAACACCCCATAATCAATTTTGGACCCATACCAAGTGGATTGGTGCCAAAACAGTGTCCCAAACAATGGGCGTCCTGCCCCCGGGCGCTCCCCAAACTGTCATAGTGCTATTCGCCCCACCCCAGGATGATTAGAAATCTATGATAGATTTCTCTGGTTTTTCTTTTGCATTTAATTCTAGATAGGTTAAATAGGTTATAGTTCAAATTTCATTTCATTCTGAGCAGTTTTGACCAGGTTATTATTATTTCTCGCCTTCACTAACTTGCAGATGCCATATTAAAAATATGGGTGCTAGAGGAAAAATTGGAGAAATCTGACCATCTGAGTCTTCCCAAAATACCCCCAATTAGCTAACCCCAACTTTGCAGGTATTTTGGAGCTTCCTAAGCAGGACATTGAATAGGGTGGTTTTTGGCAAATTGTCACAGTCCTATTCGTCCCACCCTGGAGCGAATATAAATCTGTGAGGAATTTCTAGACTATTCTTTTTGCAATGGTATTCTAATGATATTTTTATGCTTCTGTCAAATTTTTAGGTCAATCAGAGGTTATTTGATAGTCGTTTTATTATTTTCATGCATATGCTGATAGTAGGCCTTGGGAAATACATGTTTCATTTTGTCTACAGGTGCTACTGATATCTTCTATTTCTTTGAACGCAGGTTTTCGATAGCAGAGGAGCAGGAAAGAGCAAAGAATCACATACAACAGCGGTGGAGACGTTTTGGTCTGTCCATCTTACATGTGGGCATGCGGAAGAAGGATTGTTGGCCATGGATGTTGTGACGAGAAACACATTTGACTCTCCTATCCCCTAAAAAGGAAGGAGACATATTGTAACACAATTTATAAAGTGTATCAATAAAGAGATTACCATATTTTGTATTGCTTTTATCTTGTGTCAATTTGCATATGTTCTTTCTTGTTCTTTTCTTGTGGCATATTCCTTTTTGTTTTCGTATCCTCGTGCTTTCACATTGAGCCTTCGTGGTAGAACCATGAAGGTTATAGCTAATATTTAATAAATAAATAAACAAAATAACATTAATTTAAAATAATCCATTTTATTATAGAATCACTATTGCATTGGTATGGGGGATCCCTCCAATGGATTTGAACAAATACTATATTATTTCATCATGCATAGTTTCAAATGATCGAGTGTACAATGATTTGCATCTACCCTAACCCTATGTCACTTCATCATGACGATTCATAATAATTAATATATTTAATTATTATGATTATCTAACCCTAACCCTAATAATATAATAATTAATTAATAATTAATTATTATATTATTAACTATACTAACCTTAGTATAGTAATTTATTATATTATTATTATTATTATTAATGAAGGTTAGGATATATGATCCTGTAGACACCAAAATCTAGCCACTTGTCGTTTATCCAGGTCTTCCCATCATTTTACCCATTTATTTATATATATGCATATTAGTTAAATATATGATTAATATTAATATTTTAATATTATATTATATATATATTAAATATTATATATTTAAATAAATCCTAGCCATCCGATTTGACTTAATCCTAGCCATCCATCCACATCAATCCATGCCATGCATACAATTAATATCCATCCTCCGATATGTTTTAATCTGAGCCATACAATTTGTGTTGCTTAAACCCTAACATACCCTAGTGTGGATTATTAATAGGAGCCATTTTTATGGCTCAACCCCTAAGTATTTTGCCCTAAGTAGTTCGAGTTTGAATTTCCTAAGTTGCTCCTAATTTCTTGTTCCTAAGCAGTTGATGCATATCCTAGCACTCTCGCCATCTATTTTTGTTTACCCTAGTATCCACATCTATCACCATGTATTTCGCTCAGCCAGATCTACTTATATAGATCTTCACCTCAACTCCCAAATGCATCCAGGTGCTCTTTGTCGCTACTGAGCACCTTCAGGCACTTGCTTCTACCACAAAGTTTTTTGGGTACTTTTTGCCATTCTTGAGTACCTACGGGTATTTCCTACTACTATTGAGAACTTGTAGGTGTTTTAGAACCTAATGCTGAAGACTAGGGAAATCCTTAGGTGCTGCTAGAGCATCCGCACATAATTTATTTGCAAAAAGCATGACAAATTAAAAAATGGCAACTTCAACAAGGTAAATCTATTATTGTTGTTCTACTTTCATTATTTCCATATTTGTATGCAATTTACTACTTGAAATTTAGGGTTTTTTAATTTTTTAGGGTCTCACACAGTGGATCCCTCAAAATTACTACTAATCCTATTTTGTCATTCTTTGTGTGCAGGTTTGGAGATACACAAGCATTGAGCAACTGTTTAAGCTAGAGTGGTCCATCCAAAGGATATATGAAGCCCACTCACTTCTATTGGGATCGATAAATCATGAAGAAACCACACTAATTTTTTGGTTAGGGTTTCGAATAACCCTAGCATAATTTTTAGAAGCACAAATTCATGTGATTTTCATTGGATTAGGGTTTTTGAAGGTTCACAGAAGGTGTGTGAATGCCCTACGACACTCGAGGGTCATCCAAAAATTCCCAGGGGTATTTCAGAAACACTCAAAGGCATTTTACAGAGTTAAATAAAAAACATAGGCTTCTTTGTAATTTTACTATCAAAACCATAGCTTTCTATTTTTTTACATATTTTGGCATTTTATATTTTTTCTCATATTTTTGGATTAAAAAGAACGTCATTAATAAATTTGGTAAAAAAAATCATCTTAGTATGCATTTAAGGGTCGAGGTGTAGACCAATTGGTTCATCCAAACCCCATAAGGGGGCCAGAGGTCCAAGGTTCAAATCTTGGGCCTCATAGGACTGAACACTTGTACCTTTCCTGGTGCTTTTAGTTTCATAAAAGGTTTAAAATGATTGTGGCATGGTGGTTATAGGGACAGACTACGTGAAGATCTGTGTGGTGAATTTTGGGGCAAACAACGCAGAATACTATGGCGGCCATAAAAATCTAGATAGCCTACCCGAATTTGTGGTGGCTACCGATTCCACCATGTAAATACAAAAAAAAAAAGTATGCATTTAGGCATTAAAATAGTGGTTGCATCCATATGTAGTTGCACAATACACATTTTTGCTTAAATATTCCTTAATTTTCTGGCGTGTTGCATTATTGTTTACATTTAAATTGTCAAGCGCATACATTAGTTTACATCCTAGGGTTAGATATTTATTTTTTGTAATTCTAAATAGGAACAGTGTCAAGATACCAAAATTATCCCCGCATTTGGGTGATTCTAAGTGGAGAAGTAGACAAATGCTCCTCTATTTAGAGAGTGATTTTAAATGGTGTACTTTACATCTTTTGGAGAAATCGGTATTCTGGATATTGGATTTTGATTTAGACTATCGAAAATAATCATTTTTATAACATTGTATGTACACAATAGAGAATTGGAAACCTTTAAAAATAATCACACACTTCATGTTTCACGTTAAATAGTAGTGGTTGGATTTCATCACCAACCATTGCTTGAGATTTGGTGACGGTGGATTTCATCTCCATCCACCAATCTCTTCCCCTAGACACCTTAGATTACCCCTGAGCAAACTTGCTAGATTTTATCTCCAATAAGAATCTCGTTGCCCTATCCCAACCATAATATTCACTCATTTCTAATTCATATTAGCACATTGAAACACATGAAATCAAAAATATAAAAATGAATTCACATTAAAATGAGATAATAAATGAATGAGGTAAGACACATTTTAAAAAAAAACTTAGCATTGATTTATCTTAATTTTTTTTTTGTGAAGTTTCAATTCTGCATTTCATTTTACTACATAATTTGTATTTGATTTTATTGCTTATGGTCTTAACAAAAAATCAATAAAAAGCATAAAATCAAAACAATTCCATGAAACCTTCATCCACCTTCCCCACCACTGATGTGGTATATTCCCCAAGTGTGATATAAATAGATTTATCTATAGTCCCATCACACACTGCACAAACTACTGATGTTTTATACATGTATACCAACACTTCCCTTCCCAAAACTGAATCTTCTTCATCATCCACTGACAATAATATCACCCACATAGACATGGCCAAAGTAGAGGCTCTCTACAAATTGAATATCTATGTCCTAGAGTCCATTCATGATTCTCCTAGTCAAGATCCTACATTACAACAAGAACTTGCTTATTCCCAGCCATCCAATTTTACCCAGGTGTACACTAACCCTCTTTTGAGGCATTAGTTGCACCCTCCTCTCATGTATCCATTTCCCAATACACAAGTGCTCCTAGAAATTCTATCACATATTCATATACATCCACATACACTAATACCTTGTATGAAGCACATGTAAATGTTGTTTCACAAGTTCTAGCCTCTCAAGTTATCATGTCAAGTGTAAGTTATTCCCTAGCCACATATTCCATGTCATCTACATCCACACCTTCCATTTTTGATAGATAAATTCATGAAGCATGGGAACATTTAAACAAATTGCTCAAGCAACATCAAGATGCTCAACAAAAAGTACAAGTGAACCTTAAGCCTCTACTAAAATCTACTCAAACCATCCTCATTAACCAAGGTCCATCATGGACACCACAAAATTATGTGGTTTCCATCCCTAATCCTCCACAAAGCCATGCCAATATCCATTCAAATCCCATAAACCATACCAATGTCATTCCTATAGGCCAACCCAACCATAGTCCTCATACATTATCCCCATTCCGGAATTCTCCATCTCTTCATCATCAATATCCTCTTCA
Source organism: Wollemia nobilis (assembly GCA_028583015.1). NCBI lineage: Eukaryota > Viridiplantae > Streptophyta > Pinopsida > Araucariales > Araucariaceae > Wollemia > Wollemia nobilis. The sequence goes on from JAQPPZ010003222.1 coordinate 5,074,813, forward strand.
TAAATTCCCTTCAACTTCACCTAATCCTCATCATTAATCCCATCATCATCTAGTTACCCTACAATATTTTTCTACCATACATTCTCAAAATCATCATGTGATTCAGGGCTTCCACATTCCTGAGGAAGACCATAGAATCAAGGCCATGCAACAACAAATAGATCAATTGATATGATATACTCGTGGTATGACAAACCAGAAGCCAACCTTAAGTTAGCTGAATAACCAACCCATTCATCCTTTGGCACCATCACCATGTTGGAATTATGTTGAATATTTTCCATGTTACTCAAGAGGGGTTAACTTTGAAAGATATTGGATGTTAACTCTAAAAGGTACTGGTAATTTGAAGGTCTTGTTTCTCAACCACACTAGGACCCACTCTTAGAAGGGGGGTATAGGGGGGATTTCCCCCTACTAATGCCATCATTGGGGGTCTAGGGGGAGCCAAAAATAGATGTATTTTTTCTATTGTTAATTTGGACCATTTAATATTAGGTCACAGATTGGGCGGTAGAATTTAGATTGGTGGTTTTTCCCTAAATTGTAAAATATATGCATGTGCATTTGTTATTTATATCATACTTGCATGAGGGTTTGATAGAGCGAGATAGAAGGAGAATATTATTGTATTGGAGATGGTCAAGTTAATGCAATAATAAGATAATATTGTGCTATTTTTTGCCTAGTTGAGGGTTTCCAAGATAAATATTGTGTAATGTGTGAATTTATGATCTTCTTCTTTTGATTTTGTTATTACTTATTTTCTATTTTAGATTATCGAGGATCTTTATTTCTCTTCATTTGGTATCAGAGCTAGGTTTTTTAGATTTGTTTTAAGAGTAAGGGTTTCAACCCTACGATAAATTAATTCTTGAGTAGGAGCCATACGCAAAATGATGCAAGCAAAGGAAAAATATGAGAAGCACATAGATAGAGATTGAAAAATTTTTTGGAAAAAATTTTGAGTAGTGAAAACTCAAGATGGAGGATATGTTGGTTGATAGAGATTAGTGGATTATGATCTTAGGAATAAAACCAACATTGATGAAAGATGAGGATTGGCTAAAAATTGATAGGAACGTAAGGAGATCTATTATATTGTGCTTATATGACTTGGTATTATTGAATGTATCTATAGAGACCATGGCAAATCTATTATGGGAGAAGTTGGGAATATTGTATCAGACAAAGTCACTGGTAAATAAAATCCTTCTCTGAAAAAAGTTGTATTCGCTTCGTATGAATGATGATGACGTTGTGGCTGAACATATAAATGCTTTTAACACTGTGGTAAGTCAACTAACCTCTATAGAAGTAAAAATGGATGAATAGGAAAAATATATTACTTTACTTTTTCATTACCTAATTCATGGTATAACCTAGTTATGGCTATCACCAATACTACAACTACATTGAAAGTAGAGGATATAGTAGGAAGTTTGTTGTCTAAGGAGATGATATGAAAATATTTTGAGTATTATCATCAAAAGGATGTCTTGGTTGTGATAGGTCGTTCTCAAGAAAGAAGCAAAAAGAAATCAAAATCTAGGGGTAAATTTGTTGCCCTAGAAAAGAGGAAATGCTAGAATTGTGGTAAAGTAGGGCATTATAAAAGAGACTTCAGATCTAAAAATGCTGATAATAATCGATCATCTGATGAAGGAACTTCTATAGAAAAGAAGACCACAAATGAATATTCATGGGACTTATTCTTGGTTGCAAATTGCTCAAGTGAATGCCATAACTCATGGTTGATTGACTCAGGTGCTTCTTTTCATATGACTCCTCATAGGGAGGGTTCAGTGAATATGAAAATATAGATGGAGGTAAAGTCTTATTGGGATACAATTCAACATATAAAATAATAGGTTGAGTAAGAGTCAAGATAAGGTTAAAATATGGTGGAATTAAAACTCTTCTTGGTGTGTTGCATATTTCGAGTTTGGCAAGGAATTTGATATTTGTGAGTAAGATGAATGATGCAAGTATGAATTTGGTATTCAATAAGAATAGCTACAATATGGTTCATGGATATTTGGTTTCGACAAGGGGAGTTCACACAAGAAGTTTGTTGAGACTTAAGGCTAGCACTATAAGTAATAATTGCAATAACTCTTCAGTGGTATAAGAAAATAATATAATTAAAATGGCTTCGAGTATTCCTACAAAGAAGACAATGTTGTGGCATCAACACATGGGGCACATTGGTGAGAAAGGACTTTGAACATTGAAAATGAAAGTTATGGCTGAAGGAATTTTTGATTGCCCATTAAATTTTGATTTTTGTGAGCACTATGTTTTTGGGAAACAAACTAGAGTCAAGTTTCCAAGTAGTGCTACAAAGTATGAAGAAATTCTACATCTAGTTCACATTGATGTGTTTGGACCTGTAAAAGTACCATCATTGGGTAAATCTATCTATTTTATTACATTTATAGATGACTTATCAAGAAAGACTTGGTTATATTTTCTATGGAATAAATATAAGGTTTTTGAATAAATTTAAAGAGTTTAAGGCTCTTGTAGAAAATTAGATAGAGAAAAAGATAAATATTTTAAGAATTGATAATGTTGGTGATTATTTCTCTAATAAATTTGATCAGTTTTACAAGTACTGTGGAATAGAAAGGCATAGAACAATTCCATATACTCCATAACAGAATGGGGTTGCAGAAAGAATGAATAGGAAAATGATGGATAAGGCTAAAAGCATGCTAAGTGTTGAAGGGTTAGAAAAGAAATTTTTGGTATAAGTTGTGTTAATGGCTTGTTATCTTATCAATAGATCTCCTACCTCAACTTTGGTGTACAAGACCCCATAGGAATTATGGAATGGTAAGAAACCCTATATTAGATATAAATTTTTTGGTTGTGATACTTATATGTATGTCCCAAAATATAAAAGGACTAATCTAGACTATAAATTTAAAAAATACATATTTATGGGTTATAGTACTAGTGTTAAAGGATATAATTTGTGGAACCTAGAAACATAGAAGGTTGTTTATAGTCGTAATATGATCTTTAGAGAAACAAAAAGGGTTTTAAAATGGGAAATGCAACCAAACAAAGAACCAAAAATAGTGCAGGTAAAATTGGAACATGAGGAAGAACCTATGGTAGAACGTAAGTTATAGAGAGATTCTAAAGAGGAATATTCAGAGGAAGAAGGTGGGGAAGAAGTTGAAGATGCAAAACCTAGAAGTCCAATTTTGAGGAGATCATATCCAGAGAGAAGACTTATAGATAGGTATAGTCCTTCAAATTTTTGTTCTGCATTTAATTTATCAGTTACTAATGAATAACCCAAGACTATAAATGAGTCACTTAATTCAAGTGATAATAAGTCTTGGAAAAGGGTTATGGAAGAAGAAATGGAGTCCTTGGATAAAAATAAGACATGGTACTTGGTGAAATTACTTTCTAGCAGAAAACCTGTTGGTTGTAGTGGTGATTCAAGAAGAAGTACAATGTAGAAATAAATTTGGAGAAGTACAAGGCTCACTTGGTAGCAAAAGGATTCTCTCAGGTTGAGGGAATTACTTTCGTGAGATTTTTTCTTTTGTGGCTAAATTAACTTCAATTAGATTTCTATTGGCTATTTTTGTTGCTTTTGATTTTGAAATAGAATAGATGGATATAAAGACTGGTTTTCTACATGGTGAACTTGAAGATATATATGTCACAACCATAATGCTTTAAGGTAAAAGGTAAGGAGGAACTGATATGCAAGATGAAGAAGTCTCTTTATGGGTTGAAGCAGTCTCCAAGGATGTGGAATCAAAAATTTGACAGGTTTGTTTTGACACTTGGGCTTGGAAAAAGCAAAGCAGATCCATGTGTATATTTTAAAAAGGAAGGTAAAAAATTTGTTATCATTGTATTGTATGTGGATGACATGTTTTTAAATGGTAATAGTAAGGAGATGATACAGTTACTAAAATCTCAGTTATCGTCTAAATTTGACATGAAGGATTTGGGTGCTGTAAAATTTATTTTGGGTATGAAAATAATAAGGGATAGTGCAAATAGAAAGTTGTGGTTAAATCAAAAGAAATATGTTTTTTTGATACTACAAAAGTTTAGAATGCATGATTGTAAACCAGTATATACTCCATATCCAGTTGGTCAAAATTTATCTACTGAACAGTGTCCTAAAATAGATGTGGAAATTGAAGAAATGTATCATGTTCCTTATGCTAGTGTTGTAGGCAGTCTAATGCATGAAATGGTTTGTACTAGACATGGTATTGCACATGCAGTGGGAGTAGTTAGAAAATATATGTCCAATCCAAGAAAGGAACATTGGACTGATATGAAGAGGATATTCAAATACTTGCATGGAAATACAAATTATGCTATATGTTATGGAGGAAATTCTAGAGATAATGATATTGTAAATCTACAAGAGTTTATATATTCTGACTGGGCTGGATATCTTAATAATAGAAGATCCAAAAGTGCTTATGTATTTAGGTTGTTTGGAGGGGTAGTAAGTTGGATGAGTAAAAAGTAATCAATTATTGCTTTATCCACTACAGAAGTAGAGTTCATTGCAACAACTCATGCCTATAAAGAAGTAGTGTGGCTATAGAGATTATGTTCAACAGTTGGTATTAAACATAAGACTATGAGAATTAACAATGATAGTCAAAGTAAAATATTTTTGGAAAATAATCCTAGTTCCATGATTGGTCAAAACATATTGATATCAAGTACCATTTTGTGAGAGAGATGGTTGAAGAGAACCAGGTGATATTGGAGAAAGTTGATACAGAAAATAATATTGTTGATTCATTAGCAAATGTTGTACCTGCTTAGAAATTTTCTTGGTGTAGGAGATCTATGGGTATGGTCGCTCTTGATAATTGACAATGGTAGTTATTAGCCCCTATGAAAAGGATTCAACAAGTGAGATAATATTAGAATTATGTTTTCCATGTTATTCAAGAGGGGTTAACTTTGAAAGGTACTGGATGTTAACTCTAAAAGATACTGGTAATTTAGAGGTCTTTTTTCTTAGCTGCACTAGGACCCACTCTAAGAAGGGGGGTGTAGGGGGGCTTGCCCCCCTACTACTATCGCCATGGGGGGTCCAAGGGGAGCCAAAATAGATGAATTTTTGCTATTGTAAATTTGGACTAGTTATTATTAGGTCACAAATTGGGTGGTATAAGTTAGGTTGGTGGTTTTACCCTAAATTGTAAAATCTATGCATGTGTGTTTGTTATTTATATCACACTTGCATGAGGGTTTGATATAGCGAGATATAAGGAGAATATTATTGTATTGGAGATGGTCAAGTTAATACAATAATAAGATAATATTGTGTTGGTTTTTTCTCGATTGAATATTTCCAGGATAAATATTGTGTAATGTGTGAATTTGTGATCTTCTTATTTTGATTTTGTTATTACTACTTTTCTATTTTTCTTTATCAGGGCTCTTTATTTCTCTTCACACCACCATATCTAGCAAATTTCATGGTGCTAAATTTTTATAAATTCAAGGGGACTAAGGACCCCAAATAGTATGTAAGAACATTTGTACACTCATGCTTTATAATCCAAAGTGATAATGCTCTCATGCTTAGAACATTTTCTCAAACATTAGGTGGATATGCCATAGAGTGGTACAAAATATTGTGTAGTCATAGTATTTATGCTTTCGAATAATTGGTTGACCAATTATTTGAATGCTTTATCCTTAATTCTAGAAATAAAGTCTCATTTTCCGATGTTTATGCTTTAAGACAACATCACTATGAGTCTATCTATGATTTTGGCAACCGTTGGAGGTCATCATTACCAAATTTCCATTCATCCTACCAATGGAAGTTCTTATCAAACTATTTACCAATATTTTTTTAAAACCCCTCTCTTGGATGCTTCAATTATAGACATATCACTCATTTAAAAAAGCTCTAGCACAGGCCAATGCCATCGAGGAGATAAAAATCCAACAAGGTATACTTAAGACTAAAAAAAATGAATGGCAAAATAAGGGCCAATACAAAAGTAATTATTCTGGCCAATAAAAATAAACACAGGATACTTTGGCCAATTAGCCTAATTATGTCAATCAAGTGGTTATGATCTAGTTGGTAATGGCTCAACATAAATCAATGCAACAATCACGATAATAATTGCTTATCATATAATACGTTCAGTATCTCAATCCATGCAAAGCACAATGCCAACTATGGAAAACTATCCCTGGTGGTAGTCTATGTAATAAAATCACCAGTACACCCTCTTGGCCGAGTCATATGCTTCCCTCTTATGAAGGTTGTACGACACAAATAAACTTGCATTATCCAAAATTAGACTAGACAATATCGCTAAATGTGGAAAATATTATCGAGAACATTTATTTTGTCCTTACCATAGGCAAAATGGGTATGATATCAATAATTTCCATGTATTCAATGACATCGTTCAAGACCTTATTGACTTGGAGACCACCAAGCTTGGCAACCCTCTTGCTCAACAAAACCAAAATATTTGTTTTTTCAAACACCACTTCCTCATCATGAGGAGGTGCAACCAACTATGGGATGGGCTAACACCAAAACTCATCCCAATTAATTTAACCATGTACAACAATACCAAGGTTTTGTAGGTGCCATTCATGTGGTATCTAGAGGTCAATAAAATAACCAATAAAATACAATGCAACAACCTCAGGCAAGTATGTCACAACCTACCATATCACCTACCATTCAAATTTCCCATATTCCTTCCCCACCAATTTATACTCCTAGTCAACCAAATCCTCCCTTTCCTCCTATGAATCATCCTCCATGACCAGTCATCTCATTGAGTAGCTGGTTAACCACAAGCCTAAATATGGCTTCCACCAAATTGTCAATATATGAGCTAATTCAACAATCTCCTCCACATCGTGAGGCATTAATGGATATTATTAAATCCATTGAATTACAATCTCAAGATGCTCATGCCTTCAACAAATTTGTAGGGAGCATGGAGTCTTCCATTACATTTTATAACTTTGATATTGAGTCAATATCATCAAAATTCATAGACCCTCTATTGTACATCATGGCTCTAATTGACAAGAAGACTTTTAAAAGAGTTCTAATTTATACCAGCTCCTCTATTAATATCATCACCACATATGTCCTTCATCATGTTAACCTTCTTCCATATCATACAACCAATTCATATTTCACCCTAAAAGCATTCAATGATGCTTTATGTTCCATAGTTAGCACTATAATTTTACCCATCAAAGTGGGGGTCAAAACATTGCACACTATGTTCCACATATTGGAAGGATCCATGGCATACAAAGTACGCATTGGAAGACCTTGGATGAGGGAAATGAGATGTGTCCCTTCCATTCTACATCAATTCTTGAAATACGTTCATGAGGGACAAGTACATTGCATACCAAAAAATTTCGAACCATTTAAGTATTGTGATTTCATCTCAAATCCCTATGAATCCATGCTTCCTTCCACCCACATTTTCTTATCACCATAATCCAATCCATATACCACTCCACCCATTTCTTCATCAAAATATCCCATTCCTAAGGAGCCCCTTAGCACCAATTCCCACCAAGATTCCATACCCCCATCATCTTCATCATTGACTACATGCACATGTGGTCAAAATAAATCCACATCATCAACATCATCCCCTTCCACAACTTTACCTTCCACATCATCATAATTCATTCAACAACCTTCCCAATCCAATCCATCTCCATCAACAAAAATTTCACAAGTCGAGTTGACAAATTGTGAGGTCTTCATCTCCACCATTTCCCAAGACATTATCCAATAATGGTCCTTCCACATTATCCCAAGTTGAGGTACTTTAATGAGGCATGTTCTTGGTTTGAATAATAATACTTTTATAGGGTATTTTTTGGGTCAAATTCCCTCTGAGCATGTCCTTAGGAACTGGATTGAGTAGTATTGTCATCCGTATGGGATTCAAGTCAACCATGTCCAAAATATATCTAAGGGTATTTTTAATTTCCAATTTGGTAGTCCTGACCAAGCCCAGAAGGTCCTCAATAAGGCTCCCAGTTACATTAATAGTTCACTGCTCATTTTTTAGTCATGGAGTCAGGATTTCATAGTTTCTAATTATATTTCAGGTTGGTTCTACCCATATTCATCAGTGTGTGGTTTATATAGACCTCCCTAATACATGTTACCGCTACTAGTCAGCCTCCCATCACATTAAGGATTTTCCCTTGATGACTAAAAAATTTAAGGCCAAGGCGGCTACCCCGACAGCTGGTGTTGTATTATCTCCCACTACCCTACACCCTCCATAAAAATATAGTGAATGGACTGAGGTTTCACACAAGAAAAGTAAAGATATCAAGCCCACTCAATTAGGGTGCATAGTAGCCATATATGCTCAGGACCTAGCACCTAAGCCTCTCATGCAATCATCGATTATGGAGTCAACCCCTGCCCACTCTCCTCCTTTGGCTATTAAGTATGTAGACCATGATGAAGGGATTCGGTCCACTATGCCCTTGGGTTATCTAGATGAGGTATGGGTTGAAGAAATTTTCTCTCAAAATTTAGGATGTTGATCCCATATCCTCCTACGAGGTGAGTGACATGCTCATTTAGACAAGCGATGGCAAAATTCTCTCTCTTCCACCACCATGGATGCCTTCAAGAATAACCCTTGTTACCTATTTTTTGATAATGTGACTGAGGCCAGTGGGGGTATGCAACTTGAGTATTTTTAATATTGTTTCTCTCTTGGAATGTTTGTGGGTTGATGGATCATGTTTGTCATTACATGGTTTAGGATGAGCTCACTACCTGTTCCAATCTCTATGGTCATTCATATTTTGTGTGTTTACAATAAGTCAAAGTGGCAGGTTTTAATTTATAATATACTTGTTCTATGTTATGGTTTGGAAGTCAAATGTATACTACCAACCACAATCATGGCAACAAAGTTTGTCATTTTGCTTAATAATAAGTGGGTGAGCAATTTTGTCACATGGGGTTCTGACCCCTCTCACCATGCAGTTTGGATTCTGCTCAAAGTTGGCAGTACTTACTTTGGGATTATTAATATTTATTCCTATAATGAGGTCCAAGATAGATGTGAACTGTGGATATGGTGTTCTTTGTCCTTACCTACCGTGTTATGGATGATGTATGGTGATTTCAAGATGGCCTAGAACCCTTATGATAAAATGGGTTAGCTCCACAATAGGTGGGCCTCGGGACAACAACATTCTTGGTATTTTATGAAAAATAAACTAGGATCTTCGATCCTAATGGTTTTTTCTCTATGGGTTAGTTTCCTGAGCATTTGTGGTTCACATGGTCTAATTTTAGTCAAGCCCCGCAAGAGTTTGAAAAAGGTTGGACAGGGCTATATTGTTAGACTAGTGTGAGTTTTCTTTTTCTCATCAGCTTCCTTCAATCCCTTTTTTTGAAACCATTCCTGGTATGGTCTCTTTTGATCATTCTCCCATAATATTCTATGTTCATTTTTCCTCCACCCATCAATGGTCTACTCATGCTCAATTTTTTCTTAACACTTTGTAGCACCCTAAAATTGGCGCAGTAAAATTGGAATAATTACATTCACCTTAGTAAATAAATTTAAATTCAAATTTAACCTCCCAAACCGCCCGTTAACCATCGAGAAACCCGTTTCCTCTTTTTTCGTGCCATTTTTAACAGTTGTTTTGACCGTTTGACGATATCGTCTTCGATTAGACAATATCACCCCAGATTTGACGATTTCGTCTAGACTAGAACGCCCAGACGATTTTGTCGAAAAACTAAATTTGCATAGTTGGAATCCATTCCAACGGGTCTCCAATCCGGGCAGAAGCATGTCTATGCCATTGGGACCCTTCCCCCGTTGGAGATCTCCCAAATTGGGATGATCTCCAACCTCCCAACAACTATCCTATGCCTATTTAACTCTAAGACTTTTCCCCCCCACCCCCTGGCTGAATTTTTATGTAAATCAACTCCCTATGCGCTAAAACACTTCAAATTTGCTCTTGCACTAGTCCTATATTAATTTTATTGTAGGTACACCACTGGTTTTCAGCCGGAGCCAGCACCTATCACCGTCGATGAACCTGTCAAGATCGGAGGCGATCTCATCAAATTCGAGACGATCTCGTACTGATGCGAGACAATTTTGACTGCAACACACATCGAGGCAATCAGTGCCTGGAGTTTGCTCTTCTTTCTCTTTTCTCTGTCATTTCATGCTATAAATTAGATTGTTTATTCAGTTTTTATACTATATTGCATCTGGAGTTCACCCATTTTGTCTAGTTTGCATATTAAGATCATATTCTCGCTATCTAAACACGGTGATTTGCATTTACTTTTGTTCTTGCATATTGTTCAATACTCATATTACTTTTTCATATAGTTTGCCACTGTTTACAAAATAGAATTTCTTGTATTTTGCATTTGTTTGCTGTTTTGCAGGTCTCTGATGAATTCGTCTGACGAATTCGTCAGATTGCAGACGATCCTATCAGTTTAGACGATTTTATCAAATTGAAGGTGATTCTGTTGAATTGCAGACGATCCAGACTACTACAAGTAATCAAAAACTTCATCAGACTTTCGGATCAGGTAATCTTCATTGGCCTCCTGCAAATTCTCTGTTTCTGCTTTCTTTTCTGTTTGTTGTATTCATTTAAATTGCATTTTCATGTAGTTTAAGTTAGAATCATTCGGCCAAACCTAGGATGAATGCTTAAAAATAAAATGAACTCATCTAAAACTCATTCCAAAACCTAGGCGTGGAAACTGCCGTCAAATGTTTCCTGATGAACCCACCATCCGTCAACAAATCACCAAAATGCACCTCCCTTGAGAGGCGGGACCTTCGTGATGTCCTCTCGTTCGAGGTACCGCACCATCCTTTTCCCATCCTCCTTCCGGGCACGGATCCAATAGCCTGAAGGTAGGGATGCGAAAAATTTGGAGCGATACATTTTGGTGAACCCGACATGAATGCATCATAACCTTTTGAACAAAAAAAAAAAAAAACAAACAAAAACAAAAGAAAAAATTAGAACAACTAAAACTTAGATGCATTTTAAAACATTTAAGGTTCAAAATCATGTTTAGATGGTAGCTCCTAAAAAGAGGTTAGCAGTTACTATAAACGTAGTAAACCAATTAGCAGCCATAGAAGTTAATTTTGTCCTTAGTATCCCTGAAACAAGTAGAAATCAATCCTTGTGGGACGAGCTTATCAGGAGACTTAGTATCATTTCATCTAGGTCCACACAACTTAAACAGATTAAGAGGCTAGTCTTGGATAGAATCCTCGGATCCTCATCAATTAGTGTTATATCATGAACTTCAGAGAGCTTGCCATATGTGGTTAGCCTATAGGAGAGCTTTAGTATCTTCAGAGTTGTTCAGCTTCGAGGAATACCTCGAGAATGCAGACATTGTACACCGATTCCTAGGCCTTGTAGAGGACCAAGAAGTTGTTCTCACAGATAGGGAAAGATGGAATAGAGTTCCATGAGCTGTGCTATATCGAGAGTATTGCCATGAGCTTTACTTTTATCAACCAGCATCTGAGATAGACAACATTACCATAGCTCTTTTCATCAAATTCTTAAAAGAAAACTTTCAATTTGAAGAAGAACATTTCATGACCCCTGAACGGCTTGAACCTGTTAATGATATTCATAAGTTATTCATAGAAGATTAGTTCATCTACTTTCAGCCTTATTATTATTGTGTGCATTTATTGTTTCATTTGTTGTCTTTATTATATTGTTTCAAAAAAAATCAAAAATCAAAAATCAAAAAAAGCATAGTAAAAAAAACTTAAACATTTCATTTACAATATTGCATTATGTATATATAAATATATACCTTTTAATTTGTTGCATATATATATATAAATATATATATATTTGCTGAAATCAAAACTTAGCACCATGACTAAACTTAGGAATGGTAAAGAAATTTTAGGAGAAGGAGAAGATTGGCTACAAAATACAACTGAAAACCCAAATGTCCTTCTTGGAGATACAAATCCGAAAGGTGAAACTCTAGGACAATCAGATGAAGACTTAGGTGAAGATAAGGAACAATAAGGAAGTGTTAAAGAATCTTCCTCCCCTAGAATAGCTCCAAACGGAGGCATAACTTTTGACAACGCGAAACATTTTCAAAAATTTCTTAATCAACATATCGACGTCCTTAATGTGGTAGTCCGTATTGATAAATGGGAAATTAGTGATTCTCAAGCAGCCTTAGAACGGGCGCTTGATATGCAAATTAATCCCTTGTCTTTCATTGATCAAGAAAGTGATAAGGATGGACCATCTAATGCGAATATGGTCACTATAGCCCAAGCCATGACCAAAAAACAGGTCACCCAACCTCCTAAGCAACCTGTTACTCAACCTAAAATCACTCCCACACAAAATAAAATTCCCTTCACTACTTCCTTCCTCCAAACTATTGAGCAAAATGCTTTAAATAGACAAAAATCTAAAACAAAGCCAAATACAAACTTTCAACAATCTACAATACAACACAATCCAACTTCAAAACTCCTCCATAATATTTTTCCTACCAATGTTTTACACAATAGTAACATGGCATCTAATCTGCATGTTCCTCCATCCTACACCCATAACACTTATGGCAATGCCCCATCGAATCAATATGGGGGGCAAACTAGTAGTTTGGAAGATATGGTGAAACAATTGGCTTCACGTATGGACCAGATAGATCCCTACCGTCCCTCGTATAATTATCGAGAGATTTGTAGCCAACCATTGGATCCCATAGTGGTAGCTCAACCATACCCTAAACATTTTCCCATGCCCGTCCTGCCTATCTATAAAGGAACCGAAGATCCCATAGAACATATTCGCATGTTTAGGATAGCATGTCACGACATATCGCATGACGACTTGCTATTACTAAAAATGTTCCCCAAAAGTTTAGGTGGAATGGCGTTAGAGTGGTATTATCAATTGCCCACTCATTCCTTAAGAAACTTTGAAGAAACAGCTGAGTCATTTGTTCATCAATTTAGTGCCTACATCGAGAGGAATGTAACTATTAAAGACCTATACAATTTAAAACAAGATAAAGACGAATGTTTTGCTGATTTCTTAGCAAGATGGAGACAATTGAGAGGAAAACTACACTTTGTGCTACCCTATAGGGAAATGTTAGACATTTTCATTAACAATTTACAAGAACAACTTTCTTATGAGCTATCAACGACTACTTTGACTACCTTCGATCAAGCTATAGACTTAGCTCGAAGAGTAGAAGATGCCCTCATTAGGAGAGGCCAACTTAGAAAGAAGGATGATGAGAAAACATCTAGAAATCAATATAAAAACAAACAGGTTGTCGGTGATGGAGTCACTGACAGCAGAAATGTTGCTAATGTCAATGCAACAAAAACAACAGAAAAATTCATCTTGAAACCTCCCGATAAGCCTCCTCGAGAGTTCACTAGATTAAACCAACCTTTATCAACTATTTTACCTCAACTTCTTGAAAGAGGTTTAATCCAATTGCCAGCTATCCGGGAACCTGACCCAAGCATACCCGGATATAGAGCTGATTTGCACTGTGATTTTCATAGAGGTCCTGGACATTCTACCAACGCTTGTAAGAGATTAAAACATAAAATACAAGATTTGATTGACAATAATGAAATGGAAGTGCAAGCCTTCCAACCTAAACAAAACCCTCCTAATAATACTCAAAAGACTGTTCCCTAAAATCAAAATTAGAATGCCAATCAAACTCTAGACATATTTCAACACCCTTTACCAAGACATGGTAAAGAGGTAGCCAATCAAATTGAACATCACAATGTTCCCCCTCCTACCCGATATGTAGGAACCATCAGCAGAAAATTACCTGTTCAGGACTCTCACACATTCGACACAAAATTATCCCTGGTTACAACCAGGCCCTTATATAATTTTCAAACTTCTGATTCTAGTGATATAGAGTCAGATAGTGAGAGTGAAGTAGACACTATTCAATCGAATAGTTCTAAAAACAAATCAGATCCTATTCAACCTATCACAGATAGTAATGTTCCAGAAGAACCATTTCCCATAAGAGTCACTACTCGAATTTCTTCTAATGAAGTCCTTTCTTATGAACAAGCCATAAAATCTCAACCGAGACCGTTTCAACGTCGTCACTATAACATTGTAGGTACCATCGGAGTCGTCACATGACAACAAGCTCAAAATCCCCAACAAGAACCAAACCAGAACGATAGATCAGCTCCATTTGTTCTGAAAAATCGTAATAAAGGAAACCATGCTCCTATTGTTCAACCTAAACCCCCTTACAGCATTAATGAACAGCTTGTCTAATACCACCGCCGTAATCTCCCTTTTAGATTTATTAAGATCCTCTCCCACCCATAGGGATGAATTGATGCTTACTTTGAGCCGGATGATGGTACCTCAAAACATCCAACCTGAAGCTATGGCCAATACTATCATCACACGAGAGATTGATTGTATTGACTTTCGGGATAAAGATATCCCACAACACAGTTTACACAAGGATAATCCCTTGTATATCACAACTTTAATTGGGGATGTAGCTGTCAAACGAGTCCTGATTGATAATGGCTCATCTCTAAACATCTGCACCTTTGAATTCTACCAACGATTTGGTTTTAGAAGTTATGAAATGAAGAAGACTGATATGATTATCAAAGCCTTTAATGACAAAACACAAGAAACATGTGGAGTCATTACCCTCCCATTGCAAGTTGGTCCTAGAACCCTTGAGACAACTGTGTTTATTGTACATTGCCCAGCATCGTACAATATACTTTTGGGTCACCCTTGGATTAACGCCATGTGAGCAGTCCCATCAACTTTACACCAATGTGTTAAGTTTGAGTTTAAAAATCAGTTGGTCACTATTCATGGTGACCCTAGACCTTTTGATATGTGTGTATTGGCAGAACTAGTTGGAGTGCAAATTTGCCCTGCTCTGTCATCCACATATCCTAGTTCTTCTTCATCTAAAACTGTGAAATATAAACCCATCACTTCATCTATTCCTCCTCCATTAACTTCATCTTCCCATATAGATCAACAACCTTCTAAACAAATTACTATAGAACTTCAAAAAGCTCTTAAAACTACAACCAATTCTTCAAGTTCTAATCCCATAAATTCAAAACCTTCAGACACATCTATCATACCTTCCACATCTCAAGACATAGGTAATAAGCCTTCTACATCTTATGCCCTTTCTGATGATATTTTACCAGATTTATCTACAACTTTGATATCAAAAAAAATGAATGCTTTCATGCAAGATTCAAACCTTTTAAATCAATTGCCGCCATCTCCTCGTACTTTGGGCCTCCCACAACCTATGGGAAGTACTTACCAAGTCGGGAGTTGCGCCTTCATTTACAAAGGATATGACTGGGGAAGAATCCCTCAGAATATCAAAACCCATCATGATGGATATGCTCGGTGCTATTTTACCAATGACTATATTAAAGCTAAACCCATGATGCTTAAAATGGGATACAAAGGGAAAGGCTTAGGACCTTTCCAAAATGGCATGAAAGAACCTTTCGAGGTAGAACCATGGCCTGCCCGATGTGGTGTGGGCCTATTACCTAGTAAGGGTCAACCTTTTCCTTTTGAGGATGATGATCATCTCATATGCTATCAAGACTATTTGGATAGACATGTTGATTTGCCTCTTAAAAATTCGTCATTTTCATGCAACATGCTATCCATAGCATACCCTAAAATGATTGCTGACCCCAATGAAGAGTTGGAAGGAGATATCTTCCATGATGTCTCTATTGAAGAGATGTTGTACAATGGGTTTTATTTTGATGGTTCTATACCAACCATAGCTCAACTTGAGGTCACCGACCCTCAGAACGAATTATCTAAATTAACTTTACAATAATTACAAGAGTTGGGCGTTTCACCCACCCCACCTAATTTTGAAAGAGATCTACACATGGAGGTAGAAAATGTCATTAAAATTAATATTGGAACTGAGGACAACCCTCACATAATCAACATTGGAGCAGAACTAAGTCAAGAAAAACAAGAACAATACATTGCATTTCTTAAATAGTATGAAGATGTCTTCGCTTGGACATATGAAGATATGCCAGGTCTAGACCCTTCTGTAGTCATGCACCATCTAGTGGTCCATCCGGATGCTAAACCTGTTAAACAAAAACTTAGAAAAATGCATCCCAAAGTGGCTCTGCTAGTCAAAGGGGAGTTAGAAAAACTCCTGAATGTTATCTTCATACAAGCTATTGATTATGCTGAATGGATCTCCAATGTAGTTCCTGTCACCAAGAAAGAAGCCACCAAAGTTAGGGTTTGCACAGATTTCAGAGATATTAACGCTGCATGCCCTAAAGACGACTTTCCTCTTCCAAATATGGATCAAATTATTGACTTCACTACCGGGAGTGGGATGATGTCCTTAATGGACGGATTCTCCGGCTATAATCAGATCAAGATAGCTCCTGAAGACCAGGCTAAAATAGCCTTCATTACCCCCTGGGGAACATTTTGCTAGAAAGTGATGCCCTTTGGCCTAAAGAATGTCGGTGCTTATCAACGGGCTATGACCTACATTTTTCATGATATGATGCATGATATCCTACATGATTATGTAGATGATATTATAGCGCGCTCTCTTATTGAAGATCATCATTTAGACGATTTAAGAAAAGTTTTTAATCGATTACGAGAATATCTCATTCGATTAAATCCAGCAAAATGTATATTCGGAGTTAAATCCGGCAAGTTATTGGGAGTTTTAGTTTCTTTACGAGGGATCGAAATTGACCCTCTCAAAATTGCGGCTATCACTGATATGCCCGCACCCACTAATATATCTGAATTACGAAGTTTACAAGGTAAACTTCAAGCTATCCGTCGCTTCATTGATAAGCTGGCAGACAAAACTGGTCCCTTTCTTAAACTCCTTAAGAAGGACGTCCCATTTAATTGGGACACAGAATGTAGAGAAGATTTTGAACTTCTCAAGCAATATCTCCTTAACCCTCCGGTGCTTTCATCGCCTAAATCTGATCGCCCATTTCTTCTATATATTTTTGCTTCAGATTCTGCCTTAGGAGCTATGTTAGCTTAGCTTGATGATGAAAAACGAGAACGAGCTAATTATTACATTAGCCGCACCTTCATCAGTTATGAAACCCGCTATACAGCGTTAGAGAAGTTATGTCTAGCAGTCGTGTTTGCTACGCAAAAATTATGACATTACATGCTTAGCCAAAAAACGTATGTCATTGCCAAATATGATCCTTTAAGATATCTCATGAGTCGACCTTATTTATCGGGTCGCACAGCCAAGTGGGTTCTTGCTCTAAGCGAGTTTGATCTCACCTTCATAGGACAAAAGTTTGTTAAGGGTCAAATCATAGCAGATCAATTAGCTGCTGCACCCTTAGAGTCTACTCATCCCCTCATTATCGAGTTTCCTGATGAATGCCTTCAATTAGAGGCAAACCTTGTTGAACAATGGTCCTTATACTTTGATGGAGCCCGATGCATGAGTGGGGCTGGTGTGGGTATTATTTTAATATCTCCACAAAAACATCTTATTCCTCTGTCCTTCAAACTAACCTTTGCTTGCACCAACAATACTGTTGAGTATGAAGCCCTAATCCTTGGATTACGAGCTACTTTAGCGCTTAAAATTAAAAACCTCTTAGTTTTTGGGGATTCCCAATTAGTTATAAACCAAATTAATGAAGTTTATCAGACCAGAGATGATAAAATTCGCCCATATAAGGCCTATGTTTTACAACTAATGGCCTTGTTTGATCAAGTTACCTTGGAAGCCATTCCTCGAACTAGCAACCGTGCAGCGGATGCTATGGCCGCCGCTGCATCTCTCCTACCCTTGGAGTTAGACGACGAATATGCTACTATCATCATTCGTCGACTCCAGGAACCCGCTTCACATAAGTCATGCTTAGAGCCTTTGGATGTGTTTCTAATCAAGGAAACTACTCCTGAACTATGGTATACAGACATATTTGATTTCCTCCAAAATGGGACTTTCCCTGCTAATTTTAATCGCAACCAGCATCAGTTATTACGTCGACGAGCAAGTCAATTTGTAATCATTGGAAATACTTTATATAGGAGATCTTTTGAAGGTATCCTATTAAGATGTCTAAATTTAGAAGAGTCTAAATCAGCCTTGATTGAAGTCCACGATGGATCTTGTGGAGGACACTTTATTGGTAGCGTCAATGCTAAAAAGCTCCTTCGGATAGGATACTTTTGGCCTACCATGGAAACGGATGCACATGAATATGTGCGCCATTGCGACAAGTGTCAAAAACATGCTGACCTTGTCCATGCGCCTGCACAAGAGCTACAGGCTATTTCTTCTCCTTGGCCCTTTTCTAAATGGGGCTTGGATATTATTGGTAAAATTAATCCTGTGTCTTCTGATGGACATAAGTTCATCATAACCGCCACTGAGTATTTCACGAAGTGGGTTGAAGCTATGCCTTTAGCTTCCTGCACTGGTTCACAAGTCTCTAAATTCATTTTTAATCAAATCATCTGCAGGTTCGGAATTCCTGCAAATCTCATCTCTGACAATGGAACTCCGTTCAAAAATAAATATGTTAAAAAATTATGTCAAAAATATAAGATTCAACATCGCTGGTCTACTCCCTATTATCCTCAGGGTAATGGTCAAGCAGAAGCTTCTAACAAAACTCTAATCAAAATTCTCAAAAGACTAGTCAATAAAACTGGCCGTGACTGGCATATTCAATTATATCTAGCCCTGTGGGCTTATCGAACTAGTGTTCGAACCCCCAGGTGCACTTCACCATTTGTTTTGGTATATGGTGCCGAAGCAGTTTTTCCATTTGAATTAGAAGTTCCTTCTTTGGCTCTGCTACTTCAAGACACCGAAGTAGGAGATGAATATCGCGCTGGCAGACTCAGTCAGCTGGAACTCCTAGATGAAAAATGCATCAATGCTTTAGAGCATCTCCGTGCATACCAAAACAAGCTTAAAAGAGCATATAATAAGAAAGTTCGTCATCGATCCTTTGAGATTGGCGACCTTGTTTTAAAAGAAAATCAAAAGAATACAAATGCAACCAAAGAACTGAAAGGTAAATTTGAGCCCAATTGGCTCGGACCGTACATCATTACTGCAAAATTTGAATCAGGAGCATATAAATTATCTACCTTAGATGGTAAATAACTTAAAGAACCCATGAATATTTTACATCTCAAACGTTATTATGCATAAATTTGATTATTTCATCCATGTATATATTTGTTCAAAATCATTATCGTGTATTTCTTTCAATTTATTCAAAAACCTCAAAAACATTCATAAAATCTTCAAAAATATTTATTGCATTTATTTAAAGCACTTGTAAAGTTCCTTTTGCTCTAAAACTAAAATCAACATAAAAATCCAAAAACAGCTATATGCTTGACTCTTTCGAAACCAAAACAATATACAGAATAAAGAGAGAGTCAACATTCTCAAAACTTTCTCAAAATCATTATTTTCTTACAATTATTGCAATTATATGTTTCAACTTATTTTGGATAAAACTAGCATTTATTTGGCATCCCTCACTTGCACACTCACAAAAATAAATATCTTGATTTTATCTGGCATGATTACTAATCTCTCTTATATCAAAGTTCACAAATTTCAATTAAAAAAAGTTTGAGCATAGAGAATTGATCTTGTTATTTACTTAAACCAAGCACATATTTTCACAATAAAATGATTATATTTGTAATTTCCATGTTTTGCTACATAGTAGAACTGATTTCTTGAGTGAAAAGTTTCCCCTGCTATCCTATCATGCACATGGTCTAGAATCTTTGAGAATTGGCAAAAGGACAAGCTCACCCCTACCCAGAATAAAAATCCCTTGCTCTACAGCTAATCTGAGCAAGTATCCCTAGAAAAAGAAAAAGAAAAGAAAAATTCAAGAAAAAGAGAAAAGAAAAATGTTCTTTTATATCATTACAACAATGTTACAAGCATTATCAAGCAAAAGAAAAATAAGCAAAGTTCAAAAGAAAGCAAGAAAAGCAATAAAATCCCTTTCCCTACCCTTTGAAAAGAAAAGAAGGGTGAATGAGCTTGAATCCCTGGAATTCTCAATTATTCAAAACTGTGAGGTAAGCCCCATAATAGGTGGTTTGTGCCCAACCTGCTTGGCCTTGGGTAACTCCTAGCATGGCGATATGTCTATCACATTAGCGACCTTCTTTTGTACAGACCTATGTCTGCTTATGGATTAGCTAGCTCTTGATAATCTGATCTACATAGTAGCCTAGTATGGTTATATGCATCTACATCATGGTTAATGAACATTTATTTGGTTTCTTCAAATCACTTGTATCATAGTATCTTGCTCAAAATTGGTAAATGAACAATGCAATTGCACACACATTTGTATTTGAGAGATTTTGTCTATCATTATGATAAATTAATATTGGCAATGAATTCACTTATGCACATGGGATTCCTTATAAATCTAACTTTTGTCTTCAAAATACTTTGAAATATTATTTTTGCAAACTTGTTTGGATTAAATCAAGTACAATTATTTACCACAAAGACAACTATATAATAGAAAAAATCAAAAATTTCAAAACATATCATATATATCTTATCGACTTTCGCAACGATGGTATAGTTTCAAAACCAAAATTGGAATTTTATGCCTAGTGCAAGTCCTTACCTTCATATTTTTTGTTTAATAAAAAATCAACCATGCAATAAAACAATTTATTTTCTTCTTTGATTTTCGTGATGATGGTATAAGTCTATACCTACATATTCTATGCCTAGCGCAAACCATTGTAACAATTTTTTTTCCCCATTTATTTAAAAAATCATGCAAACCATATGACTTAAATCATTATGTTACACAAATTATGCTTTTAAAAAGCAAACATATTTTCATTATTTCATGTCATTATGTCAAACCTCTAATTTTGCAATGATGGTATAATTCTTAAGGAATTATTCACAAATTTTATCACACTTAAGAATTTATGCCTAGCAAAAATCATTTCACAATATTTCATGCATAATATTTTCATGGAAATCTGAAAACAAACCATCATCATCATCATTTGCATCATCACAACAAAGTCTTAAGACAGTCTCTTAAGCACTCTTTTATTTTAACAATATTTCTATCCTGGGACTAGATTGATGACCGAGTGAGCAGCGACTCCATGAAATGGTCTATAATAGCGACAATGTCCTTTGAAATTATTGTTAGAAATCTCTTTTTATTTTTATCACATTTCATTACAACCAATCAATTTGTTACATCAAATTATTTCATTTAAAATATTTATAGCATGACATCCAAGTTATAATATTTTCCAAAACAACATAATTACATGAATCATCAATAAAATCATTACATCAATCAACTCAATCAATCAATCAAACATAAAAAGCATCATAAGCATCACATAAGACAAGTCATATGATCAAAAAAAATATCTCATCTATATATATCAACAAAATATATACATCATCAAAATTGTATTGGTATGTCATAATCTGTACCTCGGCATACTTAATCCTCTATCAATACAAGTATAATACAATATCAGTGGCAGTACTCACCCTCTAGCCTCGGGAGCCTCTAGAGCTCTTGGCCTCATCTCCTCCCTCGCCCTGCGGAGGACGAGGTGGTCCCATCGCAGTATGTGTGGTACTACGAGTCCTTATCGTCGATCGGGATGAGCTCCTCGTCGACCCTGTCTTGATAGGATGTGCTATGGCAGGTGGTAGCTGTACCCTCTGGCCCTCTGGCACCACCTGGTAGTATAGCACCGGATAGAATGCGGTCTGAGAAACTGACCGCAGCAGCTCCTGAGTGCTCACCCCTCCACCTCGTGCCCTGAGACGAGCATTCTCATCTCGTAACTACGACACCTCAGCCTGGTGCTGTCCAGCTGCATCCTGTAACGTCTGCACTTGAGCTTGCAGACGATCTCTCTCTACCCGAAGAGTAGCCATATCGCTACTCTCGCCTATGTCCATGCCCTTGCCCTTATCGGGCAATGGTGGCCTCTATGGAGATGGGGGTCTCACCTCCCTCCTCTCCCTCTCCCTCTATCGTGGCCTCTCCTGTGCTTGTGGCCTCCTCTGCTCTCCTCTGTCGTGACCCCGGGTTGCCTCTACCATCGCTTGGCACCGCCTCCCTATTCGACACACAACTGTGTGGATCGGTCCTTGAGCCCTCATCATCCAAGGAGGGTGGATGCCTACGTACCAGGCATCATAGCCATTGGCTACCCCTGCATCGTCCCCATCCACTGGCTGAATGGGGGCATCGTCCACGTCCTAACTCTAGAATCGTTGCATATCTGGAGCCCCTCTAACTGTGGTGTTATCCCGGATGGTCTGGGAGAAATCATAATCCCTAAGAGATGGGATCCCCTGCTGTAGACCGAACTATCGCAAAACTCGGTCGTAGCGGTGGAGCTCCACCTCTCCCCTCTCCATCCGCAGCCAGCAGACTCGCCTGATGCGAGATAGCTTTTGTGCGTCCTTTGCCCACCCTAGATGCTACCTCCACGGCATCCAGGTGATCTGGTCTGGGACCAAGTCATCCAGTAGTCTTCGGGACATCGACAAGTCGATCCGTTGCTGTGCCCCTCTTCGGAGCCACCAATAGAAGACTCGGTGCCTCTCCCTATCAACCCCTATCAGTGGAAGCCCTACTGGCCTCCGCACCACAATGTGCTCCCAGCACCAAACCTGTAGGAGCGATGTCATGACCAGACATCGCCCGCCCTTGTACATGACCCCGTAAAGGATCCTGTACAGCCGGCATAGAATAAAGCTGCCCCAAGAAAATCTATAGCCATGGTCACGTATGTTGCAGATCACATCTACCAACATCCATGGTACCCTACATTCACTCTGGTGGCACAACAGAAGTCCACCAACCACCCCAGCCAAAACTCGTGTTAGTGTAGATGCCCCAAGCATCTGGTGCAGTGCCTCGATGTTCACTCCGCCCTTCTCCAGGGCGAAGCTCGGGTCACCGCAGAGTCGTCCCATCGCATGGCCCTGATTGGCCACAGGTGTGATCATCCTCCCTTGTATGGGGATTCTAAGAATCCTCCATACATCCTCTAGTGTGGGAGACATCTCCCCTGTCAGTAATCGAAAGCATGAAGAGCCCGGGTACCACCTCTCTGTTAGGGCTGTCAGTAGCCCCATATCAGTAGAAACCTGTGGCATCTCTGCCACATGCTACAAGTCGGCCTGTGCTAGCAGATCCTGCTCTGCCTGGGTAAGAGTGGCCAAGTCGTCTCTCAGCTCGCCGTATTTCCACTCTCTGCTCTTTAGTAATCCTCTCTGCAAGCATAAACAATCAAAACAACAAACAATCATTAATAACAATTTCAGCAATCAATAATGCAACTTAAAGATCAAATTTTTGCAATTGATGATATCGCCCACTATTGGCCGATATCGTCCAAAATTTAAGCAAAATCGTCTTCGATTTCGCGTGTCGAAATCGTCTCTAATTTGACGCAATCGTCCCTTTTTCGTCGATTTCGCTCTTGGGCGAAATTGACGAACTTGAGACGATTTCGTCGAACTAGGGACGATTTCGTCCGGACGATGTCGATGGCCAAAAACGGCCGTGATGCTCAAAATTCATCCCAAAATTCATTTACAAAGCATGTAAATTCAAATTAAATCAATCTAAACTAAGTTTAAACCCTTACCCGTAGACCGTGGCGGACCTCTGCAGATCTGTGCGCTGTCTCTACCATTTTTGCTCTAGAGCTCTAAAAACAGTAAAATGAACAGTAACAATGAATTAGGGTTTTACCCTATTTTTCTTAATTTTATTCAAAATAATTCACAAATAATTTTGCTTTTCCTTGTTTTTACCTCAAACGTTCGATTTGGGTAAAAAAACGGAGGGGGCACCATAGTAAGCTATCGTACGATTCGACCAAGAATCGTCGCCTAAAAATGGGAATAATTTTTTTCTTTCTTGTAGATCGAGAAGAACTCATCTTTAACGCATTTTCTTCAAAAATTCGCTAAAGAGGGGGCAAAATGTAGCACCCTAAAATTGGCGCAGTAAAATTGGAATAATTACATTCACCTTAGTAAATAAATTTAAATTCAAATTTAACCTCCCAAACCGCCCGTTAACCGTCAAGAAACTCGTTTCCTCTTTTTTCGTGCCATTTTTAGCAGTTTTTTTGATCGTTTGACGATATCGTCTCCGATCAGACGATATCGCCCCAGATTTGATGATTTCGTCTGGACTAGAACGTCCAGACAATTTTGTTGCAAAACTAAATTTACATAGTTGGAATCCGTTCCAACGGGTCTCCAATCCGGGCAGAAGCGTGTCTATGCCGTTGGGACCCTTCCCCGTTGGAGATCTCCCAAATTGGGATGATCTCCAACCTCCCAACAACTATCCTATGCCTATTTAACTCTAAGACTTTTCCCTCCCCAACCCCTGGCTGAATTTTTATGTAAATCAACTCCCTATGCACTAAAACACTTCAAATTTGCTCTTGCACTAGTCCTATATTAATTTTATTACAGGTACACCACTAGTTTTCAGTCGGAGCCAGCACCTATCGCCGTCGACGAACCTGTCAAGATCGGAGGCGATCTCATCAAATTCGGGACGATCTCGTACTGATGCGAGACGATTTCGACTGCAACACACATCGAGGCAATCAGTGCCTAGAGTTTGCTCTTCTTTCTCTTTTCTCTGTCATTTCATGCTATAAATTAGATTGTCTATTCAGTTTTTATACTATATTGCATCCGGAGTTCACCCATTTTGTCTAGTTTGCATATTAAGATCATATTCTGCTATCTAAACACAGTGATTTGCATTTACTTTTGTTCTTGCATATTGTTCAATACTCATATTACTGTTTCATATAGTTTGCCCCTGTTTACAAAATAGAATTTCTTGTATTTTGCATCTGTTTGCTGTCTTGCAGGTCTCTGATGAATTTGTCTGACGAATTCGTCAGATTACAGACGATCCTATCAATTTAGATGATTTTATCAAATTGAAGGCGATTCTGTTGAATTGCAGACGATCCAGACTGCTACAAGTAATCAAAAACTTCATTAGACTTTCGGATTAGGTAATCTTCATTGGCCTCCTGCAAATTCTCTCGTTTCGCTTTCTTTCTCATTTCTTGTATTCATTTAAATTGCATTTTCATGTAGCTTAAGTTAGAATCATTCGGCCAAACCTAGGATGAATGCTTAAAAATAAAACGAACTCATCTAAAACTCATTCCAAAACCTAGGTGTGGAAACTGCCGTCAAATGTTTCCTGGTGAACCCACCATCCATCGACAAATCACCAAAATGCACCTCCCTTGAGAGGCGGGACCTTCGTGAAGTCCTCTCGTCCGAGGTACCGCACCATCCTTTTCCCATCCTCCTTCCGGGCGCGGATCCAATAGCCTGAAGGTAGGGATGCAAAAAATTTGGAGCGATACACACTTCTTTCTTGCAATATGAAACCACTATTTATCACATCCAAAGGATCTGGAACATTATACCTAGACCCAATGGAGATTCAGGATGGATTGAGTGGTGGAATAATTCCATTTTTCATACCACTACTCTGCTTAGAATCCTGGGAAAGAAGGTGGCTCAACTGCATCATCGTTCTAATACTGCTCTATGTAATGATCTTGCACATGCCTCCTTTCGTCTTGAGGCCTCTGCTTTTGACTCCACCATTCAAGCCCATGTATCTCAGTTCTGATATGAGCTCAAAGTGGCTGAAGTGTAAGAGGCCAGAGGGGATCATATTCAATCCAGACTGCATTGCCTCAAAGTGGATGACTACGTTTCTAAAGATTTTTTTCCATAGACTCCAGCCTCTACATCAATCCACTCAATTAAAAGATTTATTGGTTAATGGGGTTCACACAACCTCTTTTCTCGAGGTAACAACTAAATTTACATGGCATTATTCTCATGTTTTTACTGCTCAGCCATACACCCATGAACGAGAATTAGTTCTTCAATATTGCAAAGAGGTTATCCCAACTTGTCTCTCCCTAGCATAGTAGAATGAATGTGAATGACCCCTGTCAGAGCAGGATCTTGTAGATTCCCTATTACAAATGGTAGACTTGAAGGCCCCAATGCTTGATGGATTCCCCTATAAATTTTAAAAAACTTGTTGGGAGTTTGTTGGTATTGATTTGCATAAAGTATATTTATAAGCCCTACAGTATAGCTCCTTAGGTGTTATTATCAATAAGGGCAATATCAAGTTTATCCCAAATCTTGGGGATCCAGAAATCATTACAAATTGGAGGCATATAACTTTGTTTAATATCACCTATAAGATCATTGCCAAAGCACTTGCTTTGTGGATGAGTCCCTTGCTTCCCTCTATTATGAGGCCTAAGCAAAATGGCTTTATCCACAATTAAAATATTTTTAACAACATTAGCGCTATTTGGTAAGGGATGGAATGGGCTCGCAAGTCTAGTCAACATACCCTCTTCCTTAAGATTGAATTTGAAAATTCTTATGATCGAATTGAGTGGATTTTCATTATTTCTTTGTTGGAAGCTCTTGGATTTAGTCCTCCATTTATTTCCTCTATTAAAATTCTTTTTTAGTATGCATCATCTGTGCTTTCTCTCAAAAAGTTTCAAACTAACGCTATTGGCTTGCATAGGTTAGTAAGGCAGGGTTGTCCTTTGGCCCCCTCACTATTCATTTTAGTAGCACAAGCATTTGGTTATATTTTGGCTCATCGTGCTTCTCTTGGGATGCTTTGAGATATTTCCCTTACCAGGAATGTTGGTCAACTCATTAACGATCATTTTGTTGATGATTATTTTCTTACTCTGAATGAATATGAAAAATCCCTTTCTAAATATTTGTCTTGTCTTGATATTTTTTGCAAAGCCTCCGAGTATAATATCCAATGGAGAAAAATATCATGTTATAGGTAATCCTTACAACCTCTTCCCCACTAGCTTAAACATGTGTAGTGGAGTTGGATTCATCCTGGAGAAGTCTTCAAATTTTTGGGCATTCCTTTTGTATTTCAAGCCTCTCCGTCCCAATTATGGTCTTATGTCATCAACAAAGTAGAAAGCAAGCTAGAATATTGCAATACTAAGAAGTTGTACCTTGCTGGAAAATTTCAAAATTTCTCAAAAGTGTTGGCTTCCACACATGTTTATTACTCATCTTGTTGGGTCCCTTCCTAGGCTTGTTACAAACGACTTGAAAAATTATTGCGATATTTTTTGTGGTCTAATGGGTCTGAGCGAAAGGGCTTTCACAGAGTGGCTTGGGATATTTTTTATTTCCCATGACAAGCAGAGGATTTGGGTTTGTTGGATTGTATGCATAAAGGTTTTACCCTCTGTGCTAAATGGATTGTGCGAGCTCTCAAAGGAAATGAATCATGGAAATTTCTTATCATACATTGCATCTCGGTTGGGCTTCCCCTCAACTGTCAAGCCTGGGCAAAAATGTATTTTCCCTCTCTAGTGCTGGCCCTAGTTTTTGTTAAAATCCCTGGCTCCTTTGTCATCAAAATCATATGTAAGGATTGGAAAAAATTAAACCCTTTGATTGTTTGCAAGGGGTTCCATTCACATAAAGGCATTTCCATTAATATTATCATTTTTTGGTGGTCCCCTATATTCAAGCTTTAGGGTAAACCATTGGGCCAAGTTCCCTAAGTCCATGCCGAAAAATATTTTAAGCGAGACATTATCGCCATTGCAAATTTTTACTTAAGGGAAAACAGAAACTGGATTCTTTGGAATGATTTTAAAAGTATGTTCTACTTGTCCAATACTAACAAGGCTATGTATGATGCTATTTTGGACCATACACCTTTCTCCTTAGGGTAGAAATTAGGTTTCAAATCCTAGAAACCCTGATGGAAATATTGGGCCTGGTATAAGAGCACTTCCTTGCTCAGCTACAAAGCCAAGCAGTATTATGATTGGCTTACGCCAAATGCACCTACAGTGACCAAAATCAATGTAAAATGGGATGTTATCTCATCACCCTCTAGGTGGAAAACCAGACTTCATTCAGCCTGAGCATCTTATCTGGAGCCAAAGAAAGCTTTTTTCACCTAGAGCTTATTGTATCAAGGTTTACCCCTTGGCCACAAAATTTCTTATATGGGGGTGCCTGAGCCTTGATGCCCATTTTTTCAAGAACTAGAGTCTTGTATGCATCTTTTCTAGGCATGTAGATGGCCCAATATCACTTGGAGTTGGGTGGGTTATTTATTTACCTTGTTTATGTCCCTACAGATTTTCTAGTATCATGTCATTTTGGGTGATCCCATTCAGTTTTATCTCCCACTGATAGAAGTGTGGCACATCTTCAGAGTCAGCCTTCTATTTCATATTTGGAAACTAGAAACAAGATTATTTTCAAGCAAGATGATCCATATCAAGATTTTTTGTTTTCTGACAAGCTCGAAGTTTTTCATGATTTGTGGTTTCAGAACTATGACCAGGCTAAAAATATGGCTATGAAGCTAGACCATTTGCAATCTTTACTGAATTACTAGGGTAAAACCCCTTGTGCTATTAGTAGGGAGGCCTTTGATCATTCACCTCCTCACCCAACAATATCTTGTTCACATCGATGCTTTGATCATGCATGGTGTCAGCCTCATCAGAGTCGATCTCATGACTGTGGAGGTCCATTGTAGTAGTTAGATATGTACACCCCCTAAAATTCTATGCCTGTGATCACTCTGTAATATATGTTGGTGTTTAATGATGATTGGAGGGATTCAAGTAGTCATGGACATATTTTTGGCTGGTCTTGTTCATCTTCTCCAATTACTCATGCTTCAGGCTAGGGTGAGGAGCACTTTGATGGATGGGGGGAACCACCCACTTCAAATGGATAAGGCCATGTCTGCCATAGACCCCATTTTTAAAAAACCTTTCTAGATGTAGAATGTTTCTAGTTTGTTGTTGATAGTCATGGTGCCCGTGTTGTGCATTTTGTTTTTCTTTATCCACTATTAGGATAAGTTAGTGGTATTCGAGGTGTGATTTTTTTCTCCACCCACACATTTTTTTGGTTGTAAAGGAGTATTATTTTTATAATTAAAATGGCATTTCATGAAAAAAAATATAAAAAACATTTAACTATTTTACTTATAATAACTAAATAATAATAATAATAATTTTTATTAGAACCAACAATTATATTCAATAAAAAATAAGAGAGGTTACAATAAAAAATGAGTTGGAAAAATCACAGCTCAAGGCGCAAGGCCACCCAAAAAATCAACATCATAGAGTTCTAAGGCTAAAAATGAAAACAAACCCTAAAAGGGTGAATAAATAGAATAACTAAACAAAGGGAACCACTCCAAGAGGATATCGAGCCCTACTATGGGCACTGATAGAACAACCTGATGCTATAAAATGTCACCCTGCTATGCTGAGACCTCAAAGAAATAGAGGGACCTTAATGTGAAAGGAGGTTAGGTGAAGATATATTGAAAGTGCACGAAGCCTCACACCAGAACTTGACAAGATTTATAAAATGTGCCAAATCATGAGTCAACTTGGAAGCTTGTGAATGGAGTTGAACAGTAACAACAAAAAATATTGTAATCTTTTCATGCAAGGAAAACTGACTAGAAATTGAATCTCCAGAATAGATAGTAGCATTCCTAGCTTTCCAAATTTAAAAAAAAATAATAGCATGAAATAAATTCTATAGAGTAGCAATATAGGTAGGCCAACAATTGTTATCTCCAAAAAAGATCATCTGCCATCTAAAAAATTTAGGATGAAAGGGCTTGAACAATGAGTGAATCCAGGACCAAGAAGACTGAGCACAAGGGCAAAAACAAAAAATATGTTTGAAAGTCTCAAAATGACCACAAGCTAGACACTTAGGATTAGGAAGACCAACCCTTGTAAGTCTCTCTCCCATATGAATCCTTTGATAAATAAGAGATTACACAAAAAAACAATCTTGTGTTCAATTTTAGACCATAATATATGGTTTAGACGAGCAATCCAAGTATATGAGGTAGAATGATTCCTCCATATCTCATTAATTTTATCAACACCAATGGAAAAAAGAGTAAGAAGCTAATAAATCAAGGAAGAAGAGTAGTTATTGAAAGGAGTATCCACATTCCAATGTCAATCCCACCACTAGAAACTTAGGGGTTGAAGTCCAATCTTATGAAGCATGACATCAGGTATGAGCTATTGAATCTTAAGAATAGAAGAAAGATCTAAATTTTGAAGATTAAATTTTTGTTTGAGATCAGACCAAGGAATCCAGTCTCGAGAGTGCACTAAATAATTAATATAGCATATGCCCTTGCGAAACAACCTCAAAGCTTTAATCCCTGACATATTAGCAAGAAGAACTGAAGAGTTAGATAGAATAGGATACCACCAAATATTCTAAGAATTGAATGAAATACCATTATGAAAACCATCACCAATCCAATGAATATGAGGTTTCACCATCTTAAAAGCTCATCAAATACTTTTAACAATAAAGGAACCCTGAATCTTAACTAGAGAAAAAATAATGATGAGAGTATGGAGCCAAATATTAGCCCAAGCTTTGCGCCCATAAGGTAGCCCTAAGGAAATACAATGATGAATCAAAACTTTCCAGGCTTTAGGTCCTTCAATAGCTTTAAACACCCACTGATCACACAAAGAAATGCTTTACCTGTAAATGTCAATGATACCCATTCCACCCTTATCATTGGGTGTGCAAAAAATATCCTAAGAAATTCTATGAAAACCACATGAATTCTTCCCCTTGCTCCAAAGAAAATCCCTAAGGAGCCTGGCCAACTTATTATAAGAATTATTAGAGGGGGCCCAATAGGAAGAGTAATAAATATCGATGGTAGTAAGAATCTTTGTGCAAACCTAAAACTTGTTGGCAAGAGAAAGGGGATGTGAGGCCCAACAAGAAATCTTCTTTTTAATTCTTGTCAATGACATACTGCCAAATTTTAGAGGGTGAGTTGTCAAAAGCAGAGGGTATTCCTAAAAACTTAAAACACTCACCCCTTTGAAGCCAATGCCATGAAAAATATCTATGCCAAGCAAGAATAGAAGAAGAAGCAAGGAAGAAACAAATGTACTTAGAGCATTTGATGTTGTATCTCGAGGCTTTATAGAAAGTGTCCAAACAAACCAAAGTAGTTGAAACTGAAACCTCATCCTCATTTATAGTGAGAAAAGAATCATTTGTAAAGTGCCCATTAATAAGTTGGGTGGACATATCAAGAAAAATAATACCTTTAATCAACCCCTTAGACCCTTGATTAGCAAGAAGATAACCAAATGCTTCAGAAACAAGGATGTAAAATGAGGGGGCCAAAGGACGGCCCTAGTGAATGGAATGAAATAAACCAAAATATTGTGATCTAAGTCCATTAATAGTAAGACAAGTTGAAGTATTAGCAAATAACATACTGGCATCCCTGCTAAAAAAGGGGCCAAAGCTGAGAGCTTGGAGCATGGTAAGAATGAAAGGCCGCTCAATACAGTCATAAACTTTCTCAAAGTCTAGTTTAAGGAAAATGGGATTTTGGCCAAAGATACAAACCCATTCTATAACACCTAGATAACAATAAGATTATACAATATGTAACACCCTTTAATGAAGATTGTTTTCTCTGGTCTAATAATCACATGGAGAATGTTATGAATACGAAGAGCTAAAGCTTTAACCAAAATCTTATAAGAGACATTAAGTAGAGTAATAGGTCACCAACTGGAGATAATCTTAGGATTATCCTCTTTAAGAATAAATTTAATGTTTCCACAATTGATAATATTACCTAGAGAATTATTGGCTAACACTTCATTGTAGACATTGAGCAGATCAAGCCTAGTAATATTCCAAGTGGCTTTATAAAATTCACATGGAAAGCCATCAAGACTAGAGAACTTGTCATCTGACATAGTCATAATATCATTATGAAGCTCATCAAGTTAAAGAGGAGCCTCACAAAGATACTATTGGAGTACCATCTAACGTTCTAGAGAATCCTATTGAGCTTTAAAAATAAGATTATAATTATCCAAAAATATTGAACCAATATTAGGAAGAGAAATCATCCTACCATGAGAGACTTGAATAGCCTTGATCTGAATCCTAGCCTACTTGGAATGAACAGAATTGAAAAAGGTTTTGGATGGGAAATCACCAACCCTCAACGAGTGTAGATGAGCCCAAATATGAGCCTCCTTGGATTCATGTCATTCATGGACTATAAGCTGGTGGCGAAGACAAACAACCCTAGTTTACAACTGTCGATCATACGTATCAGTTTCCAGCAACCAATTTTTTTTTTATACTCCTTCGTAACAATAAAATGAGCATGTTTTATGACATGTGCCACCTATTTTCTAAAATATCACATGCAAGAGGTAGTATGGGTAATTACTTCATCCCACCATGAAATCCAACTAAGAAAGTCAGGAGATCAAGGTAATAAATTCTAGATTTTATCAATCGCAGCAATGGTGCCAAGGTGTTGCAATAAAGAAGTATTCAAATAAAATTGCTTGCATGTAAAATTAAATTGATGATCACTCCACTTAATCTGAAAGGAGACTGGAAAATAATATGATTATAAGAATTGATCCCAGACTATCACAATATTGTTATTGATGGAGGAGAATAAAAAAATTGTTGCTCTAACATCATAACTCGATCAAGGTGCTTGCAAAATCTGTCATTACCTACACAAAAATTGGACCATGTGAACCAAGGTGGAGGCATGTAATTACATTGATAAAAAAGGGGATCAAAAAGACCCCATCTACATTTAATAAAAAACCAAGCCTCACGTTGTCCATCACAACAACGCATCACAAGGCGACCAATTTTATCTTCAACATGTTCAACCATATTAAAATCACCATAAAAAATCCAATATGACATTGGCAAGTGATCAACCAAGTACCACCAAAGGGCAGAGTGACTAGGTACATCATTAGGTACATAAATTTTGGCAATGCCCATGGTATTTCCGTTAATATTCAAAAAAATCCAAACCACATGATTAGAAGGATCCTTTCTAGATCCAAGTAGACAATCCTAAAGTTTTGAGGAGATAGAAATAGAAGCACCACCCCGAACATATTCATGGTGAGTAGTGAAGTGCATAAAAGAACCTACAATACAGTTGAGAAAGAAATCTTACAAAAAACCAAAAATCTTAAATTATTATAAACAAATAACATCAACATGACTAATACTTTGTAGAGCAGATCAAACAGAAAATTTTCTTGAGGACTCTGTAAGTCTTTGAACATTCCACAAAAGGAAATTCATGAAGGAGGAATATCCATGGAGTCATATCCCATAGGGCTACCCCACTATCATCCAACATTGAAGGATTAAGAAGGTTGAAGTAAATCACCAACAAATAAGGGACTACTCACACCATCGGCTAGTACTAAAAACCTAATAAATAAAGAGGTCTGAGAAAGTTGAAATATATCACCAATAATCAAAAGACGACGCTTAGCCTCTTAGCTTCCCCTCGATGACGGTGAGTCATCCCAATATGGACTATGCAAACATATACTTTAAAATATGTCACATATCAAATTACATTAATCAATTGATTCAATTCTTTAATTTTTGAAAAAAAATCCAAATACACAATACAATATATAATAACCAAATTAATATAATAATTTTTATAACAAAATTAATAAAAACATATGTTTAATACAAAATATAAATTTTAATAATAATAAAAAGAACCTAAAACCAATAAAACATATAAAATTTCTCCGTAATAATCCATAAAAGAATCCGTTTATAAAAGCAACTATTTTTAGTAAAATTTGTAATTGCTCCTTCTTAACAAAATACAACAATACAACAATTCATTCCATCTAATAAAATATAAATCTACAGGATAGGTGAGGACTGATAGCTTTGATTTTACTCCCCACTTCATCGCCTTTCTTCAACCTCTCCCTAAATTCTTTTGTCCGTGACTCAACGAATCTCAACACATGTAGACTTTTCAACTGCTCTAATCCTTACGAAACATGTATCGATATGAGAAGTAGAAGGTTATGTAATCATGAGAGACTTTGTCATAATATAAGGCATATGAAAGGTTGCAACTCCTATGAGTTAGATGAGAGAAAAATTCATGAGCATTGAAGAGTTTTTTATGTAAAGTTATATATTGGAGAAAAAGTTCAAGGCCTTGTAGCAATTTTAATGTATTTTATTTTATTATCAATACAACTTTTTTATCTTGTGTAATATTGTTTGCTTTGATAATAAAAATTTGGAAATATTAACTTGTGAAATATAATAGCACATTTGATAACAATTTGAATCCTTTAATGGTTATGTTTTAATAGTAGTTATTTTATATATTTTTACATTATAGTTATGCTTAATATAATTTTGTGGATGTATGATGAATTTAAATAACTAGAGAAAATTTTATTGGATTCATTATTGTTTTACAAAATACATCAACAACCGACTAGTACCTTAGTTACTATATAATTATGTATATGAGTTTTTGCATTACTATGATTTGCATGTTCATTAGTAAATTATAAGTTAATTTTTGAAAGGATTTTGTTCAAAATTGTCAAGAATATGCCTATGTTGCAATTAATCAATAAAGAAACTTTCATTTTTAAGGTTTCTATAATGTATTGTTTTGATTTTTGACTCTGGTATGATGATTTGGTGGTAAAGCTATAATGATTCTTTAAAGGTACTTGATATTTTAACCACATAAAATTGGCCTTAGTTAATTAGAACTATTCCATGAATTGTACATGACACTAAATAGATTTATACTATATACATGTTAACAAAAACTAAATGCATATTTTTATAAATTTCTAACTAGGTTTGAGCAACATAAAGTTCAATAAATTGGATAAATTTATCTCTATTTTTCTATTTATTTATCCTTAATAAAATTTTATAGACTTTCATTGAAGGTGTTATTTTTTATTTTTTTGGATTAGGTTAGTGTAAGAAACCTCTATGACCAATGCTTAGGGTTGAGTAATCCCCTCCCACCCATGACTTCTCTTAAGATCCAGAGCTAAACATATCAATAGAGGATTAACACAACCACACACAAAAATTTTTGAACCGTCATTGAAGATGTTGTTGCATTACTCAAGGAAAAAAATATTTTTATAATATTTTTTTAATTTACAAGTAAAAAAAGTAATAGTTGGTGTAAGCTATCACTGTTTGATATTTTAACCAAAATTCAACAACCTTGGCTAGAAATGTCTTACTAATTTATATAAAATTGGATAAAATTTCTAAATACTTTTTAGAAAAGTTTGAATTTCTAAATAAATAGTTTTTCATAGTATATTTTAGAACAAAAGAGAATAATTTGAAGACTAATTAGATTCCAATGAGATGAAAATTAAATATCTTCTAAAGTTAAAAAAATAGACTAGATGACACTATATTTTCATCCTTAAAATCAAAAGCCTTCCAAAATGAATTTTGGAAAAAACAATTATATAAACTTTGGAAAAAATAAAACTTTTTTTATTAATATTGAACATCTTAAAAAAAAAGTGAAAGAATAAGTAATTTAAATTGAAATTTATATGATGAAATGTGAAATTTCTTCTACAAGGTTTACCTTAATCATGAACATTGTTTTTGCATCTATGAATTTGTAAAACACCACTTCTAAACTAGTTTTTAGAAATCAAGTTACCATAGAAATAAAACTTGAGAAAGAAAATTTTAAATTTTAAACTTATATTTTTCAATTGAGAAGAAATTATTCTCATCCTTCCTCTCTAGGTCTTGAGATTTCTAGATATTTTTTCCTTAAACAAAAATTTTTATTACTTAGTTAAAAGCCAATGTTTGAACCCTACACTTGTCAAGTTACTAAAAATAGTGTATGTAACCAAGAAAAAAATAAAAATAAAATAAATAATGAAACTAAAAGAAATCAATCTTGATATTATTGTTAAACATTTTGGAGATTGAATGGTTAAAAAATGACACGTTTCTCAAAGGATTAGTAGTAAAAAATATATATTATACATTATTAACCATTGTTTTATGCAATTTAAAATAAAGTTTTGTAAAGACAAATAAACCAAATATTTTACAAGACACCATAAAGAGTTGAACTCAAAGAAGTAGACAAATATATATTAACAAGCAATTATATTCCATGGTACATTTAATACAATTTAATTAAATAAAAAAAGTAAGTGTATAAGAATAATAATTAATGCTTGAACAAATTTAAAAAAATAGGATAAATACTTCATAAAATCCACAATAAAAATCTAGATCAATACTTTTTATAAACTTAATTTAGTTGTAAATTAAAAAATCATTGAAAATAGAAGTAAAGATTAAAAAAAAACCATTTAACTATTTTATTTATAATAAGTAAAAAATAATAATAATTTCAAATTTATATGTTTTAAAAAAAATTCACATATCAAGAATAATAATTCAAATAATTCAATTCTTTAACTTTTGAAAAAATATTCAAATAAACTATATATATATATATATATATATATATATATATATATATATATATATATATATATATATATATATATAGCAAAATTATTATAATAATTTTATAACAAAATTTAAAAAACATATATATTCAATGGTGAGAGATTAGGTAGACATGAACAGGACATTAAAATTCCAATAATGCTAAATTTCAGGGCAAATGATGAAGGCCTTGGCTATACTGGACATGCAAGTACCAATAATACCATGTTTGCAAAACCTAAATCTCTTACAAAGCATTGTTGCAGTCATTGTGGAAAGATAGGACATGTTGTAGCTAAATGTTGGAAATTGCATCTTTATGATTCATGTGGATGTACGAATCACTCTTCTTCTAGTTGTTGGAATAAAGTGAAAATGGCCAACAAGGTTCATATTGATTATGGATGGACAAATCTCACACAATGGGCCACGATGAAAGAAATGTTGTATGGCTTCTACTGAAAAGGTAAAACCTATGGTAGACCCTGAGGAAAATCCAGTGATAGACCAAGTTGCAATCCTAGAGATAATGGTCCAGATACAGACCTAAAAACAGACCCAGAGACAAATTTCCAGATGTAGATCTATAGGCAGATCCAGAGGCAGATTCATAGGTAGATCCAGAGATAGATCCTAAGGTACAAATATAAAGGTATGCTTAGATCTAGAGCCAGAGCCATGAGCTAGATCCAGAGCCGAAGACAAAGCATGTGCTACCATTCTTTCATTTCTCTTCTTCTTCTTCACTGTATTGGGGCAGTTATATACTTTACCCAAATATTATTGTATGGGGGGATGATAGTGTAGCTAGTAGTTATTACATTACCCAAATAATGTAATAAGGGGGATGTTAGCGTATATTCCATTATTTGGAATGTCGTTAACATATTATATTTTATTGTTAGATTATTGTTAGTTGTTAGAGCTAATGTTAGGCAATAATTGTTGTATTTATATGTTCTACATCTAATGAAAAACTACTACCTTTCATTGAAAAAACTAGACTACACTAGACTTTGACCAGGGACTCAAGACAACCCCATAAAGGCTCCTAATAAAAATTTGTAATCCGTCCAACCATCCATATCCAACCATATAGGATGGTCACCTAAAACTAACCATCTAGGATGGTAAAAACAGATCCAACCCTCTTGGACGATTACATAATGACATCGAAATCAGATAGACAGAGACATAGAATCAACATTGAACAAGTAAAAAGTGTAAAATAACTTCTATTTCATGCTTCTGTAATGATTCACATGCTTTTGTAATAATTTATATGCTTTTTTTAAGGGTTTGTAGGCTTTTGGTAAATTTTTGTGAACAATATTTTATGAACATGGGGCCTCATATGAAAAGACCCAATAAATGCTACTGACATGTTTATTATGGGATTTGTGTGTAGGTGTTTGGATTAACACAAAGGCTTGGGAGGTCAAGCAACAAGGATTCAAAACCTTCCTACAAAATTGATTGTGTGACTAAAAGAAGACTATTGAAGATACCCAAAATTATTAATTACCAAAAAGAAGAGTTCTCCACCTTGAAGACTCCATTTTTAATAACCCTAAGAGGTTTTTTATGTAACTCAAAAGTTCTTAATAATATCATTACATATTGCATTTTGTTTTGTGAAAGGGTTTATTTATTTGTCATACACTCACCTTCTCCCTTATCGTAATTAATATTAAGAGTTTCAATTCCTACTAGAGTTTTCATTGTCTATATCTATAACAAACATCCTTCCATTACTAAACCTTAATTTGGGGCTTTAAATTTTCATTAAATATCTTTCTTGAGCTTAGAACCAAGGCCATTCCACTAATTATGTGGTCCACATAATTTTAAAATCAATGTTAATTATCTTGTCATGTTGCTAAATTAACTATGAAGATGTCACCAAATTCTTCCTCTATTATCCAAACTTTCATCTCCATTGTTCATAAGAACTA
The DNA here is from genome assembly GCA_028583015.1 of Wollemia nobilis. Taxonomy (NCBI): domain Eukaryota; kingdom Viridiplantae; phylum Streptophyta; class Pinopsida; order Araucariales; family Araucariaceae; genus Wollemia; species Wollemia nobilis. The sequence goes on from JAQPPZ010003222.1 coordinate 5,113,423, forward strand.
CTGAATATTTCCTATCTCATTCAATCAATGTAATTTATTGTTTCTATTTCATCCACATTGTGCTCTTCACTTATTGTATAATTTCATCCCTTGTACTCATCATTAATGGATAGTTAAAATTTCATGCATACCACCCACATCCTTTATTGAAGATCAATGATGACAATTTGATCTTCTCTCAGATATGTTCTACCATCTTCAATCTCACAGGCCTTTTTATTTCCATCCTATGTTGTTATATTCTCTTAAATATCTAATAATGACTCATTTAACCTAGACATCCACTAAAACACCAACTACTATATTCTTTACTATATTTTTTCTTGTAAAGATTTAATTGTTATTATTCTCTAGATTATGTAACCCAAAAGTCTCCCCTTCCATATGTGTGTTCTAGAGTAAATTATTTGTCCTTGCACTTCTCCATTGTGTTCCCTCTTATACTATCTATTAAAAAAAAATAGTATAAAGAGAATCTTCATCAAATATGTTATGCATTCCTAAAGTTGTCTTTCTTTTTTTTAGATAAAAATGCTTCTAAAACTTTTTATGTGCCACATCTATAAAATTGCTATGTTTCTAACATCTAATACCTCCACTTAATCCATACATACTTGAATGACCATTATTTTAATGCAATTCAATCTTCCTTGCATATTTTACATTTATTATAAATATTTATTACTTTAAAAATATTTTTAAGACACCCATTGCACTTCTTTATAAGGATCTTCCTCTAGATTAAGATCAACATTAAGTATTAGTTATCCAAAACCTTATTAATTTAAAATTTATACAATTATTTTTATTTATATAAAAAATATACATTAAATCTTTCCACTAACAAAAAAAAAAACCTTACATAAAATATCAATTTCTAATCACTTATTATTTTATTTATTAAAACCAAAACTTAAAAAACTTATAAAATATCTTCTATTTCCTTTTTATCATTAATTTTAAATTTTTATAATTAAACAACCACCATTATTTCTTTTAGTTATCTACCTATGTCTACGTACTCTTGTATTTCTTGAGTTTTTTCTATTTCAATCCATCAAATCTAATTTATATGACATCAAATTCATTTATTATTATTTTTTAAATATCTTTCTGATAGTACAATCAATACATCTAGTTAGTTTAAAATAATATCGTTATTCTCACCTTCAAGCATCTAATGAAGAAGACGTCATCCAAATTTCTATATAAATTCATTTTTAATTGATGCCACTTTGACGGGAAGTGAATGTTTTTTTTAATGCCGGTGGACTCCATCATTTATTTAAAACACACATATCGTGATTTTATGTTTAAATATTTTTCATATTTTATTGTCTTATTATTTTATTGTATTATTATTTTGATAAAGGTAAAAAAAGGCTTTGAAAAGGATCCCTTACCCCTTTACATAGAGGTTTGAAATCCCAAAGACTAAATAGGAGATAAGAACACAACCTATTCAAAGAACGTTGACAAAAAACAAAATACAGTTCACTAGCTCAGATTGAGATACAAAACTACCAGTATAACATAAGTTTAATAGCCAAAGAAAAAACAAGAGTGGTATGAAAATATTAAAGAAAAAACAAGTGTTGAGATCTATTAGGTTGTTCTTTCTAAAAATCTCCACTTTGATGATCTCATCATAATTTTTACCTTTGAAGTAGATATCTTTCCTCCACTTATTTGGAATTATCACATTATTACCTTTCTCCCCTTATTTTTTTTAAACAGGGTTTTTGAAAGGGCCCAAACCCATTTATAAGCCTAAACTAGTCTATCTAGCCTTACTTTTTTTCATGAAAAAAGTTATAATTTTATATTAAGTATATATAAAATTATATTCTTCACATTCCTTTTTGATATTTCTTCGAAATTTCAAAAGTGACCTAAAATTTAGGTCACTTATAAATTTAATCAAGTCCAAAACTCTTATTCATGTTGTCCTCCATAGCTCCATAGCCTTCTATAGTATCTCGATCAAGTCCATCATTTTTAGCCACATTGTTCTTCATAGCTCCATATATTTTCATGGTACCTCAATTAGATTCAATGGTCTCAACTACATTGTTCTGCATATCTCCATAATTTCCCATAATACCTCAATCATATCTAATAGTCTCTACCACATTGTTCTTCATAGCTTCACAAATATCCATAATACCTCGATATGATCCAACACTCTTAGCCACATTTTCTTCATAGCTCCATAACTCTCCATAGTACCTTGATTAGATCTAGCACTCTCAACCATGTTATTTTGTATAGCTTTACAAACCTTACATAATACTGAAGAACACAAGCTTATACTGAGAGGGGGGTGAATAGTATAAAATAATTTTTTTTTTTCCTTTCCCAAAAAATATTATGTAATATATCAATGAAAATATTAAAAATAGTAATCAAGCAATGCACAATTCACCACACACAATAGAGACACCAATTTAATGTGGTTCACCCAATGTGGGCTACTCCATGGAGAAAATATTTTACTAATTTTTTTAATAAATATCTTGGGAATCCTTCCCTATTACAATGTTTATAGACCTCTGTCCAAAGGATACATCAATCCCCTAATCAAGTTCATGAATCTCTATCGACAAGAGACACCAATATCCTCAGCTGGTTCGTGGATCTCTATCCAGAGGAGAACTCCTCCTCCTCTACTCTAGCTGGTGATCCTCTAGATGACTACTACCTCCACTACACTAGCTTGTGGATCTATCTCCACTAAAGAATCCTATCCTCATTCAGAAGACCTATCCTCACTACCTTGGCTAATGGATCTCTATTCACTTTAGATTACTATCCTCTGCTATGTCACCTCCAAAGCTTACTCTCAACTCTGTCTCAAATTTGTACTAAACATAGTCCTTTTATTTAGCACAAATATACTCAATATCTATCTCTTATCTAAACTAAACATAGTCCTTCGGTCTAGCATAAATCTACTCAATATCTATCGATGCCCTGTACTAAACTTAATCCTTAAATCTAGCACAAAACTTGCTCAATATCTATCTCTAGTTTGGTACAAATCTATCCTTAGATCTACATCAAATTATGTCCTCAATATATCTTCAAGATTTACCATAAGGCTTGATCAATCATAAATCACCTCTGGTATATCTGTCCCAAACCTTAACTCAAGGTTTGAATAAATCAATCAATCAGCTCAACTCTCAAGTCTTCACAAAGACTTGTCTCAAATCTGTCCAACAAGTCCTCACTAGAACTTGTCCAATATGCTCTCAAGTCTTCTCTAAGACTTACCTCAAATATGCTCAACAAGTCCTCACTAGAACTTGTCCAATATGCTCTCAAGTCTTCTCTAAGACTTACCTCAAATCTTCTCAACAAGTCCTCACTAGAACTTATCCAATTTGCTCTCAAGTCTTCTCAACAAGTCCTCACTAGAACTTGTCCACTCTGATTGTAATATTTCACAAAATCTCACACAAATATATCCTTAAGCTTCTTCAAATCAATAATAACCTTGCACACAAAATCTCAACTCAATATCTTATAGAAAACCTATTTCAATCACACAAACAATTTTCACACAAAATATTGTTTGACTCACAGAAGAATTTAGAGAATTGTTAGAGACTCAATATGATTCATACTTACAACAATACTCAATAACTTTCAACTTTCCTTTCTAATCTCAGAAACATATAGAGAATGGTTAGATATTCAATATGTTTCACACTTACAACAATACATAATCAGTTTCAACTTCCCTTACTAATATCAAAAATTTATAGAGAATGGTTAGAGACTCAATATGTTTCACATTTACAAACCACTCAACACTTTCAAACTCTTTCTCAAATCAATTTAGAATATAGAACAATTTGTTTCATATAACGTGAACTATCACTTCAACACACTTCAATAAATTATGCTCAATCAACTCAACCAATGAAACAAAACTTTCTTGCAAAACCTAAGAAAATGTTTCATCCAATGCTCTCAACAAATCTCACTATGGAACTCAAAATCAACTCAAGATGATTCTAAAATCACATAACAATGATACTCATGATCTTGCATAAACCCTAGTTCAAGATAGTTCTCACTCAAGCATTAACCCATCATGTATATAAATGCTTATTCAAAAATACTTATCAAACAATAACCTTTTCACTCCAACTTAGCATTCATAACATACACCAATCACTCTCAAGGATAATGTGCCCTTACCTCTTTTTTTAAGGAGACTTGACTTCAAAAACTTGTCCCAATCACAATCAACTCTTTGCCAATTTCAAAGGTTAGGTAGAAATATTTTCTCAATCATTCACTCAATTTGATCCCTCAAAATATTTCATCATACATAGCAATAAATCTCTTTTACGCCTTGTAATCTCCACACTTCAAAATGCAAACCAACAATTTGTGTAAAGAAAATAATCACAATAATTTTATTTATAAACTCTTATCTCTTTAACACATCATAGCTCATCCCAAATAAAAATATATTTCATTTTTTCAGCCTTATAACTCACCCTTAATAAAAATTTATCATGCCACCTTTATAAACCTTAGAAGTAATTTAATATTAAAAAATTTAAGTACCTTTCTCCTCAAAGGGATTCAAAATCCCACTTGCACCTTCACAGTGCCCTTGTCGTGGCCCACATGCCACGTGAGCTAGGCACTCACCTTAGAACCAAAAGTACTTCATGTGCTTTTAACCTTCGCCTTGGCACCAAAACTAACCACTCGAACCTTCACCAAAATGCAGCCATCAGGGTTTGATCATGGGACATCTCGCTAGTTGGTTTCTTAAGCCGCAACCACCTATCATTTTCCCAACCACCATGGTTGGCTTTGAGGCTTTGAGTCTTAGAGATTTCTCACTCTTATTCACATGCTGAATTCTACATAGCCAAAAACCCTTGCCTCTTATTCTGCACATTTGCAAATTTTACATGCACATTGATTAAGGTATTCGAAGGATGATTAAATGTTATCCAAGGCATATGGTATATATATGCATTGCTCTCCCTTATGAAACGTCGACAGGTGGAAACAATGTTCGACGTCGGCACCTTGAATTTTCTTGCTTGCCCTTTGTAAACCTAACCTTAGGTTTATTAAATTTAAATTAATTTATAACAAAGTTGTTATAATTAATTTATAATTAATTTAATTATTGGGTCTATAATTTAGACCTTTAATATTATAATATAAAACTATAATATTATTTTCTTGGGCCTTCCAATTTTCTCTTTTAGACCTTATTTGACCACCTTGAATATTATAATAAGCATATTTTAAAATTATTTTCCCATAGGCCTAGAAGCAATATTTTTCTTGCATTGCTCATGGAAACTGATACTTGACTTCATGCTGCTCACTAAAAATGACTCTTGACATCAATGAAAATAAAACTTGCTCATATTTCCAATAATATCCCCCCTTTTCATTGATGGCAACCCAATTACCTTTTACCATTTTCTTAACCTTTTTATGTTCTACTTCCCTTGAGAAACTGCTCACCCTGACTAAATGCTCTCCCCCTAACTGAAATATCTCCCTCTTTGACATCGATGGAAAAGGGTCACCTTTGAGGCTCAGGGCTAAGAATGAGTCTCTTGGCTTAGCCCCTCCTACACCTCTTCTTGATGTGGTTAGTTCTGGGTCAGGAGTATTTTTACTCCCACCATACACTGATCTTTCTCTTTGTCCACATTCTTATTTAACTAATCCTTTTGGTTCCTTTGATTTTTCTTGTTATTTATTATATCTAGAATTTCTACTCTACATCATCTTGTTGTATGCCCATAATTATTGCACGTATAAAAATTAATGTTGTTATTCCTTGGAGGTGCAAATATCTTGAGATTTATCCTAGTGAAGCCATATCCATTCTTGTGATGAACCCTGCAATTAACTACCTTGTGACCAAATTTATTACAAAAGTAGAAATACCCTTGAAAAATATGTTTATTTCTAGAATTACCATATTCCTATATTTAATGTGTCCTATACTATGTAGCCTTGTGCCCAAACTTGTGACATGAGAAGCATTGTCCATTGAAATTGAAAGCACGAGGATACGAAAACAAAAAGGAATATGCCACAAGAAAGAACAAGAAAGAACATATATGAATTGACACAAGATAAAAGAAATATGAAATATGGTGATCTCTTTATTGATACGCTTTTTAAATTGTGTTACAATACGTCTCCTTCCTTTTTAGGGGATAGGAGCATCAAATATGTCTCCTATCACAGCATCCATGGATAACAATCCTTCTTCTATGTGCCCACATGTAAGATGGGCGGACCAAAACATCGTTGCCAGTTGCGTATGTGATTCTTGGTTCCTTCCTGCTCCTTTGGTGTCAGAGACAGATTTGTATTCGCTCCAGGGTGGGACGAATAGGCCTGCAACAATTTGTCAGAAAGCACCCTCTTCAATGTCCTGCTTAGGAAGCTCCAAATGACCTGCAAAGTTGGTGTTAGCTAATTGGGGGTGTTTTGGGAAGACCCAGATGGTCAGATTTCTCCAATTTAGCCTCTAATTGGGGGTGTTTTGGGGTGTTGTTGACAAATTTTGTGGATTATTATGGCCAAAAATCAGGTTTTGGGTCCGGATTCCCGCTTCCAATAGTCACCCAATAACCTCCCTTTCGAATGAGATATTAAGGATGTGAAGGCACAAATTGCAAGTAGGTATGTAAATTGGTAGCACTTCGTTACTCAAATGCTCCTTATATGTATATCTTTTGGGTGAGAAAACTCACCAATTTATAGACCTTAGGGTCTCCTTGTTTGAATTGCACATGCAAGGGTGCCACTTGAGTTAACTATCCTATTTTTAGAGAAAAGCTAAGTTCCTAATTTAGAATCTCCTTGCATGAGGTTTCTAAAATAAATACACTCATCACTGAAGTCTCTCTTCTTGAATAAAAGCTATTCCTCACAATTGCATGGCCTGAAGCCTCAGTTAACTAGCGGAGTTACCGAGGTTTGAATTTTTGCCAGTCAAAATTGCTATTCGCCTCACCCTGGGGCTAATGCTGCTATTCGTCCCTGGGTGGGACGAATGCCAGTTTGTATTCATCCCTGGGTGGGACAAGCAGAGAGCAATGTGCTAAAAAAGTTCCAAATTGACCTCTGACCTCTAAAACTACTTTTGGAAGTGGTTAGGACCACTGTTTAACCTCTAGGGGATGCCCTAGGGGCTGTGTGTGTCAATGAGATCAACACTTGTTGTCACATAATCAGATTGGTGTTGTTTTGGTGTCTACAAATGCCCCTTTTTGGGAAGCATTGTGCAAGGCGCAGTGCCAAGCAAAAATAGATAACCAAAGCACTAATGATTAGGGTTTTTCAGTAACCTAACAAACTCTTGATGCCCCAAGTATGGAAAGGGCACACATTCTTGAATCCTTGCTTCTAATGAGCTAAGGAACTTACATCAAGTGTTAACCTTGTTTGGTGAGGTGTTACTTGAGATTAGACATTGATTAGTCATGAATAGGCAAAGGGTGCAACCTTTTGTCTGTGGGAACCTTGAGTTCATGATTCACGAATGCCAAGTGTTTGATCAACTTGTGATAATTGCTTGTTTTCTACCCCAAGCAGGGGCGTGATTGTCTTTGTCAATGATCCTTTGAATGCGTGTCATTTCCATGATTGGGTATATTGTTGTTGATTGGTGACTAAGTGTGACTACCCCCTCAAGCGATGAATCGATGAGGGAATGACCGACATGAGAAAAGTGACGAGTCGCTTGACCCAAGATGACTTAGTTAAGGGTGCCTTCAGTTGTTTACCATTGAATGCGAAAGCAATTTTTGAACATTCTGACCTATTTTTGGTGGGTGTGAACCCTTTTTGTGACGCATTTTGGAGCTAAAATTGGAAAAAATCCATCCTCCCGTGGAGCGGTATGGCTATGATAGCCTTATTAGGGAGTAGGATAGTGACAATTTGTAACCCCAATGTCTGTTTTGGATGCCAAGAATGTCAGGCGCATTCGTTCGGCAATGTTATTGCTATTTTTGGATGGGTTTTGACCCGTTTGGTGATGTCATTTGGGGATGAAATTATTGAAAATACGTCTTCCTGTGGAGCGGTCCGGATATGGTAACCTTATTAGGAAATAGGATAGTGAGGATTTGTGACCTGAACATCTATTTTGCATGCCCGAAATGTCAAGTGCAAAAGCACTGTGATCAAACACTTTTACGGCTTGTTTTTGTGCATTTTTTTGCTATTTTTGAAATTTTTGCTCTGTATTCATCCCTGGGTGGGACAAATTCCTGTTTAGTATTCATCCTAGGGTGGGATGAGCATTAACTAGAGCGCTCATCCTATGGGGGAACGAGTACAGGCTCAAAAAGCCTATTTAAAGCCAAAAACTGATTTTTGGGCTCATTTGCATTTGTTTTTCCTAGAGATTTGGAGCTCTGAGGAGGAGGTCAATTTTGCGAAGCGAAATGCTGTTGAAATTTTCATGCGACCATGAGTTATCATACTGGATCGAGCGGCAGAGCTGAAGCGATACCAGTGAGTGCCCGTCCTCTTTATTATTTTGCATTACAACTAGAAAATCGCAAGTTGTGTTTATTATTTTTGTGTGTTTTATTGTTTTTCTGTTGTTTTCTAAATTGTAAAAATGAAACCCTAGTCTATGAACACTTAACTGAAAACTTAATTTAATCCTAGGTAAACATAAATCAAAAGTTTAGTTGAAAACTGAGCTAGAAACCTAGTTTAGAACATAACTTAAAAAAACTTTGTTGAACCTGAACGGAACCAAGATCAAAACTGTAGGTTAAAAACGTAGGGTAAGACTAAGGAGAAAGCGTAGCGTGAACCCTAGTTAACTATTGTTTTTTGTGTTTTTAATAATGTTTTTTTTTATATCAGTTAGAGTTAAAAACCCTAGATCTGAAAAATTATTGTGTTTTTGTTTTGTAATTGTTTTTGTTGTTAATTAATCAGTTAGAGTTAAAAACCCTAGGTTTGACAAATTAACTCTGAATTTTTGTTGTGTAATAGTTTTTGTTGTTTAATTAATCAATTAGAGTTAAAAACCCTAGGTCTAACAAATTAAATCTGATTTTTTTTTTTTTTTGAATTTATCAGTTAGAATTAGAAACCCTAGGATTGACAAATGATTTTTTTGTTTTGTAATTGTTTTTGTTGTTAATTAATCAGTTAGAGTTAAAAACCCTAGGTCTAACAAATTAATTTTGAATTTTTGTTATGCTTTTGGCTATACAGTTTTGATGCATTGTTGTATATTCATTGTTAGTGTTGTATAGTTTTTTTGTCATTGTTTTAATGTTTTTATGGTGTTCTCTTGTGCAGGTTGTGAAGAGCCGGTATCGGGTGCCCATTGTTTTCACGGAAGCATGTGCAACGCTGACCTTGGATGAATGGGACTGGCTTGACGCCCTTGGGCTCAAGCAGGTGACTCGACTGGAGCCGATGGTTAGGGATCGGGCCTATTTGATGACCCTGATCAATCTGTGGGATCCCTGGACCAATACCTTCCATCTTCCAATAGGAGAGATGACAGTGACCTTGGAGGATGTCTATCAGATTATTTAGATTCCAATAGATGGACTGTCGATCCGGATGACGTCGTGGGATCGAAGGACAACAGTACTGATACGCTATTTTGAGCATGGAGAGGAGTTGGGTGTGGAGATCCCCATGGATAGGGTGGAGAGTGATTGCCATATTGGTGGCATACTGGTGTGATGGTGGCTAGAGAGGGGTGTGTTGGGAATGAGGCATGCATTACTCATGGGCCTCATTTCCAACATGTTGCTCCCCGAATCTTTGGGTGCGAGGTTCCCATGGAACTTGCTAGATATGGTGTTCAGGTTGGTGGAGTGTCCGATAGATGATTCGATGATTATGAGATGGGGACAAAATCTACTGGCACAACTCTACAATGAGCTATACGAGGTCTGCTACCAGAAGCGGAAGGGGATCAGTTGTAGCTACTTGTTGCAGTGTTGGGCTTGGTAGCACATAGCAATGGAGAGGCCGATGGGGTTGCCCTGGATGACGTGGGCGGAGATGGTAGACCGGGATATTGGATATGGGGTACTATGGTAGAGGTCGAAGGAGCAGGGACAAATTCGATGATGGGCAGATGTCGTAGGGCACTATTCCAATGTGTTTGCTCGACTTACTCCTGGGGAGGTGTTCTGGCACCCCTACCGGGACTGTCCGGCTTGGCCTGAGGTTGGAGAGTGGATCCATTGGGTACGAAGGGGGCTATGGCTAATTGGATAGCATGATACTGAGTAGGAGTTCTTCCCATACGACTGGGTGACCCAAAAATTTGAGGTGCACTAGGGGATGCCTGATCAGCCTGTGGTCTATCGACATCAGGGGGATGAGGAGACTCTGGACTGGCCAGTCATTGCACCACTTGGCGAGGATTCAGATACAACTATTAAAGTCCCAGATGTGGATGATGTCAGGGCTACTACCGATTATGAGCATTGGTGGACTTTACGATGCTGACGAGGCGAGGGGCATCTAGGAGGTGCAGCAGGGGATGAGGGTGTAGAGGCACCGAGAGAGGGTTGGGGAGTTCCGCTGGACGATGCGGACTTGGTGGAGGTTGAGGATGCTGGAGGGGAGTTTGGGGTACTAGATCAGTCGGAGATGTAGGACGTCCTAGAGCAGTGGGAGCCAGAGTAGGTTGTTGTCCCAGATTCACCTATACCTCAGGCAGGTGTGGAGGATACGGAGGTAAGACATGTCACTGAGATAGCACGATTGGAGGACCTACTACGGAGACGAGATGGGGAGCTAGGAGAGGCTTTGCAGGAGAGAGATCTCCTATGAACTCAGTTGGTAGAGCGAGAGAACGCATGGGCTGCATCCTGCCAGCAGGAGGGGGATACCAATGCAGCATGGGAGAGGGATCTCCTATGGGCATGGCTAGCACAACGAGATGACGTAGTAGCTTACTATCATCGACGGGAGGCAGAGTGGGGTCGACAGGAGGCTGAATGGGGTCGACGAGAGTCAACATGGTGTCGACATCAGCTAGATATGGAGGGAGAGATTATCTGCCTTGGTGGGTGAATATCGAAGCCCCTTGGAGGTGACTCTTCATGGCAGATGAGAGACAACAATACTGAGTAGTCAGCATCATCCTATCGTAGGCAGCTGGATGAGGGGGATGCTAGTGGGCGTGATGCAAGGGCGAGCATCAGTCACCCTAAGATGTCCCATAGGACCCACACTATGCAGGGTAGTTCTTGTTGTATCGATCCTACATGATCAAGGTGGCCGATGCCCTAGGCTTGGGGGTTTTTGAGTTTTTGGATTTTTGTTGCGGGGTCATAGGACCGGTTCATTGTAGCCTATGGGCATTTTTGATGATATATATACAAATGACTCTTTTTTGGTGTTTTATGCACTTTTCATGGTTTGTTTTGATGTACATGTTTTTACATTAATGTAGCCTTCTTAGGGAGTAGGATAGTGAATTTGTAACCCCAACTTCTATTTTGGATGCCAAGAATGTCAGGCTCAAAGGCGCCTTCGTTCGGCAATGCTATTGCTATTTTTGGATGGGTTTTGACCCGTTTTGGTGATTCCATTTTGGGATGATAGTGAGGATTTGTGACCGTGACATTTTTTTTGCATGCCTGAAATGTCCAGTGCAAAAGCACTCTTATCGGACACTTTTAGGGCTTGTTTTTGGTGCATTTTGTGTAGTTTTTGATGTTTTTGAAATTTTTGATGATGTATGCATGTGGTATTATGAATGCGATGTTTCTAATTATATGATGTAAGCATATGGAGTGAATGAAATGAGTTGTTTGATAACTTATTGATGGCACCATAGACTGTACAATATTTGACTGACTTGCTGTACTAATGGGATGACTTTGTGGAATGACTTTGCATGTGAAAACTTTGTTTTTGTATTTTGCATATTTTCTAATGGTGATGTACGAAATGAAATGTGCCAGCTATTTTAAAATGTAGTTAAGCTTTTCTGAGATTTAGATATTTTAACTAACTAGCCAAGACTATACATTTATCTCGTAAGACTTTTGAACAAGGTATAAATTTGACTTGAATTTAACCAAGTTATTTCACATCCCTGTGTGTGCAATTGAGTTCGTTTATGTGGTATTTGTTAGGATACTGCCAGTTCTAGATAGGCTATCAACCAAACCTATATTGAGGATCACCTAATTAGCTCCACTAACTCCATTTTTGTATTTAGTAAGATTAATCTACAGGACAATCTAAGGTACGAGAAGCTAGCTCATCAACATGCAAACATTGGTCTATGGACATGCAAAGCTAATGTGACAGACATATCGTCATGCGTTTAGGATACCGCCATTGCCAGGTAGGCTATCCACCAAACCTGTAATGAGGATCACCTAGATGGTTGTCAAATGCTGAGAATTCCAAGGATTCAAGTTTAGACTTGTTATTTGCTCAAGGGTTGAGGATACTTGCTCATCTGTATAGTGATGAAAATCTCTGTTTATTTTTCTCTTTGTTTTTCTTTTTGAGAAAGGATTTTGAATAGTGGTGATAACCACTGTTATTTGATTTTGTATTTTGAGATTTTTAGGGTTGAGCTTGTGAATGGCCTTGACCCTGTTGGCCTTGGGGATGACTACCCATCCTGTTTAGGGACGTGTAGTACGAATCCTTATGACTTTGGGAACCAAGGGGATGATGGAGATTATGAAGTAAGGGCATTGATATTTTAGGCCTTGGGGATGACTACCCATCCTTGGCAGGGACGTGTAGTACGAATCCTTACAACTTTGAGACCAAAGGTGAGAAAAGATGGTTGTGATGATGGTTTGTTGGAATTTTGTTTCTGAATGGCGTTGATCCTTTTAGGTCTTGGGGATGACTACCCATCCTTGGTAGGGATGTGTAGTATGAATCCTTACAACTTTAAGGACCAATAGTGATTGGGATTTTTGGTAGTGGTGAAAACCACTATTTATTAGGGGGAATGGATAGGGAAGAGCTCATCCTTTTATCAATTCTCATCATTTTGGAACCATTCGCACAGGGGGATGAACAGGCTAATCTTTCACCTATGGTACCCTAGACTGCTTTGTAGGTTTCTCTTGCATTCACACAACTTAGGAATTATGTTATGTTTTTTAACTTGTGGTGGGATGCTACGTAACAAGGCATGATCCAAGTAAAACTTTCTCGTGTAAAATCCATTGAACTATGTACAGTTTTTGGCTAGAAATTTAAAGATAGCTGAATGACAAAAATCCTATATACATTGGGAGACAACTGACTAAGCTAAAAAATGGTAATGGTGTTATTTTGGATGTATGCGTGTATGAAATGGATTTGATGTGGAAAATGATGGAATTGCCAAGTAATGACAGTCTATGGTGCGTTTGACTTGTATGACCAGCAAATATGCAATGTATGGATGCGATGCCTAATGCAACCTATATTTTTTGTATTTTGATTTGTATGAGTATGCATGGAATTAAAATGCAATTTTTTTGTTATTTTTTTATTATTTTATTGTTTTTATTTGTTTTTGAATGTTTATGTTGACCAAGCAGTTATGGTAATTCTTGGATCTTGTGGGTTGACCAAAGGGTTTATAGATACCTTTGGGGCATTTTGGGATGACCAAGCGATTATGGGAATCCTTGGAGCATTTGGGTTGACCAAAGGGTTTATAGATACCTTTGGGGCATTTTGGGATGACCAAGCGATTGTGGGAATCCTTGGAGCATTTGGTTTGACCAAAGGGTTTATAGATACCTTTTGGGACATTTTGGGTTTGACCAAGTGATTATGAGAATCCTTGGATATTTTGTGTTGACCAAAGGGTTTATAGATACCTTAGGGGCATTTAGGGTTGAACAAGCAATTATGAGAATCCTTGGAGCTTTTTGGTTAGATTATGTCTCTCTAAATGTGGAATGGCCTCAAATGACTGATGTTCAAGGGTTCTGTTTCCTTGATTCCTTCAAGAGAGGCAAGCTGGTATGTTACAGGTCCTATTCTACTGTCAATGACATAAGGACCTAACCAGTTTTCCGTGAACTTGTCCCTTAGATGGGATGGAAAATTAGAATTTTGCTAGTTCTCCTTTAAGACCAAGTCACCAACCTGAAATTCCCTTAGGTGGACCTTCATGTTGTATGCTTTCTTAAGTCACTCTTGATAGATACACAAATTCTCGAGAGCATTAACGCATTGTTCGTCGAGCAACATTAGTTGGTCTAATCAGGCCTATCGCGCAGTGTCATCATCGATGAACTCTTGCATTAAAATGCGCAGGGAAGGGATTTCCAACTCAAGAGGCATGACTACCTTGGAGCCATACACCAACAAAAATGGAGTTGCCCTAGTGGGCGTCCAGATGCTAGTGCGATAGGCCCATAGAGCAAGTAGGATCTGAATGTGCCAATCCTTATGATTTTTTACGACTGTCTTTTTGAGAATGGTGACTAGCATTTTGTTCGATGCCTTTGCTTGCCCATTTGCCTACGGATAATAGGGTGTTGAAAAACTATGCTAAATTTTGTACTTTGTGGTCAAAGCACACACATCTTTGTTCTTGAATGACGTCCCATTATCCGATAGGATCTTGGATGGAATACCAAAATGACATATGATGTTATGAAAAATAAACTTCGCAATGTGGGATCCAGTCATAGAGGTTAGCGAAATTGCTTCCATCCACTTTTTAAAATACTCTGTGGTAATTATAATGAACGTAAGATGACCAAACGACGCAGGAGAGATATTTTTGATTAGATCGAAGCCCCACTATGAAAAAGACCAAGCCGATTGGATCGGTTGCAAGGCCTGAGAAGGTACGTATGTCAAATTAGCATGGTTTTGACACTTCACACACTTCTTTACATATGCACAACAATCTTGCTCTAAATATGGCCAATAATAGCCCATGCAAAGAATGCGCTTTGCGATGGCCATACCACTAAATTTGCCACCACATGTACCATCGTGTGCTTGGGTGATCGCCCAAGTGGACTCTTGTTGGTGAAAGCAATGGAGGAGGATTCCTTCATAGCTCTGATGATACAAAACATCTCTTAACAAGACATGCTTTGCCACTTTCTATTTAAATGATCTTTTTGCGATGTGTACGAATCCTGATGATCAAAAACATGGATAGTATGAACAGTCAATCCCTCTTGAAGTCCATCCCTAGCAAAAGTTGAGTGGGAAAGAACTTGTAAAAATAGTGTTGTGTTGCTATTAATATGGGTCAGGAAGAACAAGGACCCCTAGTTGGCTCGAGTCAGACAATCATGGATTTGAAAGAACTTATCCGAAGATGGTTCAATCTGGATCAGGTGGATTCCTAGCATTAGGTCAGAGCTTGCATGCTCCATCATGGATTGTGATAATGTTTTAACCTGAATGGTTGTCATTTCACCAAAAGGGTCTTGCGGGATTAATGACCCCAAGGAGGCCATAGTATCCATGAAATGATTCGATGATCAAGGGAATGCCTCGATGTCATACCATTCAAGTTGTGCCAGGAATTTGTCCACAAGGGATTTGTAGGCCTAAAAAACTGGACATTTACATTGGAATATCCCCTTGAATTGATTAAAAATTAACAACGAATCACCAAATATGTTTAAACATTTAATGTTCATGGTGATTATTGTCTGAAGACCTATGAGCAGGGCTTCATACTCTGCATTGTTGTTGGTGCATGGTAAATCTAATTTAAATGATGGAGGCATGGGAGCCCCTTGTGGAGTGAAGAATACAATTCTCATGCCACCTCCTTGTTCACATTTAGAACCATCAAAGAATAAGGTCATGTCAGCCTGTGACTCAGGCTCATCAGAATCTAGCAATTCAAAAACATGAAAAACCCCATCATCCAATAGTTCTACAGTCAGAGGCTGATCAGCTTCAAGAGGAGCCTCTACCAGTTGATCGGTGATGACTTGACCTTTTATGGATTTTTGTCCAATGAATTCCATGTCAAACACCGTCAACAACATGATCCATTTCATCGTGCGACTACTATGATAAGTACAACTCATCATGTATCGCAATGGATTCTCCTTAGACACAACATACATCGTATTGCTGAGCATGTAGTGGTGTAGCTTTTTGGTAGCAAACACCACTGCCAAGTAGAGCTTCTCAATGTGCCCATAGTTAAGTTCATAACTGACCAGGGTGCGGCTAAGATAGTATGTAGCATGTTATTTGTGTAGTTCATTTTTCTAGGACAGCATAGCGCCCAGTGCCACCTCAATAGCTGAGATGTATAAATAGAACGACACTCATGGTCTAAGTGGTGCCAATACTGGCGGTGAAGCCAAGTATTGTTTAATGTCATCAAAGACTGACTGGCACTTGTCATTCTAATGAAATGTGACCCCCTTATGCAATAATTTATTCATGGGTTGACACTTGTTAGATAACTGCGCTATGAAGTGCTTGATCGACGTGACCTTTCCCTACAAACTCCTGAGCTGCTTGATGGTAGTTGGGGGAAGCATTTCAAGGATTGCCTTGAATTTGTGTGGGTCTACCTTGATTCCTCGTTTAGAGACTATGTAACCCAAGAGCTTTCCAGATGTGATGCCAAATATGCATTTCTTGGGGTTTAGTATGACCTTATGCTCCATGAGGCAATCAAGGATCTTGCTTAAGTCATCGAGATGATCTAGGCACAAAAGAGATTTGGCCAACAAATCATCCATGTAATCCTCCAAATTTTTGTGCATGTAATCATGGAAGATGTATGTCATGGCACGTTGGTAGGTGGCACCGGCATTTTTAAGGCCAAAAGGCATGACCTTATAAGAAAATGTCCCCCAAGGCATTAGGAATGCCATTTTTAGTTGGTCCTCGGGATTGATACGAATTTGATTGTACCCTGAGAAACCATCCATGAGGTAAAGCATTTCGTGACCCGCTGTAGCGTCTACCAATGCATCGATGCTCGATAAGGGAAAATCATCCTTAGGAATCGCTTTGTTTAGATCTTGAAAATCGATGCATATGCAAATCCTCCCATTGGGCTTCTTGACGGGAACCATGTTAGACAACCATGGTGGATAATCCACATAGATGACAAACTGTGCATCCAAAAACTTTTATAACTCGTATTTGACCATTAAGGCCACTGTTAGGTGCATCTTACGTAGTTTTTAATTTACTGGCTTGACTGTCGGGTCAAGCATTAGATTATGTGTGACTAGCTATGGGTCTAGTCCCAACATGTCTTTGTATGACCATGCAAAAACCTCCTTCTTATCTTTGAGAAGGGCAATGTAGTCGGCTTGCTCTTTGGGGGATAAAATTACCCCCAGCTTGATGATTTGCAAATTCAATGGATTTGAGCCGATGTCTATGTGAGTCATCTCCTCGATCGACATGTGGGACTCGTCCTCCAACTGGTGTGGATTTGGGATCAAATGGATATCGTTTGCTGAATTTAGATCATCGTTCGGAATGTCAGGTTCCTCTTCAGCATGCAAGACATCCTGAGTCTGTCTTGGGGTGAAATGAAACATTCCTCCACAAGGCTAGTACTCTGATGGGGATGGTGGTGTGTTAGTGCGATCCCAGTCGATAGCATCTATATCTAGATACAATGATCGTGTTAGGTTAGCTGGATCATGGATGGGGGTGGTTAGGTCAATGGAGATCATGTTGATGAAATGATTGTGGTCTCCATTACCATGGTTGTTATAACTCGGATAGCCTATACAATCTATGTGCTCCAAATCTAGCTCTGTGGGCACTGGCACAAATGGATCAGCCTTGTGCACAGACACGCAGACAGGGTCTACCCTTGGCACTGATGGTTTGATAGGGTCTCCAGGTAGAAGATGCTCTCTATGTACCTGGAGTGACGGGTGCAGTAATTGCTATAACTATACCAGGTTGAGATGCCACCTATGTCTTGGACCTATGTGTAAATGTTCAAACATGTCATCTATGTCCAAAGGATATTGCTGTTGCATCTGTCACATGTGGTTGAGATAGGCCATCTCAGTTTCATCTTCGTAATCACTGTTAGAGATCCAAAAGCCTTCGTTAGCTCCAACAACTGCTTGAGACATATGAGGCTCATCTTGTTCAAGCAAATTGTTGTGGTCCCATCGAGGTTGTTCCACTCTCTACGAGGGGACCTGATTCTCTTGAAGTGACATGTGCTCAAATGGAGTAGCCAATGGGAACATCATCAGGAAGCTTTCCTGATTATCTTTCATGGGATATAATTTTGAATGATTGCTATTAGACTCGAAAGAATCCCAAGGAGCTACCTCATACTTCGACTCATCCTCTGAAGACCCTTCTTGGTCTTGTCCATATCCCTCTTGTGGGTGAGTCCTTGAGTTTTCTCCTTGTTCGGTCGAAGGGAAAGGGTTGTTATGGTCAACAAGGTTAGTTGTTAGCAATGGGAGATAATCTCCCAATGTATAGTTTGTGTTAGGATTGGCATATGGACCTGATGCCAACCCATCCTTGTTGCCTATCCCTAGGCCTTACATGTTCTCCACCAAGATTTCTAGGGGCAAGGGGTGGTTGAACCCTACTCCTGACTTGTCATACAACATTTGATATCTTGATTGGCAAAGAACACGCACTCCTTACTCATACCTACCCAACCCATAGCCATGCCAATTGCATTGGCCTAGATATCTTAAAGAAAAATTAGAGTTGGATAGATAGTTGACATCCTCAACAAAGGGCTCTTTGTCTTCATCTTCTTGCATACAAATCTCAACGCCATTATCCAGGCCCCCATAAACAAAGTTTTTCTGATTGGGTGGGTAGCCTAAAGGAACCACTGAGCCGATGGGGAGTCAAGGCCTCCCCATGTCTTGCATGGACTCAAGTGTGTGCATTGCTATGATTTTCCTCACTAGATACTCCCCCAGGCACGTGCTCGCCATTTCAATGGTGACCGTTTGCGGTTGAGGGGAAGTGAATGAGAGTCCTTCCTGAGTCCACTCCATGTGGGGTGAACTAGGCATCTCGACTTCCATTCTGCTAGGCATCTCTTCTATCGATATGGTTGAGACTAGAGGTGGTTCTTCTTCTAAGGGGTTATTTCCCTTTTCCTTGGATGTGGCTATCGTAGGTGGCGTTGTTATGGAAGGACTGGCGAAAGAAGACAGACCCGACTGAGGACTCGATGGATTAATCACTGGAGAGGGCTATGGAATCAGACCCTGTTGAGATGGATTCAACTAAAAATCCAAATGTGTTGATGGAAGGGTCGATTGCGACATGAATTGCTCTGTATTGCAGTATTTGAAAGGCTCCAAGTTTGCTGGGACTACATGCACCTATACTTCAAATGTATACTTTAGGCACTGATGAGCTATTGAAGGGACACACTTCATGTCCCTAATCCAAGGCCGGCCTAGCAAGATATCATAAGCCATATCACCTTCCAAGATGTGGCACAATATATGAATAGTCTTTTGTCCCACTTGGATAGGTAAGAAAATTGTGCCAACTGTCGAGTAGATTAGATCATTGAATGCTCGTAGTGTGTAAGTGGAAGCCATGATATGAGATGCTGGCAACTTAAAATGCTTCAGAGCTACTGTAGTGATGATATTAGTGGAAGATCTAGTGTCCACCAACACTCTCTTATACAGAATCCCGTTGACCTATGCGATAACGTGCAGGGGTGGATCCGTCACATCACCAATCACTGTTTTCAATTCATTTTCTCTAAAGGTGATGACTGGTTCTGTACATTGTTTTACATGCCCCACAAAATTGTTGAAAGAGTTCGCTTCATGGGGCTGTAGCTCAATTGCTTTTAAAATCTCCATTAGAGCCTCTCGATGGGGGGCTGATTATTGAATTAGCTCGTATATGGAGAGCCTAGCCAATGTGGTCCTTAGAATTTGGGTAAGTCTAGTTCAAATCGTGGCCACTGGTCTAGGTGGGGGAAGTTACGTAGGGTGTTGTTGAGCTTGTGACGTTTATGGAACCTCTCGTGGCTACCACGAGAGCAGCTCCTGGGTACTTCTTGTTCCTACTCACTATGCTTATCATCCCCACATATCCTTGCATAGGGCAATTCTATTGCACCTCATTGACTTGAAGGGGTTTTTTTGACACCTCATGGTTAGGCAATGGGTATCTGAATATTCCCATATGTTGGTTGTTTGGCGCTATAGGGTTTTCAACTGCCAATGTCTTGTTGTCAATGAGGTCTTGTACCAAACATTTGAACTTCCAGCATGCATTAAGATCATGTACTTTACGCCTATGGAACCTACAATACAAGTCTTCTCTATACCATTTGGGTTTCGGTGCATTGGGATCTATAGTTTGAATCTTTGGAAGGTTGATCAAATTCGCCATTGACAAGCGATCAAACAAAGAGTCCCTGGAATCTGTGTAAGGAGTAAATTGTCGCCTAGGGCAATGCTGCTAATTTTGCTCCTGCCTTTGGTTTTCTCTCTCATATTTGTTGGGAGGCACCACCTGATAGTTAGCCTTTGGAGGCTATGTTGCTTATGCAGGCTTAGAGACATGGATGGCAACCTAATTAACCACGATAGGTTTTGGTTGCGTGGTCCCTGGTTTAGTGTTCTTTGTCCATTCTTTCTTCTTAGATTTGGTGATCTCACCATCCTGTATCTTAATATCCTCAATGACTTTGGCTTGCACCAAAGCTTCCTCTAAACTAGCATATTGTTGCAGCTACAATAACATGAAGATTGATCTCAAACATCTTTTCAAGAAAATTTGGGTCAGATCTGACATGGGAGGGAGGTAGGCAGCTTCGAAAGAAACGTCCTCCATCGGTTCCTGTATGCCACCATGGTATCTTTCTCATACTGCTTGAGGCTAGATAGGTCACTTAATGATGCCCTTTTCTTAGTGTTGAAGGTGAAGCGTTAGAGGAACGTGTCCATTAGCTGATCCAAGTTACTAATGCTATATTTCGGTAATTGGGTGAACTAATTCGAGGTAGGGCCGATGAATGTGGTTATAAATATTCTTAACAACAAGGCATCGTTGTCTTGAATACCAAAGCACTAGCTCAGGAATCTAGTCACATGCTCTTGGGTGTCCTCCTCCCCTATAAAGAGTGCCAACTGGGGTAGCTTAAAGTGTTCTGAGTATGGAGGTTCTGGTACTAACGAATGCACAGGATGACTACGGATTTGGCGTAAAGTGGGCTTTTGGTGCCCAGAGGTCTTGATCTCCATAGACTCTAAGCGCTCTAGCAGTGCTTTATATGCATCAAAGGTTTTAATTTCTTCCTCCTTAGTTTTTTCCCATTGTGGGTTGCAGGGAACTTGAGGCCTATTGAGAGGTAGCTGGATAGCACCCCCTCTGCCTTGATATAACATTTCAGCCCACTCTTCTTATTGTTCATATTCCTCATAAGCTTCCTGAGGAGTGTTTGGCCAAGACCTATTCACATGGGTAGGTGCCCGCGGAGGGTGCCCATCATTGTTTCGGGGAGTGGCCTCCCGCTCTGGTCTATGAGGTCTCGAAGGCAATACTTGATAAGGTTGCGTGGACCTCACTCGTACCAAGGGGTTATGCCTTTCATACACTTCTACTTTGTGCATGCAAGGGTTTGGAACCTTCGCAGGAACATTATTATGTAGCAATTCTGCTATTTGACCCTGAATGCATTCTTTGTTAAGCTGACAAAGATGCTCTAATTGTTCTTGATCTTGCCTAAGCTATGTGATTTGCGCTTTGCAGGTGAAATTTTTGGTAAACGCCAAGTCACTTTGTTCCACCGTCTCTTGTTTAAGAAGCCTAGATGCCTCTCCTATATGTCTACCTCGATCGTGGTGATCCGAGACCTCTATGGGTTGATTTCCTCTATCGAGGTTAGCTACATTAACCTGAGGCTATAGCCTCAATGGATGATCTTGATACATGGCAGGCATGGAGGTACATCACTCCTGTACTGTGTACTACTCTTGAAGAACATGGTAATCTTCCTCGTGCTCTCTTTCATATGCATAAAATGTGCAGGTAGAATTGTCTTACCTTGTCTAGAAAGATTGATACTCTGGACACTGTCTAATGTTTCTAACAGTAATGCGGGGTAGAGGAGGGAGGATGAAATCTCGTGGCCCCTTTGTCTGGACCCTCTGTTGCTCTAGAAATTCATCACTAGGCCACCCATAATAGGATTCTAGGGGAGGTCTCCTATTTATGTTAAGTGCTATGTGTAGGTTCTCTTCTCAGAAGGACCTATGCTGAGTAGGAGTGCCCCTCAAAGAGGTGCCTCTATAGTCCTATTTTTTTATGGCATGATGCAGACTATATTGTGTGTCAGGCCACCAAGGCAGGATGACTAAGTTCTCAAGACTATATCGGAGGCAACTTGCCGCCCTTGGTGCACTTTATGCAATGCTTGCCCGTGATTGGGCTCAACTGCGAGTGAACACCATGGTGATGTGCTCCTAAAGACGAGTAGATTTTTATCTCTTTTAGGATTTTTTTTTATGCTACACTTAAACAGAAAGGAAACACACAATAAATGCAGCGGTTATCTCATTTAAATATTTAAAAGTGTGCCCTAAAATCTGCTTTTAGTGTGTTTTGATGTTGTTTTGAAAGCTTTTTGAAAGAACGTTTAAATGCAAAATGAGGGCTCTTATGACTCCCAAAAAAATGGTCGCCCCTTCGATATACCATTGCCAGACCGATATACCAACCTCTCTATATACCCGCCCTTATGTGAGGGAAACTATTGGTACATGAGAGCAGATGGTACATGGAACATAGACGGTACTGAAGGGGGATCGCTCTATTTTTGACACCTACCATAAAAGACTAATACTCATTCACTGGGAATCACCCTCGCTACACTTGGTCAGCTTTTGTCAGGATTTACGTCTAGCAATAGTCGTGATTGAGGTAATGTATGCAATATCTCAAGCCAAAGTGATGATGGAATCCACCTTTGGTCTTGCTCAAGGGTTGGGGTTTTACGACCAACTCCTTATTGTTTCAGTTACCATGTGGTGTGTGGGGTTCATTTTAAGTTACATAAATGAAGCATGCAAGCATTCAAACTCTCCTATGCAAGCAAATAACCAGAGAACATAAAGCAAAGAATTGAAAAAAGGTGTTTAAGACCTCTACCTCTTCTCTACCCAAGTTGGATGTCTCTGAATTTCTACTTTGAAATAGTCCAGTGTTGGAAAACTTGGTACCTGTAAGCAAAATAACAAGCAACTTTAATCAAAAATTTAATCTTAAAAATCAAGGGACAGAAGTCCCACCGTGATCGCCACTGAAAGCACGAGGATATGGAAACAAAAAGGAATATGCCACAAGAAATAACAAGAAATAACATATATGAATTAACAAAAGATAAAAGCAATATTAAATATGGTGATCTCTTTATTGATATGCTTTTTAAAGTGTGTTATAATACGTCTCCTTCCTTTTTAGGGGATAGGAGCGTCAAATATGTCTCCTATCACAACATCCATGGATAAAAATCCTTCTTTTGCATGACCACATTTAATATGGGTAGACCAAAACATTGCCATCGCTTGCATATGTGATTCTTTGTTCCTTCCTTCTCCTCTGGTGTCAAAAATAGATTTGTATTCACTCCAGGGTGGGACGAATACGCCTGCAATAATTTGTCAGAAAGCACCCTCTTCAATGTCCTTCTTAGGAAGCTCCAAATGACCTACAAAGTTGGGGTTAGCTAATTGTGGGTGTTTTGGGAAGACCCAGATGGTCAGATTTCTCCAATTTAGCATCTAGAACCCAAATTTTGAATATGGCATCTGCAAGTTAGTGAAGGTGGGAAATGACAAAAACCTGGTCAAAATTGCTCAGAATGGAATGAAATTTAAACTATAACCAATTTAACATACCTAAAATCAAATGCAAAATAAAAAATAGATAAATCTATCATAGATTTCTAATCATACCGGGGTGGGGTGAATAGGACTGTGACAGTTTGGGGAGCACCCGGAGGCAAGACGCTCACTTTTTGGGACACTATTTCGGCACCAATCCACTTGGGATGGGTCCAAAACTGATTATGGGGTGTTTTCAATAAATTTTATGGATTTTTGTGGCCAAAAATCAGGTTTTGGGTCCGTATTTGCGCTTCCAATAGTCACCCAATAACCTCCCTTTCAAATGAGAGATTAAGGATGTGAAGGCACAAATTGCAAGTGGGTATGTAAATTGGAAGCACTTCATTTCTCAAATGCTCCTTCTCTATATATCTTTTGGGTGAGAAAACTCACCAATTTATAGACCTTAGGGTCTCCTTGTTTGAATTGCACATGCGAGGGCGCCACTTGAGTTAACTGTCCTATTTTCAAAGAAAAGCTAAGTTCCTAATTTAGAATCTCCTTGCATGAGGTTTCTAAAATAAAGACACTCATCACTGAAGTCTATCTTATTTAATAAAATCTATTCCTTGCAATTGCATGGCCTGAAGCCTCAGTTAACTAGTGGAGTTACCGAGGTTTGACTTTTTGCCAGTCAAACTTGCTATTCGCCTCACCCTAGGGTGAATGCCAGTTTGTATTCATTCCTGGGTGGGACGAGCAGAGAGTAAGGTGCTAAAAAGGTGCCAAATTGACCTCTGACCTCTAAACCTGCTTTTGGAAGTAGTTATGACCACTGTTTAACCTCTAGGGGCTGCCCTAGGGGCTGTGTGTGTCAATACAATCAACTCTTGTCGTCACATAATCGGATTGGTGCTATTTTGGTGTCTACAAAAGTTACCTTACCTTGACCTCATTGGCCGCTTAGTATTTTATACCCTGTGTTGCTTCATGTTCCACTTGTTCCTCATTTGTGCATTGTTCCTTCTATTGTTGAATTTTCTATTGTCCAAATCATCCTCATAACTTTCATTCTCTCTTATACTCTCTTCTTCTAAAGCTTATTCTTCTTCTTCAGAGCTTCAGATTGACTCCTCTCCTTGTTTTCTTTGTTCCTGTTCAAATGCAAGTCTTGTTTTTTTTTGTTGACCATATTTGTACCTTGATAATCTTGTATATGGTTTTTGAGCTCTTCCCAAACTTATATAGCTTATCTTTAGACTCTTTTACTTCCCTCCTTAGTGAAGCTAATTCTTGCTCTAACTTTTCACATTGTAAAATCTTAGCTTCTAAATTTTCTTTAAACCTCCTTGTATTAGATATTGATTTGGTTAGATCCTCTATAATATTTCCATTCTCTTCATCACATTCTTGAAATTTAAGCTTGAGATTTGAGTTTTGCTTTCTTACCTCTCTTAATGCATAAAGGGCATGAATAATCTCACCCTCAATATCAACTTCTTATTTATATAATTCTTCTTCTATTTGTTTACCTTTGGAATCATCTTCATTCCTTTTTGACTTATCTTCTATAGGATCACCTCCTTCTTCCTCTAATTCCATGAGTAGATTCTCTTTTGGTCCTTCAAGTGTATCTTCATATTCATCATCACTAAAACTAAAACCACTCCTTGTACAACTATCTTCAAGATGACCAAAGTTACGACGTCTAAAATACTTGAGGATTATTGTTGATATTTTCCGAACCACTTCTTTTTCTTCTACTATAAATAGTATTTCATCTTCATTAACTGAGAAGTTTTCATCACTATCACTTGAATACTTACTTGTATTGTATGCATATAAACTCTTATTATGTCTTTGAAAGAACTTCTTTCAATGCTTTCTTTGTCCATCCCCCAAACTCCTGGTTGTGCCTCCACAACCCCCTAGCTATATCCTACATGCCATGTGAGCTAAGCGCTCATATTAGAACCAAAAGTGCTTCATGCAATTTTAACCTCTACCTTGGCACAAAAACTAAGCACTTGAACCTTCACCAAAAATCACTTGTCGGGCCAATATCATATGGTAAAAGAAGGTGAAAATATTGTAGAGGAAGGTAATATTAATGCCCTTCCGAACTTGTTTAGCCCTGGTATTAATGAAGATCATCACTTGGAATATTAGAGGACTCAAAGGGAGTCTTTCAAAACAAAATGAAATTAGAAGAATTATTCAAGTAAATCATCCACATCTTGTTTTCCTTCAAGAAACTAAGATGTCAATGGAGGATATGGATTTAATTGCCAGTAAAATTTGGTCAGCTAGAAAAGTGGTTTCCCTCAGTTCCCAAGGGACTTCGGGTGGCATTTCTTTTCTTTGGGATCCAAAAGAGGTAGTTATTCACCATATGGTTGGAAGTTGGGGTTTGTTGGCTATAGCTATTCAAAGTAGACATTCCAACCAGATTATGCTCTGCATTACTGTTTATGCTCCGACTTCTTTGGAGGAAAAAAGAAGACAAGTGGAAGGATATTACTCATATTATCTCTCATTTTCCTAAATCTTGGATCTTGATCGGAGGAGATTTCAATACCATCCTCTCTCTAGATGAGAAAAGGGGGGGAAATAGAAATTTGGACAAAAGCACTGACCTCATGAGCGAATATATTGCAAACCTCCATCTTGTGGATATCCAACCAGATAATGGCCTTATGACTTGGTCTAACAGAAGGCAAGGCTTAGCTTGTATAATGGAGAGATTGGATAGGTTTTTGCTCTCTAAAAATTTCTTAATCCATGGTCACATTCCTAAAGTGAAGACTCTTAATAATGCTGGTTCGGATCATTGGCCAGTCATGGTGGAAATGTGGAAAACCAATGTGAGTTTCTCTCCTTTTCATTTTCAATTAATGTGGCTTAGAGACATTTCCTTTAGACCTCATGTGCAACAATGGTGGAAGGAAGGTAAACCTAGGCATGGGACTAAGATGTTCTGTTTTGTCAAAAGACTGCAATACATTAAATCCAAAATCAAGACTTGGAACTGGAAAGAGTTTGGGGATGTTCATAAAAAAAAACATGAAGTTATTGCTCATCTTGAAAATTTGAATAAGAAAATCCTTTTAGATGGCCTCACAGAGAAGAGAAGTGCAGATGAAATTAAACTCACAACTCAGTTAGAGGAATGGGAAAAAAGAGAAGAAATCTTATGGAAGCAAAAATCTAGAATTCAATGGCTCAAAGAAGGAGATCGAAACACAATTTTTTTCCACAAATCTCTTCTAGCTCGAAGATCTCACAACTTTATTTCTTCCTTAAAATCAGATTCTGGAGATGTTGTTTATACTTGGGATGGCATGAACTCTATTGTTGTTGATTACTTTTCCAATATTTTTGCTGCTACTCCCCTTGACTCAGCTTCACAATATAATGTTCTTCAAGCAATCCCTTCTCTTATCACTTCTGAGGAGAACTCTATTTTAACTGCTCCTGTTACTATCAATGAGCTTCAACAAGTAGTTTTTAAAATGCAAAAAGGGAAAACCCCAAGTCCTGATGGTTTTCCTATTGAGTTCTACCAAGAGTTCTGGGATATCCTTCATGTTGATTTATTAGAGGTGGTGGAAGAAGCTAGGAAAGCCAAAGAAATTTTGAAGGTTATCAATAAAACTTATATTACTCTTGTTCCAAAAGCTCAAGAGGTTGATCATATCTCAGCTTTTAGACCTATTGCTTTATGTAATGTTCTTCTCAAAATCATTACTAAAATCATGGCAGAAAGGTTGAAGCCTCTTTTGCATAAGATTATTTTCCCAGAGCAAGGGGGTTATGTGGAAGGACGTCAAATAGTAGATGAGATAGTTCTTTCTCAGGAAGCCATCCATTCCATGGATATGCAAAATTCTCCTTCCATGTTCATTCGGTTAGACTTATCCAAAGCTTATGACAGAGTGGATTGGCACTTCCTTATCAAAGTTTTGAGGCAATTTGGTTTCTCTAAGGATTGGATGGATTGGATTATGGGATGTATCTCTTCAATTTCCTACTTAGTTCTTATCAATGGCAGGCCTTCTCAGTATTTCCTAGCTTCTAGAGGTATTAGGCAAGGTGACCCGCTATCCCCTTATTTATTCATCATTCTTGCTGAATGCTTGGGTAGGACTATAACCAAAAAGAGGGAAAACAAAACCCTTGAGGGAGTTACCATTGCTCATGGAGCTAGACCTATCTCTCATCTTCAATTTGTGGATGACTCTACTATTTTAGGTAAAGCTACAATTAAGGAAGCTTCTAATATTAAGCAAATCATTAGCTATTTTTCTAAGGCTATCGGGCAGTTGATCAATGAAGACAAATCTAAAGTTATTTTCTTTCACTGCTCTTCTAGACAAGAATCCATGGTCTTGGATAAGCTAAGATATAAGAAGACCTCTCTTCCAATCACTTATTTAGGTATTCCCATAAATATTCAAAGGCAAAAAAATAAAGATTGGAATTGGTTGTTGGACAAAGTCAAGAAGAAAATTGGAAAGTGGACCAACAAGTGGCTTTCTTATGGGGGTAGAATCACCTTGGTAAAATCAGTCCTTCAAGCTATTCCTATTTATGTTTCTTCCATTTTGAATATTCCAAAGGTTGTTCTTCGAGAATTGGATCAAATCAATCATCGTTTCCTTTGGAGTGGTACTAAGGAGAAAAGAAAATGGGCCTTGGTGAAATGGGATACTTTATGTCTTCCTAAGAGTGAAGGGGGGTTAGGTTTACGGTCTTCAATTAATAACAACAAAGCTTTAGCTGCTAAATTATATTGGAGGATGTTGCATAACCCCAATGCTCTTTGGGCCAATAATCTCCGTGCTAAATATGCTGAGAACAAAAGTCCTGAAGACCTTGTTCGCTATCAACTTCCTACCAAAGGTTCTCCCATTTTAGCAGTTCTTAAGACTGGTGAGGATTTGATAAAGAAAATATTATTTTGGATCATTCATAATGGTCAACATGCAAATTTTTGGACAGATTCTTGGGATGGTCACAAGCCTTTGATAACTCAATTTCCCGATTGGAGGCCTTGGATGGAGGAGCTTCACCGAGCTAATTGGATAAAGGTGGCTAATTATTGTCGGTACCATACTGGTAATTCAAAGGTTGGTAGATATTGGATCCCTATTGAGGACTGGCCTATTCAAATCCTAGAAAGGCAAAGACAAGATATCCAAGGCATCCTTCATATGAGATCCCTCTCTTGGTCCCATGAAAAAGATTGTTTTGGATGGAACAACACTACTAAGGGTGAGTATTCAATTGCTCAAGGTTATTTGACCTTATGCCATAATAATCCCAACCATTCTTCTGACATATTTTCTCAATTGTGGGCTCAAAATATCTGGCCTAAGGTGAGGTTCTTTAATTGGCTTTTATTGCATCGTAGGGTGCTTATTGGTGAGCAACTTATGAAGCGTGGTTTTCATGGCCCTTTTAGATGTGAAATGTGTGAAGAGAATGTAGAAAATATCAACCATATTTTTATTGAGTGTACTTTAGCCTCTGAGCTATGGAGGAGAATGGCCACTTTACTTGGCTTACAAGTGGTCCAATTTTTTTACTTTTGAACAACTTTGGAGGGATTGGCCTAATCAAGAGGGTGTTGATCATTTTATTAGGCAGTTAGTTTGGATGGGTTCTACCATTCTTCTTTGGAATATTTGGAATGAAAGGAACAACCAAATTTTTAATCAAGATAGTAAGGATATTCACTATATTTGGCAAAAGACCATAGCCAACTTAGTTGAATCAGTCCATCATCTCCTTAATCACCCCCAAAACTCCCACCAAATATGGGATCAAGTGATGCAAAGATTGAATATTAAACCTTCTAAGGGCAACCATCTTAAAGGGAATGTGAGTATTAGTAAATTGGATAGGAATAGAAATTGGCAACCTCCTCCTAAGGATTTTGGAAAAGTCAATACTGATGGAGCCTCTAGAGGGAACCCTGGAAAAGCCAATGTGGGAGGAATTGGTAGACTTTCAGATGGCTCCTTGGTTTTTACTTTTGCTGAGAATTTGGGTATTCTTTCCAATAACCTTGCTGAGGGGTATGGTATCCTCAGAGGTCTTCAGGAGGCTACTAAGGTTGGATGGGAAAAGGTGATAGTTGAGTCCGACTCTCAACTTATGATTAATCTCTTGAAGAATCCTTCTAAGAATCATAAGGTGGATTGGAGAATAAAAAGAATTATTGAGAAGATTCAGTTAATCCAGATGGGATTTTTGAAAGTTGATTACAATCATGTGGTCGGAGATCAAAACAAGAGTGCTGATGCTTTAGCTAATTGGGCTTTGGACAAAGGTGATCTTACTTGTTATGGCCACCCTCCTATATGGTGGGCTTCTCAAATTAGGGAAGCTCTTCTTTCTATCATTTCTTTGGATGGCTCCATTCTGAAGGTACCTAGTTTCTTCTTGTTTTTTTTTTTTGCTTCTCTTTGGTTCATTCAGTTTTTTTTAGTTCCCTAGCTCATTCTATTCTTTATTTTGTTTCCTCTGTTGATTCTTGCCTTAATAGTCTTCTGGTCTAGATAGGTCTTTGTTTTGTTCATTTTTTATTTCTTTTTTCCTTTTTGTTTTTTTTGTTTAGTTTTTTAAGGTGGGTGGGTTTTTTTATTTTGTTTTGTTTTTGTGTTCTTTGTGTTGTTTTTTGTTGTTCTTGTGTTTTTGTTGTTTTGTTTTTTTTTGTTTTTTGTTATTGTTCTTGTGTTTTTTTTTTCGTTCTTGTTCTTGGGTTTCTCTTTGTTTGTGTTATTTCGTGTTTTTATGGGTGAGTGTTTTCTATATTTTTTGTTTTTTTTTTATTGTCTGTTGTTGGTTGTTTTTTATTTTTATTTTTGTTTTATTTTTTAATTTTTTAGGTTTTGGTTGTGTTTATTTTTCTTGTTTTTTTTTGGGTTATGTCTTTGTAGTGTTCTGTTGTTTTTGTCTTGTTTGTGTTTTGTTATGTGTTTCTTGTGTTTTTCTATGTGGTTTGTGTTGTGGTTTCTTTTATCTTATTGTGTGTGTTTGGTTGTGCTTTTGTTTTTGACACACTCAAGGAGCATGTTTTTTATTTTATTTTATTATTTTTGTTGTTATCTGCTTATTTTTAATTGGGTTTGTGTGTTTGTTTGCTCCTTGAGTGTGTCAAAGGTGGTAGGCCAGGTCCGAGTCCTGGGTATTTTTGGCGGAATGGATACCCCTGCCTCCTTGGGTCTTACCCGAAAGTGGCATCCCTTTTGGGATGTTTTCCACAAATTAAAAAAAAAAAAACACCTCTCGGGGCTCGATCATGAGACCTCCCACTAATTAGTGCCTTAAGCTGTAGTCACCTACTGTTGGTCCAATTACCATGGTTGGATATGAGGCTTAGGACCTCCTCCCTCTTATTCACACATTGATTGCCATGTAGCCAAAAATCCTTGCCTCTTATTTCTCACGTTTGCAATTTTTTCATGCACATCGATTAAGTTATTCGAACGATTATTAAATGTTCTCCAAGGCATATGGTATATATATGTATTGCTCTCCCTAATGACACATTGGTAGGTGGAAAAAATATTCAACGTCGGTGCCTTGAATTTTCTTGTTTACCCTTTGTAACCCTAACCTTAGTGTTATTAAAATTAAATTAATTTATAACAAAGTTATAATTAATTTACTTATTAGGTCTATACTTTAGACCTTTAATATTGTAATATAAAATTATAATATTATTTTATTGGGCCTTCCAATTTGCTCTTTTAGACCTTATTTGACCACCTTGAATATTATAATAAGCATATTATAATATTATTTTCCCTTAGGCCTAGAAGCAATCGTTTTCATGCACTACTCATGAAAATTGATGTTTGACTTCATGCTGCTCAATGAAATTGACACTTAACATCAATGACAACAAAACTTGCTCATATTTTTAACATATACCTTGATTAGATCCAACACTCTTAACCACATTATTCTTCATACCTCCACAACTCTCCATGGTACCTCATTCAAATCCAATACTCTTAGCCACATTGTTCTTCATAGTTCCATAAATTCCATAGTATCTTGATCCAATCCAACACTCTTTACCATATTGTTATTCATAGATTCACAAAATTTCATAATACCTTGATCAAATCCAACACTATCATCCATATTTTTTATATCTCCACAACTTTCCAAAGGACATCGATCAAATCTAACATTCTCAACCACTTTTTTTTGTATATCTCCACAACCTTCCATTGTACCTCAATAAAATTCAACACTTTTAGACACATTATTATTCATAGTTCCATAGTCTTCCATAGTACCTTGACCATATCTAACACTCATAACTACATTGCTTTTCATAGCTTGACAACCTTCCATAGTACCTCGATCATATCTAGCACTCACAACCATATTGTTATTCATAGCTCCACAACATTCCATAATACCTTGATAATATCCAACACTCTCAACCAAATTATTCTTCAAAGCTCCACAAATTTCTATAATACCTTGCTTAGATCCAATATGTTAGCTTTTTATGCTTAGTACTTAAAGAAAATAACCACAAGATCTAAAATAAAGTTGTTGTATAAAATATAAGATAGTGATAATATTTTAATCATATAAAACTCATAAATAACTTTGAAAAGAACTCATAAAATTTCCATTAAAAAATGCTCATGAAAATAATATCTTGATATAGAATAGAGATCTCAAATACACCATACTTCCACACACTCTCACTCTACATTGTATCTCTCTCACATGCACAAACACATATAATGGAATGTGACTCTTCATATGGAGCAGTCTTGGCTTTCACTCTTCTTGAAAATCTTCACTTTCCTACTCTATGGACACATGTGCACTGTTACATAAAGGACACTTGTGCACATCTACACTCATCATAATTGCACACTTAACTACAAGACACATGTGCATTTCCTACACATTATTACATTACATAAAATATTTTTTACTCACACTCTAATCTAAGACACATTCCTAGTATAAATATATACCCAAGGTGGTACATTACCATGTACCAAATAATATAATATACTCTAACACCCCCTTATATTACATTATTTGGTTATTGAAAACTTTAGTCTTCAATATGGTCTTCATCTTATTTATGTATCTCATATAGTTTTCTCTTGTTTTCTTCATACTACTTTATGTTTTTATCTTGATCATGTAGATGATTAGTATATTCATAAAATATTATTCTTTCCCAAAGAGCTTTCAAACTATTTTATTTTGTTTTTTTTTCTAGTTCTTGGATTTCTTTAATTTCTTAAGCTAAGTGCCGTTTTTGATTTCCTTCTCCATATTATAGTTGAGATTGATTTTATTGATATTGAAAAGGATAATGACATTGATTTTTTTTTATGAGGTCTATATTGATTCTGATATTGTCTTGGTTGAAATGACCTGTTTGATTCACCTCCTTGATTTAATTGATTCCCCTACTATTAATTTCTTGGATTGAATCTACAAAAAATTTTACTATGTCCTCTCTTGCCACATCCTTGAAAATATCTATTAATCCATTTTGATCTATCCCTTGAGAATGAATCAATATTTTCTTATGGATTATATTTTGAGACTGAAGCATTGTTGGTCATTTCATCTTTGATTGAATTATCTACCTCATGTTCTTGTAGTATATTGAATAACTCATCAAAAGAAGTATATTTACTTAGAATTTGCAAAGATGTGACTAGATGCATGTAGCTTTCTAGAAGTGCTCTTAGAATCACTTGAACAAGAAACTTATCTTCTACCTTATATCCTAATGTTAATTTTTTTCCTTTTATATCTACCACTCTTATTAGAAGTAATTCTATACTTTCACCACTATTAACTTTTACATAATGCAATTGGGTGTGAAGATTCAAGATAGTGGCTTTATTGTTTCCTTCAAATATCTTGGCTATTTTATTCCAAGATTTTGTAGAAGTTACTACTGAACAATTTTATGTTTGTATATCATATTTAATTGCAAATATTATTATCATGAGTGCCACTGATTCATCTTATTCATACTTTTTAATTTGTTTAGAATCTTCAATAGGTTTAGTTTTTGCTCATTTAACAATATACCAATTTTTTTCTATTATCAATGTTGATCTCACTTTGTTTTTCCATGAAGTGTAATTAGGACCTTTAAGAAGTTGGGATTTTTAAAGAAAGAATATTGTCATGATAACACTTGTAGACTACCTTATATCTCCCTAACATTTTAATGACAATTTCAATATAATATTTAACTTCTATTAGTTAAGGAAAATACCTTATTTATTCCTAGTTATGAATGAAAAATCAATAATTTTGAAAAAGGTTTCAATTATTAAAATTTATTGGTTGAATTCCTTTTATCTCCCAAATTTCAAAAATATAATTTCTAGATTCTAAATTTCACAATCCTATGTTGGTGTTGAATTCCTTATAACTCCTCAATTAGAAATTTAAAAATTTAGAAATTTTGTAAAAATATATTTGCAAATTTTGTATTCCTAATTTGATGTTGAACTCCTTATTTCTCCAAAATTATCAATTTGCAAATATTTCAAATTGCTTTACAAAATCAAAAAAAATAATTACAAAACATGTAATTATCTTCCCAAAACTTCAAATCAGCTTTTCAAAACTTCTCAAAACTTTCCAAAATGTAGTAATAAAATATCTAGGGTTTGATTTACCACTTATAAACCTTATACCTCCAATATAATTAATTAATCAATGTGATAATATAATAATCAAACTCAATTTTTCATAAATCAATTAAAAATTGCTCCTTATTACTCCAACCTTTGAATATATCAGTTAATTATATGAAATTTACCTCAATAATTTGGATGTATGCTATTTTGGGAAAAATAGTAGGTCTTAACTATTCAAGATTCAACATACTTCTTGCTGCAAGGTGCTCTCTTGATTTTATGACCTAATTTTTTTTTTAAATGAATCTCTATGTGCTATTTACAATCCATGCAATAAACAAATTTTAAAAAATGCTTGGACTCCCTTAAATATGTGTGGTGCTCACTATTCCAAGTGTGAAGTGGCACATAAACTATTTTCCTCTTCTATAATATTCCTTTGGTGCTCCAATTTATTGTCCTTCTCATAAAAAATGACTCAAAACATTTTCTAACTTTGGCTTATTTTACTCAACAATTCTATGATGTCATGGGTGTTACATTTCATGCAATACAAATTGGCAAATAAATCAATTATTTCTCTTTGATAACATTCCACTCTTATTTGCAAGATGTTTGCTTTTCTTTTCAATGTATTCCAACATACAATTATGCTTGACCTTCTACATTCTCTCTTCTGCTTTGATATGTAGATTTCTACATTCTCTTTGTGCAATATGGTGGTTCTTCCAATGACATATTCTCTCATAGTGGTTCATCCACAACTTGGGTGGCTTTTCCTTTCTAAATTGGTGGCTCTACATTCAATGTAATGTGGCTTCTTTGGTTGCCACTCCTATTGCATTGCTTTAGTAAATTCTAACTTATTTTGATGTATCTTTGGTTTCTCCATAACTCAACTTCAATGGGTGAGCTTGGAGGATTTCTTTTTAAATAATTTTACTCCTTTTCAACTTACTTTAATTAATTCTATTCCTGAAACTTGTGTAGGTTCAAAAATGCTATTGTTCCTTCAAGAACATGCACTTAACCTTATTTTTTAAAACATATACTATGCACACCTTTTTGAGTGCTTCTTATTTCGTTTGCAACTACTTTTATTTGTTTTTTCAAACTATGAGTAATAGTTACAAAAATTTGATAATAATCAACTTATAAATCCATTAAAATATTAAATTTTGAAACTTATTTGTGCTTCCTTCCAAGCTTGCTTTCTAGCTAGTTTTGCTCACCTTTTAATGTTCAAACTTGCTGCCCCAATACCTTCAAATTTGTAGCTCCTTTGCTTTTTGAAATGCTACTCAAATATTCTAAAATTTGTAGCTCCTAAAGCTGCCCAAAAATATACTTTCTTATTTTTAATTTTTTGCATCAAAACTTCTCCTTTCTCCTTCCAAAAGGCTGCCAAGAGCTCTAAAATTTGTAGCTCAAATTCATATTCAAATATTATCTAATATACATCTCTATCTCCTTAAACTTGCTGACCAAATTCTCTAGAATTTATAGAACAAAATGTATTTCAATATGTTACCTCTAACTCCTTCAATTTTCTACCTTTTTGCTATCCACAAACTTTGTATTTTGCAGCTTCAAATATTGCCAATACTCTGCATTTTTTCTATTCAAAATATACCTCTATATCCTTCAATTATTTACCTTAATTTTTACCCATTCCTATTTTAATAAGCTATACAACAATGCTTCCAAACCTGTCAAAAATTTCTCCAATTCATAACTCTTTTATCTCCTTCTATTGTTACCCAAATTTGTAGTTCAAAACTCTTCAATTTTTGTGCCAAAAAT
The DNA here is from genome assembly GCA_028583015.1 of Wollemia nobilis. Classification (NCBI taxonomy): domain Eukaryota; kingdom Viridiplantae; phylum Streptophyta; class Pinopsida; order Araucariales; family Araucariaceae; genus Wollemia; species Wollemia nobilis. The sequence continues at coordinate 5,149,682 of JAQPPZ010003222.1, forward strand.
CTACGATCTTCATCTTAAAAAATTAGCCTTCAAAATTTTAATGGTAGTCTCAAAAAATATCAATTTGCAGCCTCTTTCAATCTTCTTTCTCCTCCTTGTTGTTACTCCTTCACAACGACCTCAAAATTTAGGGACCCACTTGAAATTTGAAATTTATTTGAAATTCATCTGGTCGATTCCATTAATATTTGGATTTTGAGAATCCATATTTGTAATTATTGTTTTGGTTTCAATGCCAGATGTTATCTTGCGATTCATGGGTTTCTTCTTTGTTCTCGTATGATTATGTTGTGTGGGTAAATATTAGTATGTGTTATGTTTTATTTTATAGTTATTTTATATTATTTTGTTTAGGTTTAATTTGTTATGTTATTATTATTGTTTTATGTTACATGGTTATTTTATAAACTTGTTTTAAATTAATTAAAGTATAAAGTTTTATAACTTTATAATTTAATATATTTAAAATTTTTATTTTATAAAGTTATATAAATTTATAATTTAATATAGTTAGAATTGATATGTTATAAATATGTTTTAAATTAATTAAATTATAAAGTTCTATAACTCTATAATTTAATTATATTTAAGAATGCTATTTTATAAATGTTTTATATTCTAATTAATATTTGTCTTATTGGCAGGATTATAACTTTAATTTTAGAATTCCAATGAGGAGAAATATTGAATCATTTGAAAAGGTTTTATTGATATTAGGGTTTCAAGAATTCATTTTTAAAAAATAATAGAATGGAGTAAACTAATCAAGAGGAACAAATTTCTCAAGTTATAAATGGAGAATTAGAAACCAAAGAGAGGGTTGGACATTTTTGTAGAGGAGGAAGAAAAATCTGAAGGAGCAAAGGAGGAAAATAGAGCAAATGCTACAAAATATTTGAGATATACAGAGATATCAAGAGCTTTTTATTGTAAGATCAATTTATTATATTAAATTATTTTGGGTTCAAATATGTGTAATTCTGTATTTGAATTTTGAAGAAATGATTTAATATAGTTTCTTTTAAATTAAATTCCATCGAAGATTGCACCGATTTATTGTTTTATTGTGTAAATTCTGGTAGACAATAAATCTGGTTTGAAGGTCTCTGTGTTTTTTATATTGTAGTAGATTGTCGAAATATTTTTGTTCAAATTTATTTCTTTACCCTAAGACATTTTTATTTTATTTGTGGCATTAAGATTTAATATAAAGCCTAATTTATTTTATAAAATATTTAAATTTTACAACTAGATTAATGTTTGAATTTATCACTCCAATATTTAATTCTATAAATATTTTGGGTGAATAAATTTCACATAGGAGGGAATTAATAAAATTTTGATTTTAAATTTCGTAAAGTTCATAAATTTCATTGAATTTGTTTTATTAAATCCCTAAGTTGAATTTCAAAGATTCGAATTTATAGAAAGGGTTGTAAAATTTATTTAGGTCAAATATTTAAGTTAATAAATATTTGACAAATAAATTTTAGAGACAGAGAAGGATTATATGGATTATTGATTTTAATATCATAAAATTTTAAAATTCATAATTTGAGATTTATATATGTTTCTAGAAGTTTGATTTATGAAAATTTCAATCTCAAATCATAAAATCCAAAGTATAATATTGAAAGGATTAAATTTATTTACTTCAAATGTTTAGTTTAATGAATATTTGAAAATAAATAAACATCACATTAAGGAAAATTACGTGAATTATAATTTTCATATTATAAAGTACAAAAAATTATAATTAGAATTCATACATATTAATTATTTATATTTATTTATTTCAAATATTTGAATTAATAAATATTTGAATAAATAAATATTTGGTTTAAAAGGTTATATGAATTCTAATTTTTATATTATAAAGTAAAAAAATTTATAATTAGAATTCATACACTTTAATTATTCATATTCTATGAAAAGAAGCAAGGATTATCAAGCTTAGAATATTCTAAAGGCCCAAACATCGGGATTATAAAATGTTTCACATTTTATAATTAGGGTTTTTATTTTATTCATCATTTATTAGATCTGATTTTAAGCTTCATTCATGAAATAAATGTAATTTTTGAATTAAAATTCTTTAAAACATTCATGCAAGTTTAATATAAAGTTAAGAGCATTGAAGCATTACCCAGGTGTTGTAGGTGAGTTGGAGAGGAGAGGGCAATCCTCCAAGGGAAGTCCCAGGTTTGAATCTCCACCCTACCAAAAAGCTAAATTGGGTATCCAAAATCCAATTGATAATGTTGGTGCGGGCAGGGTCGGGTGCGACCCCTGGGTGACTTTGACGGTGTAGAACCCCCTATTCGTGGTCTCTTAGATCAAGGTGGCCCCGCAAGGGGTTTTTCGCTAAAAAAAAGAAAAGAAAAAGAAAGAGCATTGAAGCATTTTAATTAAAACATTGCTTGTGACTATAGAATAAATTTTCATAAGTTATCAAAATTAAACTCACAAAAAATAAATTTATCTATTATTTCTTAAAGAGAGAATTTTATTAAAAGATACTTATTGTGAGATGAATTTTAAATTATTTACCTGATTCCCAAGCCCCTTGTAAACAGTAACTTGCAAACCTAAGGAGATTATTCAAGTACTTATTTATGCACATAGGCATGACACATTAAACATTAAGTAAGAACCTTGGAGAAAATATAATTTCTTTACAAGAGAGAATTGTATATTCTGAGTTTTCGAGTGGTTCTGTAACCTAACAAAATAACACATCAAAAAATTGTTGGTAGAAGGAGGGCATGAAAGGTAATATTTTAATTTTGAGCATATGCAAATTGTTATTATAAAAACAATTCTAAATTTTTTTATTTATGTTGCATTAATGTTAATCTATCATAAATTCAAAAATTAGGTTATGATTCAATTCTTGTGGATTTCATACATAGCCTTGCATATTAAAATTGGTTCAATGGATGAAAATTATTTACCTTATTTTAGGCATGATGGGACGATTACAACTGAAGAACATATTCAGGCATATAAAAACTTTATGTTTCATTTTCAAGTTATGCAGGAAGATGTTTTCTATAGAATGTTTCCATACACATTGGATGAAGTTGCTAAATATTGGTTTATCAATTTACCTGCAGGTTCTACCGCTTCTTGGAATCAACTAGAAACAACATTTCTTGAACATTTTGGAACATTGGTTGACATGAATTTGTTATCAAAACAATTTTCCTATATCTTTTAAAAACCTAATGAATCCATGAGTTAATTTATGATAGGTTTCATAAGTTGTATACTAAAATAGAGATGCACTTTATCATTTTAGAAGAATAAGTTGTTCAAATATACTTGGAAGCTTTAGACCCTTTTACTGTTAAGTGTTTAGAAAAGTTCCTTAAATATTTATGCTTGTATCATGCTTATGGTGGGGCAATAGGTGTAGAACAATGGTTGATTTTAAGAGAAATTAATGTGGATAGATTATCATTACTTAAACCTAAGGTTTCAAATAAATTACCACCTATGAGTCATGATACATATTTTTTGACATCATCGAATGAAATTGAATGTCCTAGTTTTTCAACCACTTTTGATATTGTCCAAGAGGAAGTGCGAGTTTCAAAACTAATATCCACAAATGAGTATTGTAGTAGTCAAGTTTATCAAAATGCATAAATACATGAGTCTTCAGATATTGGAGAAGTTTTAGATCTAACTAGATTTGAAACATATGATAGAATAGAATCTTCCATAGAGTTGAATGAAAAAATTGAAGCTATAGAATTGAAATATTCTGGAGGTAATTTCATTATGACTTATCAAAAAAATTTATTAGTTGAGGAAGATGAATTTTCCATTTAAGATAATTTTTTTGAAAGTGATGAACGTGAACTTGAAAAGCTTTCGGTTGTTGAAGTTACAAAGTGTGAAGAAATGGTTGAAAATCACTCCCAAATTTTAGAATATGATTATTGTTGGTGGAATAAATGGGATGATTTTACCTCTCTTTCTTATGAAGTGCTTGCTTCACCAAAATTTCAAGAAAAGTTGCAAAGGTTAATTCTACAGCTTAAAATAAACAGTGATCAAGCATAGGGACAAATACATCAAGATGCATATCTTGATAATTATATAAATAATTCTCATGAGACAAAGATCGAAGATACTAAAAGTGATATTATTTTAGATAGTGGAGAAATCCAAGAGTGGGCTAGTTTTAAAACACATGATAAATCAAGATCTTTCATAAATTTTGATGAGATCATTAAAAATGATGATCAAAATTTTTAATATTCTCAAAATAATGATCAAGAAGAAATGAAATAAGGGATGCAATCTCATAAAATGTTTCAGGAAGATGATTATTATAATGGTTGGGGAATATATGAGTAATTATTTGTTTCTAATTATCCTACTGATGAATTTCTCATTTTAGTTGATATGCAGGATGTTGAAACTTCTATCTTGCATGAATATTTGGTAGTTTCTATCCAATTGGAAGATGACATATCAATTTAAGAAATAGAGAATTTCATTGATGAAATAATACAAAATGATGGTGGTGATGATAGATATCATGAAGAAAAATAAAAGACTATGATGGCTCACAAAGTAATGGTAAATGAAATTATACAAAAGGTAGAATTTTATCCTTTGTATTCAAACATCCAAGAATCAGGTAAAAGTTTGTATAATCATTTATTGGATTTTGATATTATTTATGATGAGATGCCATTGGAGTTTGATAAAGAAATAAAGTGGATTTCTAAATGAAAATGAAGACATGCTTGAATCATTGAACTTAGTTCAACAATAGTTAACAATTCAATCTAGGATACAAAACTATGAAGATTCTTATTTTGTAAATATCCTAGATTCTTGTAAATTGTTACATGAGTATGATTGGCCTAAAAAAATAGATGATAATTTTGCTTCAAAATTTTCAAAAGTTGTTTATTATTTGAAAGAAATATTATATGCTTGTGAAAATGAGAATTTAGGTCCAAGTGATGAATCAAGCTTTGAAATCACCATCTTGTTGAATAAGCATAAGATTATGGATCAATAAAATCTTAAACATGGAATTATTTATAAGTTTGAATCAAATCAGTGGGGTATGAAAGGCAAAATAAAGATTACATAATTTCACTTAATCTTGTTTCGGTTGGATTTATGTAAAGCTTGGAATGCAAATCATATATGTCTTTTACAATGTGCCAATCGTATTTGGGATCCAAGAAGGTGATAACATAAATTTGTTATCATTTTTTACATAGTGTATATTTTTGTAAATAATTTTTTTGGGTTTTTTGTGTTTTTGTTTTGTTTTGTACGTAATTTTTTATTTCATGAAATTTTGTTATGTTGCAATAAATTGGCTTTGCTAGATTTTTGAAGTTACATTGTTTTAATCTGTGATTAAAGTATGAAGTTTCAATTGGTTTCTTCAGAATAAAGGTAGTTGTGATTAAGACACTAGTCACTTGTTAGTTTTGTTTGGTGTTTGGTCCTGTGCCATATAGGATGAGATCACCTGTTTTGAAAACCTGTGAAACCTAGAGAAAAAGAAAAATGAGATGTTAGTTTATGTCTTCATGAATGTGAACTAAGATAAGAAAATGTGAAACATTGGAATTGTATTACAAAAGCTCCATGAATGTCACAAACATATTAAAGAATATTGTTTGGAAATCGTGATGCGTGAAGTTGTTTGTTTTGCAAATTAAGGTGAAATATTCTATATACTCTTTCAGCCTTATTTGATCTCTAACCCAGGTGGCAGGTGGATTTGTTGCAAAGTACCATCTACGGGATATATATATATACATATATATATATATATATAAAGAAAAGAGTGAGAGAGATAAAAAATAAGATATATATATATATATATATAATGAAATTATGAATACAGTTGGAAATAAAGTCAAATATTTTACCAAGAACTAAATAATCTTCATCGGAGCTATAGACGCTTAGCTGGAAGTGAAGCAATGACTAGAATAAATAAAATGCAACATCCACTTAATATATAGGAGTTTTAGATAATCTCTATCAGAGCTATAGACGCTCGAGTGGAAGTATAAAAATATCTTAAGAGAATCAGGTGGAGGTTTTCCTTCAAAGAGAAATTATTCATAGCTTGAAATATGAAATTTATGATGGAATATTGAATTGTTTTAGAAGATAAGGAATGAATCATTTTACACACACTAAGCTGATGTTGAATGATTCTAGTGGTTCATGTCGAATTGGTCTATTCTCATTATATCAATACTTACTGATGCTTGTAATTGTGATATTTGGGTTTTGGGTGTTTTCAAAGTTTGGTTTTTGAGTCCAAAATATCCAGGGACATTTACCAGTAGAGTCACCACTTGTTGTGACTCCTTTCACAATGACCCCAAAATTTGGGGACCCACTTGAAATTTGAAATTTATTTGAAATTCATCTCTATATGTGGTCGATTTCATTCATCCTTGGATTTTGAGAATCCATATTCGTAATTGTTGTTTTGGTTTCAATGCCAGATGTTATCTTGCGATTCATGGGTTTCTTCTTTGTTCTCGTATGGTTATGTTGTATGGGTAAATATTAGTATATGTTATGTTTTATTTTATAGTTATTTTATATTATTTTGTTTAGGTTTACTTAGAATTTCCTAAAGTATAAATGCAAAGCATTACATGAAATATGAAGAGAATAGTAGAATTGATTGATTTATTTCAAGGATCAACTTTGTATAAATAGCAAAGTTGATCAATGAGAGTCGTTAGATTACAACAACTCATTATACCTGATGAAGACACCATTGAGAGTTCTCTTGACACATGGGGAGTTGAAAACTCAAGTGTGTCTATCCTAGTGGAACTTAAGAGAATATTCACTTATTTTAACATCCCCCATTAAGTGATACTAGGGGATATCGTAGAAATGAATCCCGACGACAAGGCCTGATGAGGGACTTATGTACAATGAATTATTTTTGAATAGATGGTAAAAACCCAATGGAAAAATCCATCAACCAAAAGGAAGTAAAAAGCTTGTCTTCGTATGGCGAAGATTGTCCTCTTAATACAATAATTAGTTGGTCAAAAAACCCCTATGGGGAAAATCCAACTATGATAAGAAAAGAGGCTTGTCTTCGTATGGCAAAGATTGTCCTTTTTTATAAAAAAGAAAATATGAGTCCTGGCAACTTGGCTTGATTAGGTACTCATTTACATTATATAGTTGGTGAAAAAACCCCTGTGGGGAAAAACCAACTATGAGAAGAAGAGAGGCTTGTATTCGTATGGCAAATATTGCCCTCATAAAACCAATCAATGCAACTATATAACTCCAAGCTTATATCGCAATTGAAGGTAACGTGGTGAAGGAAATGACTTGGTGAGGAAATATACAATTTGTTTCTCAGTTGGAATATATTCTAAGTATATGTTCTTGCTCTAAATATGTTGCCTTATGAAGTGCATGTGTATTTAAATGTTCTTGGTGTGCTGATTCTCAACTGGATTGTGTGCAATATGAATTATGCTTTGATTGTCACACTAAAGAGTAATATCATTTTCATGGGTGAAATCAAATTCTCTCAAAATTTTATGAAGCTAAAGAGCTTCCTGACTAGCCAAACTATTGCCCTATATTCTGCCTCTATAGAAGATATGGCTATTGTTTGTTATTTCTTGCATAACCAAGCTATTGGTGAGGAGCCAAGGCAAAATACATAGCCAGAGGTTGAACATTTGTCTTCTACTAAACCTGCCCAATATGAATATGTGTAGCCAATGATATCCATGGATTTTCCCTTGTATAAGAGCCCAAAGTGTGCAGTGCCTTGCAAGTAACGGAGGATCCTTTTTGCTGCTTTCCAATGACTAAAGTGAGGTTGATGAGAGAATATGAATATGAAGCCAACAACATATGAGATATATGGGTGAGTATGAGTAATGTATACGTGTATCCCTACAAGCTAACAGTATAGAGTTGCATCACATAGATGGGATGAGCAAGAAGTACTAATATTAATTCCATATTTAAAGAGGGAAGGAGAAGGTTTGCAATATGTCATTTTGAATCTTTGAAGAATATCTAGAGTGTACTTTTGTTGACACAAATAAATACCTGCATCTATTTGACTTATTTGGATCCCAATGAAGTAATGAGCTTTACCTAGATCAACCATTTCAAATTTTTAGAGAGGGAGTCTTTTATAGTCTATATGTGAGTCAAGTTACTACCAGTGAGAAGAAGATCATCAATATATAGAACAAGAATGGTGATATTGCCTTCAATTTCTCCAAATGTAAATTGTGTTATCTTACTCACAATGAGAAAAACATTCTAAAATAAGGAAGGAGTCCATATTTTTATACCAAGCTCCAGGGGCTTGTTTGATTCCATAGAGAGACTTTTTAAGCCTAAAAAAAAAAGATGAGTCTAGAGTGAAACAAGTAGGTTGTTCCATGAATATTTCTTCTTTTAAATATCCATGTAAGAAAACACTTTTTTCATCCATTTTATAGACATGCCACTTATGGAAATTAGCCAGAGCAAGAACCAATCTAACAGAATTTATATTAGCAACTTGAGCAAAGGTTTCTGCATAATCAATGCCTTTAATTTGAGAAAAAACTTTGGCTACTATATGAGCTTTGTGTTTGTCTATTTATCCGTTAGGACCATATTTTGTTTTGAAGATCCATTTACAATGATCTAATGTCCTTCCTTTAGGTAAGGGAACTAAATTTCGAGTTTTATTTTTGATTAAGGAAGAAAATTCATTTTCCATGACATCATCCCATTCTTTAATACCTAAGGCTTCTTTTAAGGAATGAGGATCAGAGGAAATAGACTAACATACAAGAACAGTGCCTATGGGGTTGGATGATCTTGTTGAAGGAATATTTTAAATGTAAGGAGTAGCTTCTTTAACAATGGTTTGGGCCCATTTTGGTATAGAGGAAGGAGTGGAAGGATTTGAAATACATTGGGTTGGGGTTAAAAATTCCTCATATTGATTATCAATGACCAAGTTAACTTCAAGAGTTGGCTCTTCATAATATTGAGGTTCTACTATAGGAGAAGGCTCAATGCAGGAAGAGGGGGTTTGACGATATTTTTGAGGGAATGTTTCATCAAATTGGAAATTCCTATGAAATAAGACCTCATGAGTTGAGGTATCAAGAAGCCTGTAATCTTTCAATTCTTCAAAATAACTGACAAACATGAGCTTTTTGTTTTTCTTATCAAGAGCCTTCATTTTATTCTTTGGGATGTGAGCCCAAGAAGTACACCCAAAAATATTGAAGTAGGAAACATCTATTTTTGAGATAAACCATGCTTCTTCAAGAGTTAAATAGTCAAGAGATTTATGAGGTGTGCGATTTTGATAATAATTGGCACAGTTAATAACTTCTGCCCAAAATTTTTTGGAAGATCTCATGAATGGAGCATACAATTTGCCATTTATTTTAATGTCCAGTTTTTCCTTTTAGAAATACCATTTTTTTGAGGATAATGGGAGACATAATGTTTATGAATGATACAATGACTTGAAAGAAACATGGAGAACTCATTACTGTAGTATTCCCCCCATTATCTGTGCAAATCTTCTTGATTTTGCAAGATGCCTGATTTTCAACTAAGGCTTTAAAAACTTGAAAGTGGGATAGAACATCACTTTTATATTTTATTGAGTAGACCCAGGATATTCTAGAAAAATCATCAATAAAGGTTAGAGCATACTTTACTCCTTTGAAATAAGGTTATGGAAAGATCATTAAGTCACTATGGATTAAATCTAGAGGGGATGAGGCTTTTAGAGAACTACTTGGGTGGAAAGGATCTTGATGTTGCTTTCCAAGAGCACATCCAAGACAAAATCCATCACTAGAAGAGACTTTGTGTAAACCTATTACCATATCATGGTTGCTCAAATCCTTTAGGTAATTTTAACTAATATGACCAAACTTTTAATGCCAAGGCTTTCAAGATCTCCATGAGCCACAAAATAGGAAGCTCCTTCTAGATTTTGGAAACCTTTGAATGCTCCTTCTAGTTATGATCAATATTCCCTTTGGCTATAATAAAATGGGGATCTTGAAAGTCTCTTATCTCAACTCTTGTTGGAGAGAAGAGAACAATTTTCCCCTTTCCAAAAGTACAAATTTGATAGACGAAAAGGAGATTTGTGGTAATGTTTGGAACATATAGAACATTATTTATAGATCCACCATCAATGGTTATGTCCCCTTTTTATTTGACAGGGATGAAGGAAGAGTCACACACTTCTATGCTACAAGTAGAGCTATAGGAGATAGAAGAAAAATATTTATCTAAAGCAGTCATGTGATGAGTAGCTCTAGAATATAGGACCCAAAAATTAAAGGAAGAATTGGAGGTTTTTCCTTGAACATTAAGGGATTTTTCTATTTTATTTTTACTGTCTATATTTTGATCCTTTATAGCTGCCTCTAGTTGCTATAATTTTTTCCAGCATTTTTTTGTAGAGTGACCATTCTTTTTGTAGTGAGTACAGGTTATGGGGGTATTTTCCTTCTTTTTAAATTTATATTTAGAAGAGGTGGAGGATACTAAGGCTTTAGATGAAGAGGAAGAAGAAGATATTTCATATCTAGCAAGTTTTGTTTCTTCCCTAGTTAATCTATCACAAACATCTTCTAAACAAGGTATATTAAAGGTTGCACCAAGAGCATCTTTGGTAGATATAAAGGTGGTAGTAAAAATTTGAAAAACACCATTATCTTAGAAAGAATTAGATAAATACATTCTTCTTCAGTATTAGTCTTCCCACTACCTTTGTATTGAGTGAGGATTTCTTTGAACTTGGTGAGGAAGTCAAAAATACTACTAAAATCTTCAGGAGACAAAGATGTTAGTTCTGCTTCTAGTTGCATTGATCTCATCTGATCTACTTTTCCAAACAAGGTTTTTAGTTTCTCCCAAATTTCATGAGGAGTTTTTCAATATGTAATGTGAAACCACAAACTTTCATGAATATTAGAGCTAATAATACCCATTGTTTCATGCATCTTTCCTTTATGAACAAAAAATTTAAATTCTTTCTCAAATTGTGGTTTTTTTTCTTCTAGTAAATGAGTAAGACATTTTTCAGAGATAAGATTTCAAATTTTAGGTTTCCAAGTGTGAAATTTATGAGGGGTGAGAGGTTCAATTGAATTCATAATTTTAACACAAAAGAAAATTTTGATGTTTTAACCAATATACCCCCCAAGAGATGTTCAAAAATTGATTAATGCAATTGTTATTAGGGAAAAATGAATATTTTCAATATTATAAAACTCAATATACCCATCCTAACAAGAGGGAAACTATAATTATAATGATATTTGAATATTGTTTGCTTTTGAAATACCAAATCCTTTTAGTTCCTCTCTATACCCACCCTTAATTGAGGGAAATTGTAAGAACAAAAAAGTATTCAAGGGTTGTAGGATTTAAATGCAGATATTTCAACTAGTTTATTTTGGATTTTCTCAATACTTTCCCTTATAAGAGGGAAACTATTAGTGAGAGAGATATCCAAAAGAAATATTGGATGAGTGAAAAATATATACCAGGACTTTATACCAAGTGCCTCCAAAAACTTGCCCTTACGTGAGGGAAACTATAAGTTTTTAGTGGTATTGATACATGGAACGTAGGAAAATATATTTTGAAGAAGAATTTAAGTTTTAGATGTATGATATAGTTTAGAAAGAAGGAATGTGAAGAAATTTTAAGAGTTAAAATATTGACACATTTCTAAAATATATTTGTTAAGGTTTAAGAATAACAAATATGAATTGAAGTTGATGATTATAAAGATTCATAATTCAACAATAATACTTTAGTTACTTAAGTAGAACTAAATAAAGTAAAAAAATGTTATAAAGCTCTACCTTAAAATATTAATTTGTTAAAAAAATTAATAAACATAAAAGAAGAGAAATGATCTAAATGAATTAAGAAAATCTAGAGTTTATTTGAATATTTAAAATATTTTAATAATAAATTTAGTTACCAAGGATATCTAAATTAATTTGGAAGAAGATAGTAAAAAATTTATATTGCTTTTTCCCTTTAATTTTAATTTGTTAAGGAGTCAAATTATATACTTCAAAATTGAAGATTCTAATAACCTTTAAAAAAAAAGATTTTTTTTAAACAATGCCCTACAGAGAAATAGAAGCATTTAGAAAAAATAATGAGCTCCCTTCTTTAGATGCTTCGGTGGTTTGTACCAGGCAAAATCCAAAAACTGAAATATGGATCCGAGGATGGTGAGAAACCCAAGATGCCACCTGGATAGATAAAATTAAGGATTCCAGAGAATACAAAAAATATGAGCTTTCTTTTTAGATATAGACGGTCCGAAAGAAGAAGACACCCACTGCAAGAAAAACAATATAGTGAGCTCCCTTATTTAGACACGTCGCTGGTTCAAACTAGGCGAAGGAAAACTACAAAAATGAGGATCCAAGGTAAGCCTACAAACAATGTATAAAAATTGAATGAAAACTTAGATCCTGAGAAGATAGGCAACGAAGTCCTCTGTTGTAAATTTGATTCGCTTTATACGAGATCCCTCTCTGTAAAAAAAATGTTAGGCCAACGAGGTTCCTTCTTTCACAGTGAACATTCATGCATAAGAAAAAATTTAAGAGTATAGAGACTTGATTAAAATAGACAATTGCCTCGCCTAAAATATGCCAATGAATATAGATAACAGGAAAGGAAACAAAATGATGAAATGGTGAAAGGGAAGGCCAAGACAATCTTATAAAGAACTCTATGGTAGCTGTTACAAAAAGCCAAAAATATAGGATATTATTGGTGCCAATTTCGATAAACTCCGGATAAGCTTGTTCTTAATAAAGATGTCAAAGTAAAATTGTTTCACCAAAATAGATCCTTTATTTCAACTGAAAGATCTATTCGAATGAAGGATAAAAAAGAATTTAAACTACATTGTTCATAAAAGGGAACAATTCCAAAGGAGAGAGAGTCAGAGAGACTTGCAAATTGCTATATAGATAGAAGATCTTGTTATTTATATCTACTGCAAGAGGTAGTTAAACTTAGGTAAAAAAGGATATACTGAAATCTTCAATCCAACTTTCGTAAAAATAACAACGGCTCCATGGAAGAGAGACGCCATGAATTGAGCCTACGATGCTCAAATATGGGTGCTAAGGGAACGATCATTGGTGGGCACCGAGTATACTCCAATACAAAGATAAGAGACGCATTCATTTTAGACAAGGTGCCTATAGTTGTGATTAGCATAAAATGAGCCTTCTCGAGGTTCGAGCATAGCGAGATGAATATTTTTCCTGCAAACAACAACTTATGATAGGAATATTCCTATTATATCAAGTTATATTAGGAAAAAAAACAAGCTTTGCAAGGATAAAGAATAAGAAAAAATTAATGTATGATTATTTCATAGAAGATCATTAAAAAATAAATATTGGAATATATTCCTTTTCGTATTTTAAAATAGATCTATGAAAAAAATGGGCAATATATTTGAAAAATTTACTCGAGAAGGAGATAAATAAATCAGAATAACCCACATACAAAAAAAGATTTCTAAAAAAATTATAGCTAAAAAAAATACTATATATAGAATCTTATGAAGGCCTTTAAAAAAAAAGTCCAACAAAAATATACAAAGAACCAGCTCCTAGAACCTTCAAGAGAGAATGCTAGCAAAATCTATCCTCCTTTGGTACCATGTTAGAATTTTCCAAAATAGACATACAAAACATTACATGAAATATGAAGAGAAGAGTAGAACTGATTTATTTATTTCAAGGATCAACTTTGTACAAATAGCAAAGTTGATCAATGAGAGCCATTGGATTACAACAACTCATAAGACCTGATGAAGACACCATTGGGAGTTCTCATGAAACATGGAGGAGTTGAAAAATCAAGTGTGTCTATCCTAGTGGAACTTAAGAGAATATTCACTTATTCTAACAATTATGTTATTATAATTGTTTTATGTTGCATGGTTATTTTATAAACTTGTTTTAAATTAATTAAATTATAAATTTTTATAATTTTATAATTTAATATATTTAAAATCATTATTTTATAAACTTTTTTTAAGAGGTCCAAGGTGTAGACCAATTGGTTCATCCAAATCCCATAAGGGGGCGGAGGCCCAAGGTCCAAATCTCGGGTCTCATTGGACTAAACTCTTGTCCCTTTCCTGGTGCTTTCAACGACATAAAAGCTTTAAAATGATTGTGGCATTTTGGTTATAGGGGCGAACTGCGTGAAAATATATGTGGCGGCTTCGAGGGAAGACAACGCATAATATTGTGGCGGCCATAAAAATATGGACAGTCAGCTCGGATTCATGGTGGCCATAAAAAGTTGGACAGTTTGCCCAGATTCATGGTGGCTATCGATTCCACCATTGAAAATTCAAAAAACAAAAAAAAAAATAAATAAATAAATAAATAAAATTGTTTTAAATTAATTAAATTATAAAGTTTTAAAACTTTATAATTTAATATAGTTAGAATTGTTATGTTTTTTTTTTTGTAAAAGAGGGTAAAAATTTATTAACTCAGCGAAACATTCATGATACAAAGAAAAAGCAGAAGCTATTCAGACATATCAGCTCTCAATAAAGAAGAGAGAGATTGAGAGCAATCAGAAGAAAGTTGAGACCAATTTTGAACATCCCAACCATCTTGAAACTTAGAAGCCCATTTAGCTAACAAATCCGCTATCCTATTCCACTCCCGAGGAATATGCACAAAAGAAATGAAGTCCAAGTGAGCAGAGATATTAAGAATTTGCTTGAGCAACCCAACTCAACCGCCAACAACCATGAAGACTATCTCCAGAATTTAACAAATTTATAACAATCTGAGAATCAGATTCATAAACAATCCGACGCCAACCCAAAGCATACCCTTGCTCCAAAGCATATAAAATTGCGAGTGCTTCCATGAAGTTATTAGAATGATGTCCCTTAAAGAAAGAGAAAAAAAATTGGATAGTACCACTACTATCCCACCCCACACCACCAATACCAGCATTACCCGGATTACCCCGGGAAGATCCATTCGTATTAATTTTCAGCACTCCCGGAGGAGGCGGATTCCATTTTCCAGCCCTCCGCACCCGATTATTCTGACCCATCCATCTGCAAGAGACATTAGGACCAGGACCATTAACCATCAAGCCTAATATTTCCATGATCTGACGTTCCGCATGGTCCACGGGAGAAATAATCTGACATTTTGCAGACATAGTTTCCTGGATCATTCACAAAATCCTCTGCCAGACCTGGGAAGTAGTTAACTCCTTACCTTGGAAAATCCGACGGTTCCGTTCAAGCCAAATCTGCCAAAAAATCCATGAAGGACCAATACTCCATCCAACTTGTAAAAAGAAAGCCGCTACAGGAGGTCACCCCAT
Source organism: Wollemia nobilis (assembly GCA_028583015.1). Classification (NCBI taxonomy): domain Eukaryota; kingdom Viridiplantae; phylum Streptophyta; class Pinopsida; order Araucariales; family Araucariaceae; genus Wollemia; species Wollemia nobilis. The sequence goes on from JAQPPZ010003222.1 coordinate 5,165,126, forward strand.
ACTCCTCCAAAAATCAACTATTGATGAAGCATGCGAACAAGGGTGATTCCATACTCCCCACCAATAATGCCAGACTTGTCGAGCAAAGTCACATTGGAGAAGTAAATGCCCAACAGATTCTTCAGCATTCCCATAGTTATAGCATAAAGAGGGGCAGTGGTGAGGAGGAGGTTCCGTGGTGGAAGCAAGTTTGGAATAAGTTTATTTGGCCGAAGTGTAGTTTTTATGGGTGGCAGGCTACTCATAATCGTTGTCTCACTTGGGATAATTTTCAAAAGCGTGGGTTTGCTGGCCCCTCTAGAATTGTTATGTTATAAATATGTTTTAAATTAATTAAATTATAACGTTTTATAACTTTATAATTTAAATATATTTAAAAAATTTATTTTATAAATGTTTTATATTCTAATTAATATTTGTCTTATTGGCAAGATTATAACTTTAATTTTCAAACACCAATAAGGAGAAATATTAAATCCTTTGAAAAGTTTTTATTGATATTAGGGTTTTTAGAATTCGTAGGGGGTCAAACATTTTTGCAAAGGAGGAAGAAAAAGCTGAAGGAGCAAAGGAGGAAAATAGAGCAAATGCTACAAAATATTTGAGATATACAGAGATATTAGGAGCTTTTTATTGTAAGATCAATTTATTATATAAAAATATTTTAGGTTCAAATATATGTAATTTTGTATTTGAATTTTGAATAAATGATTTAATATAGTTTCTTTTAAATTAAATTCCATCGAAGATTGCATCGATTTATTATTTTATTGTGTAAATTCTGGTAGACAATAAATCTAGTTTGAAGGTCTCTATGTTTTTCATATTGTAGTAGATTGTCCAAAATATTTTTGTTCAAATTTATTTCTTTACCCTAAGACATTTTTATTTTATTTGTGACATTAAGATTTAAGATAAAACCTAGTTTATTTTATAAAATATTTTAATTTTACAACTAGGTTAAAGTTTGAATTTATCACTCAAATATTTAATTCTATAAATATTTCGGGTGAATAAATTTCATAGAGGAGGGAATCAATGAAATTTTGATTTTAAATTTCATAAAGTTTATAAAGTTCATTGAATTTGTTTTATTAAAACCCTAAGTTGAATTTCAAAGATTCAGATTTATAGAAAGGGTTGTAAATTTTATTTAGGTCAAATATTTAAGTTAATAAATATTTGACAAATAAATTTTAGAGACAGAGAAGGATTATATGGATTATTGATTTTAATATCATAAAATTTTAAAATTCATAATTTGAGATTTATATATGTTTCTAGAAGTTTGATTTATGAAAATTTCAATCTCAAATCATAAATTCCAAAGTATACTATTGAAAGGTTTAAATTTATTTACTTCAAATATTTAGTTTAATGAATATTTGAAAATAAATAAACATCACATTAAGGAAAAATATATGAATTCTAGTTTTCATATTATAAAGTACAAAACTTTATAATTAGAATTCATACATATTAATTATTTATATTTATTTATTTCAAATATTTGAATTAATAAATATTTGAATAAATAAATATTTGGTTTAAAAGGTTATATGAATTCTAATTTTTATATTATAAAACACAAAACTTTATAATTAGGATTCATACACGGTAATTATTCCTATTCTATGAAAAGAAGCAAGGATTATAAAGCCTAGAATATTCTAAAGGCCCAAACATAAGGATTATAAAGTGTTTCACATTTTATAATTAGGGTTTTTATTTTATTCATCATTTATTAGATCTGATTTTAAGCTTCATTCATGAAATAAATGTAAGTTTTGAATTAAAATGCTTTAAAACATTCATGCAAGTTTAATATAAGGTTAAAAGCATTGAAGCATTTTAATTAAAACGTTGCCTGTGACTATAGAATAAATTTGCATAAGTTATCAAAGTTAAACTCACAAAAGGCAAATTTATCTATTATTGCTTAGAGAGAGAATTTGATTAAAATATACTTATTGCATGATGAATTTTAAATTAATTACCTGATTCCCAGGCCCCTTGTTAACAATAACTTGCAAACCTAATGAGATTATTCAAGTACTTATTTATGCATATATGCATGACACATTAAACATTAAGTAAGAACCTTGGAGAAAATAGAATTTATTTGCAAGAGAGAATTGTAAATTCTGAGTTGTCGAGTGGTTTCGTAACCTGATAAAATCACACCTCAAAACTCCTCAGATTTTGTTGAATTCTATCTTCAAATTTGGTCTTTTTGCTAGCCTCTTCTTCAAGAATATGAATGCATTGAAATATTCAAAAAATACTCCCTCAAGTTTAGTAAACCTCTTTCCAAAATCCTCGTTGAATTAGTTTTACAAATTCTTTTGGCCTTGTAGATATCTAAAACACATAATATTAAGGATACTACCTATATGGATCCCTTTAAGTCCATATGACCCACCATGGGTGGTCCTAGGGCTCAATAGTAGTTTTCACCACTCAAGCAGGAAGGAATTTCCATTTGTAGCCAGGACCATCCCACCAAAGGATGACCTCTAGAGATCCTCTTACCATGATATGACTGTTATTCAAGGACATCTCACCCTGATATAGTCATTCTAGAAGAAAATTCAAGCACCATGGTTAAAGTGATTATACGAGCAACCTAAGCATAACAACATACAAGCTAGTTGTGAGGAAGATTCAAGAATGGACAGTTATATTTCTTGGATATAGCAACTTCTTTTGTTCCCATGTAAAATTGGACTTCCATTTTGGAAGTCTATATAATGGTACCCAACCTTCATGCATTTATAAATGAGATTTTTAATTTTCAAGCAACCAAGTGCCTCTGAATTTCAACTACGAATCTTCCAACCCCCTTTGCATTCTTTTATTTGTAGAAAGCATACCAATGGATCATTTCAAAGGTTTAATATCACATTAATTCTCTTTGTGTAATCTAACATTTTTTTTTGGTTTTGAATTACACCCACAAGCTATTTCCATGAATGCACTAATTTATCAACCAATCCACATATCAAACTTGATATCGCATCACATCAGCCACAAGAGAATCACTTGTAGATTAGCAACCCTCTTAGAGAAAACCTACAGGTATGACCATATCTCTCAAGTATGACTCATAGGTACGATTGTCCTACATTGAGATAACCTTTCAGACAAAGATTTATTTCTTGTTTTATATATTTTGTTAAGTTTTAGCCACATTTCTAATTATTGTTTAGCATAGATAGATTTTATTTTCATGAATGCATTTGTCTTATTTTAGTTTCTTTGTCATTTTCCATGCTATCAATACATACCTTATCTCAAAAGTCTCTACATATTATTTTAATGTTCTTTAAATCTTCTTATATGCATATCATAGGTATCTACAAAGAAGAAACAACATAAAGATTCACATATTATAATTCATTGTGACAATCCCAAAAACCTATCCTAAATCAGTTTATGAATGCGAAAAGATTTAGCATAGTACATCCAAACTATTTTATTTGTAATCTATTGTATCATCCCTCAAAGGAGATCTTATTTGTAACCTTCTTGAAAAATAAGACATTATTAATAAAAATGTTACCATATTTCATTTTCTTTTATTTTATTCTTTTTATTTATGGTTGCATCTTGATTTGCTATATTTTCATCTTGTATTTCATTTCATGGATATATGATCTTTTTCAGCATTTTCAAGTGGCGATCACAGTCAGACTTAGTCCACATATTGTGTTTTGATCATTTTTTAGGATTTCTAAAAATCAAATGTTTAGTCAAAATCATCGTGTGCTTCATGATTTATTTACTTTTGCATAATAAAAGGAACCCCACACACCATGTTTCACTTTAACATTAATGAGTTGGATTTCATCACCAACCGTTAATCGAGACCAATGATTGTGGGTTTCATCTCCATCAATTGGCTCACACCATAGCCAACCTAGCTAATGAGTGTCATTATTGTCATCATTTAATTTTCAATACATGTCAAATCTAGGGTAGTGTCCAAGGCTATCTATGATAGAAGGCTTTTGGTAAGTTATAGTTTAGGCATTTATTTTACAAGATTTATTCAGTGAAATACATGTTTGTTTGTTTTTTCAAGGTCACACTAATCTTGACTTGTAGAATTGAAGCTAATATATCTTACAAAATTTAAATTACATAATTTAACACTTAATCTACAGTTGTAGGAATTGAAAACTACATAATTGAAATTACTGAAACACTAATCTCTTTTGTGTTTTCTAATTGAAATGACAAGAATACTATATTTAAATATTCTTAATTCAACTATGATAAATGAAAAATGCTAATCTACTGGAAAAACTATTGCAAAATATTATCAAGAAAATGTTGTTGCAAAAACTTCTTAGAAATGTTGTTGAAATCATAAAATACAAAAAAAAAAAGGTAAATGCAAAGGAAATAAATACACACAAAGTAAGGGTTAGCTAGCTGTAAAAAAACTCACAACACATTGCACTTGAAAACATAACAAAATATTATGCTAAAATAGGGGTTAGTTTTGTTACAAAAAATAAGCAAGAAATTGACAAAATTGTTGCAAAATAGAATTTATCAAAAACCTACAATATTTTCTCCTTCCTTCTAGTCCTTAGAGTGGGCCCTTGCTCCTTGGTCTAGAATAAATAATGTTCACTCCAAAACTAAAGACTAATCATTCATGTACTCACATATTCACACATGTAAATAAACTACATTTTATTTTAAAATTGTTATTTCAAACTACAATGGTTACAATGACTTTTATGACCTATAGACTTCTATTACTAACTCAACCAATGAGGGAGTAGTCCTATTTATAATGTTTTTTACATTCGTACTTGAACTTACAAAATCAACTTGTCTTGTTGTCCCTACATTATTTGCTTGTGCTATTACAATAGACTCGGTCTATTTTAGGAAAGAATCTATTGTAGTAGTTATTTGTGTGTGTTTTTATGCTTCCAATCTAGTGGAAAGTGGATCAAAATGGTTGAAATATGGTTTTTACACCTATCCCTATGTTCTCCTATGACCTCCCTTGCAAATTGAATACAAATTGTGCGGTTGATTTTGGAAAAGGTTATTTCTACCTATCATTCTAGAGAGCTTTGAAATATCTGGTAAGATAAGTGAGATTTAGTGTAGCTATCAACCAAACTATGTGGGATCGTTTCCATGTGGATTAGAATTTGTTCCTAGTATTCTTCAACACTTTCCAATAGATTCCACTCACTCTTGTTGACCATTTCCATGCATTCCTTTAATGTGATAGGTAGTTGGAATTTGTATGGAGTTGCAGTTGTAGTATCTATTTTTTCAGAAGAATGGTTGATCTAGCACCATGTCATTTTAATTGTTTTATTTTCACATAGGAAAACATTCAAAATGTGTTATCCAATCACAAATCACATTTATTATTATTCATTATCAAATTCATTATGCATTATTCACTAAAAATAATGCAAAAAAAGAGAGTATAAAATGCTGAAAATAGTCAAAATAGGGGTACAGTACTCCTAAACATTAAATCATGCAAATATTAAAAAATAATGTACTCTAATCAAACATTTGACATAAAATAATATTATATTTGGTTATATGGCAGTATTTTGATGTCCAAAATGTAGCAAAAATGAGGTATTTATTGGCCTCATCATCCCCTTAAATTTACCTGATTCATACCCTCATGCATTTTTTTTAGATATAGATGCACTAAGATCTAACTTCTTATGACAAGTCTCCCAAAATTTTATGTTTGAAAAATAATATCATCTGTTCTTGAAACTGTTCATCTAACTGCAGATCAGAATCAAAGTAGAACGGTATAGGTGTGATATTTGTGGGTGGCCTAAATCTTAAGCATATCCACTAATGCTTTAGTATTAGGATTATTTTAATTACTACCTCTGCCATTCTATGTGATCATATCAGGTTAGTTGGTGATATTGGCTCTCTCTTCTGCAAGGATATAGGTAATTATTCCCACCGACCTTACATGCTATCAAGGAGTTTGTAAAATTGCTTGTGCAAAATTGTTGAAAATAAGCCATACTATCCTTAAGATTATTCAAATAAGTGATTTGAATATCTTCCTTATTCATCAAGGCAAAGTGTTGGCTTGTTAATATTGTGGGATTGGGCTGGATATGCCTTAACAGTAGCCCAACTCCTATCTCCATATACTTATTTTGTTTCTTCTCATGAATACAGTATATCTTATTTTGCAAAGTGGACATAAAGGACTATAGTTGTACATCACATGTATAGATTGGATCAAAAATTGGACATTTTCTACCATGATAAATTTAAGCAAGAAAACTCACACAACATACTTTTCTATTCTTTAGGAATTTGCAAGTAAGCCTCTAGAAAATACTAAACAATATTTAATATATATGTAAGACCAAAATAAATACACATTACCTGCCATTGAAGGTATTTTTCTCTAAGGAGTAAGTTGTATATCCTGACAGGTTTCCTACATTGTACCAGGCACTTTACAATATGACACAAATCTTTTACCTTTCCCTTCAAATCAGTAATCTCTAGCCTATTTTTAATTCTATTTTTTAATGGGCTTCAGTGTTGTAAAGCATAATTCTAGGGATTGATATCATGTAATCCACCCTGTAATAACATCATTGTGGGTTATTAGTGGGAACATGTTTTATGGACGTAATACTATTGGTGGTATTATATGTTCTATCAACAAATCAACCTGTATACCTATTTCTACAGTATATACTTTATGAATAAATTTAAGGATAAACTTGCTCTTTATCCTTATGGAGTGTTGTACTTACTTGCAATGAAGTGATCTAAAATCTAGGACCTTTAGTATTTGATGTGCCTTGCTCATTCTAATGTTTTGGAGCCTCTTCAGGACATTCTAGTATAATTTTTGGATATTTTGGAGCTACTCCAGATTGAGTTTGTTCTTCTTTAGAGCATTCCAAAGCTACAAAAAAATATTTTAAAGTTGCATATAAAAGCTATGGGGTGTTTGCAATTTCATACCATGCTTGAAAATATAGTGGTTAGTCCATATTTGGAGTATCCCTACTCTAATGAGAGCTTTCTCCAACTTCAATTATCTCCTTACCATAATTTCTCATAGGTGGGTTTTCTTCTTCTTGTTGTTCTACTAAACCAGTAGACATGGTGGAAATAAAAATTATATTCTCTTGATCCAAGTTATGTTCTCTTAGTCCATGAAGTAATTTTAGAATGTTCTTAGGTGTTTCCTCTCCCTAATCCTATCCTACCAATTGCAATAATTTTTTTGCTATTTCTACCCCATAATCATGAGTTACAAATAGTCCTTTTAATGGTGACACTCTTCTCTTCAATTCTACAATTTATTGTAGCAATTGATCAATATATTCATCTTTATCCTTAATTTTTATTTCACCCCTTTCAATATGTATATTGGGTTTTAATTATTACCCTAGAAACCTTCACATGATTGTATGGCTCACATTACTCAAATTCTTCAGATTCTGAAGATGAATAAGTAGGGAAATTCATTGCATGTGGTGATTTGGTTCTTCATTACCTCCAACTTCTCCAACTAATTGTTCCATTTGGCCAAGTAATTCCTAAAGCAGAGTGTCATGTTCTTGAACTAACATTTCTTTAGCCATTATATGTTCATCCCACTAAAGTATTAATTTTCTCCTTTTCTTATGGTTGGATGATTCTCAAGGTGTAGTTTCAACAACTGCAACTGTACCATGTTGCTTATTTCTTAGACTCCTTCTTAGAGGAGGGGATGAAGGTGGTTGGGTTTTCATTTCAACCTTTTTTTCTTTTGCTTCAGCTAGCTCCTCTACAACATAATTTTTATTTAACTTGGTAGACCTCCTCAACTATTGTGTACATGTTTCTCCCACAGGTGGTTCAATTTCTAAAAAAAAAATTCTTGCATACTTTACTAAAAATTTCTTCTATCTATGAGTCTATTGCTTCAGCCAGAGCTCCAATTGTTTTAGGTTTTGACTGGGCAGACATTTGAGAAAATATTTTTGTAACTTCTTCACAAAATGCTACCTTCTTGATTTTTGGTTGCTCTACAGGTCTAGATTAAGGTTTCATCTTCCTTTGTACTCTAGTCCTAGTATTTGGTGAACCCTGGGGGGATGAAGGGTTTCCTTAAGATTCAAGGATAACCCTTTTATATGCACTATCTTTAGGGGTATCTGCCGTATGTCCAACTTATTTAAAACTAATTTTATGGGTCTCTGCCCTACCTACAAAGTTTTCGTCTTCATCTTGCCTTGGTTATTCATCAATCATAACCTGCTCATTCTAGGGGGTAAAGAATCTATCAAAAATTTAGGGATTTCCCTTGAAATAATGTTTACAAATTAGTTTTATGAGACCATGATGCGTAGGGGATCCTTGGCCCTATTGATATCTCTTTGTGATACTATGTAGTTCTTGACGATGATATAGGGGAATGTTTAGCCTTACCCGTGGGTGTTGGTTACCATACCTCATATGACTGAGGAGCTTTATGTGGTGACTAGACAACACAACATACTATCCCTCATAGGTCAAAAATTTGATCACCCAAATTACAACCTCATCTCAAGGTTTCTATATACTAGCCCTTTTTACCCCTTTACAAACATTGTTATTCATTTGCATGACAGGTTGTACATCCCCTTCTTCTAAAATGTTCTAACTACTTTAGGGAGTGCATTTTTACTAGTATTCATGATTACTAGTCCTTGCAAAGGTAATTCAGTAATTTGGCTGAATACCAAGGGAATTATCTCTATTTACATGTTTCTAGCGGTTTTCCTATTATTCTAGAGGGTGTGGGCATATTTTGCTGCCAAACTCTTCGAATATCCAATAATTTTCTCTAAAAATGACATCAATCCTACCTATTGAAAAACTTGCACCACTTCAAGATATTTTTAGAATTCATCCAGGTTATTTGGTTTAGCTTTATTCTTATATCCCATGTTATTCATAACCCATGTTCTTGCACCAATGTGTACTACAAATTTGTATATATTATCACTACCTTCTATTGATTTTGTTTTGAATAATTTGCCATGTAATGCAATGCATGATTTGATAATTTCACTCCGTTTTGTTTTAATCTAATGTATTCTACAAGTTTTTGCGATTACGGATATCAATAATGAGTGGCTTCAGCATACAGTGTTCAAATTCTAAATGTGGTGCAAAGCACACTAAAACTTGAATGCAATGACCAAACACGGGGCATGTGATAACTTTTTTGAATTTTCAATTTTCAATTTTTAGCATGAATCAAGGGTGACGGGTCGACATGACTTCATATTATGATGTATGTGTATAAAACTATTAGTTGATTTGGATGATATAATTTAAAAAACTTAGATTTGCTTCACGAAATGTGTGGATGCCCATCTCCTTTGTTCATGTGATTTTACATGTTAAATTGCCCAGATCACATGGGTCCAAAGTGGATGATGATAACCAGGTACAATCAACTGCTACAAAACATGTTGGATGATGCCCTATTGGATTGTTGTCACATGTACCTAAAAATGTATACCCAAAATCTATGGATTTTTTTTGGGAAATATTTCGCACGTGCGTGCCAACTGGATTTAAATTCCCATGTTGTCATGCAATTTTGAAATTTTGATTTTTTCAATTTAATTCTAAAGCTCTGGGTCATTCTAGAACTCTATTATTTTTCTAACTATATACAGCTAGAAATGTATTTGCTTACATTTAAATTTGTCAATCCGGGTTAATCTAGGTTAGATTTAAAGAATAGTAATCCCATATAGATATTCCATAATTCTTAATCATTGACTTTATTCCATTTCCTTAGTTTCATTTGTAGGAAATAAAAGTTACAAAAAATGAAATTAAATGAAATTGTGCTTAATGTAAAGAAATGCAATTATGACTTATTCTAAGTTTATGTGGATCCACGTAATGATTTACTAATGCATTATTTATCTAATGTATTCTATAGTTTTATGATATGCAATTTTAATAAATTTTATGTTATAATTCTATCTACCATGTTTTTGGGGGAAGATATTTAGGGACTAACATTTCGGAGTGGGCCCTGCCTCCTCAAGGTTAGTATTAACCTCCTCCCCTTTATCTACTCTATTTTAACTTTAGTAATATATTTTCATTTAAATTAATCTAATGCTAGATAATTTGTGTGTGCAGGAAATAAATGAAAGTTATAGCTATAATGATCCTATGATGACGATCTTCAAATTGTAAAACATTATATACACTACATCATGTAGGGGATATAGTTGCGCAATTTGTGCCACTCCCTCGTACTTATCGATAAACTACCCTTACATGACAACTCTAAATTGGCAACTAAATTATGCATGTGTACTAACAATACTCTGCTATTTCACACAATTTGACAACACAATAAACACATATTGGTGACATTCTAACAAACATATAGTGCAAAAATTAGTATTCTATGCAAATGATAAAACATATGTACAATAAAAATTGCTTGGACATACTCATATCCATATGCTGTTATTTATATTTGATGTGGTGCCACTTCAGAACTAGCACCTACATCGAGAGCTACTTGTATGTGATTCAAAATTAAGGCATATTTTGTTTGTGCTTCCTACATTTTTTTTGGCTGAGAAAATACTCCAATCTACAGGTTCCTTGCATCATTTTCCTCAACACTCCATACTTCTTTGGAAATCAACAAAGTCCTCATCTTTATACATGAATAATCATAATTTTTTCCTTTAAATTTTGGGATGGGCAATGAAGCATTACCATGAGCCATAACAACTACAACAATAATATATGGAGTTTTCCTCCACAAACTTGAATTCTAAATTCTTTGGTTAAAGAGAATCAAATCTTTAGGCTCTCTACTTATCCAAATTTCAATCTCCAATATTTGATACCAACATGTGAGATATGGTGGTATGATTAAACAAAAATTATCCCAAAATAGAAAGGAGAAATTGAATGAAAAATGAAATTTAAAAAAAAACCCTCCAAATATCACCTCATCTGTTTTTAAATCTATGCATTCTACTTCAATACAATGCCTTGCATTTATATATATACAATAGTATGTCTCTTGAATGTCTCAAGAGACTCTTGGTGCTTCATTTTCTCTCCATATTTTGGTGAGAATATTTTTTTTACCTTTTTTAAAATTTTCATTTGCAATTCCTATTTTGTCCTATTTTGGTTTTTGTCTTATTCTTTTCTGTTTCTATATTTTATCTTATTCTTGTCTTGCTTTGCTTTTTATCTCATTCAATATCATAATTTTTAACAAGTTAGTGTGGGTGTGAACTTAGATGACATAACCTTTTCACTAAAAAACCCTTTTGACTATAGGATGTGGTGGTACACTAGATCAGAGATTAACACAATAAATACAAAAATGAACAAACAATGAATTTGCACAAAACCGCTAATATAGACACTAATATTCTTCTTCACAAATAATTTCACTAAAAAATACTTTGCATGTAATCAAATCACTTAGTTGTCTTAAAAGACTCTTGAAACTTCACAATGCACATTCTTTTCAAATGCGGGTAAGAACCATTTTTCTCTTTTTCTCTTTCTAATTTTCAGTTGCACTTCCAATTTTATCTAGTTTTGATTTTTGTCATATTTAGTATCAAAACCTTCTACATTCTCTCACTTGAGACTGAATGGGGTATTTTTAATTCCATATCCAAGTGAAATAAATTGATTCTTTGCCACTAACTTATGAAAATGTCTACATAATGATCTTCTGAATTGTGGCATTTCAATTCAACATCCTTTTTCTAAATTAAGCATCTAGTCAAATTATGCCTCAACTCAATGTGCTTTAATATTGTATGGAAAGGAGGATATATAGTCATTTGAATTGCACTCATGTTGTCACAAAACATGTTTGTTGCTATTTCTTGCTTTTCTAACAAGTCTTTTAGTAGTCCCTTCAACCATACTACTTGTGTGCTTTCCAATTTACCTGCTATATAGTCAGTCTCTATTTTTGAGAGTGTAATAGTTGCTTATTTTTTTGAACTCCAAGTTACCAATCCATTTTTCCAATGAGAAACAATTTACTGATGTAGATTTCTTATCATCAATTAAGCCTCTTTATTTTGAATCATTTTATTCAACCAACTCAATTTTGTTAAATGAAGCATAATGGATTGCATAATCTAAAGTTTCTTTCATATACCTCAATATTCTCTTAGTTGCTCTCATTTGATCTTTTGATGTCTCACTCACGAATATTGAAATCAAGGAAACTACATATAATATTTGACCTTATTGTTGTCAATTATATAAGGTTACCAATCAAACATCTATACTTCATCTCATCCACTCTTTCGCTTCCATCATCCTTGCACATTATTTCACCTTGTGCAAGTTGGGTAGCAACATCTTTGTAAATTATCATGCCAAATTTCTTCAACATATCATGTGTATGTTTAAATTGGAAAATGAAGGTCCCATCATGCGTTTGATGTACCTCTATGCCAAGAAAATAATGCATCAAACATAAATTCTTAATTTCAAATTCTCTCATCATGTCTTGCTTGAACTCTTTCTTAATTCTTGATGAACTTCCTATGAAAATTAAATCATCAACATACAAACAAACAATAAATATATCATCATTTTCTCTTTTGTAATACAATGCGGGCTTATTCTTCTTTCTCATAAATTCATACTTCAATAAGTATACATAAATTCTTGAATACCATACCTTTGGTGATTTTTTGAGTCCATATAATATTTTTTTCAACTTGTAGAAATGTCCATCACCTTTCACCTTAAATCCTTGTAGTTGTCCACATACACTTGTTTAGTCTTACCATTCAAGAATGTACTCATTACATCAAATTTATGTTTTTGGGCTACCAAGGCTAAGACCATTTTTAATTTGTCTTGGATTACAACAATTGAACATGTCTCATCATAATCTATTCCAACTTTTTGTGCATACATCTTTGCCACTAGAATTGATTTTTGTATTTTAATTTATCCATCTCTACTATACTTGGTGGTGAACACCCATTTCACTCTAATTACCTCACTCTTTGAAAGTATACTTAAAGTTGAGAAGAAGTATAAACATATTTCATCATGATTCTACCAAAGTTTGAAGCTATGTTAGTGATAATGGTGATAGTTAATAAGCTTACCAAGTATGCTTTTTTTTATCCCTAGCTCATTCATTTTTTACTAGCATTGTGGCTCAAGCTTTTGTGGACAGTGCAAACATTGCATGGAATGATAAAAAATGAAGTTAAAATTGTCTACTAGCCATTTTTGGCCCAATTTTTTTAGGTTTTGTGGAACATAATTAACTCAAATTTCATCATCTCAACCTCAAAAATAGATGGGAAAATAGAGGTGATGGATAAATATTTTGAGGGATACTCGTAGTGCTTTGCTTTATACAGATAATTTGTGTCAAATGGCTACCCTTGGCAGAGTGGTGATATAAAACATCTTATCATACTTTAATTTGCAAGTTCATTATGGACACCTACCATCCTCTACCAAAATTAAATTTACTTAATCCTAAAGTGCAAGTAGTTGAGAATCATTTGGTTCACCAACATTCAGTTTTGTAGCTCTTGATAGAAAATTTGGTAATGTAATAGATTAAGAAGTAACAAGTAAACCAACACATGAGTGAAAGGTACACTAAGGCTGGAGAATGAGTTTTCATACAATGCCAACCTTATAAACAAGGATCATAAAGTAGTGGAAATGTAACAAACTTACTCCCAGGTTCTATGGGCCCTATAAGGTGTTTATCTAGGATTAGTAACATGGCCTACAAGTTGAAGCTTCCACCTTATAGAATTCAACCAATGTTCTACATATTATATTTATAGAAAGTGATTGGTCAACATGTTTTAGTCTTGATAGCACTACTAGGAGTCAATTTGGGTACTACGTTTTGGAACTAGAAGTGATAGTGGACCAACATGCCAAGTGACTACAAAATAAAGCCATTAAAAATGCTTGATCGAGTGGAAGAATCTACCATCGGATGATGCTACATGGTGAGATGAAATTTTCATTCATAAGAATTCAATATTAACAAGCATTGAGAAAAATGAATTTCTTTGGGATTGGAACCATGTTATACCCTTAGGCATGGGCTATTATGGGCTACTAGATGTAGAGCATTGCCAAATTTTAGTGCACATGATAGTTAGGATTTTTATATTTCATTATTAGTTTATTTGAGGCTAACCATTTAGGTTTAGGGTTACCACCTATCTAAATATATCTATAAATAGAATATAGAGTTCTTGTTTTTATTATTATTTATGCTCATCCCTTGTACTTTCTTGGAGCCATTTGTAGTTGAATGGGTTCCAAAAATATTTACCCTTCATCAAGTGGTGTATCTTTTCAATAAAATCATCTCATAGGGGTATTTCCCCATGCATCCCTCTATTTGTATATATACCCAGATTGTTATGTCCTTCAAGGCATCCAATCATTTGTCTTGTTAGCTATTACACAAATATATGTAAATATACTTACATGTGTCATTTTTTACCATCATGAATGGTTTCAACAGATGTCTAAGGAGGATTTAGGAATAAGAAACACACACCTATAATTTACAAATATTATTAAGGTCTAGCTAAAGCACTACAACAGGAGGGGGTTAAGCATAATATCAGTGTCTCACTAATATAGATTGTGGGATATTTTTCAAGGGTTATCAGATTTTTATAATTGCATGAATATTTAGATGTGTATTAATAACATTCAATGAATCATCATATTTCTAAAGGAAATACCATGTGATATTACTATTTAGATGTCATCAGCTTTGAAGGTGCTGATTCTGGGAAAAAAATTGTAGGTATCTTGTCACCCTTATTTTAACAATGGATATCTACTTAACAGTTGACTTTCTAGTATGATAGACAAATACAGAAAATTGAGTCCAATAAGAAAAAATAAAAAAATTAAGCTATGGCCAAGGATAGAAGGACTACAAGGTATCTTCTATTCTATAGATAAATAAAGTATATGGTTAGTAGGTATGGCTTCTCCTTGTATATAGTAAGTGCATATATTTAGTTGAGATATCAATATTATGCTCATACTTCTCAATCCTTATAATATAGATATTTACAAAATATGAGTACAGTCTCTTGTTTATATACTGACTTCAACACTTATATATAGCAGGTAGTCCCATTTCAACATGGACAAGATGATGATCCTTACTTAGATTAAACTTCTAAATATTAAAATTTTAACAAATAAGCATATCAGGTTCCTAATTGAGAGTATTGCCTTCCCCTATGCCAACTTGTCGTAAAGTATGAACTTTTTTCTTCCTTTTTTTTCTGATTTGTTATTTTTTATTTTTATTTATTTTATCTAGAAATTTTCCATCCTCTGACATTTCAGCTAAAGTCGTTGAAGATAATGGAAGCTTCCAACAACACTGTCTTCAATTACAATAGGGTCCAACATTATTCTATAAGTGAAAAAAATAAGGACATCAAGAACATCTAAATAAATATAAAAGTTTGAAAAGATCTCAAAATTTCAATTTAAGAAAATAAACGTTTTCATAACATCTAGAATGGTAAGAATCTCCACCATAGCGTTGAACAATAGAAGTTTTAAGCCTTATTCGATTGGAATAAATTTAGATAAAAACATAAAAAGATGTCTAAATTATATTGCCAATTGAGATATGTTATTATTACATAGTTGGCTATTCGAGGAATGTAATATGCTATATATTCTTGTGATATGGTAATACAAATATGTACCTATTATGCATTTTTTTATGGTATTAAACCTATTTTATCAGTGTAAATTTGATTTGTGAACTTGATGGGCTAGTAGGGTTGTCCTCCCACTCAATTTTGTGTGCAATCCACCTGAATCTAATGGTTTAGTGGTGAGATACCATTCTGCATCCAATTTTGTGTGCAATCCACCTGAATCTAATTGTTTAGTGGTGAGAGACCATTGCTTGCATATTACTTAATAGTAGAGGACATATTAGAGAAACGAACCAATTGATCTTCCATTAATAAAATGTGTAATATAAAATACAACTCTAGGCCCAGATTAGCCCGAATAAAGTGGATCGAGCTAACTGCATAGTGCCCAACAATAAAATAGACTAACAATAGTCTAACAACATAATATTCCCTAATATCCCAAAATAATGAAATAATAGCTATTAATTAAATATATGCTAACATCCCCCTAATTACATTAATTTGAAATACAAAGGAAGTTGTGAAACAACTCAAACTTGACACGTGCGAGTGCCTTAGTAAAAATATCTGCAACTTGTTCATTGATGGGAACATATTGACTATGAATTTTATGCCTTGAAACATTATCTCGAATGAAGTGACATTGTGTGTCAATGTGTTTGGTTCGTTCATGATGCATTAGATTCTTAACAAGTTTTAAAACACCGTGGTTGTCGTAAACCAAGTGAATTGGAGATTTGATTGAAAGAACCATATTTTTCAAGATGCGACATAACCATATCACATCACAAACTACTTCTTATGCAGCATGATACTCTACCTCTATAGATGAGATAGCAACCACTTGTTGCTTCTTGTTGTGCCAAAAGACAGGACCAGATCCAAGATGAAAAATATATCCTAAAGTTGACTTGTGATCATCATATTATCTGGCATAGTATGAGTTTGTGTATCCTTACAAGAAGAATTGATCATTCTTCTTGTATTCTAGGCCATACTCAATAGTACCATGGACATAGTGAAGAACACATTTTGTTGCTTTCCAATGAGTGACCTTAGGCTCTTACATGAACCTCGAAAGATAACACGACATCTGACCTAGAATTTTGTTAAATATATGAGACTCCTAATTAGCTGGGGATGGAGAGTATCATATACCTGAGGTGAATCATCATACCATGATAATTGAAGCCTTGATTCCATCGAAGTTACCATTGGCTTATAACCAATCATGTGATACTTTTCTAACAATATCTTGGCATCCTTTTTCTGTGACACCATGATGTGATGATTTTTCTAGTTCATTTCCAATACAAGATAATAGTGGAGAAATATGAGATCTATCATCTCAAAAGATTTGCACAAGTCACTTTTTATGGCAGTTATCAATTTCTCTAAGTTGCCTATTATAATAAAATCATCTATGTAGAGTACAAGTAACACTATTTCAAAACCTTATTTTTTGAAATAGAGATTTGCATCTGAAGTACTTCTCTTAAATTTATGTTGCAATAGGTGATCATCCATCTTAATGTATCAAGCTTGTAGAGCTTATTTCAGACCATACAAGGACTTGACCAATTTGTAAACTTTCTACTCTTGACCTTCCACTTCAAATCCTTTAGGTTGTGACATATAGACCTCCTCTTTGAGATCACCATTCAAGAAGGCACTCTTGACATCCATATGATGTACTTTCCACCTAAATTGTGCTACCATAGCACAAAGAACTCGAATGGTAGTCATCCGAGTAGTAGGTGCAAAAGTTTCCTCATAGTCGATGCCTTCTTTTTACACATAGCCCCTTGCAACAAGATGGAATTTACATTTATCAATTGTTTCATTTGCCTTGTAATTTACTTTCTACACCCATTTGTAGCCAATGGGCTTCATTCCATGTAGTAGATCAACAATCTTCTAAGTCTAATTTTTATTTAGAGATATGTACTATGCATCCATAGTAGCCTTCCATTGTGGCTCACTAAGATCATCTTGTACTGTGGTGAGTTCATGCTCATCAAGTGAAGACATAAAAACCTTATCATCATCCACTTCCATATTCTCTATTTCTCTCTTTGTATCTACTAAAAGCCCCACAAAGGATTGACAACGATCATAAACCTTAGTAGTTTCTGCTGTAGCTTTCTCTTGTCAAGCCATATTACAAGTACGAGGTCTATTCAAAGTCATAGCTGGTGGTATGGATATATTTGAGTCTGTAATAGTATTTGTATACCACTTAGGAATCTTTTTCTATGGCAAAGAAGAAGAAGAAGGAGACTTCTCAACCTTAGACTCCTCAAAACCTAGGTATACATTAGATGTGTTTTATGATGTCAAAGCTTCATCAAAAACATCTCTATTGATATGAATCTTCTTGGTCAAAGGATCATTCAACTAACCTTAGAATTCTCATCATATCTAAGAACACATTGCAAGGTCTTCTTATCTAGCTTTTTCCTTTTTTCTTTTGGTATGTGCATAAAAGCCTTACATCCAAAAATATGTAGATGAGATATGGAGGGTTTCCGACCACTCCATGCTTTCTATGGAGTTATTCCCTTTAGGGCCTTTGTGGGTACCCTATTCAGCAGGTACACTGCTATGATAATGACTTCTATCCAAATTTATTGCTCTAGATAAGTTCCTATGAGCATACAACAAACCATTTCCATGATGGAACAATTCCTTCGCTTAGCAACACCATTTTGCTGCAGAACATAAGCAATAGTGACCTATCTCTTGATTCCATATGTAGTCAAATATGAGGAAAATTCCTTAGAGGTGAACTCCCCCATCGATCTGAGTAGAGGGCATTTATAGAAGTGCTTGACTCCTCAATAGATTTCTTGAATTGTTGGAAGTAAATGAAAGCTTTTGATTTCATATGAAGAAATAAAACCCACATATTTTGTGAGTGCTCATCTTACTTGCTGTTTCAGATGAAGTTCAACCTCACATAGCTGACAAAGAAAATGGGGTGCTTTCAAGACCATCTATGAGGGTAAGAATGATTCCACCACTCTTCACCTTCAATCTCAAGTTCATAGTTTGAGTATGAAGCATGGAGAGACAGTTGAACTATTTCTTTGCAGAGTGACTGAGTTGAAGTCAAAGTTGAATTCTATGGGAGAAAGCGTAGAAGATAATCTCCTCACTTCAGTGATTTTGAGAGCTTTACCTGATTCATATATAATGTTGATAACTTCCCTTCAAGTCTCACAAAGACAAGTTACCTTTTTTGAGATGGTCAATTTGCTTCAGGAAGAGGAGGCTCACCAATTACACAAAGATGGAGCTTCTAATACAACCCTCTATTCCAACAAGAAGGGTTATAAGAAGAAAGGTAATTTTCAGAAGGGGGAAAATTCTTCCAAGGATTCCAAGGGAAAACAACCTCAAAAACAGAAGATATATTCCAAGATATGTGATAAGGATACCCATGACAGAAATAGGTCTTGGTACAAAAACAAACAACCTAGGAACAAGGGCCATAACAAACCATAGAATAAAAACAAGCAACCCAAGGTGAATGTTGTTGTTGAACTCTGATTCTAAGTGGGCACACAAGGTGCTCATGACTACCACCGCTTTCAAGCAAAAGGATCCTGTGTGGTATATTGATTATGGCGCCGATAACAACATGATTGACGACAAGTCGTGGTTTGAGACATTTGAAGCCAAGGCAAGCAAACCAAAACTATTGTTGATGATAAGACCTACCAGTAAAGTTTGAATTACCTTAATCCTACGTTCTTCAAGGAATAGGAAGGAGGTCTGCATTGTCGTTCTCTGTTTGTAACACTGCAACCAGTAGCAACATTACCCAACATGTCCTCCATGTAGATGTATTTGTATCGAAGTTGATCGATGCATGGAAGCAAAGAGACGACATAGTCCTAGATATTGTCGTACATAGTGTTGATGAAGTGGTGCTTCATCTCGATCTCAACGTAGTGCAACCGCAGCATGGGGTTGTGGTAGTTTATATCGAGGGTTCTCCCATTGTTCACTATTGCTCAAGATAAGTAGGTTGTCTTGCTTGCATGTGGCCACTTTTCTAGAAGCACCAATGAGGTTTGTGTACATATACTGGATGCACACGCCACACTCTTTCTTGCTTGCATGTGGCCACGTTTGTGAATATGATGAGAAGTTTTTGATTGAAGGAAAAAATAAAATATAAAAATAAATAACGTCGTTTCGATATTCCTTGGGGATTAACGCAAAAGGAGTGGATATCAGTCTAATTATGTGTTGTTAACTGTAGTCAATTAACGAAGAGTTGATTACAGAACACAGAATGATGATTTACATACAATTGAGTAACTCGTGTAGTGAATCTGTTTCTCCGGTGGAGATATCCCATTGGTATGCGATTTACTGGGGTTGGGATGATCGGGTGGTTCAAGATCTGGATATAAGCGGAACTGTATTAGACTTTAATTACGAGGAAATAACTATTGGGTGTCGTGGCTGTGGTGAATGAGGCTTCTCAATGTAGACCGGTGCAAGAGCCACAATTTGCTTCCCTCCATTGATGTTGTTGCTAATTGGACTTGGATGCAAATTTTGTTCTGAGAAGTATAGGAGGAGACTAGGAAGTATAGAATGCGCGAGCTTGCCCACGATCGCTAGAAAAATATGAGGGTTTTTTTGGTTAACCGATGTAATGTGTGCAGGGGATTGCTTAAGATTTTTTGGCATTTATAACTGCTGTAACAGAGCATAGTTGTTAGTCGTGTGGAGGGAGCTTGTGTTATATTCGTTTGTGTGTGTGTTGGTGTATTCAACGTCAGTAAAGGAAACTGACCCTTCTTCACTCCTCAACCTCTTGATTTCGCTTTTGATTATTGCATGTCAATTTCCGTACCTCTATCGGTCCCCCACTGTTTATGATGTCGACGTCTCACAAATTGTGAGACATTGACATTCCTTGATTCAATTTGGAGCAAATTCCTAGTTCGGAATGATTGATAGGAATCTTTGGTAGCGTGATAGTTGCAGCATTCATTTGGACCATCATCTTTGGTCAATCTTCTCATGATGAATAAATTTTCTAAGTCGTGTTGTTCAATTCACAGCTGAATTTGGCTCTTGGGAAGAATTGGCAGCGCACGACGGACAACAAACTTATGATTTGCAACAAGGGAAGGGGGGCACTTGCAGCTAATGGGATTGTGGTCATATTGTCAGATCTAGAGCAAATTTAGGAGGGGAGGATTTCCATCAACTAGCAAAAATCAAATTGTTGCGGAGGGCTGGTGGCTGGTGCCATTCTAGAGTGATGCTAAAAGCTTGGTATATGTCTTGCATGAAGTTCGAGTGTCTTGCTTGGTGTGGAGATAATTCTTGGTAATGTTGGATGCATTAGTATAGGATTCCCTTCGTGAAGATATGAATGACGTTGAACAAGCAGTAGAGAGCAGAGAGAGCTCCATTAGAAAGTATCTAGTTTCTTTGTTTTTTTTGGATAGGAATGAAAATCCAAGGGCTTATCCATTTTGGTAGATATGCATGCGCTTTAGTTTTTTATTTTTTATTTTATGTGCAACACCAAGCTCAATGGATAGTCTTTTTGAAAGAGTATGATTTGAATCGTAGTTGGAAAACTTAATTCGGGATAAACGTGACAGTCTAATTTTGAAGATTTTATCAGTAACTTTAGAAAAAAATTTAATAAATATTAAATTTTTTTTTAAATAATAATTGGAGAGTTAAAAAGTTAATTTTATTTTAGATATTTATAAAAAGAAGACAATTATAATTTAAGAATCAATAAATTAATCCAATTTCCAAATATATTATATAAAGGCGATAAAGTAGTTTTTAAAATGTGTGTAAACAGTCTTAAATCTCGTGTCGAATCTTTGATGAGATCTGTACAAGTGGTCTAACGTTACTGTTTTCACCTTTTAAAAGATTTTTCCATAAGAACAAATGAACAAATAGGAAGAAATGGGCTTTTAAAAAGAATTGTGTTTTTCCTTTGTTTTTTTTTGTGCCCGTGGTCGATTTTCATGCAAGCAATTGATGAGTTTTTGGCACAAACTCGCCACGAGTCAATGAGTTCCTCGGTGTAAAGAAAAAAAAAACTTGCAGGTCGTGGTCGTGTTTTCTCGTGAGTTTTGCAAGAACTCGCTATTTCCCGAAGCTATTTCTTATTATGAATTGAGTGAGTTAATGGTGATAGTAAAGAGATGCAAAACTGATGCAGGAAACTAGATTGTTGGCAAGAATACAACAACCTTTAGTGTCCTATCAACATAGGGGGGTTCATGTCTTCAATCTGGTTGGTTTGCTAAATGCCTTTTTTCTCTAAAATATGTGAGAAATATTTTTTAAGAAGTGTGATGGCCCCACACCTATACACTACTCTTAGTGTAATAGCATTTCTTGTTATCACATTCGTCCAAAGATTTTAAATATTACCAAAGTTATTTAAAAAAATAGTTAAAAAGAAGATGTCTAGAATTTTTGTCTAGATTTTAGTTAGTAGTGTTTGTTTTCAATTTTTTTTTATGTTGATATTGTATCAAGTTTAAATCAAGTTAATTGTTCTTGTGGTGAGTCTTATCTGTTCGGAAGTGTTCTTTATTCAAGGGCAAATGTCTTTGATTCAGCCAATGTTTGCAATGCAACCAATGTCTGCTATAACCATGGAGGAGGCATATGGATATTTTTTATGTCTTTTAGTATATCTTGTGTGAGATTGGACAAATGTCTTTTAAACATCTAGTATTGCAAGGATGCCTAGATCACTTGATATTTGAGGTTTATTATCGAGCACGCCATTTCAAGTGACATCTAAATGAAGGCTATGAAGGTGATATAGAAGACATTTCAGAACCAATGATGATACTAAATTTGATGACTTGTTGGGTGGGCCAATTAATATTCAAAGTTTTCAATGTGAGTGTGAGTAATTCAACCATTGAATAAATGATATCAAAGAATAACAATGGATTGGCATAAATAATCTTGGAGAGTTCATCCAATCATGATTGGATGAAAGATAGAATGAAGAATAATAATGCATTAAAGTTTTTAATAATTTCAATGTTAATGAGTCTTAGGTAGATTATGGGGACTTCACCAATGAAGACAAGGCAAAATATCGTTGTTTAAATTTTTCAAGCATTCAAGGTTTCTACAAGGTACTCCTGGTACATAGTCTTAATGGGGGAGGGAACTAGGATGTAAATATAATGGTTTTTGAATGGTAATGGTAAAATTTTGGACATTCAAGTCATAATATTAAAATCTTTGCTAAAGTTGATTATTTTCAGAAGGAAAAGAAAAACAAGTAACTCCTTAGTCTAGTTTGCCAACCCACGAATCAAAGAATGCATGAAAAGGAACAAAGCAGTTAGATGCCATGTTAGGGAAACAAATATTAATGCAATAATGAAATGCTCCACATGGAGACACCAAAACTAGTGTTTTAAAATACAAATAATGTTGTTGTGGATTCTAAATATCATTTGACATTTGAAGGAAACTAAAGGAATTAGAGAGATAGTGTATTGTTGGTAATATGCCTCCAAAAACATAAAAGGGGAAATAATTGTCATCATATCAAACAAAAATATGTGAGGTTCATACATAATTATATCAAGTTAGAATCATTTTCTAAACCATCAAATCATACCTTGAGAATGCAAGTATATCATGCAAGGCAAATTGATGAATACAATAACTAAAATCAAAGGAGGGAAAAACAAATCAACCTCCAATATTGCATTGTTGTCAATCCCTTAGGAGTAGTCATCTTGATAGCTATTATCAAACATAGACAAATAGGTGACAATTTGGTAGCTTCTATTAAGGGGAAGAAGCACATAATCATGGAAATTTTAACAAGAGTTAAGCTTGCCATTGTGGCTTCCTAGAGACCATCTAGATGAGTGTTGTATTATGTTGTTGACATGTTGTTATTTTTCCTACCATCAAGCATAAGATTATGTCATCTAAATTATTGTCATCCAAGGCAAGCAACATGTTCTTGCCAAAGGATCTATTGTCTACAATAAAGGGAAAAATTACATAAGGCTTAAATTTTATCATGAATTTGGCTATCATGCATATTGTTGTTTGCATCCTTTATGCCATATAAGGAGGATATGCCATCATAGAGCAAGCCTTTTTTTTCAAGTGATCAATCATCTTAAGGTTGTTGTTTGAAGTCCCACCATCCTTGACATTGTTTTTTGGGACACTATCATTAGGGGTATTGCTATTTGGATCATATTGTTTGAAATTAGACCATCATACAACTTGTCATATTACCCATTATCAATCAAAATCTGGTTGTAATAAAGTCAACAATCCTTATTATCATGCATATACCCATCAAAAAGTGTGCTCTCATGGAGTGTGTTGTTTAGGAGTAAGTAGACTATGTCATTCAATATAGGTGGAATTTCATTCTAGTGAATGCTTTCATCAATGTCATCCTAATTGTGTATTGGTACAATATCCTACTCTCTCTTTGTCATATAGAGATGATTCCTCCAAAGCGAAGTCCTAATTGTTGCCATCATGGTGAAATTCAATGATTTCTATAATGCTTCCCTCGTTTAATGCTAAAGTATTATGATGTATCTATATGTCATCTTAGAAGAGGAATGAGACTCAACCCTTGTTTGCAAAGGATTGTCATGTGCCAAAAGGAGGGTTCATCCACACAATATGGAGACCATGGAGCCTTCAAAAAGTTTCTAGTAAATAATTAGAACTATTGAATTATGTGTCGAGTGATGAATTGCATTTATTTTTGGCATATGGACAAGAGGGATCAACATTCACATGTTTAGCAAGGAAATTTTAACAAATAAGCTTTCGATAAAGTGTATGCAAAGATTGTCGATGTCAATGAGGGAACTATTAAATCAAATATTATGAAGAGTGCAATTACCACTAATAAGTAGCTACCCATTGGTGTTTATTTGGTACCAAATGCTCAAAGGGTATGGAGCGGTATAAATTAAATACTTAGGATATGTCGATGCCATGATCAGAGCTAAAATTGTAATGAAGAGAAATGATAAATATTTAGGGTTGTGCATTCCTAATTCTATTTTATAAAGTTTGACACCATATGAGGCATCATACCATATGCAAGGGCATAATGATCAATGCCACACAATGATATGTAGAAAATATAGTTGTCCCCTTGTCATGAAGAATAATATTTATTCAAGGATTATCATGTCTTGACATCCTATCACCATTCTTCAACATTGTCAATGCCAAAACAAAGGCAACTAGATATCTAGGCCTTTCTAAGGGTAGAATTTAACAATAATGATATGAAATCTAATTTATAATGCAGGAGCATATTTAAATAAAGGCAAGTGAAATAGAGCTGATAGGATGAGGAAGCATCATTATTGTCTACCAAGGGGAAGGGTAAAGCAAAATGTGGAAGTGGTGACAAGCCAAATATTAGTCTTCAGGATGTCACTTGGAACATATTATCAAGTTACTAATAGAGGCTAGTAGGAGTCGCATGATGACAACCATGAATTGAAGCAATGGGTTCAAAGAAGATTTAGGTCATTAAATCTTTACAATTATTGGATTTTGACATGGAAGTTTTAAGGCAGTACCTCATGGAGATGTTGCATATGTACAACTTGTGTGTCAAAAGTAAATTTTAGGTATGGTCATAGGCACTATGTCTAATGTTTGAGGTAAATAATTTCATGTGCGTGTTTGAGTTCTCAACACATGGGTAAGTCAAGAGGGAAGAATGTCAACAAAGGAAGCTATAAGACTTCATTAATAATCACTATTACATCAATTCCTTATCTCAAGACAAGGTGAGGTTGTCTATGTAGGAACCATAGAGAGGAGAGTGTATTTACTAAGCAACAATGAGTACAAGTGTACCATATGTTTTATCATGTCATAATTACTGGTTTAATTGAGAGCCTTTGAGATGAGGATATAGCATATGTCATTCATGCAGAGGATCATGAATGGAGAAAAGTTTGACCAAGCATCATACTTGTCAAAATGAGTGCATATGTTCTTAAGGATGGACCAATAACTCGTTCACATTCCATGCCACCTCATTGATGCTTCATGGGACATTAATTTAGAATGTGTTGATAATAAAATGGGGACAACCACTACTTGAAAATAAAGGAAGACTAACAATACTCTTTTTTGTGCCTAAAAATATTTTCATTATTATGTGGGTAGTGGTACATGTAGGATGTATGGATTGCATTGCAAGGCTAAGAAGCCACAATGAGAGGATTATTTAGAGAAATACTTGACATGGAATTCTAGAGAGGGGGAATATGATAAGGAGAAAGAGGTAAGTAATTTAGAGGAACCACTTTAGTGTCAAAATTACTTTATAGTCATCATACCACCTTACATCCTTAGAGATATTACCCACCTATACAAAAGAGAGTTTGACTGGCATTACGACCTTTTAACCATACATAGTTAGAATAATGTGTGATTCATTGCCAACTTGAATGATGCCTTGTATTCCCACAGGGTGGCTAGCAATATTTCTTCCCAAGAATAACTTTTAATTTTAAAATTATTATACATTATTAAGACCAGTACTTTGTTTGTTACCTCTACCTACCCATTTACCCTTGGGTACCAAAAATTTGACAATTAATGGAAAATTTTAAATTTGGTGTGGTAAAGTTCTTGATTATTTCATTGACAAAGTGACCTCCATGAATATTGCAGTGTTATTTGTCAAGTACTCATCACCACCATAATGTACTTGTATCCTCATTTATTGGTCTTTACTGGTCTAACAAAATCCAGACCCCATCGCTAAAACAACCCATGCAACTAATATGGGTGCAATAGTATGAAGTCACTCTACAGTAGCTTCGTGGCTCTTTGACATGTATTGCACACAGTCATGAACCCCTTTGCATTACAATAGAGATTGGGACACCAAAGCCTTGAAAAAATCACCTTTCTCATAATCGCATATGATCCCATGTACGCTCTTGTCAAGCCTTCATGAGCCTCCTTCAAGGCTGCACTTCTTTATTCATTAAGCACCTCTACAAGTTTCCATCGCATCCAATTTTGTACAACAACCTTGAAATAAATTGGAACAATGCTGAGTTTATGATCATCTACCTTTATTATTGTATCATCAACTTATTTGGTAGCTCCTCCATGGACAAGTACTCACCAATGTACTTGTACCAAGATGATAACATAGTGATTGAGATAAAATGTTTATTTGCTATAAAATGTTTCTTTCTAGGTCGTACAACCACCTAAAACACAAATTCTTGCAATGTTATAAGTCACCTACTAACTTGTCTATGAATTTTTGGCTTATTAATGAGACAACAAGGCTTGATGATCAATGTATACGGTAAAGGGATTTGCAAGCAGATAGTGTCTAAACTTTTGCACTAAATATACCATCCCTAGTGCTTCCCTACTCTTCATGTTGTAATTCTTCTTCACCCTTGATAACAATTGACTTGCAAAGTATATGGGCTAATCCAACCCAAATTATCCTTGTGCTAACCCACATCCAATTGCAATATTTAATATATTTATGTGGATGTGAAACTCCTTTTTAAGTTTGAAAATACCAAATGGATGTGTAAACCAATTTCTCCTTTAACTCCATGAAGGCATTTTGGTGCTAGTCCATCTACCTAAAGGGAACACATTTGCACTTTAACATGTAGTTGTGCAAATTTTTTTATGAAGCATTTTTACCACCCCACATATCCAAAAAATAACTTCTACAAACTTATGTTATATGGCTCTTCCATGCTTATGACAACTCAATTTTTTTAGGGGTTGGTATTTATTCTCCTCTACACAAATTGTCCCAATAACTTGTTGTATGGTACCAACATCTTGCACTTTTTTAGATTCATTTAAATTCCAAAATTCATTCATAGCCTCATGCATTCCTTCAATGCTTTAGATGCTCTTCCTTATTTTTATATAGCGACAAAGCATCCAAAAAAAACTTAAACTTGCTAGTTAAAAATTGGTTGAATATATACAAGATGATCCTTTGAAATGTGGTAGGGGCATTGCATAAACTAAAGTGGATTTGATTATATGCAAAAATATCATTATCTATAACAAAGGTCCTCTTTAGCCTGTCGATGATGTTGATTTGGTTATAGCTCGAAAATCCATTAAAGAGGGAAACGATTTTGTGCCCTACTATGTATTCCAAGATTGAATCAATGAAGGTGATTTGGAAAGGGTCCTTTATTGTCATCGTGTTCAAGCTTTGAAAATTAACACAAATGTGGATCTTGTTGCTTTCCTTCTTCAAGTTGATAGTGATGGGACACACCCATTCCATCACTATCACCTTGAATATTATGCTTGCATCCAACACCTTCTCAATATTTACATTTAGCAAGGTTGCATACTTGGGGTTCATCATGTATGGACTTCTCCTTATAGGTTGCACAGTTGGAACCAAAGGAATTTCGTGTATGTACAACTTTGGTGGAATCCATTTATTTTGTGTTGATGCACAAACAGGTGGGTTGGAGAATTCATAGTCTTCCAATTTCAACACTCATTTATTTGGTTTGTGTTCATTGGTATTATTTTTTACATCCAATGAGGACTCACCATATTCATTTGAGGATACCAATTATTTATTGACAATCTAGTTTTTCAAATTAATGTTAGACTTTTTCCATGTGTAACTACTTTTGTGCTTACAATGGGTCATAGGCTAGTTTTTGCATGAATTTCACAATGAAGACTAGAATGAATACTTGATATGCGATCTTCACTTTCTATGCAATCATGATGTCTTTGATTTCTATGTCATCCTGCTTTATGTCATACAACTAGAAGTTAAGTGATCATAAAATTGTTCCCCCAAGTCTTTCCATGTTTTTTTAGGTGAGACATTTTTTATCTTTATTTATTGGTTTAATTTTTGGTTGGCAAGCCATTATAAACCTTTTCTTCATGTGCATAAATTCTATTGTCATATAGAGCTCTCATACTATATGAAATAAGCTAGATATTCTTATAAAACCATTTGCATAACTAACTATTTCAATGACGACTCCTCTTCTACTACAATGGGTTCCTTGAATTTCTATATTCTACCACTATTTTTCAATATTTCCTCCTCAACTTATGCATGTGCCTCCTACTATCTCTCCTTCCTGTATGTAGGATTTGGGTATTCCTCTAGCTTATTTGTTTTTGTACATTTAACTGCTTTTCCTTCTACTTGTCCACTTGAGGCTTTTAATTTTCATGAAATTGATGTTTTGTGAGTTACTAGTACTCACCTTCTTTGGACAGTTAGCCTCTTTGTGGTTGCTAGGACTACACCAATGACACATCACTGGTGTGTTTTTATTGCTTCCACTACTTGGTGTTTGTGAAGTTACATTTTAAGTGTCACCATTCCTAACATCTTCAATATTGTATGATCCACCTATTGTTTGAATCATACTACAATTCACTTTTGTTGTTGCATGGGATATATTGCCAAATTGTAGTTATCTTCTTCTTTGGTAATTATTATGATAACAACCACTACTCCCACATTTTATTCCTTTAGAAATGTTGAGCTTCTGCTACAAATTCTCCATCATCATTATCTGGTGTTGTGCACGTCTCATGTTTAATGGGTAGTCTGTAATTACATGTCCACTCTACAAATGTTGTAGTATACCTTCTTTGGGTAGTTGGTGTTCGTGTATCTTTATGAATTGCATTTTGAACACCATATTCCCTTTTTCTCTTTTTACATATCATCCTTGAAATAATTTATCATCCTCTCCACGTCCTTCCTCATTGCTTATATGGTTGGACTAAGAATTTCATGATTATTTTTTGAGTCTCCATCGTATTTGTTGTGACATGCACTTCCACCTGCTATTGTCATTTCTATATCACTTTTGAGTATTAACGTGCAGTAAAATGCTTACTAATAGGTTTTTGGTGAGAAATCCTTCTTTTTCTTCTTATAACATGGAATTAATCTATTATAAAACCACCTCTCTTATAATTCATTAACTAGTTTCACTTTCTAAACAACTCCTTTAGACAGTGGTTGTATGACTTGATGTTCTCATTTTTATTAGTGGTGTATATATCTGTAATTATTTTCATATCATGATGAAGTGGTATGAACTCCTTATTGAATTATTCCTTCAAATTGGCCTAGTCAATGAATGATTATTCTCTTTTTTTATGATAGTCGATTGCAACTCCTCTCAACATTGCTAGGAACAATTAAACCCATGCATTCTCATCCATAACTCCATTTACTTCCATATTATCTCGTACATTATAATATGGTTCTTAGGATCCTCATTTCCATTTCCTATGAATTTTGGGTACTTCTTGCTTGTTTTTGCATCCATATTTGGTGATGGTGGTACTTGTTCCTTGGATTCTCCTCTACTCAATGAACATCCTTTTGATGACTTTTTTTTTACAAATAATTGCCAATTGCTTGCTACTATTCTTGTACTCTACGATCTTCTTCACATATATATGGGTGTTGTCTTTGGTCTCTTGAGCACACTCCCTTGTGATTGCCATTATGCTTGACTCTCATCCTCCACATATATGGGTACTCTACCTCATGTTTTTAATGGATTCATGAGTTACTCCATCTCATAATGTATTGTGTGATATTCTTCATCACTCTTCATGTCAGTGCCTTCTTCAACATGTACATAAATATCTTTATCAATCTGATTCTTGTTTACTTGGTGTGTGTTCATTGACATGTCTTCCTCCATTGTCAAAAATTTCTACCACTAGTCAATTTTTTATCTGTCATGTATTCCCTCCTCATGAGTGTTCTACATGCACTCTAATTCTAATGATAAAACTCCAACAACATTACTTTCTTCTGCACGTGCTTTGTTAACAAGTTTTTCTTCTAGTACAATCAACACTTTTCTGTCATGCACTTGCACATTGCCAAGTTTTTCATCATGTATTTATTTTTCATGTACTTTTCATTCTTAGTTTTACACAATTATATGGATTCTTCATGCTAGTCCTCTCATTTTTTGCTATCCATGGTTACCATACCCACACGAGTTATTTGTCATCCAATTTTAAATTATCAATGCGGTCGCTAGTTCAAACTTACAAGCATGATTAAAGTTTTATACTATTGAATAATCATGAGAGTAAATGACAACATACATTGACAACTTTCTCCATTTTACATGATGCAAGAGAAAAGAGATTAAAAATAAAATTATGCAAAACCAAATATTACCATAATATTTAGGTAGGAATAGCAAGTTATACACATCAAATATACTATAACAATATCACAATCATTCAAAACATGTATTCTCCATAGTTTAACAATATTAAAATGCTTTGATGATCCTATGACGATGATATCCAACTTGTAAGGAATCTATATATACTGCATTGCGTAGGGGAGGTAGTTGCGTAATTTGTGCTATTTCTTGTACTTGTCCACCAACTTCCCTTAGATGACAACTCTTATATGACAATTAGCTTATGGACACATACTAATAATATTTGGCTATTTAACACAATATGGTGAAACTCTACCATTTAACACATATAGGTGATATTCTAACAAACACTTAGTGCACAAACTAGTATTCTATGCAAAATGATGAAACATATGTACAATAAAAATTGCTTGTGGATACTCATTTCTACATGTGCTTCTTTATATTTGATGTGGTGACATTTCAGAACTAGCCCCTACACCAAGAGCTACTTGTATATAATAAAAAACTAAAGCATATTTTCTTTCTGCTTCCTCCATATTCTTTTTTTTGTGGCTAAGAAAATACTCCAATCTATAGGTTTCTTGTGCCCATTTTTCACAACACTGCATACTTCTTTGGCAATTAGTAAAGTCTTCATGTTTATGCACTAGTAATCATAATTTTCTTCTTTAAATTCTAGGATATACATTAAAGCATTAACACAATATGGTAACACTCTACCATTTAACACATATAGGTGACATTCTAACAAACACTTAGTGTACAAACTAGTATTCTATGCAAAATGACAAGATATAGATACAATTAAAATTGCTTGTGCATACTCATTTCTATATATGCTTCTTTATAGTTGATGTGGTGTCATGTCAAAACTAGCCCCTACACTAAGAGCTACTTGTATGTAATACAAAACTAAGGCATATTTTCTTTCTGCTTCCTCCATATCCTTTTTTTTTTGTGGCTAAGAAAATACTCCAATATATAGGTTCCCAATACCCATTTTACACAACACTCCACACTTCTTTGGAAATCAGCAAAGTCCTCATATTTATGCACCAATAATAATAATTTTCTTCTTTAAATTATATGATGGGCATTTAAGAATTACCATGATTCATGACAACTTTAACAATAATTTATGAAGTTGTCCTCCACATGAATTTTGAATTATGTTGTTAGAGAGAATTCAATACTTAGGTTGTTCACTTCTCCAACCTCCAATCTCCAAGATTTAACAATTGTATGTGAGATGTGATGGTACACTAAAACAAATACTAATACAAAATAAAAGAAGAAAATGAATAGCAAATGAATTTGCACAAAAACCCTTCAAAAAACACTTCATCTATCTTCAAATATATGCATTGTATTGTTAGAGAAATAATATTACGAGCAAGCAATAACAATAACACAAAAAAAATAGTAACACAAATATTTTACATGGAAACCTTGCAGTGTGTAGGTAAAACCATGGGAAAATGGTAGCTTCTATATTTTATTGATCTCAGAAAATGTTTTTACATTCACTCACCATTTTACATGCAATGGGTGATTCCCCTTTTATAGAAATATAAAAAACTATTCAATAAACTATTCAGATGTTTCCTCTCCCTAGTACGGTTGTATAGACATAATTTTTGGATCGAGGACAAATCTCCCAAATCCTTAGGTAGGGGGAGACTTGCTTGGTTCCCCCTGCAACCCTCCTCAGTTTAGTCGATGCATACAAACAACGTGTGGGAATGGGTCACTATAATTTGCACCACCATCCACCTCTTTGATGCAAAACATTGGAGATCTGGATATTGACTTCACCTCCTAACATGTACTCTCATACAATGTCCTATATTTATATATATGCAATAGGATGTATCTTAGTTGTCTCAAGAGATTCTTTGTGCTTCACATTCACTTCAAATCTGGGTGAGAATATTTCTTTTTTCCTTTTTTAATTTTTATTTGCAATTCTAATTCTATCATATTTTTATTTTTATCTTATACTTGTCTTGTTATATTTTTGTCTTATTCTTGTCCTTTTTTTTTTTTTACCTCATTCAGTATCATAATTTTTAACAAGATATTTTGGATGTGAACTTATATGACATACCATTTCACTTAGAAAACCTTTCATTTATGGGATGTGGTGTTACTCCAAATAAAATATTAACACAATAGATAAAATATTAATAGAAAATGAATTTACACAAAATCCCTTAGAAAGACACTTCTATTATTGATTTATAATGTCTCTTGGTTGTCTCAAGAGACTCTTTGCACTTCACATTCTCTCCAAACCTAGGTAAAAATATTTGTCCTTTTCTCATTCGACTTTTCAATTGCAATTCCAATTTTGTCCAGTTTTGATTTTTATCACATTTAGTATCAAAAGCTCTTGCATTCTCCTACTTGAGACAGAATGGGGTATTTGTAATTCTATATTTGAGTGAAATAAATTGATTCTTTACCACTACCTTTAACAAAATGTCTACATACTTATCTTCTAAATTACAATGTTTAAATTCAACATCCTTTTTCTAAACTAAGCATCTAATCAAATTATGCCTCAACAAAATGTGCTTTAATATTGTATGGAAAGGAGGATTTATAGTCATGTGAATTGCACTCATGTTGTCACAAAATATGGTTGTTGGCATTTATTTATTTTCTCCCAAGTCTTTTAGGAATTTATTCAACCATACTAATTGTGTGCTTACCAATTTAGCTGCTATATACTCAGCTTTTATTGTTGAGAGTGGAATCGTTGCTTATTTCATTGAACTCCAAGTTACCAATCCATTCACCAATGAGAAAAAATTTCCTGATGTAGATTTCCTCTCATCAATTGAACCTCTTTAGCCTAAATCATTTTATTCAACCAACTCAATCTTATCAAATGAAGCACAATGGATTCCATAATTTAAAGTTCCTTTTATATACCTCAAAATTATCTTAGTTACTCTTGTTTGATCTTTATATGTCTCATTCATAAATATTGAAATCAAAGAAACTGTATAGATAGTATCTAGCCTTGTTGTTGTCAAGAATGTAAGTCTACCAATCAAACATCTCTACTTCCTCTCATCCACTTTTCCACTTTCATCATCCTTGCACATTCTTTCACCTTGTACGTGGGGTGGCAACATCTTTGTAACTTTTCATGCCAAACTTCTTCAACATATGATGTGCATGTTTATATTGGTAAATGAATATCCTATCATGTGTTTTATGTACTTCCATGCCAATAAAACAACACAACAAATCAAAATTACTCATTTCAAGTTCTTTTGTCATGTCTCTCTTGAACTCTCTCTTGATTTTTGAGGAACTTCTACGAAATTTAGATCATCAACATACAAACAAACAAACAATAGATATATTATCACTTTTCCTTTTGTAATACAATCTAGGTTCATTATATCTTCTCACAAATCTATACTTTGAGAAATATGCATTGGTTTTTGAATTCTATTCCATTGGTGCTTGTTTGAGTCCATATAATGTTTTTCAACTTGTAGATATGTCCATTACCTTTCATTAACCATAATTGTAGTTGTTCCATATACACTTCTTGTTCAATATTGCTATTCAAGAATGTACTATTTACATCAAATTGATGTTTTTGGTCTTCCAAGGCTAAGACCATTTTTATTGTACCTTTCCTTACAATAGTTGAATATGTCTGACTATAATCTATGCTAATTTGTTGTGCATATTTCTTTTTCATTAGCATTGCTTTTTGAATTTTAATTTATCTATTATTATTGTACTTGTTGTTGAACACCCATTTCACTCTAATTACCTCATTCTTTAATAGGATACTAATTACCTCATTCTTTGGAAGTATACTTAAAGGTGAGAATAATTATCTACAGATTTTATCATGAGTCTGCAAAAGTTTGAAGCTATGTTAGTGATAATAGTGATAGTTAATAATATTACCAAGTATGCTTATTTTATCCCCTAGCTCATCCATTTTTTACTAGCATTTTGGCTCAATATTATTTGGATAGAGAAAAAGTTGTATGGAATACCAAAAATTGAATTTAGATTTGTCTACTAGCCATTTTTGGCCTGATTTGTTTAGGTCTTGGGAAATATAAATTAACTCAAAGTTCATAATCTCAAACTCAAAAATATATGGGATATGATGGGCTACTAGATGTTGAGTATTACCAACTCTTTGTGCACATGTTATTTATTTAGGATTGTTATATTTCATTATTAGTTTATTTTAATCCAACCATTTAGGTTTAGGGTTACCACCTACCTAAATATGTCTATAAATATGGGCTACTAGTTCATAAAGTTCTTATTTTTATCATCCATTAAGTTCATCCCTTCTTTCTCGGATCCATTTGTAGTTGAATAAGTTATTGGAAGGTCACCCCCTAGAAAGGGTTTGCAATTACATTCGCTATTCAATCAAATATTGGATTTTGCATTATTTTCATTCATTAATTTGAGTGCATATTATGGATTGTTTGGTTTACTATTGCATACCGTTCATTTATATGATCAAATTTATGATTTGCTATATATGGGTTGAGATTTAAATGTAAACCTGGCCTTGATACTTATTAGTGTAACAATTATCTTAGAAAATTAATGTTAAACCTTAGGAACTTCAAACATTTATGAGGTAAATACTGAATATGAATATTTCTCTAATCAAGTAATTTTCTACAAGTCTAATAAGTAAGGGCACTAATGGTGGATGGTCTGAACAAAAAATGATAGTGTCCCAGGGTAAATTCTAATAAGATATGATAAGCTAATTATATTAATGTATATGAATGACCAAAGTAGATGGGTGGGACTGAACAGGAAGATCCTATTACAAATAAATGCAGTACTACCAAACTAAACTATTGTGAATACACTAGAATAAACTAAGATAAAATTAAGCTTTTAGATACCATTTGATCATAGCCTTGAGGGGTGTAACCAAAAATGGCTAAAGCATAACATGTTGCAAGTAATTATTAAGATATAAGAGAAAAAATAGTCCAACGAGAGAGAGAGAGAGAGAGAGCGAGCGAGAAAGAGAGAGGATATTTTTATTGATGTCCATAGATAGGCAATGTAGGACAATGGAACTCATTGAAAAGAGTTGTTACAAAATACAATGCATTGTGATAACCACAAAGTAATATGAAAATAAGCTAAACTAGAGTGAAGAATCTAGTGTGAACTACTCTAAAGTGGAACAATTATATGGGATAAAATTATAGCCTTGTGGGTAACGCAAAATGGATAAATCATAACATGCTAAACATGATGATTAAGAGAGACTAATAAGTTGAGGTACAATAGAGATAGAGAGGAGCTCCAACAGATATTAGTGCCAATATTAATCTAGTGGGATGTAAAGTAGAAGCACAATATTTATCATCATCAGCTATCCTAAAGGGGTCAACATAAGATCTAATGATGCTCCTAGGATAATGGCCAATACTAGCTTGCTTGGATAATCCTAGGAGGACATGGAGTTTGACATTTAAGACTCTTCTAGCATCCATTAGTGTGGAACCAATAGAAGAGGACAAGAAACTGGTAAGCTTTGCATGTCTACAACTCAGTATGTGAGGGGTGGCCAAAACCCAATGTTATAGAATTGTAGTCTTATCTTGTTGTAAGAAAGAAGAAATAATGTAAGCCCTAGTAGCCACTCTTGTATGCAAAAAATTATACACAAATCTATCATTAAAATTTTGTATAGTTGTAGCTTCCAATGAGCGCTCTCTCTCTCTCTCTTGATCTCTTTAGGTTTGTGTGTATGTGAGAGAGAGAGAGAGAGCTTAATAGGATCCAATCTCCATATCAGATTAATGGTAGAAGTAGAGTTGTCATCGTTGCCAATAGTCCCAAAATAACAAGACTTAATTATGCTCTAAGGAGAATAGCCAAGGCTAAGGGGGGCTTGTTGGATAATCTTGGGAGGGCATAAAGTTAGACATAAGCATAGTAAATTCTTACACAAAGGTATTCAAGGTACCTTTTTCCTTTGTGATATGCTTCGTGGGGTAAAATTCCTCATGACAAAGTACTTATCCAAAAGGAAATTTGGGATACATGGAAACATATTTCTAATGAGATTCATTAGGAACTTAAAGTATCTTAGAACACTTGGGACCTAGATACAAGGACTACTTGAAATTTTTTATTTGAGAAAGTACGAGACTAGGTAGTATGAGAGGAGTGAAGAATGGACATAGACCTGACATGGGACACACAAGGGAAATCAACCAATGGAAACCACACAGGGGGATAACTCCACACTCACCATCATTAATCGATGCTCGCACAAGAGATGATGGAGCATACTAATTGGCCATGATTCACTTTTTTGAGGGGCTAGGTCATGGTTGACCTTCTTCCACTAGGGTATTTCATCGAAAAGCCTGATTCCTAATTTGCAAAGCTCTATGTGGTTTTTGTGCTTTATATACCACCATGACGGCCATCATGGGATACATGTGGGATAATGGCTCAATACTCTAAAAGCATTGCTCAAATTATTTTTAGAATTTTTTATTTGAGAAAGTACGATACTAGCTAGTACGAGAGGAGCAAAGAATGGACTCTAGAGCTAATATGACGCCCACAAGGGAAATTCACCAATGGAAACCATACATTGGGAGAACTCCACACTCACCACCATCAATCAGTGCTCCCATAGGAGAAGATGGATCATATAGCTTGGCCATGATTCACTCGTTTGAGGGGCTAGATCATGGTTGGCTTTATTCCATTAGGGCATTTTATCCAAAAGCTTGCTTATTGATTTGCATAGATCTATGTAGGTGTTGTGATTTATATACCACCATGAGGGCCATTATGGGATACATTTAAGATAATTTCTCTAGAGTCTCATATTTTTTCTTAAGATATTTTTAGAATTTTTTATTTGATAAACTACGAGACTAGGTAGTACAAGAGGATCGAAGAATGGACCCTAGATCTAACATGGGACCCACAAGGGAAATAATCCCATGGGAAGCACACATGGATAGAACTCCACACTCACCACCATCAAGGGATGCTCCAAAAGGAGAGGATGGAACATACGTCTTGGTCATGATTCACTCATTTGAGGGACTAGGTCATGGTTGGCCTACTTCCTCTATGACATTTCACCCAAAATCCTGTTTCTTGATTTGCAAAGCTCTATTTGGGTGTTGTTATTTATATACCACCATGAGGGCCATCATGGTCTACATGTAGAATAATGTCTCAATAATCTTGCAAAATTGCTCAAGGTATTTTTAGAATTTTTTATTTAAGAAAGTAAAAGACTAGGCAATATGAGAGGAGCGAAGAATGGACCCTAGATCTAACATGAGATCCACAAGGAAAATCAACCAATGGAAACCACACATGGGGAGAAATCCACACTCACCACCATTGAGTGATGCTCCTATAGGAGAGGATGGAGGATACGGCTTGGCCATGATTCACTCGTTTGAAGGGCTGGATTATGGTTGGCCTACTTCCACTAGGGCATTTCACCCATAAGCCTGCTTCCTAATTTGCAGAGCTCTATGTGGATGTTGTGCTTTATATTCCACCATGAGACCCATAGTGGGATACATATGGGATAATGGCTTAAGACTCTCGTAGTCTTTTTGAATGTATTTTTAGAATTTTTTATTTGAGAAAGTACGAGACTAGGCAATATAAGAGGAGCAAAGAATGGACCCTAGAGATAACATAGGACCACAATGGAAATAAACTAATGGAAACCACACATAGGGAGAACTCCACACTCACAACCATCGAGTGATGTCCCATAGGATAGGATGGATCATACGACTTGGCCATGATTCACTCATTTGAGGGGTTGGGTCATGGTTGGCCTACTTCCACTAGAGCATTTCACCCAAAATCATGTTTCCTTATTTACAAAGTTTTATGTGGGTGTTGTTCTTTATATATCACCATGAGTACCATCATGGGATACATTTGTAATAATATCTCAAGAATATCACAATGTTGCTCAAAGTATTTTTAGAATTTTTTATTTGAGAAAGTATAAGACTAGGTAGTATGAGAGGAGCAAAGAATGGACCCTAAAGCTAACATCATATCAACAAGGAAAATCAACCAATTGAAACCACATATTGAGAGAAATCCACACTTACCACCATCGAGTTATGCTCCCAAAATAGAGGATGGAATATAAGGTTTGGCAATGATTCACTTGTTTGAGGGGTTGGACCATGGTTGGCCTACTTCCACTATGGAATTTCACCTAAAAGTCTGCTTCCTGATTTGCAAAGCTCTAGGTGGGTGTTGTGCTTTATATGCCACCATGAGAGCCATAGTGGGATACATGTGGGATAATGGTGTAAGACTCTCATAGTGTTTCTCAAGGTATTTTTAGAATTTTTTATTTGATAATGTAGGAGACTAGGCAGTACGAGAGGAGTGAATAATGGACTCTAAAGCTAACATGGGGATCACAAGGGAAATAAACCAATGGAAACCACACATGGGGATAACTCCACACTCACCACCATCGAGTGATGCTCCCATAGGAGAGGATGGATCATACGACTTGGTCATGATTTGCTCATTTGAGGGGTTGGGTCATGGTTGACTTGCTTCCACTAGGGCATTTATTTCAAAAGCCTGATTCCTTATTTACAAAGTTTTATGTGGGTGTTGTGCTTTATATACCACCATGAGGTCCATCATGGGATACATGTGGGATAATGGCTCAAGAATCTCATAGTGTTGCTTAAGGTATTTTTAGAATTTTTTTATTTGAGAAAGTATGAGACTAGGCAGTACGAGAGGAGCACATAATGGAACCTAGAGCTAACATGGGTTCCACAATGGAAATCAACCAATGGGAACCAAAAATGGATAGAACTCCACACTCACCACCATAGATCGATTCTTCCATAGGAGAGTATGGATAATACGGCTTGTCCATGATTCGCTCGTTTGAGGGGTTGTTTCATGGTTGGCCTACTTCAACTAGGGAATTTCATATTAATCCTTCTTATTGATTTGTAAAGCTCTATGTGGGTGTTGTAATTTATATACCACCATGAGGGCCATCATGGGATACATGTGGAATAATGGCTCAAGACTCTCACAATTCTGCTCAAGGTATTTTTATGATTTTTTACTTGAGAATGTATGGAACTAGGTAGTACGAGAGGAGCAAATAATGGACCCTAGAGATAACATGGGGCCCACAAGGAAAATCAACCAATGGAAAAAACATATGGGGAGAACTCCACACTCACCATCATTGAGTTAATCTCCCATAGGAGATGATAGAGTATAGAACTTGGCCATGATTTGCTCGTTTGAGTGGCTAGGTCATGGTTGTCCTACTTCCACTAGGGAATTTCACTCAAAAGCTTGCTTCCTCATTTGCAAAGATCTATATGTGTGTTGTGCTCTATATACCACCATGAGGGCCATAATGGGATACATGTGGGATAATGGCTCAATACTCTCGTAGCATTGCTCAAGGTATTTTTAGATTTTTTTATTTGAGAAAGTATGAGACTAGGCAGTATGAGAGGAGCAAAGAATGGATCCTAGAGCTAACATGGGGTCCACAAGGGAAATAAACCAATGGAAACCACACATGGGGATAACTCCAAACTCACCAAAATTGAGTGATGCTCCCACAAGAGAGGATGGAGCATACGACTTGGTCATGATTCACTCGTTTGAGGGGTAGGTTCATGGTTGGCCTACTTCCACTAGGGAATTTTACAAAAAAAACTACTTCCTAATTTGCAAAGCTCTATGTGGATTTTGTTCTTTATATACCACCATGAGGGCCAGCATGGTATACATGTGTGATAATGGTTCAAGACTCTCACAACATTACTCAAGGTATTTTTAGATTTTTTTATTTAGGAAAATACAAGAGTAGGCAGTATGAGAGGAGCAAAGAATGGACCTTAGAGCTAACATGAGGTCCATAAGAAAAATAAACCAATGGAAAACACACATGGAGAGAACTCCACAGGAGAGGATGGATCATACGGCTTGGTCATTATTTGCTCATTTGAGGGGTGGGTCATGGTTGGCCTGCTTCCACTAGGGCATCTCACCCAAAATCCTGCTTCCTGATTTGTAGAGCTCTATGTGGGTGTTGTGATTTATATACCACCATGAGGGCCATAATGGGATACATTTGGAATAATGGATCTAGACTCTCACAGTGTTTTTAAAGGTATTTTTATAATTTTTTATTTGATAAAGTATGAGACTAGGTAGTACGAGAGGAGTGAATAATGGACCCTAGAGCTAACATGGGGCCCACAAGGGAAATAAACCAATGGAAACCACACATGGGGAGAAATCCACACTCATAACCATTAAGTGATGCTCCCATAGGAGAGGATGGATCATATGGCTTAGCCATGATTCGCTCTTTTGAGGGGTTGGGTCATGGTCGACCTACTTCCACTAGGGCATTTCATGCAAAATCCTACTTCTTGATTTATAAATCTCTATGTGGGTGTTGTGTTTTATATACCTCCATGAGGTATATCATGGGATATATATGGGATAATGGATCAAGACTCTCATAGCATTGCCCAAGGTATTTTAGAAATTTTTATTTGAGAAAGTACGAGACTAGGTAGTACAAGAGGAGTGAAGAATGGACCCTAGAGCTAACATGGGGCCCACAAGTGAAATCAACCAATGGAAACCATAGGATAACTCCATACTCATCACCATCGAGTGATGCTCCCATAACAGAGGATGGAGCATACGGTTTGGCCATGATTCACTCATTTTAGGGGTTGGGTAATGGTTGGCTTGCTTTGACTAGGGCATTTCACCCAAAATCTTGCTTCCTGATATACAAATTTCTATGTGGGTGTTGTGATTTATATGCCACCATGAGTGCCATTGTGGAATACATGTGGGATAATGGCTCAATAATCTCATAGAGTTACTCAATGTATTTTTAGAATATTTTATTTGAGAAATAATGATACTAGGCAATACGAGAGGAGTGAATAATGGACCCTAGAGCTAACATGGGGCCCACAAGGGAAATCGACCAATAGAAACCACACATGAGGAAAAATACACACTCATAACCATCGAGTAAAACAATATTCTATGAGAGGAAATAATAAGGACATCACAAACACCTAAATAAAGATCAAAAGTTCAAAAAATCTCAAAATACCAATTTAAGAAAATAAACTTGTCATAACATCTACAATGGTAAACATATCCATCACAGTTTCGAACAATAAAAAAATTAAGTATTACTTCGTTGGAATAAATATATAATATATATATATATATATATATATAT
This sequence comes from Wollemia nobilis, assembly GCA_028583015.1. Lineage (NCBI taxonomy): Eukaryota > Viridiplantae > Streptophyta > Pinopsida > Araucariales > Araucariaceae > Wollemia > Wollemia nobilis. The sequence continues at coordinate 5,207,422 of JAQPPZ010003222.1, forward strand.
ATATCAACATAGTAGAATAAAATTTCTAAATTATACTAATAATTGAGAAATGTTTTTATTAGTTAGTTGGTTATTCAAGGTATGTAAAATGCAATACATTTTTTTAATATAGTAATACAAATTTGTTACTGTTATGAATATTTTATGGTATCAAAGCTAGTTTATCAGTGCCAATTTGATTTATGCACTTGATGGGTTGGTGAGGTTGTCTTCCCATCTGATTCTATGTGTAATCCACTTGAATCTAATGCTTGAGTCGATAGAGATCATTGCTTGACATATTAGTTGATATTAGAGGTCAAGAGTTTAAATATCATAGTACCACATACTTGAACATAGAAAATGACAAGTGTGATTTGTGTTGGTGAATGTAGTTTAACATATGGGAAGGTTTCTACTCTCTCCAACCTTTGGATCTCATGTTGGTTCCTTATACCTTTATATAGTGCTGAAAATAAATAACTAAATTGATCTAAAACAAACAAAAACCAATAATCAATTTGATGCAAAAAACATAAATTTAATCTACTTTGTTTGTGAGTTAAGGGTTTAAGAGAAATAAAATACAAAATATGACTGAGATCATAGCAGGGTTTAGATCCAGTGCATTTGGCATCTTCAACAAAAACAGAATAAATTCATTGCATAATATATTTGAAAACCTGCAACAATCAATTAAAGAGGAGGACTAATAGGGGAGAGAAGGGTGGAGCCACAAATTTCATGCATCCATAAAGCAAAGTCTAGAGACACAATCAAATAAAATATTAATTTCACATTCAACTCTTTATTGACTTTGCAATTTGAGTGTTTTACAATTCTTACTTTGAATAATAGCTTTGGTATTGCTTCAAAGTCTAAAATACACTTATAATGAACATTTAGCTCTTATTTATACTTCAAATTGTAGTCATGAAATGGACTACATATAATGAACCTGGTGATGATTATGAGGTGATTGCATTATTATTAATTTTTAACTAAATATAGACATAGAGCGAGGTGCCTTGGCAATGGGTCACTATGAGAATGAGGTGTGTAGAGAGCAAGGTGCACAAAGAGCAAGTTGCTATAAGGGTGGAAAACCTGGAGAGCCAGTCACTCTAAGGGTAGGGCTCATAGATAGCAAGGTTATTGGATAGTGGGGCACTATGATAGTATGTTTCTTTGAGAGTGGTATGACTAGGTATCGGGTCACTCTAAGAGCAAGGCACCTGGAGAGCAAGGTTCCCTCTTCAAATACTTAATCAATTCTTAATTCTTGTAATACTATGTATAAAGCCTCAAATTTTATGATGGACCTTTATTTAGGGAGCAAGGTTGATCGTAAAGTGGATTGTTTCGAAGAGTGAATTGCCCAATGAATGAGACGTTCGATAAGTGGGCACTTTATGGAGTGAAAATGTTCAAGGTCAAGTGCCTATGAAATCTGACTTAGTCCCTTCACATTTTTAATACTAATTGCATGACAAAAATTGTTCTGGAAGTGATGGTAGTAGTTAGCTACTACAATTTTAGTGAATTATAGGGACATAAGTCTTGATTTATGGGACATCCCAAATGGTACCTTATTTGTATGTATTGAGTCAAAAGGGAGATAGAAATGCAACAAAATTTATGATTTTGAAGGGAAAGGTATTAGTGCTTGTAGAGGCCTATTGATTGATGAAGGAAATAATACTGGTGTTATGTTGGTGACCTTCGAAATAAGGTTATGCTTATTAGGAGTGAGATGTACACAACAAAAAAAGTGAGGTGGGTTTGAGAAGTGAAAACAAAAAGAATAATGGGAGAAGAGAGAATAGTGATAGTATAAGAAAAAAAAGAGGTCAAGGTAAAGTGATCATGAGGTATATGGTGGAAGAAGGGGATGAGATGAAGTGGGAACCTATGTTTCTCTTGCAATTTTTTTCTTTGTTATTATTTTCTGTTACTTTTCTATTTTTTTTAAATTTTGGTGCAGGGGTATTGCACCCTCGGAGTAGTGTGCTTTGGAATAGGTCACTTAGATCTTTACACCATTTTAAGTAGAGTATATTATTTTGACCAACACCCTGGTTTGATTTCCTTAGGATATCTATTCTTAGAGAATTACATTTTTTATAGCTACTAATCTTAGATATGTATTCCTTTCGTATATGTGTTGTGGATTCTTTGATGTCATTCATACCCATCGATAAGGAATCAAACCTTTTATTAAGTAGAAAATCTACAAGCCAATTTCATTTATCACTCATAAAATTAGATTTCAAAAGAACTCTGGATTATCAAACTTGACTTTGTAGCAATTTGATCTCCTTCAACATCTTATCCACACTCTTATTTAGGATTATCTTCCCCCTGACTTTCCAATTATGGAGAGGAGCAAGCATCTAGGACAAGTTTCTCTAATATTTTCTACAAAACTCTGGCATATCCTCACTGTATGACTACTCATTTTTAATTTTCCTTAATTTCTCCATTCATCTCTATGAAAACATTACCTAATGATCGAATTTGATGCACTTCTTCAGTTCATTTTCTCTTAATTGAGTTATGCAATTTTTTTAGCTTCCTTTGCAATGCTTTGATTTGGTTTAACATTGTCATTTACAACACCACTTATGCATTATTATTGTTCGCTACCTTCCTCATCTCGATGAACATTCAACAAGTTGCAAATTTCTTATGGTTGAATAAAACCAGGCATCGAATATGATCACATAATCATCATTTATTTGAACTTGGAGAAGTCCAAGAGCTCATTTTTTGGGAGTGAGCCACATGATGGCCACACTTACATGATATCAATCCCATGTTACTAAATAATTATTAAGCTTCTCAAGGGAGATGTAGGTGCCATCAATCCCATGTTACTCCCATTTTTTTGTTTATATATATATATAGAAACGTGAAAGTAATTATAATATTTTTCTAGCAAACCATCTACCACTAACAACACATTGTGTACCAACTACAAATGTTACATTATTGAAAATGTAGGTATACATGCCCTATACTATACTTATCCACAAAATATACTTCAATGTGTTGAATTTTAAGCACTCATTTTGCACATCCTCTTTAATATCCAAATCAAGATCATATTTAGTCTCATTCTTTGGGTCAAACATAGCTACCATATATGGGAAGTATAACTACTATAGAAATAATAGGGGTTGCTATATAACCCTCTAGCTCCACCAAATAAGGTCCAATAAGACCTCCCGCACTAGCAACATTGCCATTTTATTAGAATATTTTTTATTTTTTAATTGGGTTAATAAATGATTTGTCATGCCATCAGAGCAGGGCACTCCACCCCATTCGATGTTGCTCTTTTTTATTTTTTAACATTTGGGGAAAAGTGTGGCTCTCACATGCTTGGATTGGGGTTCTAGTCTGGAGTAGGGCACTCTATAATGAGGCATCCACAATGTGGGGCATTGTATAATGGGGTGTCCAGAGTTGAATGTGTTTTGTGACTACACTCTGAAAAGGGTGTTTATGGAGCATGGTCCCATGTTCTAAGGGTGAGGTGCTTGTAGAGAGGGATGTGCAATTTTTTTTAGATAAAAATAATATGCTTTAGGTTGTGGTGCCCTCAACATGGGGCACAAAATGTCTTCCTTTTTTTTAAGGAAAAATTTGAAGTAGGTCCCATGTTCTAGGGGTAGGGTGCCCTTGGAGTGGAATGCCCATTTTTTTCCTGACTGTGCTCTAGGGCAAGGTGCCTATGGAACAGGGTGCAAAATGTAAATTTTTAAGAAAAAATGGGAAGAGACTCCCATATTTCATGGGTGGGACACCTTTGTAGAAAGACACTCAATTTGTTTTAATTTTGTTTTATTTTTATTTGAATTGGATGAATAACTTGTCTTGGATTTGTTGGCAACTATTCTCATTAAGAAAGTTTCTTCCATTCAATGGATTTGAAAAATAACTTCCTTTCCTTTTGGTATTGTGATTCCAATGTAGAATATTCCAACACCTATGCACACAAAGTATGTTATATGGAATTAACAACATATTGTCAAGAATATTTTTTTCAACTCTAAACTTAGTAGGTGCCTTCTAGAAAATAATATGCCCCTTCAAAGGAGTGTGTAAATATGAAAACACAAAATCAAAGTCTTGTAAGATAGAGTTGTATTTACCCATTTTATCTCTCCCCTATCTAAATCTCAATACTAGACATCTAGAGAAGAAGTTTTTTTTTAGTCCCAAATAGTTTAGAAGCAAGGGTGGATGCATGAGCTCCTATGATTGTTTTCTTATTTCCTATCTCATCTTGTTATGGGCTTTGGTGGTTGAAGCTAGTCTAGGCTTTCGTTCTTGTACTATCAGGTAACAATCCATATTTATGTCCCTTCCACAAACCTATTATTATTCTTCATAGTGTTGAACTATTGGAATATAGGCCCTTCATGAGTCTTACTCCCTTAAGTCATGGGAAACCACATCATTAATAGAATTATGATCTCTCTATAGTTTATAATGGTTCCCTCACATGAAATCTTCTAGGCACCCTTGTAACTTGTAGATGTATCCATATCTATTGCTCGAACAATGTTTGTATCCAAGGTAGAATTGCATGTTTCATACTCTAGAGGAAAATTTATTTTCATTTTTGCTACAAGCTCTTTCTCTTCAAATAAATATATACATCTCATACACTTTGCTTCGACCTCTAAAACCTCATCCTTTGAATCGTCATTGTTGACCATAGGTTCTCTCTCCAATGCACAATATGTCTCAATGATTTGGTAGACTTTTTTTAGGATTTCTTATTTGAGTATGGGAAACACTTCCACCAATGGGAGATTGTTAGATGACTCTTCTTGTTTTTGGTTTTCCTCCATTTTGTATCATTTCAATAGTGCCTAGCATAATGATCTCATATTTTGGTTGTGGATTCACCTCCATCACTTCTATAGATTATCCTCTTCTATTTAATAGGACAAATACTTCACTCTCCTCTATTAGCTTTGGTCCTTCATATTCTAATTTTTGTTCTACTATCTCAAGCTCCATCACTGGTGAAGGGTATAACGACTCTTGATTCTTAGGTGGGGAATATCTTATCAAAACTATTGATCCATCAGAGTAGTTATTGTACATGACAAATTTTGGAAAAATGCGCAATTTTTGTCCATGGAGGATGTTTCAAGTGTTACATAGAACTGCATTGCATAAAATTGAGGTGCAAACACTCGATTCATTGTTGGTTGGTCCATAATGGGTTGACAAGTCATTAGTTGATTGAAAATGATGGTCTGATTCACCATATAGTTTTGTGTTTGATCAATCAGTCATCTAAAAACTTTCTTGTTGGGGTAACGACTAGTTCCTTCAATCGGTCATATGAAAATATACTTGTTTATGGAATACCATGTTCCTTTTATTAATTTCATACTCGTGTATAGCATGATTGAAGATCTAAAATCATATGATTGAGTTTGTTTATCTACATTTATAATTCTTGTTGTTCCTAAGGGGTTGGTTGACACTATGGATTTTGGGAAAATAGTGGATATCGAGGCAATTGTTGAGGGGAAGGGTGTTGGATCTATAGGGTGGATGTTTAGATTGTATGGTTTGCGTACCCTTGCTAAGAAAATATTGTAATATTTCATTGGTGAATGAGTGGGTATGGTTGAGATACCTACCCATATTTTATAGTTTGTTCATACTATATCTATTCATGTGACACGTGGTATATAGATGGTGTCATATAAGGACATAAGAAAGCTGCTAAAGGATTTCATGATTTATTAACTAGGATATCCCTAACATTGTTTAGTTGTTTTGATATTCATGAATAAAGGGGAATAAACATCCAAAATCAGATCGAAGAACAATAATGAAAAATGAGCCACATTGGACAAAGCATGAAACAAATAAAAAATGGGTTACTTTGAGAATGAGGTGCTCAGAATGAGGATTGCGCTAAGAGTGGTATGCCTAGAGAGTGGGGTTCTTGAAGGGTGGGTCTCTCTATGAGTGGGGCACCCAAAGAGCTAGTGCTTGAGGAATTATTGGATTTCTATTTATTTTACATAGTATCGTTCTTACTCATACTTGTCTTTTCTTGTTGGTATTTTAGTCCTTTCGTAAAAAAGCGATATCCACAAATCACAAGTTAGGAAATTTCTATATTAAAAAAAAAATGGAGTTGCTATTTTTATGAGAAATTATGAAGTATGAAATCTAAAACCAAACATAACTCATAAATTCTATAAGGATATGAAGTATACACGCCTAGATCTATAAAATTATGTGTGGTTGGGGTAATATTGATTTTCTATTAAAATTGCACTTGTGGGTCCCACCATGTGTGCTATAACTTTTGAACTCATGCATAGTGGGTGTTTCTTTATGGGGTAAATTTGTTTCATTCCATAGGGCATGCCATAACTGGTATGGAAATCAAAAAAGTGTAATTTATGTTCATGAGTAAAATTCAACAAATGGATGGTGAGGTTTGTACTCTCCCCAACCTCTGGATCTTGGGTCAATTCCCTTCTACTTTCTAATATAAAAAATAATAAAAGAAACTAATCTAAAATTCAAAAAAAAAATGTGATCTACTTTATGTAAGAGAAAAGGGTGCAAGATAAAAGAGATGTAAAATATGATCAAAGTTGTAGCAAGATTTAGTTTTGTTGCAATTAGCAATTTTAGTAGGAACCTAATAACTTCAACATGTAGGATCCTTGAATAACCTGCAACAAAAACGAAAAGAGAGGGACTAATAGGGAAAATGAGGATAGAGCCATTGATTTCACACATCCATGAGAAAAAAATTTGATGATACAATTGAATCAAAATGGCATACACCACTCATTTATTGAATTATAATTTGAAGTTTCAATACAATATTACTTCAAAGAGTAGCTCTGCTATACTTGAAGACCAAAAGACCTTGAAAATGAGCCTTTGTGTCTTGTATATGCTATTATGATATATACATGAGGATGGAATATTCAAAATGCGAAAGCTTACCCATGCTAGAATGAGGGCAAGGGGCTTTTTAATTTTTTTGGCATTTATAACTATCATAACAAAGACAAATTGGTAGTAGTGTGGAGAAATCTTGTGTTAAACTATTTTATTTTTTAGTTGGTATATTTCACATCAATAGAGACAAACAACCCCTCTTCATATATTATCATATGGTATTCTATTATCATATGTTCCTATTATTTGTCTAGAAATTATGATTTGGTATTCTATTATCATATGTTCCTATTATTTATCTAGAATTTATCCAAGTTCTTGTTAGTGGTGTTTGTGATCATGTTTTGTTATCTTGATATTGTATCAAGTAGTCAAGTAAATTTATTTGTTCTTATGGTGAGTCTTATTTTTTTGAAAGGGTTCTTTATCCAAGGGTAAATGTCTTTGACTTAGACAATGTTTACAATGCAATTGATGTCTTTGATCACTATGAAGGAAGCATATGGATTGTTTCATGCATTTAAGGAGATCTTGTATGATACTAGACATATGTCATTTGAACATTTGGTATCATAAGGATACCTAGATAACTCAATATTTAAGGCTTGTTGTCGAGCATGCTAGTTCAAGTGACATCTAAATAAAGGCTATGAAGGTGATATAGAAGATAATTCATAATTGAAACATTGTAAACAAAACACATGTCTTATCAATGTGTCTTCAACATAAATATTATTTTTTGATATTTCAAAATTTGGTCGAGGCTCTAGTTGGGATTGCCAAATTGGGTAGAGCTTGTTGCTTGGATGGTTTGGAGTTTTAAGTGCAGAGATTGGTATAGTTTGTGGAGTACAAAATTTAGAGTTTGATAAATATTTTGGCTAGCTTGGTTAATTTCTTGGATGATTTAGAGTAGTGCACTGGTGTCATGGAATCTAGAATTTAGTTTTTTTTGCATTTTACCAAGTTTTGTGGTTGGTTACAAATTGTTTTTCATCAAAGTCTAGAATTTTGCTTAGTGTTTTGTTTTAGATATAAGAGTTTCTAAGTTGAGTCTCCAGTATCATTGTGTGTGATAGTAACACCTATATAATGACTGTAAGACCTTATAAATGTATGCTTGTATGTGTGTTAATGACTAAACCTTGTGGGGATAGGTTTAGTCATTTTTTGGGGGGGGTCAAAATAATTTAGATATCACATAACAACCTAACATGTCTAAATTATACTATCAGTTGAGATATGTTTTTATCAAGTAGTTGGCTATTTGAGGTATGTAATATGCTATACATTCTTGTAATATGGTAATAGGAATATATAGCTATTCTAAATATTTTATACTCTTCCATTAAAAACACATATGATAATCAAGATTAGCTTCCATGTCCAATTTATAGAAAAATGATATAATTAGTGTCTTGATGAATTCCCTTTATAATAATTTGGGAGGGGGATCCTAATTTGGTATTTTCTCAATGTAAAATTCATTATTACAATAAACACCATAAAATCTAGTGAGAGCCAGTGTACCAAATGCTTATAAGTATACACTCTAATAAGAAACAAATGTAAAAATGATAATTTAGATCATCATATGATTCACTATAAAAACCACTTTGATTTAATCCATGCCTCATTATTAGGCATCAATATATTTTTAAGTTCAAAAGACTTGTCAAAATCCATTGAATTTAGGTGTTGTACATAGTTTTGATATACTACTTCATGTCAAGAAATAAATAAGTTAGAAATAAAATTTAGGGATGTCATATACACATACAATAATTTTTGTAATTTTTTATCAAAGTTATACATTGGAATAATGCTTGTATTAATTACTTAAGTGGAGATATGTATGAAGTGATTCATGCAAAAATAAGTGAATACTAGTTTACCTTGTAGTTAGAAGGTGAGGTGTCAAGGGTGGTAGTTGTTTGTAACTGCCATCCCCAAGTTTAAATGGGACTCCCTCATTCAATTGAAGGGTACAAACACACATAAGGGAGAAGTTATGAGAAGAGACAAAGGGGACATACAATACACAAAGGAGATATGGTTGCATTGTGTATGCCAATAGGGATTGTATGCACTAGATATATTCTACACAAGAACAAATACTATAGTTGTAGAAGATGTACACATTTCACTGTACATACTAGCATTAATGCAATATTTGTTCATACTCATTCATAATCTATTATTTCCATTGTGTGTTATTTGCATGTACTCTTAATGATGATTATTGTAGCAGGTTAGATTCAATTTGTTATTTGTATTATTTTCAAGTTCTATCGCATAGGGTCATCTAGGTAATTTATAAGTTGTTCAACCTAGTGTTAAGTTATAAAAAGTAGTTGTCAATCCATATGAGGAAGTTACTAGATTGTAAAATGGATATCCCAAGCTATTAATATTGAAGGCAAGTTGTGTGGAAAAGGGTAGGCTATCTTATTCCTATATTGTATTGTATGAATATGAAAGTAAAGTAGTTCTAGGTAAGGATGTGATGTAGACCATACAATATCATCATTACAAGATTGAATATAAAATATGTCTATCCAAATTGTTCCTCCTAGGGTGGAATACCACCACCATGCTATATTTTACATCATTGGTATTTTAAGTTTGAACAAGCATCACATGAAAATTGGAGAGGTGGATGATAGATAACCTACTACAAGGACATGAGAGGTATGGAAGTGAAAAAGTGGGAGATAAACCAATATGTAAAAGTCAAATAATTGCATAATACAAAGTACAAGAAGAATGTTATAATTTTGAGCACAACGAACAAAGACTTGCATTCTGCTGATGAAAGACTACATAGAGAACAAATACTAATAGAAATTGTTGGTAAAGAGATACAGGTACTAGAAGTTGAACAAGTTTAGAATTCTCAATTGGAAGATACTTTGGTAAAAGAATGTGAGAGGTGGAAAATGTAGTTTTTAACAACTAAAGACATGCAACTAGAGGTGCAACAAGAAAATAAGGTTTAGGTTGTGGAGAGCATTTGCATAAGTTATGAATGTTGAGGTATATTACATTTTTTGGTATATGCTAATGTACCCCCATGGTACCTTAATGGTACATTTGTAAATAATATATTAGGTTTTAGTCTATATTTTAGAGTGTGATTTATATTTCCTCTTTTATGTAAGTGTCAATGTGCAAGAAATGCATTAGTGTCATGTGAAAGTGCAAAGTATAGGAAATGCACAAGTGTCATGTATGTTAGAGTGCAAGTGTAGATTGAGAGAATGTGCACAAGTTTCTTGTATATAAGAGTGCAAATATGTAATGTGAGGATGTGCACAAGTATCCTATATTAGGAGTGCATGTAGAAGTGTAAGAGTCATGTAGATATGTGCAAGTGTTGTAGAGTCAAGTGTACATCTAGTATTCAAGATACAAGTTGATAAACCAAGAGTCATGAGACTTGGAATATGGAGAGCAACAATCAAGTACTTGAAGAGTCAAATTACTATGGCTATATTATGGAGATAATGCTCCATGAGAAGGCAATGGAAATTCAATTCATATATCTTAATATTTGATTGTGATAGGAAGAAGAGTAATAAAGCTTTGTATATATTATGAGCAATTAATATTGTAAGTTTTCTTCATGCATAGTTCATGAATGATTTAGATCATTTACATTCATATTTTATTATATGAATGAATATTATTTTATTTATTATAAGCCTTTATATATTTTAATTTACTCATATTATTCTACTGATTATTATATTATTTTGACATATAATATTATGGCTAGTTTATATTGGGACCTATGTGATATTCTATGATATTTTAGGGTAGAAAGGCTTAAAAATCCAACAGCGAAGAAGGTGCAAAAGTGGAGCATGCATAAGATGAAGTAAAGTGATTGGTGACACTAGCACAAGTGTGGGGGATAGTGACTAGAGGTGTATAGGATAAGGTTCAAGCATAAATATGACCACAATAGTGTGCTTAAGAGATAAAATCCAATGCTTATATATTCGTGAAGTGTGGGAGTGCAAGGTGATGTTTTAATATTTTTTGTAAACTAATGATTGTCAAGTGAAGATGAAAAACCACTTTTGGATAATATTGCTATAGTTATGGGTAAGCATAAGTGCCCAAATTTTATGGGTCATGGGAAGGAATTCCCAAAATGACATATTAGAGCATGTAAAATGATATGCATATCCAATGGCATAGATGATGAAGGGTCATGGCTATGATTTTTTGGCCACATTACATGGAATAACAATGGTTTAGCATTGGAAATGAGGACAAACCTACACAAAATGGGATAAATTGAAGATTTAATTCAATAAATAATTAATATTTCTTTGAGATAATACAAATATACTTGGATAGATCTACTCAATGAAGAAAAATAAATATGAGAATATGAAGTCTTACAATAATTGATTCAAGGAAATTTTTAATAAAATGGAAGCGAAACAAGTAGATGAACTACAAAAATGATGGTTTTCAGATGAATTGCTATTGCAATACAATAAGAAATGAAGGTAGTTCCACCTACTACCTATCACAAAGTATTTTAAGTGCTAAATTTGGAAAGCAAAAGAAGACAGCCGTAGCAGTTGGAAGAAGCAGAATTCATGATTGAGATGATGATTCAATCAATTATTGAGATGACTTGAGCACAATAATATAGGCCATGATAAAGGACCTAGAATGTGTCATTAATAATGTGAAGGTGGAGAAGAAAAATGATATATGGTTTTCTAATTGCAAATCAAAACACACTAGTATCAACTATATGAAAAAAAGGTTCTACAATACCTATGAAGTGGGGCATGTTGTTGATTTTCCATTTAATCTCAAAAGTACAAAATACTAGATGGTGAAGATGCAGGAGATCAAGGGAGAGAAATCAACTACTTTAAAGAGTGGATAAGGAGAAACAAGTTGGAGATACAAGAATAACTGCCAAGGAATAAGGCAACCACAAGGATGAAATTTATATGTAGGAGGAGGGTTTATTGTAGTATGACTCAAATGGAAGACCAATCATTCAAATCTAAATATGTTAAAAGTGGGGAATCTTCATATGCAATGGCCAAAATGGCCTAATAGTAGGTGGTATAAATAACAATGCAATGGTGTGTCGATGTGTAGACCATGTATGAAGGTGAATTACTCAAAGAAAATAAGGACAAGCAATTCCTAAAATAGTAATCTTATTAGCATTAAGGAGACTTCATATGACCAATAGAATAAAGGAAAATACATGCTAGTTGTAACATAGGCATAGGCAAAGAAATCAAAATAGTACATAAATCTTGCTAAAAAAGGAGAAATGGTAGGAAGCACATGCTCAAATTGAAAAATAAATGGAAAATATCAACCAAGAGAGATTGCTCTTGGAGAATAAATTGAAGATCCAATCGAGAGTGAAGAGGATGTAGTAATGAACCAATTGTCTACACAAGTACTAAATAAAAGTATCAAAGTGGAAGTATCTAGTTTTCTTGATACAATATTGAAGCTATATACAATATTAGGATAAATGGTGTGAATAACAAGAGTGGAGTCGTCACGATGCCAATTGGAAGAAACACAAATAAGGAAGAATCAATACATTAACCTGACAATATTGATGATATATGTTATAAAGAAACCAATTCTAATTCATATTGAGTTGTTGAATCACAAGTTGATTCAATTAATCATTGATGAGGGCTCAAGTGTAAATGTTTTTCTTGAAAAAAATTGAAAAGACTTAGAGGAACTATTTCTATGGTCTCCCAATTTTAGAATGTATGGCATAGAGATAAAGGGATTAATGACTGCACAAAAAGTATGGGTTGCTAATAAAATATTTATCATGGACTTTGTGGTGATTATTATACAAAAACCATCCCATGATGTGTTGTTGAGATGCAGGTGGTTATGCACAACAAAGGTGAACTACAACTGGGAGGACTAGTCGAAATTCAAGAAAGGCCAACACAAGTACATGATTAGTTTGAAGAATCAATCTGTAAGTAAATAATTAGTGATACCTAATGAGTCCAAGAATTCATCATTAGAGGATAAGAATTAATGAGAACCAAACGAAGGTGTACTAGAATTGGAAGAAATCACAAAGGACGAGGAGCACTTTGACAATGGATTTCTCCATTGGAAAATAGAGGATTATGAAATTTTTTGACAATGGATTTCTCCATTAGAAAATGGAGGATTATGAATTATTCTAGCCAAAATATGTGTATTAATACAAAATAATATCAATATGAACTATTACAAAGTGTATATGAGATCGGTGAATGCAAACAAGATGAAAAGTTTACAACCAAAGTTGATGAGAAGTTAACTCTTCGATGAAATTTTGCACAGTACAATGTTGGAGATGTATTTATTGATGAAAATATAACGCATGCATTCAATGTACAAAAAATGGTAAAATAACATAGACCATACAATATTAAGGACTGGAGATGGTGCATGTAAACCTCGGTGAAAATATAATCCATTGTGGGGATGTCTAGGATCAAATCTTGAGAGCAATAAATTTCAAAATATTCATACAATATAAGGCCTTCTCATGGACATACAATGATTTTAAGGGGATTCCACATTTTTGTGTGTGCATATGATTCCATTGGTTTTGGGCACACAACCAATTCGAATAAGGCCCTATAGAATGAATCTAAAGTATGTGACATTAGTCAATGTAGAAATTGAAAGTATTTTTGATGTTGGAATTATTTTTAAGGTGACTGTGAGTGAATGGGTGTCACCAATTATGATTAGTTTAAAAAAAGAGTGATTAGATGTACATGTGTGTTGATTTCAAGAGTTTGAATTTTGTAACTATTAAGAATCATTTTTCAATTCCTTTCACTAATTAAATTTTGGAAAAGGTTGTAGGACACAATATTCATTCATTTTATGGATGGATTCTTGGGTTATATTCAAATTAGTATAGCCAAGGAGAATAAGTTAAATACTAGTTTTGTAGTAGATAGTGACATATATGCATTTAATAAAATGTCTTTTAGTTCATGTAGTGCCCTTACCACCTTTTAGAGGATAATTTTGTACATTTTTGAACAAATATTGATAGGTAAATTATAAGGATTCCTAGATTATTGGTCATTGTATGAGAGAAAGGATGGACATTTGAAAACACTAGAGGAATGCATGATATTGTGTATAAATGCAAGGTTATCCTTACACCCAAAAAAGTGTAAATTATTGGTGTTATATAGGATATTTCTTGGACATGTGTGTAAAGAGTGTTTGAAGATCGATCCCATAAAATATGAATCGTGATGAGTGTGGAAGAGCCATATGAAGCGAGTTCATTGAAGTTATTTTTGGGACATATCGAGTATTATTTGCGCTTCAATAAAAATTTTGCACAAGTCTCACACCCTCTAGATATTTTTATGTGTAATAATATTCATTTTTAATGGACAAAGTAGCATCAAAATGTATTTCAATATCTCAAGGTAAAGTTGGTTTACACTCCCATTTTGGTGTTTCTAGACTAGAAGTTTCACATCCATGTCGATGCATCCAATTTTGCAATTGTATGCATGTTGGTACAAGGAGGGCAGTATGGGTTGGATCAACCCATATACTTCTCTACTCAATTGTTGTCTTGTTTATAGAACTACAAAACTATAGAGAGATGGAATTTTGGAAATGGTGTATGCGATACAAAATTTCATACATTACCATTTCATCAATACCTTTACTTTCTATATATATCATGAGGTATTACTATATTTAATCAATAAGCCAACTATTCATGGATGAGTTAGCAAGTGTCTCATCATGTTGCAATAATTTATGTTTTGAGTGGTAGTTAGACTTGGGAAGAAGCATGTGATAGTGGATCAATTATTAAGAATTTTCTTGGGAGAGCCTATAGAAAGAGTTCCCAATGAATTTTTGGATGCTCATTTGTTTTCAATAATCTTTCTACCATCATGTTACAAGTACGTGGGTGAATACTTGTCAACAGGGAAGCTACCATAGGAGTTAATGACAAATGATAAGAAGATAATAAAAAAATTAGCACCTTTTCAATTGATAGCTATATTTCTATACAAAATCAAACTATATGGAGTGCTGCAAAGATGTGTAATGGATAAGGAAGTAAATACAATGCTAAAGGAAGTTCATTAAGGGATGGTAGAAGGGTATACGGGAGTAGATACAACTAGGAGGATGGTGCTTCTAGCAAATCTATGATGACCTACCCTTTATTGTGATGTGAATGAGTTTGTGACCACATGTGATACATGCCAGAGAGCTTGGAAGCTGCTAAAATGAGAGTTCATGGCATTACCTATCATAGTCACAAAATGGTTTAGGTGATGAAGCTACTAGGAAGGAGGAGCAAGCCAAGCTATCAAAATATCACAATATTTTGGCTTGTGAAGAGGTATACTGTAGATAGAAATCAAGGGCTTTATGGATAAATTATGGTTACTTGAACTCAATTTTTTTTCATGTCACAACATTGAGGAACATAAGTAATAACAAGATCAGAGAGTTGACCAAAGCTGATGGATCCAAAACCCAGGATATGATTGAGATCAAAGAGGAAGTAATTGCTTATTTTAGCTCCCTTCTCAGAGATGAATCCTAGTGTATAGAGAAATCTAAGGACACTCTCCTCCAGTTCATTCCTAGCATGATTTATGAGGCCATGAATAGTAAGCTTCTTGCTCCATTCACCGATGAAGAAATCAGAAATGCTTTTTTTAGTATGGAACCTGAGAAGGCCCTTGGCCCTGATGGGTTCCCTCCTCGGTTCTTCCAATTTTTTTAGGATATTTTGAGAGAGGATGTCATTTCCGCTATCCAAGAGTTTTAGGATTCAAAACATATCCCGACAGGGTTTAAGTACACTTTTATTTTCCTAATTTCGAAGGGCCCATATTCGAAGACAATGGCAGATTTCAGACTGGTTAGTTTATGTAACGTATCCTACAAGATCTTAACCAAAGCCATGGCTAACATAATGAAAGAAATATTGCCCCTCATTATTGACCCTAGTCAGGGAAGCTTTGTTCAAGGGAGATCAATTCTGGATGGTGCAATCACTTCCCATGAAGCTCTACACTCTGTAAAGCAAACCAAGAAGGAGGCCTTTGCTCTAAAGCTTGATATGAATAAAGCTTTTGACCGCATTAACTGGTAGTTCTTGATGACTGTCCTTCTGAAGTTTTGCTTTCATCCTCAGTGGGTCAGGATGATAAAAGAATGTATATCTGAACCTTGGTTCTCAGTTTTGGTTAATGGCACGACAGTTAGGTATTTCCAGAGTCATAGGGGGATTAGAAAAGGATATATGATTAGCCCAATGCTATTCATTTTAGTAGCAGAGGCATTAGGTAGAACCATAAAATATGCTTGTATTGCTGGATTAATCTCAGGGATTAAAGCCACATCTCTCACCAACCCAGTTTCTCACCAATAATTTGTTGATGACACTTTGTTGTTGACTCACTCATCAGTGGTTGAAGCCAGAAGAATTAAGCACATACTCCAAATCTACGAGGATGCGATGGGTCAGAAGGTAAATTTCAACAAGAGTAAGCTTTACTTCCTCAACACGCCAATCCAGAGACAAGCCAAAATAGCTACGATTTTGGGATGTTCGATAGCGACTTTTCCTACATCTTATTTAGGCCTTCCCCTTTTCTATGGTTCTCCGAGAGAGTCGATGTGGGATAGAGTGGTTGAAAGAATTCAAAATAAATTGGCTGGTTGGAAAGGTCATCTCTTATCTCAGGCCGGGAAGCTTACTCTCACTAAGGCATCCTTATAGAGCATCCTAATTTATTTTCTTTCTATGTTTAAGGCCCCAACCAAATTTTACCAAAAAATTGAACAACCTCAAAATAATTTTCTTTGGTCTAGGTCAGAGGAAAAAAAGAGGTTCCACCTTGTGGGCTGGGGCAAGGTTTTCAAGCCGAAATAAAATGGGGGGCTAGGACTAAGAAGAGTTGCTCACCTAACCACTGCCTTGCTCGCCAAACAAGCTTGGCATATTATCAACAATGAGGAGAATGAGTGGACTGCCATAATTAAAATAAAATATCTTCAAGATACTAATTTCCTAAATGATTCGGTGCACGGTGGAGGATCGACGTTCTAGAAAGCAATCTTAACAAGTAGAGAGGTATTAAAGAAATGCCTAAGATGGGTTCTTGGTAACGGGAAGAAGATCAAGTTATGGGATGACAAGTGGGCCAAGGATGAAGCTTTATCTTAGTTTCTTACCCTGGCAAGGATCAAAAGAATCACAGAGGATCTCATAGGAAGGAAAGTGGATGATTTCATAAGACAAGAAAGAGGTAGGCTTATTTGGAAATAGATAAGGATTCAAGGATTTGAAGCTGAATCAGAAGAACTCCAAAGCATCCTACATCAACAATTCATTTCCATGAGACCTAAGCAGGATCATGTAATATGGGTAGCTATCGAAAATGGGTAGTTCTCATTCAAATCTGCATATATGCTAATGTTAGATACCGAGGACACCACACTTCAGCTCAATTGGTGTGGGTCAAAAACCTTATTCCTAAAGTTGCTATGTTCTCATGGTTGGTGATCCAAGGCAGGATTCTAATGATTGATAACTTGTTAAGGAAAGATATGATAATTGTTAATTGATGTTCTTTGTGCAGGGGTAATTGAGAGTCCACCCACCATATTTTCCTTGAATTTTTAGTCTCTTTGAGTGTCCTCAATGGGTTGTTTCAAGCCTTTAGCATTTGTTGGGTCAGACCGGCTACCATCTTTGACCTCTTCCAACAATTGCCAAATCCCTTTGTTTGCCTTAGGATGAGGTCTTTTTGGAAGATTTGTCTCCATCATTTTCTTTGGTAGGTGTGGCTAGAAAGAAACCTTAGAGCTTTCCATGAGTCGAGCCATGATGTCACCTCCATTACCAATAAGATTCATACCTTCGCCCATGAAAACATTAGCCTTATACCTTATGAGGATCGAAATCCTTCCCCCTGGGAGATGCGGATCGCTCAATCCTTAAATATTACTCTGGGTGAGAAACCTATTTCTATCAAGGTCAATCCCAGATTAGATGTCAAGTGGAAATCACCATCGGTAGGTTGGTTCAAGCTCAAATTTGATGGGGCCTCTAAAGGTAACCCTGGAAATGCAAGGGCTGGAGGAGCAGTGAGAGATCATCAAGGCAAGTTGGTGATGGCCTTCTCTGAACAGCTGGGAACTAGGACTAACAATGAGGCGAAAGCAAGAGCATTATGGAGGGGTCTTCAGTTGGCTCAGGAAATTGAAGGTAAACTAATTATCGAAGGAGATTCGATGCAGGTCATAAACCTTCTTAGCAATGGGAAAAATCCTCCATGGTGGATTAAGACTATCATCGAAGAGGCTAGGATCCTTTATCATTCCAGGAACGATCGGAAGGCCCAACACATTTTTAGGGAAGCAAATAAAATAGATGATATCTTGGCCAATTTAGGGGTGGAAGTCGTTGGGTTGGTCACTTGGGAACATGGGGTCCCAAGTGAAGTGGATAAAATAATTCAAAATGATCACCAATGATGGTGAAGTTGTGGGGATCGGAAAAAGGGAGAGCAGTTTCAATGTGGTTTTGTTAGGATTGCTTCGGTCCTTATTGTGACGTCTTTAGATTTCTTTGCAATAGGGGAAGGATCCAGGTGGCTTTGTGGATTTATGTTAGGTGGCTTTGTGATTTCATGACTTGTTCGAGTTTCAAGAAAAGCAATTTTTAGTAAGAAAGGAAAAGTGTAGTAATTTCATGACAGGTTGAGCAAGAAAGAAAAAGTGTCACAATATCACAACATGTTGAGCAAGAAGGAAAAAGGGTCACGATATCATGACATGTTGATGCAAGAGCATCCAGTAGCACCTGATGCAGAAGCATCCAATGGCAGGAGGGCCACTTCGAAAAATTTGGCTAAGGAAGAAGAAGAAGAAGCAGAAGTTGGAAGTGGTAGCGAAATCATGACGTCGTGATTTTACGACGTCGTGAAATCACAACGTCGAAGTGAGGCCAGGACAGAAGTTGTCAGCAGTAGTGAAATCGTGACGTCGCAATTTCATGATGTCACAAAATTGCGATGTCAAAGGGAGGCCAGGACAGAAGTTGGCAGGAGTAGCAAAATCGTGACGTCATGATTTTGTGATGTCATAAAATTGTGACGTCGAAGTGAGGTCAGGGTGAAAGTTGAAAGTGGTGACGAAATCGTGACATCGCGATTTCACGACATCGCAAATTTGCGACGTCAGAGGGAGACCAAGGTGGAGGGCAGAAGTTTGTCGCAATATCGCGATGTCGCGATGTCGCAACATAAAAAGAAAATGCAAGGCAGGAAGGCGGATGGGTCGTGATATCGCGATGTTGCGATATCGTGACATCATGAAATTGTGACAGCAGAGCGGAGGCAAGGCGTGAAGTAAAGAATGTCACAATTTCATGACATGTCACGAAATTGCGATCAAGGCAGAGAAGCAGAGGCATTCGAAGGAAGGTTTCGTGATATCACCACACCAAAAGCAAGAAGGGCAGCAATGAAAGAAAATGTCATGATATCGTGACATGTCATGATATCATGACCAAAAGAGAAGGAGGTGCAGGAAAGCCAAAATGTCATGATATCACGACATGTCGCGATATCGTGACAGAAAGAGAAGAAGGCGAGGAAGGAGAAGGTGATGGTGCAAAACAGTGACAGGTGGTATTTTCAAAGGTTGTTACGGATGACACATGGCACAAGGTGCAGTAAAGGTAGACGAATACCAAAAGCACAGGAAACAAAGAAGATGGGTCGCGCAGAGTATTCTAACGGAAGCGACGGTGACAGGGCCATGCGGAGTGGAGCCATAAATCGGGTTGGTGTCCCAATTTTCACGAGGGATGTTTCAGAGGGACGGGGCCTCTATAAAAACCCAAGTATCCTTTAAATGC
This sequence comes from Wollemia nobilis, assembly GCA_028583015.1. Classification (NCBI taxonomy): domain Eukaryota; kingdom Viridiplantae; phylum Streptophyta; class Pinopsida; order Araucariales; family Araucariaceae; genus Wollemia; species Wollemia nobilis. The sequence goes on from JAQPPZ010003222.1 coordinate 5,227,316, forward strand.
ATGCTTGGATGGCGGATCGGGGCAGTTGCCATTTATGGGAAGAAATTGAAGACTCGGCCGTAGGAAGCCGATTTTGCAGGTTTTTGATGATGTGTTCTTTCGGAGGGTCATTAATGGCTCAGAGGGTCGGGGCCTCTATAAAAATCCAAGCTTTGTAATAGAAGGGTGTGGATCAGAGATTGCACGCAAAAGTGTGAGTGTGAGAAGACCAAGCCGAGCACTGGTCATTGTAAAGCCTGCGGCCTGTTTCTTTATGTAATTTCTAGATTTATAGAAGGAAAATTTGGGAATCGCGTGAGTGTGTTTGCATGTGGTTTTCCTGTCCCCCATCACATGTTGAGCAATAAAGGAAGAGTTTCATGATTTCATGACATGTAGAGCAATAAAGGAAAAGTGTCATGATGCTACGACATGCTAGAAAGAGTGTCACGATATCGCGACATGCTGAGAAAGAAGGAAAAAGAGTCATGATTTATATCGCGACATGCTGAGCAAGAAGGAAAAAGAGTCATGATTTCACGACATGTCGTGTTGTCACGATCAAAAGAGAAGAGAAAAATCAAGAGGGAAAAAGTGTTGCGATATCGTGACATGAATGAAAGAGTGCCGCAATGTTGATCCATGTTGAGCAAGAAGGAAAAAGTGTCACTTTTTGGTGATATGTTGAGCATGAAGGAAGAATTGTCGTGATATCATGACATGTCGCATTCTCGTGACCAAAAAATAAGAGAAAGAGTAAGTGGGAAAATGTGTCGCGATATTGCGACATGCCATTTTTTTGCGACTAAAAGAAAAGAGAAAGAGCAAGAAGGAAAAAGTGTTGCGATATCGTGACATGTCACGTTGCCGTGATCAAAAGAGAAGAGAAAAATCAAGAGGGAAAAAGTGTCATGATATTGCGACATGATGAGCAAGAATGAAAGAGTGTCACGATATTGCGACATGTTGAGAAAGAAGGAAAATGTGTCACTTTTTGGCAATATGTTGAGCATGAAGGAAGAAGTGTCGTGATATCGTGACATGTCGCATTTTCGTGACCAAAAAATAAGAGAAAGAGCAAGTGGTAAAGAGTGTCACGATATCGCGACATGTCGTTGTTTCATGACTAAAAGAGAAGAGAAAAAACAAGAAAGAAAAAGTGTCACGATTTCATGACATGTCGTCTTTTCATGACCAAAATAGAAGACTAAGAGCAAGAAGGAAAAATGGCTTGATATTGCGACACATCGCATTCTTGCGACCAAAAAAGAAGTGAAAGATGAGGAAGGAAAAAGTGTCACAATGTCACGACATGTTGAGCATGAAAGAAAGAGTTTCGCGATATCGCGACATGGAAAAAGTGTCGCAATATTGCGACATGTCACATTTTCGCAACCAAAATAAAAGAGAGAACAAGAAAGGAAAAGTGTCACGATATCGTGACATGTTAAGCAAGAAATAAAGAGTGTCGTGATATCATGACATGGTGAGCAAGAAGGATTTAGTGTCACTTTCTGGCGATGTGTTAGCTTGAATAAAAAAGGGTCATGATTTTGTGACATGTTAGATTTTCGCATCCAAAAGAGAAGAGAAAGAGCAAGAAGGAAAAAGTGTCACGATATCGCGACATGTCGGTTTATCATGACCAAAAGAGAAGAGAAAGAGCAAGATGGAAAAAGTGTCACGATTTTGCGACATGTCATCTTTTTGTGACCAAAAGAGAAGAGAAAGAGCGAGAAGGAAAAGTGCCATGATATCGCTACATGTCGCATTCTCGTGACCAAAAGAGAAGAAAAAGAGGAGGAAAGAAAAAGTGTCATGATTTCGTGACATGTTCAGAATGAAAGAAAGGGTGTAGTGATATCGCGACATGTCATTTTTTTGTGACCAAAAGTGAAGAGAATAAGCAAGAGGGAAAAAGTGTCATGATATCGTGACATGTCAAATTTTCATGACCAAAAGAGAAGAGAAAGAGCGAGAAGGAAAAGTGTCATGATTTCGCGACATGTCACTTTTTCGCGAACAAAAGAGAAAAGAAAGAGGAGGAAGGAAAAGTGTCACGATTTTGCGACATGTTCAAAATGAAAGAAAGGGTGTAGCGATATCGTGACATGTCGCTTTTTCATGACCAAAAGTGAAGAGAATAAGCAAGAGGGAAAAAGTGTCATGATTTCGTGACATGTCGTATTTTCATGACCAAAAGAGAAGAGAAAGAGCAGGAAGGAAAAGTGTCACGATCTCACGACATGTCACTTTTTCGTGACCAAAAGAGAAAAGAAAGAGGAGGAAGGAAAAGTGTCACGATATCGCGACATGTCGCAGTTTCGTGACCAAAAGAGAAGAGAAAGTGTTAGGAGGTGAAATTGTCGACTGCCTGTGTTCTAAGGTGTGTGTAATCTTTTGTAAGTGTGTTGCTCTTTGTTGGCTGTGTGGCCCTAGTAGGGGGCTAAGGACAGACTATCCCTATTGAGGTCTTGTTTCGTTTAAAGTGCTATTTTTGTAATAGGTTTTGGGTCAACCTGTAAAACCCGGTTGTAATGAATTTGTACCTTAATTACCAAAAAAATTATAGTCACAAAAGTTGTTTGAAATATGGGGTTTCAATTTTTTTGGGATATTTAAGAATAACAAAATATAATGTAGATACATTATGACATCAATATAATAGTTGGAAAAGTGAGTCGAGGTAAGATCCTTGATTGATAATTCTGCAAAGAGTACTACACATTTCTTGTATGAGCAAGTGACCACAAGATTCAACATACCTCTTCAGTTGACAAGTGATCATGGGGGACAATTTGTCAGTGAAATGATTCATAATATAACCACAAAATTTAAGATCTTGCATTTGTTTTCTAGTCTGTATTACCCAAGAGAAAATGGTAAGAAAAATAAATGAATTAGGACTTAACTTCAATAATACATAAGATTTGTGCAATTGAATATGTTGAGTGGGAGGAGAACTGGCCAATAGTTTATGGATGTACAAAACTACATTCAAGACAATGATGTACCACACTCTCTTTCAACTAATGTATGGTCAAGAAGTAGTAGTTCCAGTGGAAAGTATTATAAAAATTAGATAAATTGTAAAACGTAGTAGCATATGTCAATTAGGATTGCCATTAACTCTTTTGGAAGAAGTACACTTGTTTGGGGTCTCCCACCTTCTGTTTGTAGACAACCATTAATTTTGGTATAAGAGGATATTTTTTGCTACCATGATATTCCTCATAGATATTGTAGATGGTGGTCTTATCCAAGGAACACTCATGGGTTAAGTGTCTTTTGGTACACCAAGAACAAAAACGTGCTAGGGTTTCCATTGTATTTTTTGTTTATATAAGATATCTAGTTGTATTGATAAAGAACTTAAGATATTTGTCTTGAGGTCCTCAAGCAAATTTTCAATTTTTGCTTTGGTAATTCTTCCTATAATTCTTATTGATTGGGCTCCTGATTTCTAGCCCTTCAATCTCTTCATTTGTGAGTAGTTCATACACAACCTCACAGATCTAAAAATTCAATTAGGATACATCTAATCCTCCCATAAAATTTAGTGCCTCTAAACATTCATCTCAGGACCCTCTAAAAAATATAATATTTAGTGATTATGAGTCAAGCTTACATTTGGTTGCTTTTTAGAGGCTAAATTGATTTATCTCCACATAATCCTCCAATAGTTCATCTTGTAGTTGCATCACTCAAAATATCTCATCTCAGGTGTTGGTATACCTACAATAATCTTGATATTTTTTTAGAGAATCCCTTCCTCTTTGTTCCTATACATCCCATAAGTCTATGGAGTCCAATATAGGTCGGTGTAGTTTTATAGAGGTTTATTACCGATTGAGGGTACTATTTCAATGTCTAAGTGGGTTTCTTCTTCCTATATTAGGTGTGGGATGAATGTTCCTTCTCAGCTAATTCCCCCTAGGGCAACACTATGTGCTGCTATGAAAAATTATTATGCAGTAAGGAGTTGTTCATCGGGTATTTATACTATAGAATATTTGATGGCAATCCGAGATTCACACAACAAACTTGAAATTATTCTTCTATAAATTGCTTAACACAGTCTTACAATATCGTCTCCAGGCATAGTTCTTTTCCCCACTCAATCTCAAACTCACCATCCCTTCCCTTACAATTTTTCAAGTTTTTATCAAGGTCTTGACCCTCTAGGCAATTAATGCCCCCACCCGATCGAATACATGAAATTAAATAAGAAATTCTGCTCCTTTGTCAAGTTTTTGAATTTCCTTTCTTCAATGGGCAACTGCCCTGATCCGCTATGGAAGCTTACATTAAATACGTCCCCTTGCCCTTAAATCGTCGTTTTGGTCAGACTGTTCCTCTGCACCACTGTCTCATTTAAAATGCCCATGGCCTATAGCTGTCACCTTGTCAAAACATTCATCTACCACCACTGTCTCTTTTCTCATGCGCGTGGCCTGTCCACATGTCCAATTTTAATTTCTCTTCAACCGACCGTGAAATCGCAACATGTCGCGATATCATGACAAAACTGTCGCCTTGCCTTCATCTGCAAATAACGTCACGAAATCATGACCAAAATGCCCCCACACCTTAGTTAACAAATAACATCGCGATATCGCGATGTCGCGATATCGCGACATCGCGACATCGTGATGAAAATGCCTCCATGCCTTAGTCCGCAAAAATGTCGTGACATCGCGATGTCGTGATATCGTGATGTCGTGATTTCATGATGAAAAACCTCCTTTGTGCCTCAGCTACAAAAACGTCGCGACATCGCGACGTCGCGATATCACGACATTGCAATATCGTGACGAAAAACCCCTCCATGCCTTAGCTCCCAAAAATGTTGAAGAACCTCCTCTGTGCCTCAGCTGCAAATATGTTGCGATATCACGACGTCATGATATCGTGACATCACGATATCGCTACAAAAAACCTCCTCCGTGCCTCAGCTAGAAAAACGTTGCGATATCGCGACGTCGCGATATCGCGATGAAAAACCCCTCCATGCCTTAGCTCCCAAAAATGTCGCGATATCGCGACGTTGCGATATCGCGACGTCGTGATATCGCGACGAAACTTCCATCTTGTATTTCAAAACTTCTGCCTTGGGAAAGAAATATTTAAACAAAATACAAAGTTCTTAGAAGAAAATTTTGGAGGATGCAAGATTGCTCTATTCTTCGAATGCTCCTGCATCAGACACCCGGGGTAAATTAAGAAGTGATCCTCACTTCTGCTCGGTTAGGGGAAGACCCAGGCGGTCAACCTCTGTCTTTGACAACCAAGTTGCATCTTCTATAGGTCTGCCCTTCCACTTTATCAAATATTCAAAATACTATTTGTTCCTGGTGCTTCTGCCTTCACGAGCATCTGATATTTCCTCGACCTCGTCTGTGGTTAGAGTAGATGCTGGAATTTTCCATAACTCTGTACTTGGTGCCTCTGTACTATCTTCTTCATGGTATTCCACTAAATCTGAAATATTAAAAACAGGTGAAATGTCAAGCCAACTTGGCAATTCCACTTCATACGCATTGCCCGACTCCCATTTTTCCAGTATTCTGCATGGCCCAAACTTCTTCATCTTTAATTTTTTATAAGTTCTGGAAGGAAATATTTCCTTCCTAAGATGGACCATGACTTCATATCCTACTTCAAACTCTTTGAACCATCGCTTCTGTTCTGCTCTTGTCTTATATTGGGTATTCATTTTTATAATTTGTTTCCTTACTTCTTCATGCAGACTTTTCATATGTTCCGCAAATTCTTCTGCCTCGGCACTGCACTTTTCTCTCTTATCCAACTTTCTCAGTTCAAACACATTTCTCGGGCTATTTCCATATATTATCTAGAATGGAGATTTATTTGTGCTCTTATTGACTAAATTGTTATATGCAAATTCCGCCTGCGGTAAAACTAAATCCCATCCCGTGGGTTTATCTGCTATCAAGCATCTCAGTAAATTACCCAGGCTTCTATTTACCACCTTTGTCTATCCATCAGTCTATGGGTGGTATGCTGAACTGAATTTTAGATCTATCTTCAACTTCTTCCACAAAGTTCTCCAGAAATACCCAACAAATTTTGTATCTCTGTCAGAAACAATGCTCTTCGGTAGACCATGAAGTCATACCACTTCCTTGAAAAATAACCCTACAATGTGAACCGCATCACTTGTTTTCTGGCATGGAATAAAGTGTGCCATCTTGGAAAATCTGTCAACTACTACAAATACAGAGTCATTTCCCCTCTGTGTTCTTGGAAATCCGAGGACGAAGTCCATGCTGACGTCCTCCCATGGCCGCTCAGGTACTAGTAACGACTGATACAATCCTATGTTCTATCTTCTACCCTTTGCCATCTAGCATATTCTACAACTCTGTACAAACTTTTTCACATCTTGCTATAGTTGCGGCCAATAGTAATTTTCACTCACCAGGGCAATTGTCTTATCTCGGCCAAAATGTCCGGCTAGTCCTCCGCTGTGTTTCTCATTAACTAAGTTTTACCGCATGGAACTCCTTGGAATGCATAATTCACTGCCCCTGAACAACATTCCATCTTGGATTAGAAAATCCAACCATTTTGTCCTATCCACAGTAACAGGTGTCAAGCAAGCCATCCAGGCTTCTGCAAAATTCGGATCTTCAGGGTACAAACCCTTCAGTTCTTCAAATCCCACTACTTCCACTATCATTTTAATCAGTAAATTCTGCCTTCTACTTAAGGCATCTGCAACTCTGTTTGATTTCTCGCTTCTGTGCTTCAGCACAAAGGTATAGCTTTGGAGGAACTCAACCCACTTCAAGTGCCTTTGATTCAGTTTTGTTTAGCTGTTAATGTACTGTAATGGCTGATGATCAGTGAATAGAACAAACTCTTTTGGCAACAAATAATGCCTCCACTTCTTTAGAGCTTGAACTATAGCATAAAATTATTGGTCATAAACTGAATACTTTTTTTTAGCATCATTTACCTTCTCACTAAAATAGGCAACAGGCCTGCCTTCCTAACTCAGTATAGCCCCTATTGCACTGCCACTGGCATCACAGTCTACCTAAAATACTTTGTTAAAGTCTGGAAGTGCCAAAATAGGATGTTCTGTGACCTTTTTCTTTAGTGCATCAAAGCTCCTTTTAGCCCCTAAGGTCCACTTGAATTCTTTCTTATCCCCTCTCATTGTTTCTGTGAGGGGTGCACAAATGCTACTGAAATTTTTAATGAATTTTTTGTAAAAGCTGGCTAGACCATGAAATGATCTTACCTCTATTGTGCTTCTCGGAGTAGGCCATTCCATGATGGCTCTCACCTTCTCTGGGTCCATTTTTAGACCTTCTACTGAGATTACAAATCCCAGGTACACTAAATCCTTCTTTACAAAATTACACTTTTTTAGATTTATTAATAACTGCTCCTCCCACAGCTTCTCAAAAACCCTTTTGATATGCATCAGGTGTTCATCCAGGGTTCTGCTAAATATTAATATGTCATCTAAATAGACTATGACAAATTTTCCTAAAAACTCTTTTAGTACCTCATTCATCAGTCGCATGAAGGTACTTGATGCATTGGATAGCCCAAAGGGCATGACCAGCCACTCATACAAGCCCTCTTTGGTATTGAAGGTTGTCTTCCACTCATCTCCCTCTCTGATACAGATCTGATGGTAACCACTTTTGAGATCAATATTGGTGAAGTACTTGGATCCACTTAAACAATCCATTATGTCATCCATTCTTGGCAATGGAAATCTATATTTTATTGTGATCTTGTTGATGACTCATGAATCTATACACATTCTCCATTCTCCATATTTCTTTGGCGCCAGCACTATGGGTACTGCACATGGGCTCAAACTTTCCTGAATCAATCCCTTCTTCAGAAACTCTTATACCTGCCTGTTTAACTCCTCAGTCTCTACAGGCATCATTATGTGTGCATCTTTATTTGGCAAGCTCGATCCTAGCCCCAAATCTATATGGAGGCTTATTTTCCTTACTAGGGGTAAACCCTCAGGCACATTATCAAACACAATATTTGGAAATTCCTCCAACAGATCTAGGACTTTTGCTGGGGTATCTTGGCATTATTTCTCCCTAAATCTAGGAATTATTGCATAACATAAGTGTTCATGCTTCAAACCATCCAAAAATTTTCTCCCTTCAACTAAACAGATTCTGGAGATGTTAAACACCTTTTCATCCGCCTCCTTTATGGGCTTCAGCTTATGGCGCACACCATTCTTTGTCAATGAGTAGGTGTTGGCAAGGTCGTCATGCACTGCACTCCGATCGAACTACCAGGGCCTTCCCAGCAACATATGGCAAGCATCCATAGGCAGGATATTGCACAGGACCTCATCACAATAATTGCCAATATTAAATTTAACTGAGCACTGCTCACTGACCAAAGCCCTATGGTCCTTCTATAACCATGCGACCCGATATGGATGCGGGTGCTTCTTCCTCTCTAAATGTAACTTGGTAACCATTTCTTCTGAAACCAGGTTATCCGTGCTACCATTATCAATAATAATATTGCAAATCTTGCCTATGCATTTACACCTTGTGCGGAATAAACTTATTCTCTGATCTGTGTCCTCCTCATTCAATAGGACTCTCCTTACGATCATTGCTTCCCCTCTCTCCGCTTCTTCAGAATGTTCAGATCCAGCATCTTCCTCTGCCATAGTAGCTCTGGCTGGAACCTCAGGCCTCTTGTTCGTCCTTTCTCAGTGTTGTGGACACTCGAATGCTCGATGTCCTTCTTCACCATAGTGGAAACATGTCCCACAAAATACTCATCTTCCAAACCCTCGTCCAGATCCACCTCGTCCTCTTGGGTAGCTGTTCTGATCACGGGGCTGATAAACATCCTCTTCCCTTTAATCCTGGTTACTACTGGCTTCACCACTCTTCTACAAATATTTATATTTTTCTCCACTGGTTCTCCCACCAGTTCTTCCACCATGACCCCTTCCTCTTTGCTTGCCTTCAAATCGCCTATTCAATTTTTCTTCCACATTTAAGGCAAACTGGTAAGCATCCTCAATGGTGCTTACCCGAACTAGGCTCAGCTCTTCCTAGATGAGTCTCAAACTATTGATATAATAGGCTACCTTCTCTTTGTTTGCCTCTAAATGTCCAGTTCTAATAGAGATCTTATAAAACTCCTCGATGTATTCTTGGACAGTTTTGTTTGTCTGTCTCAAACTCTGCATTTTCCTTAGTAGATCCAACTCGTAATCTGCTGGAATAAATTATCTTTTCAGCTTTTCCACCATTCTATCCCATCTTGTTATTCTCTCCTTCCCTCTTCTATTCCTTTCTAGCTGTATTCCCCTCCCCCAAATGCTGGCATGACCCTTCAACTTGGTCTTAGCAAATCTGACCTGATTAGGGTCTTCAACCTCCTCATATTCAAAATATTCTTCTAGGTCATTTATCCAGTCAATCAGCTCTTTTAAAATTTAGGTTTCCAGAATATGTAGAAAACTCCATTTTTGGTTGCTTTCCAATCTGATAGATGGCTTTGTACAACCTGGCTTGTGCAGGATCCACAGCCTCTTCTTCTTCCTCAGACTGGTCTTCTTCTTCATCAACTTCGTCTTCACTTCCCTCATCCCTTTCGGGCTCGTGACTTCTGCATAGCTCTTCTTTCAGGGCTTGAACTTGCCTCTGCAAAGCTCAGAAGTCTTCTGCTGGCACCACATTTCTTACTCCACCACGGTTTCTTCATGGAGGCATCCTATTTTTTTTTTTTTTAAATCCTTCCACAGATCCTAGTGTAACTGCCTCTCTTCTGGCGATCTGTTACACGCTCAGGAGCTCCCGCTCTGATACCACTTGATGGCAAGCCGAGATTCACACAACAAACTTGAAATTATTTTTCTATAAATTGCTTAACATAGTCTTACAATATTGTCTCCAGGCATAGTTATTTTCCCCACTCAATCTCAAACTCACCATTGCTTCCCTTACAATTTTCTGAGTTTTTATCGAGGTCTCGAACCTCTAGGCAATTAATGCCCCCACCCGATCGATTACATGAGATAAAATAAGAAAGTCCGCTCCTCTTTCAAGTTTTTGAATTTCCTTCCTTCAATGGGTAACTACCCCGATCCGCTATGGAAGCTTACATTAAAGACGCCCCCTTGCCCTGCAATCGTCATTTTGGTCAGACTGTTCCTTTGCACCACTGTCTCATTTAAAATGCCCATGGCCTAGAGCTGTCACCTTTTCAGAACATTCATCTACCATCGTTGTCTCTTTTCCCCCACGCACGGCCTGTCCACGTGTTCAATTTTAATTTATCTTCAACCGGCCATGAAATCGTGACATGTCGTGATATCGTGACATGTCGTGATATCATGACATGTCGCAATATCGCATCCAAACTGTCACCTTGCCTTCGTCTGCAAATAACATCATGAAATCTCAACCAAAATGCCCTCGCGCCTTAGTTCACAAATAACATCGCGATATCACGACGTCGCGATATCGCGACGTTGCGACATCGTGACAAAAATGCCTCCGTGCCTTAGTACACAAAAACGTCGTGACATCACGATATCACGATGAAAAACCTCCTCTGTGCCTCAACTGCAAAAACGTCACGACATCGCGACGTCGCGATATCACGACGTTGCGATATCACGATGAAAAACCCCTCCATGCCTTAGCTCCAAAAAACGTCGAAGAACCTCCTCCGTGCCTCAGCTGCAAAAACGTCACGATATCGCGACGTCGCGATATCGCGACGAAAAACCTCCTCTATGCCTCAGCTACAAAAATGTCGTGATATCGCGACGTCGCGATATCACGACAAAAAACCCCTCCATGCCTTAGCTCCCAAAAACGTCGCGATATCGCGACGAAACTTCCCTCTTGTATTTCAAAACTTCTGCCTTGGGAAAGAAAGATTTAAACAAAATACAAAGTGCTTAGAAAAAATTTTGGAGGATGCAAGATTGCTCTATTCTCCGGATGCTCCTGCATCAATATTGTTTTGAAATGGAAATTTTACTAGTGTTAGTAATTAGTACTTCAACCAATATTTCTCCCTCAATGAATATCTCATGTGTCTTAGCTTCATCTATAACCAAATTTGAAAATTGTGTAAGAAATCTCCCTCGATTCATGCATCCTAAGGTTTTATTATGAAAAACAAAAGGAAAAAGTTTCTACTTTCAACATTTGTATCCTTGACCTTGGAAATGCATTGTCACCATCCATAACAATAGTGCCAAAAATGACAGTCAATCATCAATGCATGGTTGTAATATTTTACATGGTATTGACAAAATATATGCACACATACCCAAGGATGTCATGGTTTGCTTCTAGGTAGTCAAGTAACATAATAAGGTGTTTGATGGATCAATTTATCTCTCTATTTTTGTGGGAAATATAAGGTTGCATCATAAAGTAATATAATTTAATTTTTGGAATTGAAATAGAGGAAATATAGATTACATTGAAAAGAAAACTAAGTACTTGCAAATATGAAAATTACACTGGAAAGGAAAACTAACTACTATTTGAAGCCACCACTACAAAAAGTAAAACTTGCTAGAAATATAAATTGTAGATTCAATCAACATTTAAGCCTATTGTTATATAAATAAAACTAAACTATGTTTTCTGAAATGAACAAACATGAATAGAAATTGAAATACACTTACAAAAATAAAATAAATTGGGACTAAAACTGCATTACACTTACTAGGAAAGAAACTAGTTTGTGCTTGTAGGAATGAAAATTAGATTTATGCTTGTAGAAGAGAAAACTAAATTACATTTGCGGTAGAATAAAACCCAATAAAAAACTTCATACAATAAAAATTGATATTCTTTTAATACATTGAGAACATACAAAAGCAAAAATATATTTTAAAAGGAGGGTAATATATTTAGGGAAATACATTAATAAAGTAAAATATCATTAGATCATATATTCAATATTCAAAAGTGGATAAGTGCATAGACCCATAGATACCAACTTGCAAATTTAAATTGGTTATATAGGATTTAAATGGGGCTCACTTGTATTATATATTATTTAATTGGATATTTATCACTTGTGATTTATGATTTGCTTTTAAAAATTATTTACTATGTTGCTTCCATGGATGGAATAAGAAACATTATTGAAGAGGTAAAACGATGTGTCCCCTTATTTTTAACTATTTTAAATATTTATTATCTTTGGATGAATTTTGAGTTAAAGTATTACATATTCAAACTAAATGTACCCTTATTTCCAACTAAGATATTGATCTATAATTTCATTTTTGTTTGTATTGCTCCCTTCCAGCAATGGTACTGATGAGGCCTAGAAATGCCTCATTATTACACTATGGTTGACATATAAAAACTGCCATAATATTAAATATGACAAAGTTAAAGTGCCAAATAGTGATTAGAATATGTTATTTGTTACATGTTTGCATGATTTTATGTTTGGAACATTATACCTTTGTTTTGACTGTTTTCAACATTTCATGCATTGTTTCATTTGATTAGGTAGTAAATAAAACATGTATTGCAATTACATTCTGATGGCATGAATAGATTCCTCTCATCAATAACTATAAATTTGCTCTTTGAATCAAGTTAATCCGAGTTGTAGATAAAAATTTATGAAGGTTACATCGTTATTGCACTCATTTTTCATTCCTACACTCATTGTTCATGCCTTAAGTCTTTTCTGGAGTTGTTAATAGGTGCAAATCTGCGTTAAAGGGAACATTGGTGGATCTACTAGGAATTATCCAAAGTGAGTTAAGGTACCAAATTCATACCAATGGTACCTCATAATATAAAGAAAACATGACCCAAATTTGAAGGCATATGGACAAGTAGCCTGGAAGTTATGGGGCCTGCAAAATGGTAGTTTCACACTTTTTGACAGGTGGAAATGCTGGTAAAACTCTGTGTTAAAGTCCAACTTGACAACGTTGTAGGGACTAATTCCTGAGGAATTAAGAGTTTAAAATTAAACCCAATGTTTTTCATATAACCAAGAACACATGGACACAATTTGGTAAAAATTGGAGTTACGATGAACAAGTTATGAGCACTCCAAAAGGGCATCTGGGCATATTTTGGTAGCCAAAAACAACAGGTCATAGTTCATACATATTCCAGCCACCTGTCACTTTGAAGGAAGTCATGGAATTTGTCAAATAAAGAAGAGGTAAATGCTTGGAAACAGTTGAGGGAGAATATGCATGACTCTTTCTCCACCTGACAACACTGCCATGTGATGCAAATGGAAGCAACAAGTCAAAAGGCTAAAATGCAAGAAATTTGATAAAAGCAGGACATAGTCATGCAAATTCTAGCTAGCTATACATATACAGTAGGGCTTGGAATCAGTCACTCCAACACATGCCACCAATGCAGAAGGGTGTACAAGATAAGGGAAAACAATCCAAATAGTCAACAACTTCCTCCCTATGTGTTTGGAGCACAGATAAGCAATGAATTGTCACCTGCTTGTTATTTTGGAGCAACACAGGAATACGTGGCACAAGAATAGGGAATAGTGTAGGAACAACCGAAAGTGGTTAAAAAGAGACAAATCAGTGGAGGAAATTATTGGCAATTGACTAGGAGGTTGTCCCAACTCATCTTAATGTGATTTCCTCAACAAATGCAGCCCAACAATGATGAATGGATAAAGTTTTGACAAAGCAAATTCCTGCATTCTAGGAAACAATTATGCAATCAGTTGTAAATCCCTAAAAATTAGTAACCAAGCATATCAACATTATATTATAAATAAGAAAGCTCCTAGATGGTTGAGCATATAGATAGATAGGCAATAGAATACCGAAATTAGCATAGAGTGAATTTTCTTTGTAGAAGAATAGTAATTTGCATGTTCTTCCTGCATTAACTGTAATGCAGTTTCAGATTGAATAAAAAGGTGCAATATTCAGATATCAATTGGTATTTTGAGGTTGATGATTAGCATCTAGATTTTCTTAGCATAACTTCTCACCTTCTTCTGGTTCTAGAAGCAAGGGCCACTTGCAGGGCTAGAGGAAGGCAATTTCTGATAGAATTTCTTGCTGATTTCTTGTTGTAGCAGATTAGTAGAATTCTACCAGTTTTCCATTTCTTTAGTAGTTTTCAACATAGTTTTCAGCCTTTGACAACATTTTCTGCATTTCACAAAAAATTTCAGATTTTTGTCATTTTTTAGTTTTGTAGTAATTGTTGATTTGGTTTTGCAGTAGTTAAAATTCTATTTTTAAATTCTCCAGTTGATTTACTTTCATGCAAGTGTGTGTGTGTTTTCAATTCTACAATTTACTTTTCTGTCACTCTCAATTTAGCAACATTTTATTTTTTGTCATTTTTAGATTCTACAATTTCATTTCCTACAATTTTATTTCTACAAAGGTAAATAGGAGTTAATTTCAATTCTTAGGAGTTAGAGGTCACAACAAACCCCCCAAATGCTAACTAATCCATCAATAAAGCTTGTTTTTTGAATGAACTAATCTTTACCGTGTTGGATCCTTCTTTCTTATATATCCTTGGACACCGCCTTGGATTGACACACATAATGATTAAATGATGAATGAACAATGACACTCATCAGGGACACCTTTCATTGCAAGGTTGTAACAATTTAATAGTAATAAAATTTGAATCTTGTGGGTGACCCATATATCTTATGCATTTCTTGACCACTTTAAGTGAGAATGGCTTTATAAGATATAGCGTCATGTAAGTTCTAATTTAAGTATTAAGATATGCAAGAAATTTTCCTTAGATAGACTTGTGGAAGTTCATTTTAATCTTTATGTAGATTTTTTAACTTGATGAGCGTTCAAGATAATTTCATATCTAACATATTCACAAGGATAGTTGTCTATTTATTGCAATTCAAACTATTGGAGTTCATTTGGAGAAGCCTTATCTAATGAAGGTTGCTCTAAATGGAGATGAACTTGAGAATGATATATTTAGAAGACATTGGTTAACTAAGGAGTAGTTCTACTAAAATGTACTTCATGTTTTTAGACTTGATATGTACGATAAATTTTTTTGTGAAGCTTTAAAAATGAATATCCCTTATACATGCTATAAGAAATATAAAAAATTGTGATAGAATATTCATGTTAATCGTGTATCATGAAGGTCAACAATATTTAATAATTATAACAATTTTGTTAGTGTATGAAGGGTAATAAACATTTGATAAAGGTTTCTCTAATATCCTTAGCTTTGACTTGTATGGAATGACCATTATTCTTAGACTGAATTACACATGAAATTTTGAAATAAAACACATGAAACATAGTTAGTGTTGGAGTTATTACATTATTTGATACCATTGAGTACTATCCTAAATATTTATATTAAGAGTGTGTTTAATATTTTTCAATAGTAGGTGTCAATTTGTGAAGAGTGTTTGTGTCATGTAATTAAGTGTGAGTTATGAATGCAAGGTGTCAAGTGTGCAAGTGTGAGTTGTGAGTGAAAGGTGTCAAGTGTACAAGTGGAGTCATGAGTGATAGGTGTCAAGTTTGAAAGTGAAGATTCATATGAGATGTGTCAAGATGAGAAGTAGGAGGTTATGTAATCATGCAATACTTTTTCATAACGTAAGACATAAGAAAGTGTGCATTTCGTGTGAGTTAGAGGAGATCAAAATTCAAGAGTATTGAAGATTGTTTTAATGTAAATTTATATATTGGAGATAAATATTTATGCCATGTAACAAGTTTGATGTATTTTCTTTGATTATCAATAAAGTTCCTTATCTTGTACTTGTAGACACCAAAACAGCACCAATCCGATTATGTGACTGCAAACACTGATCGCTTTGACAAACACAGCCCCCAGGGCAGCCCTCAGAGGTTAAACAGTGGTCTTAACCACTTTCATAGCAATTTTGTAAGGTCAAGAAGCAATTTGGCACACTTGGACACTTTGCCCAGTACTCGTCTCACCCCGGGACGAATTCAAAATAGAATCCGTCCCACCCCGGGACGAATTCTGAATCCGTCCCTGGGTGGGACGAATTCTAAGCTTAACGGGCAAAAAGGCAAATGGTGCCAAGTGGCAGCCCAGAACAGTCAGTTAAGGACTCCTGCCTTGCACGCATGTGTAAGTGGACAGAGGGGCCGTTAGAAGACTGTTACAAAAAGCATTTATCAAAGCTCAAGTCAATGGAGGACTCCCCTCCCTCATGGGAAGACAAGACTGCCACATGGCGCCTATGGCCAACACATGGCATTTGTGCTTCCCTCCCAAAAGAGACCCCTTGGGTCTATAAAAGGTGGGACTTTTCTCACCCAAAAGATACAGGTTGAAGGAGTTTTCAAGCAACGAAGTGCTGCCGAATTGAAGACCCACTTGCATCCCTCTTGGTTCACCTTCCCACATCCACCAATCTCTTTTGCAAGGGAGGTTGTTGGGTGGCCTTTGGAAGCTCGAACCT
The DNA here is from genome assembly GCA_028583015.1 of Wollemia nobilis. Classification (NCBI taxonomy): domain Eukaryota; kingdom Viridiplantae; phylum Streptophyta; class Pinopsida; order Araucariales; family Araucariaceae; genus Wollemia; species Wollemia nobilis. Next base: position 5,243,762 of record JAQPPZ010003222.1, read on the forward strand.
TACCCAAATCCAACGCATGGACACCTGAACCAACCAATTCGCCGACCCCCCAATCCTAAAAGGTTTTGGGCCCATCCCTGGTGGATTGGCTCCAAAATCGAGGGCCAACGGTGGGAGGCCCACTTGGGCACCCCCGCACCTCCCAAGTCCTATTTTTAGTTTTTGAGCATTTTAGATTATTTTTTAGATTGCATTTTGTGTTACTAGGTCTGATTAGTCCATAGCTGCAATTTTGTAACTTTTGGTCAGATTCTAGGATGTTTTGTATTGCTTTGTCGTTTCGCTAACTTGCAGGTGTCAAGGTCAAATTCCCGAGGGTGGAGGCCAAATTGGGAAAATCCGACCATCTGGGTCGTCCCAAAATGGCCCCAATTACATAACCCCCTGTTTGCAGGCGTTTTGCAGGTCTCGGGATCCGACATTGGAGCAGCAGCAGGTCGGTTTCTTCAACACAGAAGAATTCGTCCCACCCAGGGACGAATTACAGTCAGAATTCGTCCTGCCCAGGGACGAATTCCAGTTGAAGGTGGATTGGCCAGCTGCCTCAGTGGCAGTGGCCTTCTGGTAACTTTTCTTACCTTCTGTCAAGTTTTGAAGCAATTTGGATTCACTGTATTCACTGTTTCAGGCAAATATTTACATGCATATTTCGTTAGTTTTAGAGAGCAAACGCTTTTCATTTGCGGCAGGTGCTACTGACGTCTTGGTCATTTCTTTGTTCGCAGGAGAAGCAGCGAGAGGCGAAGAACTCATCGACATCAGCGGCGGCATCATCTTGGCCCGCCCATTGCAATCGTGGGCACGCGAAAAGAGGAATCATTCAGTGATTGTAATCAAACTCTATTTGCGCTCCTAGCCCCTGAAAAGGGAGGAGACGTCATTGTAATAGAGATCAAGGGATATTAATGAAAGGGCTGTGTTTTCTCTATTTGATTGTGTCTCTTCCAATGTGTTTCTTTTCCATTTCATGCAATTTACATTTCTAGGACTTAAGCGTACTTAATTTTGAATGCAATCGCACTTGGTGTTTCCTTTGCCCGGAATCTCGTGCTTTCAGTGGCGATCACGGTGGGACCCTGTTCCCTGGTTTTTAAAATCACAGAAACTGATCAAAGTTTTGTGTTTGTGCTTGACAGGTACATTTTTTTTTGTTGCAGACTGCTATTCGTCTCTGACAGGGACGAATTCTTTTCTGCAATTCGTCTGACCCTGGGACGAATTCAAATTCGTCTCTGGGAGGGACGAATTCTGTTACGCAATTCGTCTCCCAGAGGGACGAATTCCTGCTCGTAGATTTTCAGAGCAGAAATTCAGAGACAACAGGAGCAGGCAGAGAAGAGGTAGGGATTTTCATAATCTCTGTTATATTTTCTGTTTTTGTTTTTGTTCCTTTAATTGTTTTCATCTTGTCCTGCATTGCATAAGAAAAGTCATGTATGCTTGTTTCATTTTTGTTGAATAAAACGAATCCCACACACATCACGAAACAATTTTAAACCAAGGAGCTGGTCGTAAGACCCCAGCCCTTGATCAAGACCATTGGTGGATTTCATCACCACCTTGGCTTGATTTGCATCCATTTCCCGATTGTCAACTGTTGTTAGGCGTAAATCTTGACGAAGACAGACCGAGTGTAGTTGGGGTGATTCCCATGCGCGCGAGGATAAGTTTTCTATGGTAGGTGCCATTAACGGGACAATCCCCCTTTCGTACCGTCTACGTACCATGTACCTTCTGCTCTCACGTACCTATAGTCTCCCTCTCGTAAGGGCGGGTATATAGAGAGGTTGGTATATCGGCTCTGGTTGGTATATTGAAGGGGCGACCTTTTGGGAGTTATAAGAGCCTACATGATGCATTTAAACGTTCTACAAAACCTACAAAAACAAAAACAAAACATCAAAATGCACTAAACCAGTTTAGGGCACACCAAGAATCCTTAAAAGAGATAATCACGGTTTTGTGAATGTGTGTGTTTAATTCTGCTTAGTGTAGACAAAAAAAAAATCATAAACAAAAAGATAAAAAATCTACGCATTTTGTCATTTTCTCCAAAAAGCTCCAAGGATTCCCGTAATCGCTTGGTCACTCCAAAATGCCCCAAAGGTGTCCATGAACCCTTTGGTCAACCCAAAATCACCCCAAATGTGCCCATAAGTGATGCAGGACCATCCAACAAAAAATGGGAAATCTTGTATTTTTCTCTAAATTTTAGTGCATCTTGTCGGGGCCATAACTTCTCAACCGTAGCTCCGTTTGACACGAAATTTTATAGGGAGTTGGTTGGGAGAATTTTAAACAAATATAATTTTCGGGGCCAAATTCCATCATCTAGTGCCCCGAAATTAGGTTCTAAAATTGCGTGCCCAATTTTTTACACTTTTTGAGTTGTTCGGATGTCAATATCTCCTAATGTATTTAGAGTTAGGACTTGAAACTTCATTTTTGTCTTATCTATTATAAGAGGGATGCGCACACCAATTTTGGGCCCCATCTGACTCATTTTCAATTTTAGGGCTTTTTAGAGAGACATCGTCATGGTGCTCACCCGTAGCCAGGCCCAATCACGGGCGGATGCTGTGGGGAATATCCAAGGAGGCACGAGTCACCTCCGTTACAATCCCAAGGATTTGGTCATACCACCTTGGTGACCTAACACACAAGGCAGTCCCCTCCACATCTTAAAGGAAAGAGACTACAGGGACACCTCTTCGAGGAGCACTCCTGTTCAACATAGCACTCATCACACACCCTTCCATGAGGGGTACGATCATAGGAGAGCTCCCTTAGATGATCGCTATGAGCGGTCACCGCGCGATGAAGCGCTAGGTCAACATAGGGTTCGACGGGAGGAACCACATCATTACACTACCCGTCCTTCACCCCCTCTAGTTGTCAGGACTACAAAGACAAATCCAGAGCACAAGGCTCCTCAGGCGGGGCGGGCCAACTCCACCCGTTCCTTTTTCATTTATGAAAGAGAGCACGAGGAAGACCTCTACCTTCCTCGAGAGCAATATACAGTGCGAGAGCAATATGCCTCCGCACCTGCTATCTATCAGGAACACTCACTGAGGCCAAAGCCTCGAGGGAATTTTTGTTACCCCCAATAGAGGGAGGTCGCCTATAGAGATCTTGGATCACTACGACCGAGATAGATATCTAGAAGAGGCATCTAGGCCTTCTAGACATGAAGCAATGAGAGCTCCCTTAGATGCTCGCTATGAGCGGTCATCGCGCGATGAAGTGCTAAGTCAACATAGGGTTCGATGGGAGGAACCACATGATTACATTATCCCTCCTTCACCCCCTCTAGTTGCCGGAACTACAAAGACAAATCCAGAGCACAAGGCTCTTTGGGCGAGGGCGAGATAGCTCCGTCCATCCCTTTTTCACTTATGAAAGAGAGCACGAGGAAGACCTCTACCTTCCTCGAGAGCAATATACGATGCGAGAGCAATATGCCTTCGCACCTGCTATCTATCGGGACCAATCACCGAGGCCAAAGCCCCGAGAGAATGCTGCTACCCCTAACGGAGGGATGTGTCCTATAGAGATCTTGGATCACTACGACCAAGATTTTTATCTAAGAGAGGCGTCTAGGCCTTCTAGACATGAGGCGGTGGGACCAACTATCGTAGAATCTGTCGAATATATCACACATCTCAAGCAACTCACGCAACTTGAGCTCGAACGACTACCGTTAGAGGAACCGTACCATATTAACGAAGAGCACCTTCGGCGCCAGAAGGATGAGCTGTTCCAACACACTATGCAAGAGAAGACTCCAACCCCTCACATGCATAAGACAAAATATTTTGAGTGGCACAACCCATGGGGGGAAGATAGGTCATCGCGACCTCATCAAAAGCTACCCCCAACACCTCCTAGACAGGAGCGGGAAGCTACTCTCCCGATTCCTGAAGCACCACCCCCGACGCCTCCTAGACATGAATGGGAGGCTGCTCCTATAACCAATGACGGGTGCCTTCCTCAGACATCCACCCAGGCTTATGAGCCACCCTTAGAAATTCATCAAGAAGCCTCTAAGGAATCAGAGCGCGAAGAAGAGCGGGATGAACTGCCCTACCAAGGCATGGGGGTGCCATCTGGCCACCCCTCCATAAGCCCCAAGTTCCTCAACAAGAACCAACCAAAGAGGAGGAGTTCAAATCTCCCGATACATGCAAAGCACTAGAGCACTTAGAGTTGGTAGAGACCAAGATTTTGGAGCTCCCAAGGCCCAACTTACATAAGGCTCCTTTCGAAGAGGATCAACCTTTAACCATAGGGCTACCCGATGATGCAGTCCTCCATGTCTCAGAATCTCCAGATTCGATGAGCTATACACATTGTCCGAAGGTGAGGATGAAACAGACATAGCCCACAGCAATCACATGCGACAACATCGACATCCCATAAAATTTGAGGAAGCATGTCAACAGATAAACATAATACTAGGGCATGAGTGGCGTGTTAACCCACCGCAGTGGGACCAAGCATTACATCCACAACGTTGGGCACACAAAGAGCAACTTCCACCAAGAGACATCATAGCAACATCAGTGCCACGGGCGGACCCTATCCTCATCTCCGTGCATAGGGACGATCCATTCATGCCCATACCTCTAGAGCCAGATCCGAAGTGCAAAGACCATCAAGCTGGGGGTACCTCTATCCCCTGAAGAACCATAATCCAAACCAAAAAGCTCCAAGGATTATCGCAATCACTTGGTCACCCAAAAAGCTCCAAGGATTATCGCAATCTCTTGGTCAAACCAAAAAGCTCCAAGGATTATCGCAATCTCTTGGTCACCCAAAAAGCTCCAAGGATTATCGCAATCTCTTGGTCACCCAAAAAGCTCCAAGGATTATCGCAATCTCTTGGTCAAACCAAAAAGCTCCAAGGATTATCGCAATCTCTTGGTCACCCAAAAAGCTCCAAGGATTATCGCAATCTCTTGGTCACCCAAAAAGCTCCAAGGATTATCACAATCTCTTGGTCACCCAAAAAGCTCCAAGGATTATCGCAATCTCTTGGTCAACCCAAAAAGCTCCAAGGATTATCGCAATCTCTTGGTCAACCCAAAAAGCTCCAAGGATTATCGCAATCTCTTGGTCACCAAAAAGCTCCAAGGATTATCGCAATCTCTTGGTCATCCAAAAAGCTCCAAGGATTATCGCAATCTCTTGGTCAACCCAAAAAGCTCCAACGATTATCGCAATCGCTTGGTCAAAAAAAAAATCAAGAAATTCAAAAAACAAAACAACAAAAATCATCAAAAACAACAAAGATTTGCATCTCAATTCTAGGCATACTCAAATTCATCAAAAAATCATATTCTCGCACCTCATCTTCACCTTCACCAAAAACAATCCATCAAAATTACAAAAATATATAGCTACATTAAGCATTGCATCCATACATTGCATATTTGTAGTCATATAGGTCAAAGGCACCATAAGCTGCAATAGCTCTGATAGTCCATCTTGTTCCGCATTGTCTCATGTTACAAAAACAACAAAAACACCAAGCATAACTTTTACCACACTACAGTCAGTGGTCTAGGAATGTACCAAGAGTTTCAATGATTCGGTCATCATTTTCCTCTTTAGCCATGTAGTGTATCAAGTCGAACAGATTTTACGAAGGTAGAGTCATACTTGAAATACACCTTGTTACGTAACATCCCAACACAAATCAAAACACTAAAATTCCCAAATTGTGTGAACGAAAGATGAAACCTGCAAAATAATCTAGGTCACCACAAGCGAAATGGTTATCTTGCTCATCCCCCTGTGCGAATGACCCCTAGAATGCTGAGAGTTGGCAAAAGGACAAGCATCCTCCCTACCCAATTCCCTAAGAATCCCTAAAGTTCTCAATAGTTGCAAAAACACAAAAATTTGCAAAATGTCAAAACTCCAAATTTGACAAACTACAGTGCACACATCAAAAGGCACAAACAATAGTGATTTTCATCACTCCATATCCCCAATCCCTTGCTCGAAAGAAAAACAAATCAAAATAAACAGTGATCTCATCACTACAATGAGCAAGTATCCCAATACAATTGAAGAAAAGAAGGGAGTTGACCTTGAATCCCTGGAACTCTCAGCATTCTATAGGTCATAAGGCAAGCTTCAGTACCAATTTGGTTGATAGCCTATCGGTAACGAAAGTAAACCTCCCGCATGACGATATATCTGTCACATTAACTTGCGTACGGATCAATGTTTGCATGTGGATGAGCTAGCTTATGGCATCCTGGATTACACCGCAGATTAATCTTAGTACATACAACAAAGGAATTCGTGGAGCTAATTAGGTGATCCTCGATACGAGTTCGGTTGAAAGCCCATCGGCATTGGCGGTATCCTAACAAATACCACATAAATGAACTCAATTGCACACACGGGGATGTGAAATAACTTGGTCAAAAACAAGTCCGATTCATACCTTGTTCAAAAGTCTTGTAAGATAAAGTACGAGTCATGGCTAGTGAGTTAAAATCGTCCGAGTCTCAGAAAACCTTAGCTACATTTCTAAACCAAGCTGCGCTACTTTTCATCCTTACAATACCATCAAAAAAATACAAAAATAGAAAAACCATGTATACATGTAGAGGCATACATCACAGCAATCACCTAAAAACAAAATAACAGAGTTCTAAACTATCTATGGTGCCATAGCCAAACATCACAAACCCCATTCATCCATTTCATATCTGCATATCACATATAAATCAAAACCATTTGCATTCATCATAGCATATGCATCCATCAAAATAAATCAACATGCATACATCCATATTCATCAACCATCATGCACAAGATCAAAGAAAATCAAAACAACAAAAACAACAAATAAATGCAACACAAAAACAAAAAGCAATAAACATTGCCAGACACAAGTGCTCTTGCACTTAACCTCTTGGCATAGAAAATTGATGTCGGGGTCTACATTGTCACTATCCTACTCCCTAAGAAGGCTACCATAGCCGGACCGCTCCACGGGAAGACGGATTTTTGACAATTTCATCCCCAAACGACATCACAAAAGGGTCAAAAGCCCACTAAAAAACAAACAAAAATGCAACACAAACAAAAAACAATAAACATTGCCAGACACAAGTGCTCTTGCACTTAACCTCTTGGCATAGCAAAACTGATATCAGGGTCTACATTGAATACAAATTATCACTATCCTACTCCCTAAGAAGGCTACCATAGCCGGACCGCTCCACGGGAGGAGTGATTTTTGACAATTTAATCCCCAAATGGTGTCATCAAACAAAAAAAAAAAAATCAAACACAAAACCAAAAAATAAACATTGCCAGCACACAAGTGCTCTTGCACTTAACCTCTTGGCATAGCAAAATTGATGTCGGGGTTTACATTGTCACTATCCTACTCCCGAAGAAGGCTACCATAGCCGGACCGCTCCACGGGAGGACGGATTGCCGACAATTTAATCACCAAATGGTGTCACAAAAACAACAAAAACAGTACAAAATTCAACAAAAACACAACAAAAACATTGTCGGACATAAGTGCTCATGCACTTAACCTCTAGGCAAAGAAAATCGATGTCGAGGTCCAAATTATCGCTCTCCTAATTCCCCAAGAAGGCTATCATAGCCGGACCGCTCCACGGGAAGATAGGTTTTCGATGATTTCACCTCATTATGACATCACCAAAAGGGTTAACACCCACCAAAAATAGGTCCATATGTTGGAAAAATTGCACACGCTTAACGGTAAACCCTTTAAGGCACACCTTGCACAAGTCATCTTGGGTCAAGCGACTCGTCGCTTCTCTCACGAAGGTCATTCCCTCATCGATTCGTCGCTTGAGGGGGTAGTCACACTTAGTCACCAACCAACAATCACACACCCAATTAAGGAAAACGACATGCATTCAAAGAATCATTGACAAAGACAATCACGCTCCTGCTTGGGGCGATAAACAAGCAACAATCAAATCAATCAAACACTTGGCATTTCGTGAATCATGAACACAAGGTTCCCCATGAGGATAAAAACGCCCTTCACTTGTTCATGACTGATCAATGTCTAAGTTCAAGTCACACCTCACCAAAATAGGTTAATACTTGAAATCAAATTCCTTAGCTCGTCAGAAGCAAGGATTCAAGAATGCATGCCCTTTCCATACTTGGGGCATCAAAAGTTGGTTAGGTTACCAAGAAACCCTAATCATTAGTGCTTTGGTTATCTATTTTTGCTCAGCACTGCGTCACCCGCAGCGCTTCCCAAAAAGGGGCATCTGTAGACACCAAAACAGCACCAATCCGATTATGTGACTGCAAACACTGATCGCTTTGACAAACACAGCCCCCAGGGCAGCCCTCAGAGGTTAAACAGTGGTCTTAACCACTTTCATAGCAATTTTGTAAGGTCAAGAAGCAATTTGGCACACTTGGACACTTTGCCCGGTACTCGTCTCACCCAGGGACGAATTCAAAATAGAATCCGTCCCACCCCGGGACGAATTCTAAATCCGTCCCCGGGTGGGACGAATTCTAAGCAACGGGCAAAAAGGCAAATGGTGCCAAGTGGCAGCCCGAACGATCGGTTAAGGGCTCCTGCCTTGCACGCGTGTGTAGGTGGACGGAGGGGCCGTTAGAAGACTGTTACAAAAAGCATTTATCAAAGCTCAAGTCAATGGAGGACTCCCCTCCCTCATGGGAAGACAAGAGTGCCACATGGCGCCTATGGCCAACACATGGCATTTGTGCTTCCCTCCCAAAAGAGACCCCTTGGGTCTATAAAAGGTGGGACTTTTCTCACCCAAAAGATACGGGTTGAAGGAGTTTTCAAGCAACGAAGTGTTGCCGAATTGAAGACCCACTTGCATCCCTCTTGGTTCACCTTCCCACATCCACCAATCTCTTTTGCAAGGGAGGTTGTTGGGTGGCCTTTGGAAGCTCGAACCTTACCCAAATCCAACGCATGGACACCTGAACCTACCAATTCGCCGACCCCCCAATCCTAAAAGGTTTTGGGCCCATCCCTGGTGGATTGGCTCCAAAATCGAGGGCCAACGGTGGGAGGCCCACTTGGGCACCCCCGCACCTCCCAAGTCCTATTTTTAGTTTTTGAGCATTTTAGATTATTTTTTAGATTGCATTTTGTGTTACTAGGTCTGATTAGTCCATAGCTGCAATTTTGTAACTTTTGGTCAGATTCTAGGATGTTTTGTATTGCTTTGTCGTTTCGCTAACTTGCAGGTGTCAAGGTCAAATTCCCGAGGGTGGAGGCCAAATTGGGAAAATCCGACCATCTGGGTCGTCCCAAAATGGCCCCAATTACATAACCCCCCTATTTGCAGGCATTTTGCAGGTCTCGGGATCCGACATTGGAGCAGCAGCAGGTCGGTTTCTTCAACACAGAAGAATTCGTCCCACCCAGGGACGAATTACAGTCAGAAGTCGTCCTGCCCAGGGACGAATTCCAGTTGAAGGTGGATTGGCCAGCTGCCTCAGTGGCAGTGGCCTTCTGGTAACTTTTCTTACCTTCTGTCAAGTTTTGAAGCAATTTGGATTCACTGTATTCACTGTTTCAGGCAAATATTTACATGCATATTTCGTTAGTTTTAGAGAGCAAACGCTTTTCATTTGCGGCAGGTGCTACTGACGTCTTGGTCATTTCTTTGTTCGCGGGAGAAGCAGCAGAGGCGAAGAACTCATCGACATCAGCGGCGGCATCATCTTGGCCCGCCCATTGCAATCGTGGGCACGCGGAAAGAGGAATCATTCGGTGATTGTAATCAAACTCTATTTGCGCTCCTAGCCCCCGAAAAGGGAGGAGACGTCATTGTAACGGAGATCAAGGGATATTAATGAAAGGGCTGTGTTTTCTCTATTTGATTGTGTCTCTTCCAATGTGTTTCTTTTCCATTTCATGCAATTTACATTTCTAGGACTTAAGCGTACTTAATTTTGAATGCAATCGCACTTGGTGTTTCCTTTGCCCGGAATCTCGTGCTTTCATGTACAATGTTGTTTTTTTTTATAATAAGATCTTGGGAAATATTAACTTGTAAAATATTATGACACATTTGATAACAATGGTATTAGAGCCACTTTAATAAGCTTTATCCAGGTTGGAGAGAGAAATATATTATTAAGATATTGAAGGAATATTGAAGAAAAGCTAGAACCAGATTTTGGTGTGAATATTGGAGAAGGACGTGTAGAGATATTTGAGACATTATACGAATATTGAATATTGGAATGATGGTCCACATGATATTTGGAGAAGAAGAATCTAGAGAACATGAAGCAGATAAAGGAGATTGTAGGATATTGGATTGCTTGTGGAAGACAATTTGGAGGTTGAAGGAGAAGATGATTGAGACTATTTGTTGGAGGATAATTTGTAAAATTTGCATGAATATTGCCTGCTTATTGAAATATTATTTTCTAGATAATTGTGATGAGATATCGCTAAACATCTACATAATATTTGAGTGATATAATTTCATTTATGTTTATGAATATTACCTCCAAGGAGAGTTCTTACAGAGATATACATGAGCATATGAAAGGCAAGTGCCTAAAGTTGAAGAGAATATCGTCTAGGGAGTGAAGCCTATGCTTGAGAAGAAAAGCCTCCACCTAAAAATTGAAGCATGCATCGAAGGAGTGGATCATGAGAAATGAAGCCTACATCCGAGGAGTGAATCCTGATAAAGCTTACACCTGAGGAGAAATATGTTATGTTATTGAAAGGATTGTGGAAGCAGGATTGCATGTAATGCTTTGGAATGATGATGAAAGTGTAGTAACATTATCCTAATGAGGAAGAATTAATTGGAGTGCTATAATAAGGTATAAACATTATTCTTAGTTGCAAATTGAAGTTAAATTGAGTCATGATGTTTTGAGAATTTTTTATTAATTAAAGTTTGGGGAGATATAAGGAAGAGTTGATTTATTTAATTAATTTTTTTGGAGATTTAAGGTTATATTGGTTTGATTAATTAATTATTAGGATAAATAAGAGATTAAACATTTGAATTGATTTGATCGAAGGTTGATTATTGATATTTTAAGATTGATTGTGAAACTAAATCTAGGGAGACAAGAGGAAATTGAAATTTGAAAATTAGAGGAAAGAATTTGAAATTAAAAATTTGGGAGTTATAAGAAAAGGAAAAATGAATTAAAAAAATTTTAATTAAATTTGATTGAATGAAAACTTGATTTTGGAGATAGATTTGAATTATGGCAAATACAAAAAAAATTCTTTATGAATCACAACTTCTAAAAGGACCAAAATTTACATCATGGAAAAAAAAAATGAAATCAATTATCATTGTTGAAAAACTTTGATAAATAGTAAATGAAACAAAGAACATGCCAAAATATGAAGAGGAAAATAAAAATTTAATGATGAAATTCAACCACATATATGTGAAGCAAGGACTTCAAAAACTACTTGTGAAAAATTATGCAAAATATTTGAAGGAAATAATGAAACGACTATCATGCATTTGTAGTCACAATTGTATTCGTTAAAATTTCACAGTGGAGAAATTATACAACTTATCCTTCAAAGGATAGTGAAATTTAAAGCTAAGTTACTATGGGATAAAATGTGGAAGATAAGTTTATTTTCCAAGTAACATTAAGAGCACTCCCAAAAACATTTAAAAAATTAGTCACTTCTCTTTAAGTGCTAAATAAAACCATACCCTTGATGAATTAGTTAATGTGATTTTAATTTCACTACCCTTTGAAGGATAGTAAAATTAAAAGCTAAGTTACTAACTATGGGAGAAAAAGTGGAAGATAAGTTTCTTGTCCAAGTTATATTAAGAGCACTCCCAAAAACATTCAAAAATTTAGTCACTTCTCTTCAAGTGCTAAATAAAATTATATCCTTTGATGAATTATTTAACGTTCTTCAAGAATATGAAGTGGAAAATCTAGTCAAAGATGAAATAACTAATAATGCTCTGATATCAAATATAAAAGTATTAAATAATATTGTTACATCATCATAATATCAACCTGAATGGAGGAGAATATATTGTCACATATGCAAGGTGTAAGGTCATATCACAAGTTATTGTACATATAATTATTTGAGTTAAAGGAATCAAATAAATATACCCTATCAAATGTTCCAATCGATACAATATCAATCTCAATGTCTACCTCTGCAACAACAATGACCAAAATAAGATAAAAATGGAAACATAGTTCAAGAAGTTCAAGAAATAAAAAATAAGGATGAAAATGAAATAAGATTTTGGAGATATTACATTATTTGATACATTGAAGTACCATTAAGTACTATTATAAGTAATTAGTTTAGGAAGTGTATTTAATATTTGTCTAAATTATGTGTCAAAAAGTGAAGAATGTTTGTGTTATGTAATAAAATGTGCATGATGTCAAGAGTGCAAGTGTGAAGTGTACAAATGTGAGTTGTGAGAGTGCAATGTATCAAGTATGCAAGTGAATAGTCATAAAGATGTGTCAATATGTAAAGTGGAAGGTTATGTAATCATGATATTTTTGTCATAATGTGAAGCATATGAAAGGTTACATCTCTCATGAGTTATAAGAGAGCAAAAATCATGAGTATCATGATATATTGGAGATAAAGCTCCATGCAATGTAATATTTTATAATCTTATGTAATATGAATATATGTGATAAAACTTGATTTATGAATTAAATATTGAAGTTCTTATTGTGCAATACTTTTTTTACTTGTAGATGTGATTTTATGTGATTATTTTGATCCTGGATAAATTTACCTGTAGGATTTTAAGGCTTAATTGCCAATAGTATTATCAAAGCCTTTGTGGTTCATGTTCCATATTGATTGAAATCGTGAAGAGGAGGAGATTATCGCATTGAAGTTTTGTAAATAAGAGATGGATTTGAAGGGGTGGAGGTATTGAAAAAAATGCTAAGAAGAGAAATATATTGTAGTGAAGAGATTGATGTGTTGAAGATGTGAGAAGATATTGGTATTGAGGAGACTATTGTGTTGAGGATATTTACGTTAAGGAATGTTAGGAATTATTGGATGAATGACTGAATGAGAAAATATTTTCTAGAGACAAATGTAGATATTTTTGTGAAAAGGGGGATGTAAACTAGAAGGATAGAGGTCGCTTTGAATAAAGGAAAGTAGAGGAGTTTGACTAGTTTGAAGTAGAGTGGAACATGAAGATTTGATAAAGTTTAAATTAGAGAGTAGAAAGTAAGAGTTGAAGAAGCCTAGATAGTAGAGATTTGAATTTTTGAGCTAAAAGGACTATGAGCATTTATGTTGTGTTTCTAGATAGACTATGAGTGCTTGTGTCATGTTTGAGCTAGATATACTACAAGTGTCTGTGTCATATTTGAGCTAGATAGACTGTGAGTGACCATGTTGAATCATTTAAGTTAAGAGGAATGAAATCACGTGAGCCATAGAGGAATACCCAATTCAAAGTTTACCTAAACCAAAGAGAAGAAAGTGGGAAGTGCATTCAAAAGGAAGAAGTAACATTTGCACAATACCTATGGAGGAGGAAATTTTGGATGCATCAAAAATGTTTGATTTTGAAGTGAAACATTACCCAAGCTAATTATCATATGTACTCAAAATATAAAAGGTGAGCACCAAAGTTATCATTTAATCCTTAGTCACATATTTCAAAATTGAGTGCATAATTATAGTCATGTTTGATTTATTAAGTTTGGGAGTTGTAAGTTTTATTGGATAAATTTTGAATTTGATAATTATAAGGTTAAACTTTGGAGATAAAAGGAATTATTATAGAATGAATTAATGAATGGGATATATAAGGAAACTAAATATTGGAAATTTGAATTGAATTTTGAATTAATAGGAGTGTGTATGAATCAAGTGGTATTAGCTTAACTAGTTAGATTCCTCAACATTTGAGGAGACCAAAGTTCAAATATTGCCAAGCGATACATTGATAATATCCAAGATTTGTTGTAATACCATTATGTGGTGATGATGTAATACAGTTGGGACCCATTTCAATCCCATATAACCAATTGAAAAAAAATAAGAGTGGATGAAATTGAAATTTAAAAGTGAAATTATGAAAGTCAATTGATTTTTTGGGAGAGATAAGAAGAAAATTAAATTTGAGTGTGAAATTTGAAAATTTGGGAGACAAAAGGAAACTTAAAAAAATTAATTTGAAAATTGATGAATGACTTGAAGAGTGATTAAAATTTAAAATTGAAATTGACATAAGAAATGGAATATTTAAAAAATTGAATGATTAAAGAAGAGGAGAGAATTTGAAATTATAAATTAGGAGTTATAATAAGTGAATTTGAAAGATTGAATTTCAAAAATGGCAACTAAGAATGGAAAGAAGAAAGCTTCACCAAAGAAGAATGTAGTTAAATAAAATATATCAAGAAAACATCACTAAAGTTGGAAACAATGGATCACCAAAATTAATGGAATGTCTACATCTCATTTATGAGAAAAATAAAAAAATGTCTCTGATACTTCAACATTGTTTACATTGTTTTCTCAAGAATGATCATAACCATGCATACAAGGCTATGGTTATTTTGAAATATAAGACAAAAATATAAGAATTGAAGGCCAAATCAATAATGAAAGATGCATGGAAGGAATAAAAAGATATTTCAAAACCATGTGCAATGAATATCAAGAAATGTAATCATTGCAATAGGTTTTAACATGAAGAAGAAAAATGTTAGAATATTTATCCATGTAAATTCTATGGAAAGAATAATCATCCTCAAGAATATTGTTAGCACAAGAAGAAAAGTTATAATGATATATTGAACAAAATATTGATGATGAGGTAGGATAAAATTCTTTAGAAATTTATCTTTAAAACAATTCTAAAAGCTATCAAAGTTACTACCAAAGAAAGAGCAGAATGGGCAGTTCAAATATCAATGGAGCAATAAACAACATCAACAACAAGATCAGAGGGTGAACTATGATGAAGACCAAATATGAATATTGAATACTAAAAGTCTTCACTCCAAATAATGTAATACAAGGGGTTGTTGGAGATATTAATTTAGAGAGTGTATTTAATATTTATCTAAAGTATGTGTCAAAGTGTGAAGAGTGTTTGTGTTATGTAATAAAGTGTGCAAGGTGTCAAGAGTGCAAGTGTGAGTTGTGAGAGTGCAAGGTGTCAAGTATGCAAGTGAAGAGTCATAGGTGATATGTGTCAAGTGTGGAAGTAAAGAGTCATAAAGATGTGTTAAGATGTAAAGTGGAAGGTTATGTAATCATGAGAGTTTTATCATAATGTGAGGCATGTGAAAGGTTGCATCTCCCATGAGTTAGAGGAGAGCAAAAGTCATGAGTATTATTATATATTGGAGATAAATCTCCATGTAATATTATATTTTATAATTTTATGTAATCTGAATGTATGTGAAAAACCTTGATCTATGAATGTAATAATGAAGTTATTATTGTGCAATACTTGTGTTACTTGTGGATGTGATTTGATGTGATTATTTTGATCTTGGATAAATTTACATATGATATCTTAAGGCTTAATTTCCAATATAAGAGCCCTCATGGAAAGAATTGTAGACAATGAAGGTAAAGACCAAATTGAGGAAGAGTGTGACAAGAACAATAATACAAATCATTCAAAGATCTCTAAAGGCATAGATGTTTCTGACAAAAAAATAAAAGTCACTAAAAAAAAAGATACAAGAACAAATGAAAGGCATGGATTAAAACCAAGAGTGTTTCAGAATTGTAATATTTGTGAGAATACCAAACCAAAAACATGTCACAAAGAAAAAATTGAAGTACATTAGTGATAGATCAATAAATTAGAATAGAACATGATCATGGATATGTTAAAATATTTTTATGGAAAAGAATAAATTTTGACAAGCATTGTAGGAATAGGTCAATAGAATGGTGTTAGAACTTCAAGTAGTACGAGATCTAGAGCCAAATAACAAAGACAATAATCAGAGATTGAAGGTAATATTAGAGGTATTGCATTATTTGGTACAATTATTGTAAATATTTAGATTAGGAGTGTGTTTAATATTTATAAATAGTAGGTATCAAGTTGTGAAGAGTGTTTATGTATCATGTAATTAAGTGTGAGTTATGAGTGAAAGGTGTCAAGTGTGCAAGTGTGAGTTGTGAGTGAAAGGTGTCAAGTGTGCAAGTGAAGAGTCATGAGTGATAGGTGTCAAGTGTGAAAGTGAAGAGTCATGTGAGATATGTCAATATGAGAAGTAGGAGGTTATGTAATCATGAGAGACTTTGTCATAATATAAGGCATATGAAAATTTGTAACTCTTGTGAGTTAGATGAGAATAAAAATCAAGAGCATTGAACAGTTTTTTAATGTAAAGTTATACATCGGAGAAAAAGTTTGAGGCCATGTAACAAATTTAATGTATTTTCTTTGATTATCAATAAAGCTTCTTTATCTTGTGCAATATTGTTTGTTTTGATAATAAGATCTTGGGAAATATTAACCCATGAAATATAATAGCACATTTGGTAACAGTTGTATTCCTTTAATGGTTATGTTTGAATAGTAGTTATTTTATATATTTTACATTCATGATAGTTATGATTAATATAATTTCTTAGACGTATGATGAATTTAAAGAACTTGAGAAAATTTTATTGGATTCATTATTGTTTTACAAAAAGCATCAACAAGCTACTAGTATCTTAGTTATTATAGAACTATCTATATGCATTTTTGCATTACTGTGATTTGTATGTTTTTTTTTTGAAATTTTGAAAAAAAACTTGTATTAAGACATAGATAAATTACAATGTGGGAAGAGCCTCTTCCCAGCCGAGGTCCGAGAGGACACAGTCATACAATAGTAAAGGAAGAACAACACCGGAGCCAATTTTCGTGAACCAAAAACTAGCTTCCATGGGGTCCCCCATCGTACTCTATTTTTTCGAAGGTCATTAGCTCAAGGACCTTTCAAGACCCTGTCTAATCACCTCATCCTCAATATCCATGTCACTGTGCAACTGAACTCCAACCTCCTTTTCCGCACCCATCTTAGCCAGAAATTCAGCCGCTTTATTCAAATCTCTACTCGTATAAACTGGGATCACGTCCTCCAATTCCTTTCATAATTTTTTAATTTGGGTAACAATAGCCCTCAACCTCCAAGATTTCAGATCAAATTTCCTCATGCAGTCAAGAGCTCCAACCATTATTTGCGAATCTGATTCAAGAATAATCCTGCGGTGGCCATGTTTCACTGCCCAAACAGAAGTAGACTTGATGGAAATGGCTTTAGATTCATTGTTAATGGTTCTTCCCATGCATTGCAATTCCCAATAGAGCACAATCCAAGCATGGTTTCGGCACACCACTCCAATTTTGGCTCTACCCGGATTGCCTTTTGCAGCTCCATAAGTATTGATTTTAATCCAACCTTCAGGGGGAGGTTTCCAAAAAATTTTGTCCTATCCCTCTTGCAATTCAATGCGTTCTTCCATAGCTCCAATGTCAATTTGAGCTTCCTCCTCAGCATGAACAGCCACAGTTTTAGTAACCTTGCTCCAAATGGTCTTCCAAACCCCGTCTAGAGCAGAAAAGTTCCTCTAAAAATTTTGGCATTTCTTTCCAGCCAAACTTGCCACCAGATAAAGCTTAAACTGAGCTCCTAGCCAATATGAAGAGCTTTAGATTTAAATCTACCTTTCTGCCATTTTTCCTAGAAATTCATCCGATTCAGGTCACCACTTACTTGAATTTTAAAGTATGCAAACCAACGCAACCAAATCTATCGGGTGAAAGGGCAACCAAATAGCAAATGGTCAACAGTTTCCTCGCTCTTGTAGCATAGTACACATTGAGAAGGGCCGATGATACCTTTTGATTTGAGATTATCAAAAGTGAGGATTCCATTGTGCATGCACTGCCAGGCAAAAAAGTTAACTTTCGACGAGCCTTTAGAGTGCCAAATTTTCCTCCAGTCCTCAACCTAAAAAGTATGAGGGGGGGCTCTGGAAGAATGTTGTCATATCCATCCTTTACTGTATAGACGCCAAGACTCCCAAAGCCCCAAGCTAATTCATCCTCCATGTCTCCCCCTGTAAGAAATATTTTTGTCAGAATTTTAGTCATGATGGGAGTCAAATCCTGAGGGATTAAAATGGGCCACTCATCCAACTTCTTGAACTGCTTAAACTTACACTCCCTCAGCTGAGTAGTTGTGAAATACCTTTCAATACGGATCCATCCCTTGGCTTCAATGGTTGCTTTTATTGGTTGTAATTCTAGAAATTCAGCAATGATGGGTGGGAACTGATCCCAAGAATCTATCCAAAAATGAGCCTTCTCCCCTCTTCCCACTTTCCAAAATAAGTGGTCTTTAACAACCTGAGACCCTAACTTGAGAGCCTGCCAAACTAGGGACCCAATACCATCCAAGGGGATGCGAGCTACATCATTTGGGTTGGCCTGTCCCAGGTATTTTCTAGTTAGGATTCTACTGAAAATGGAGGTGGGTTGGGAGATCCATCTCCAGTATAGCTTTCCAGCCAAAGATTTATTATTCAGCTTAGATTTTCTCAAACCTAGACCTCCTTTAACCTTGGGTTGGGTAACTTTATCCCAGTCCACTAAGGCCCACTTTCTCTCTCCCTTTTCTCCTTCCCATTAAAACTTTCTAGCCATCCTGACCAACTCTTTCCATATTGTAATCGGGGCAGCCAGGATAGAGAATTTGTAAATTGGCATGGCTTGAATGACTGACTGTAAGAATGTTAATCTGCAACCATAACTTAACCACTTGTGAGACCAGTGATTAATTCTATCCTTGATACACTCCAGCAGATTCCTCCATGTATCTAATTTTAGCTTCTTAAAGTGCAAGGGGACCCCCAAGTAAACCACTAGGAGAGAAATCCTTGTGAATCCTAGGATTTCTAAAATTCTATTCTGAAGCCTTGCTCCAGATTAAAAAAAACCACTTTGGATTTCTTGTCATTAATGACCTGTTGAGTAGCCCTGAGATAGACATTAAGAGTATGCCTAATAATTCTTGCTTCCCTGAAGTTGGCCACTCCCACAAAACTAGTGTCATCCATAAACTGTAGGTGCGTTAAAACTTTGTCACCCACCTTGATACCCAATAATCTACCTTGTTGTCTTCTCCTCAAGAAAAGTCTGCCAAGACCTTCAACCAAAATGAGAAAAAGATAAGGAGAACATGGATCCCCCTGGCACAGTCCCCAAGTAGATCTAAATGGTTGCGAAGGAAGGCCCTTGATTAGCATAGAGTAAGTTGGGGTAGAGACACAACTCATGACCCACTCTATCCAGTCCTGAGAGAAACCAAAGGCTGCCATCATTTTAGCCAGGAAACTCCATTCAACCCTGTCATAAGCCTTTGACATGTCCAGTTTTATGAACATCCCTTTATTACCATAAGTGTGCATTGAATGGATTGCTTCCTGGGCCACAACCACCCCATCCAAAATTTGTCGTCCCTCAACAAAACCCCCTTGCTCAGAGGAGACAATGTTGTGAAGAAGAGGTTTTAGGCGCTCAGCCATTACCTTTGTGATTATTTTGTACAACACATTACATAAGGCAATAGGTCTATAATCTAAAATATGAACCCCCTCCTCCCCTTTTGGAATTAAGGTAATGAAAGTGTGGTTTATAGCTTTAAGCATTCTCTTATTTTCTTTGGACTCTTCTACAACAGCCATTACATCTTCATTTTGGGCCTCTACATCTTGTACCACACTTTCCTTAAAAATCTTAGAAAAATAATCCATAGCATGGGAATGCATACCTGGAAGTGTATCAAAGGAATGACCGTTCTCATCTTGAAGGGCCTCCATCTTGTTCATTTGTCTTCGAGAACAAGCAGTCCGATGAAAGAATTTTGTATTTTTGTCCCCTTCTAATAACCAGGTGGTTCTTGCTCTCTGCTTCCAATAGGTCTCCTCCTGGTTGTCAATGTCCTCAACCGTTGTACGTAGGGCATCATCCTTAGCTTTGAGCTGGTCTATAATTACTCCTTCTCTAAACTATTTTTGGACCTCATCCCATCTGGCCACCAATGGAGCTCTTTGGGCCTGGAAGTCTGTTTTATTAGCACGCTTCCAATACTTCAACTGAGTTTTGACATATTGTAGTTGTTTTTGGATTTTGAACATTGCTCTCCCATAAGCTGGGTGGCCTTATTACCACCACTGTGGAATTTTCTCCTGAAGGTCTTCTTTCTGAAGCCAAAAATTCTCAAATCTGAAAGGTTTGTGATGCTGCCCCATCCTAGTCCCGCCTTCCAATAGAATGTGACAATGATCTGAAACTGGGCCTTCTAAAATCTAAAAATTTATATTCCATTTTACAAATGCCTCCTCTGAAACTAGAAAATAATCTAGCTTAACCTTCCTACTATGTGGCTCCCACATTTTATTAGTCCAAGTGTAGTTAATGCCAGGACATTTAATGTCCACTAAGTGCAAAGCCTAGACTTGGGCAATCATGAAATGGTCCCCTGGGTCCAAAAATGGTGTTCCCCCTTCCTGATCTCTAGAATATAATTTAGCGTTAAAGTCCCCCGCTATAATCCAGTCTAGATCTTCCCTTGAGGTTTGCATGTTATGCACAGCCTTCCACTGCCGCCTCTGACCATCGAGGTTTTGAGACCCATAAAATTTTATGATTAGAACATGTTTCGTAGTGACATTATTCTTAAAAAGAGAAGTGAGAACACCCCTCCAGGCAAGATGTTCTATTGCAGACCATTCAAGAGAGTTTCATATAGTAACAATCCCCCCAGAGGCACCTTGGGCAGCCACATCCATATGACCAGCACCCCTCCAAATTATGTTGACTATTTTGGACATAAGATCTAATGACATATTAGTCTCCTGTAAAAGCAAAAAAATAGTATTATGATTCTCTAAAAGTCTTCGAACAACAGATTGATGGGTTCTGCTGTTTAAACCCCTCACATTCCATGATTTTATAATCATTGGTTACCCTGGGAGCAATAAGAGTCTATTGGCCTCACCGATCCTCCCGTGATCAATTTGTCTCCTTGGACTGCTAGTAACTCTTTATTGGATCTTCTACCTACTCCCTGAGAATGTTATTTTTTTATCTTTTTTTTGCCTGGGTTATCCCCAAAGTTGGCCTTTCTCTGTTCTTCTCTGCTATTCCTATGTTGACATCCTGAGATACTGTCTGCTCCTAGTTATGCACTACTAAAGCCCCTGAACACACTGGTTGTGATACCTCACAGAGTTCAACTACTTGTTGTATGACGGGAGGAGATGAGAGGGGGAGTTGTACGGGAATATTAGAATTTTCGTTATTACCCTCCATAAATTTTTCCTCTTCATCAACCAGTGACTTAAATATCTCATACCTATTGGCAGGTCTGAGATGGGATTGCTCCTTTTCCTCTTTTTTCTTTGTTTGTCTTTTTCTTCTAGGCTATTCAAAACCCTTTCTCTGAGCTTCCTGGCCCTGAACGATGCTATTAGAATCTTTATTAAGTGTTGCCTTATCCTCTTTAGGCATGTTTGGTATTCCTAAATGGGCCTCCATTTTAGCATTCATATTATTAGGGCAAAAACGGGCCAAATGTCCATGTTTATGACAAACCCTACATCTAAAGGGTAGGGCCTCATAGTCCAGTTGTTGAATCCAGGAGAGTCCTGCCAATTCAATTTCCATCTCTGTCGACAAAGGATGGATGATATCCATCTCCACACATATTCTTGCATACACCACCATACTCCCTTCAATTGTGTCTCTGGCAACACCCAGATGTCTTCCAATAGAATTGACAATCCTTGCCAACACCTGCTCACTCCAGAATTCCATTGGAAGAGCATATAGTCGAACCCATACTGGTACAATAGTAGGTTCAACTCAGGGATCGAATCCCACTCTCCATGGTTGAACAAATAGCCCTGTCGGGCCATGATTTTTCTTCTCTGACTCGAAATCCCTATTTCTATCGGCTAAAGACAAAAAGCTAACAATAAAACATCCATTGCTAATAAACCACAATGAATACTCACCGTGAGGCTCCCAGTTTTGGTGGATTCAAGAGTGCAAAAAAATTAGGGAAGGACGTATACCCATGAACTTGCAGATTAAATCGTGATTAGCTCTGTAAATGACTGATTCTTCAACCATACTTGGCTTGATGACAATTTTTGTCCTGGTTTCGGACTGCGGCAAACATCCATTCACACGATGTGTTGTCAACCTATTCCCAGTAGCTATGAAGAGAATTTTATATGCCATTTTTTGAGCTTCGTCGTTCTTTGGAGGATATTTTTCTTTAAACAAATCTGCATATGATCTGCTACTCCATGGAAAAGGAGCTGGAGAAGTCCCCATTGGACCCTCCTGGGCCACCAATCTAGCCTTCAGATCCACCGTACCCCGAAAGCATTTATGGATTCCAGCTGATGCCCTAGATTTTTTGAAGTTCCAAAAACCCTAGTTCAGAGCCAGAATATGCAATCTATGGATACAAAATATTAATCCATCCACTATGATTTGTATGTTGAGTAGTAAACTATAAGTTAATTTTTGAAGGATTTTGTTCAAAATTATCAATAATATGCCTATGTTGCGATTAATCAATAAATAAACTTTCATTTTAAGGCTTCTATAATGTATTGTTTTGATTTTTTACTCTATGGGATGATGATTTGGTGGTAAAGCTATAATTATTCTTTTAAGGTACTTGATATTTTAACCACATAAAATTGGCCTTAGTTAATTAGAACTATTCCATGAATTGTAAATGACATTGGATATATTTATACTATATATATATATATATATTATATTGACAAAAACTAAATGCATATTTTTATCAATTGTTAAATAGGTTTGAGAAAAATAAAGTTCAATAAAATTGGATAAATTTATCTCTATTTTTCTATTTATTTATAATTAATCAAATTTTATAAACTTTCATTGAAGATGTTTTTTTTTTTTTTTTCTTGATTAGGTTAGTGTGAGAAACCTCTACGATCGATGCTTAGGGTTGAGCAGTCCCCTCCTAGCCATGACCCCTCATAAGGCCGAGAGCTAAAATTATTAATATAGGATTAACACACATTTTAACCTTCATTGAAGATGTTGTAATTACTCGAAAAAATTATAAATTTTTTCTCATTTAAAAGTTAAAAAAGGTAATTTTTGATGTAAGATATCATGATTCGTTTAGGATATTGGATATTTTAACCAAAATTCAATAACCTTGGCTAGAAATATCTCACTAATTTAATGCAAATTAGGATAAAATTCCTAAATCTTTTTTTAGAAAAGTTTTAACTTCTAAATAAATAATTTTTCATATTATATTTTAGAACAAAAGGGAACAATTTGAATATTAAATTAGATTCCATGAGATGAAATTATATATCTTCGAAATTTAGAAAATAAACTAAATAACACTATATTTACATCCTTAAAAGCAAAAGCCTTACAAAATGAAATTTGGAATATATATATATATATATATATAAACATTGTGAAACAAGAAGTAATTTAAATTGAATTTTATATGATTAAATCATCCCATTAATATTTTTTAAATTTTGAAATATTGCTATTACTTTATTTAGACCATTGAAAGATCATGGTCTTAGAAATGTTCATTACTCCATGATTGTATTTCACATTTAGTATTCCCCATGGTCATGTGTACCTAAAGAAAAAATTATGTTGCTTAAGTTGTACATGTTAATTAACATTGTCACATATTTTTTAAAATATGTAACTTGATCAATACTTTCTATATCTCTAACATGGATTTTGTTAATCCTCTTATCCTCTTTCAAGATTAATATATTTTTGCACCCAATTTTACCTAGTGTAAATGATTAATATATGCTTGATGGAGCATATATTCATTTCCAATACATATTAATTTAGCCTTTGAAAATAAAAAATTAATAATATTCTTATTTTTTAACTTATTCATTTTAAAAGCTGTCTTTGTACTATTAATATTAGTGAAATAACTTCTACTAGGTTTTTCGTTAATCATCAATTATATGTTGCATATATGAATATGTAAAAACACGACTTCTAAACTAGTTTTTAGAAATCAAGTTGGAATAGCAATAAAGTTTGAGAGAAAAGAAAATAAACTAATATTTTTCAATTGAGAAGAAACTCTTCTCATCCCTATTGTTTAGGTCTTAAGTTTTTAGACATATATTTTTCTAAAACAAAGAATTTTTACTTACTTAAAAATCAATTAAAGAAATAATAAAAGTAAGAGAAATTATCTTGATATTATATTTAACCATTTTGGAGAGTGAATGATTAATAAATAACACCTTTGTCCAGGATTGATAGTAGAAAGTTTATATTATACACTATTTTAAATAATTTTTAATACAATTTAAAATAAAGTTTTTGTAAAAACAAATAAAATAAATATTTTAGAAAACACCGTAAAGAGTTGAACTCAAAAACGTGAACAAATATACACTTAATAAAAATTAAATAAATAAAAAGTAAGTGCATAAGAATAAGAATTAATATTTGAACAATAGGATAAATACTTCGTAACACCCACAGTAAAAATTTATATCAATACCCTTTATAAACTTAATTTAATTGTGAATTAAAAAATCATTGACAATAGGAGGTAAAGATTCAAAATAACAATATTTAACTATTTTACTTATAATAAATAACACAAAAATAATAATTTATTTATTTATTTGTAATGGGGTCTCTTAATTTAAATTGGAAAGTTTTAACTACCCATTTGCTCTTCAACTCTTCTACATAAAAGAATAAAAAATAATAATTTGAAATCTATATGCTTTAAAAAAAATATTGCATTTCAAATAACATTGATTCAATTAATTTAATTTTTTACTTTTTAAAAAATTTAACTATACAATATATATAAAATAACCAAATTATTATAAAAATTTATATAACAAAATACTATATAATATAAATTTTAAAAATAACTGAAGTTTTATGGAAAAGAACCTAACCTTAACTAAAACATATTAAAAGTCCTCCGTGATAACCCATAAACGAATCCGTTTTGTAAAAGCAGCTCTTTTTAGTAAAACTTGTAATTGCTCCTCCTTAACAAAAATACAACAATTCATTCAATCTAATCAAAAAGAAATAAAGAGGGATACGTATGGATTGTTAGCTTTGATTTTACTCCGCACTTCACCGCCTTCCTTCAACCTCTCCCTAACTTCTTCTGTCCATGAATAACGGAATTCCAACTTCTTTAGACTTTTCAACCGCTCCAATCCTTGCGGAACATTCTTTATTTTCGGACACCTTTCTGTGTCTGGTCTCTCAAGGCGTGCCATGGCTCCATCCTCTAACTCCTCACAAAGCTCTTCCAATACATCGAAGTTGTCAATACGGAGATTGCGGAGATTCGGAAAGAAACGCCTATGGCAATTCTTTGCAACTCTTTATTTTTAATCAACTCCAATCTAATTAAGTTAGGCATTGTTTCAAGTGGCAGTGCTGAGTAGTCACTACATTCACAACTACATAACCAGAGTCCCCAGAGATTTGCAAAAGCGCTTATCCAACCTGGCACCAAACACTTGACGAGAGTGAAGGTTTCAAGATCTTTCATAGCTTTCACGGCGTCAAAAGCGATGTCGCGAACATTCTGGATCCATTCTTTCACGGACTCATCTTGAGTACTATGTCCATCTGCATACCGGAGAGAACTCCTCGGAATTGAAAGCTTACTCTTCAGCCACTGGAAGTCCTTTGTGAAGTTGAAGACCAACGCTGTCTCGTTGACTATTTGCTGGACAAGAATGTCGCCAAGCTTTCTAAGAACAGAGTCTGCAAGTCCGGCTGCCATGTCTGATATCTTGAGATATAAAAGAGCAAGCTAAGGTTGAGCAGAGAGAGTGGATTGATATGGTGCGCTTAGCTTAACGCAAGAAGTGCTCTTCAAACTCGGGATGAATGCGAGTACAGACAACTCGTATAATTTATATTTGGCAGAAGAATCTTATTGTCCAAGTTATTCCAACTTGCCTATACTTCGCGGTCTTATATATCAATACGCTGAGAGCTTCCTATTCCAAGATGCATATGCTTTAATGGCTTTCTTTTTTAAAGCTTGGATGAGAAGGTCCTAAGAAAATCATGTGAGTGCGTGATGGCGTCAGTTTTTGTTAGCCACGTTCAAAAGATCAGTACGGTGATGAGACGTATACATAGTTAAAACTATGGTCGTTTCATGTGCGGAGATTTAACTCTCATATCTAATCGCCGGTACAGGAAAAGAGTGATGGGAGTAAATCAATCAATAACAAAGAAGAGGGGAGGAACATGTTCAAAGACTGACGTATTTTTCAAATTTGCGATCTGATCATCCTTTTAGAAAGAAGGACAGACCATTTGAAATTTGAAGTTGCTTACATCCAATAATCCGAAATAGATGTCGAAACATAATTGACAATGTTATTAAGAATATAATCTAGCATTGTTCATAATGTCGAAACATTATTGGAACAATGTTATGTTAAGAATTTAACGTAGCATTGTTCCTAATGTTGAGAGAAATTGATGTACAGTTTTTTATAATTTTATTTATTTATTTAAATTATTAAATTAAAATTTATAATAATATAATTTTTTTTAGAATATTAAAATAAATTAAAAACATACTAGTATCAATTGTGTATTTCTATTTTTAAAAGTTATTCTTAAGTAAATAACTAATAAATTGTATAGTTTTAAGTAGACATATAAAATTAATGTTATAGTTTTATTTAATTGTGTAATTAAACATGTCTTTTAAATAAAATTTAAATAGATATAATTTTTTCTTGTTTAATTTTTTAAATATATATTATTTATAAAATTATATTACATTAAATTTTAAGTCTTGTTATTTTTTATTTAAGATATTATTTCAAACTATAATTTTTAAAGAAATTTTTTGAGAAATTTAAGCAGACAAGAAAACAAAAACAAAAACCTTCAAAAACAAAATATTTAAGCAGATTTAATATTTTAGCATCCACATTTATATGTTAAAAACATTTTCTTTTAAATAATTTTTGTAAATCATAAAATTAGTATAAATAAGAATTATTAAGATTTTATATCTTTTCTTAAATTATATTTAAGAAAATAATGTAAGTTTTTTTTTTTTACCAGTACATTTATTAAGATTTTATATCTTTTCTTATATTATATTTAAGAAAATAATGTAAGTTTTTTTTTTTACCAGTACATTTATAAAGTGGTAATATCCAATACTTTATTTTTTATTTGATATCCAATACTTTATAATAAAAATGTTGTACTATTTTTTATTTATTTTTAATTATATTGTTATAAAATAAAGTTATAGATTATTTTCTATAGAAAAGGGGTTGTACCCAAATAACAACTCTCTTTAGAGCTTGAGATTTTATAAACAAATTCAATTCTTATCTTAATTTTGCTCCTATATCTAGATACCTAAATCTTTTTCTATAAAAAGTTTGAATTCTCGATTTTTCATTTTTTGATCTTCCTCAATTTTTTTTTAAATATATATTCTAAAATTTATCATCCTTTTTGATATTTTTTTACAACAACCTTCAAAATATCAAAAATCCACCTCTATCACCTATGCATTGCATCTTAGTAGAGTAATATTTCCAAAACTTTACGCTATTCTAATTTGTTTTACTAGATTTGGACTGCTAGTTTTCTTATTAAAGCATTAGTGCAACCTCAAGAATTGTAGTAAATAGTTTATATGAAAACACATTAACATTACAAAATATAACAAATATTATCAATAAAAGCATTACAATAAATCTTAATCAGTATTCAATTCATGCACTAAATATTTTCTTATAAGCTAAATTTATTACTTCCTCTAACCATGGATAAGAGAATTTAAATTCATGGTCCTCTATTAAAACCCCTTTATTATCTTACCTTTTGGCACATTTATTCTTTTCCCTTGATGTATGTAAAAAACTGATTTCATAAAACTCTATAACAAGATTTTGTATTTCTACAATGATCTATTGTATCTTCCATAGAGCCTTTGTTTTCCTTAAAACCTTACTATTAGTAAATTTTTTTCCATCCATACTCTATTCTATTTCATTTGTCTACATATTTTTAACCCTTCCAAAGTTTCCCAAGCTTCAATTTAATTATTTAAATCGCCTATAGAAAGTGTAATATGATAAAATATCATCCCTATTATTTCTAATTATTCCTCTTCCTACTCCTGGATTTTATTTAAATGCTCCATCAAAATTTAAGTTGACCAACTTCAATTCTGGTGGTTTCACTTTATATTCATTTCCTTCATTTTGATTCTCTTATGCCCAACATCATTATTTCATTTAATGACTTGATTCCATATATCAAGGATCTCTACTTCAGGATTGGGTGATTTAATAGGGTTGGTTTAGACTCCTTTATGGCTAAACAAGTATTCATTTTTATTACTTCTAAATTGCTACCATTTCCTCTAAATATTATTTTAGTCTTTTCCATCCATACAATCCAAAGTATTATATTTTTTGATATATCCTAGATTTTCTATAATGCCTCACTTTTAAAAGTGTTGTACCATAACTCTAACCATTTTTCAATTCTATCATTCATCACCATGCATTTACCAAATGTATTAAGAATCCATTTTCATAGTTCCTAGACTATTAAATAGTGTTTAGATATGGTCTATACTCTCCTCCTCCTTTTTACATAGAATACATTATAAAGGGCTATGAAATCTCTATTAATTAGGTTATCCTAGGATAAAAGTTTCCTATGACCTACTATTCATATAAAAATTTTTACTTTTGTAATGCTTGAGATATCTCAAATACCTCTTCATATTCTTTTTGTATTTCTATTTTTTTGGTGCTTTATATTATATCCATTTTTTGTTATATATTATCATGAGCTATTCAACTCCCAAATCAGCTTATCCTCAACTCCCTCTGGAATAATCAATGGTGTTATCTTTCTACTCAACTACCTTCTATCAACAATGCCTGGTCTACTTGTAAAAAATCTTCTTTTCATTTGCATATTCCTTCCTAATCCTTGTACATAGTGTTTGAAAACCTACAATCATATTTTTTCAAGTAATCTCATCCATGGTTTCAAAATAGGATCTATATTGAGTGGTTTATATCACATCAAGTATCCATACAAATATGATTCTTCCTCTAGATCAAAATAAACATAAAAAATATTTGAGCCCTATTTAGTGTATTTATGACATTAAGTTATTGGTTGTATTTCAATGTAACTTGGTTGATACCAAAGTAATATAAAATAAAATAAAAATATGATTCAATTGATTTGAATGATATGCTTACCAGTTCGTTATGAATATAATAAATCATACAAAAATATAATATATACCATGTAATTTTATATCATTTTGTATATAAATAGATAAAACAAAAGAATCAATAACTATTTCATTTAAGATCTATAATTGATGAATTAAGTTTCATCAATATTGAATTAAGATTAATTGGTTTCAAGGTATTATGGAGTAAATCATATAAGAATTACCCAATTTTAAATAGTTGTATTATGATGGACACTCTTAATATGAGGAAGGTAATAATAATACAATCTATGATAATGTGTAATATATGTAGGTGGGAGCTAATTCTACTACATATAACTAATTAAAAAATAAATTAAATTTGATCATAATCTATTTATTAACAATAATATTATTTTACATACTATCTATTTGAAAACGTAATTGATACTCTAACATGTATCTCATATAATAATTACAATGAATCATATCTCCTCTAACATAATTATTACTATAGTTATACAACATCATCCTTCCTAGCCTACTAATAATTCTCCCATTTAAATTGAGTTATCCTCATTCTTCCCTCTTGATTTCACTAACCCTTAAACTTGTTTCCTATATATTTCATAAAATATACTATTACATGTGGTATTATAGTGGTACTAAATATGAATAATGTCACGTGTGGTACCAAAGTGATAATATTTAATATATGGTAGTGTCACCTATGTAGTATTATTGTAGGATCAACAAGTAATACAATTGCAATAGTAACAAAAATTTTGATATTAGATACCCACTATGATGGTGTTGATTTATGTCCTCATCAAAACAATATTTAGAGAAAGGAATAGATGAGACTTGAGAAAATTTATTTTTTAGAGTTTTGGGTAATTTAAAACCCTAGCTACTTTGAGAAAAAAAGTATTTTGGGTTGAAGTCATGGAGTTACCAATATTCACTAGAAGGGGTTATAGTGACGCTAGGGAATGATTGATGAAATAGAAAATTCTTTCTTTCAATTGTTTAAGATATAATTGGAATATAAGATTTGTGATTATGTACAAGGGTAAGCTTCAGTTGGGTCTATGGACTTTAAATGTGACCATGATTTTTCATACACATGAGAATAATTTGAGGTTGTATTTTTAAGTAAATGAGGATTGGAGGAAAAGGATAATAATGTGCAAGCTAAGGAAATCATACCTTTTGTGTCATATAAGCCAAAAAATGGTGAGAAGGATTTTTTTGAATATAATTTATTTTTTGATAAAAAGATAGATTATATTAATTTATTAACCGAAATATTACAATATTATGGTGCTAAAACTATTCACCAATTGAAAAATAAAATAAGGTGGATAAGGAATAAAACATCCATAACTGAATATACATAAGAATAGAACATAACAACAACAAAAATACTATAAATGAGAGTTTATAGTTGCATTTAAAATAATAAAAAAATTATTGTTTCCATTAACCCTAAGCAACAACAATAATTTTATTAATATATCTTCGGCTAAGAGGTTACAAGTTCAAACAAGTAAAATCAAAGACACAAAGATTGAGTGTAATAATGTTCAGTTCTTGAAAATTTGAATATAACCATAGATAAAAATAGTTTATGCTCAAATATTTATGCTAATTATATGTACGATGTTGGTATTGTTCTTGAATATCCTTGATTCCAGTCTTTGGGTACTATTAATGTTAATGTGCAAAATAATTTAATGAAGTTATGGTACAAAAAAAAGAAGATAACACTATAAATATTTCTCAGCTTAAGAGCATAGATCAAGGGAAAAATAGGAAGCCATTATAAGATAAGCAGAAGAACCTAAAATAGAGTTTAAGGATGCTATAGCAAAAATGTAAGAAGAAGCAAAAGTAAAGTCTAAGGACGAACCAAAAGAGGGAAGTAAGAAAAAATAGAAATAAATTAGAACATAATAGGGTTGGAATATATTGCCATCCACACCACCATGTGAGGAAACAATCATGGAGATAGGGTTTATATCAATGAAGGAGTTTTGATGGACATATATAATCCAAGTATTAATTATGGATATTCAAGAGGCATAAGGGCATATTGATGTCAACAAAGAACATAATGTCATCTTATAATATTATGTATTTTGTAACTCATGAAAGGTGAATCACCACATGGGTGACCTTCTAACTCATAGAAGATGAACCATCACATTATTGTAGAAAACAATGTGTACCCCCATTTGTAAAAGAAAGTCATATCAAGTATTCTTTGTATTAGTCTTGGTTTATGGAGAGAATATTGGAGTGGTTCCTTCCTTAAGGATTAATATTATGTGTTGTCCTACCTAAAGGATATTATCAATCTCTATTTTATTGTGTGGATTATTATTGTGGAATTTATTTTGGATGCATATTTGATTTTTCTAGATATTGGTGAATTAATTAATGTTAATGAGAGTAGAGGTTCATAACATTCTCTTTATATTGTAAATTTGTATATGATAGTAAAGTAAGTATGAATATCCATAACTTGATCTAAGATATTAATTCATGTATTTTGTGTGATATCATTTTAGTTGTATTTATGTTCTTGAGAATATAATCACAAAAGTCAATATTTAAGTTTTTCTTAACAATTTTATTTTATCTTTTACTTTTTATTATATTTAGAATGTGTAGAGGGACAATAACTTTAGACTATAGTGGAAGTGGTTAGGACCATTGTTTAACCTCTAGGGGCTTCCCTAGGGGCTGTTTGTGTCAATGCGATCAGCGCTTGTTGTCACATAATCAGATTGGTGTTGTTTTGGTGTCTACAGATGCCCCTTTTTTTGAAGCGCTATGCAAAGCGTAGCGTTGAGCAAAAATAAATACCTAAAGCACTAATGATAGGGTTTATCAGTAACCTAACCAACTCTTGATACCCCAAGTATGGAAAGGGCACGCATTCTTGAATCCTTGCTTCTGACGAGCTAAGCAACTTAATTCAAGTGTTAACATTTTTTGGTGAGGTGTTACTTGAGCTTGAACATTGATCAGTCATGAATAGGCAAAGGGTGCAACATTTTGTCTGTGGGAACCTTGATTTCATGATTCACGAATGCCAAGTGTTTGATCAGCTTGTGATTATTGCTTGTTTGCTACCTCAAGCAAGGGCGTGATTGCTTTTTTCAATGATCCTTTGAATGCATGTCATTTCCTTGATTGGGTATTTTTTTGTTGATTGGTGACTAAGTATGACTACCCCCTAAAGGGACGAATCGATAAGGGAATGACCAACATGAGAAAAGCGACGAGTCGCTTGACCCAAGATGACTTAGGTAAGGGTGCCTTCAGTTGTTTACCATTGAATGCAAAAGCAATTTTTGAACATTTTGACCTATTTTTGGTGGGTGTGAACCCTTTTTGTGATGCATTTTGGAGCTAAAATTATCAAGAATCCATCCTCCTGGGGAGCGGTCCAGCTATGATAGCCTTCTTAGGGAATAGGATAGTGACAATTTGTAACCCCTACGTCTATATTGGATGCCAAGAATGTTAGGCGCAAATGTGCCTTCGTTTGGCAATGTTATTGCTATTTTTGGTTGGGTTTTGACCCTTTTGGTGATGTCATTTAGGGATGAAATTCTCAAAAATTCGTCTGCCCGTGGAGCGGTCCGGCTATGGTAGCCTTCTTAGGGAATAGGATAGTGAGAATTTGTGATCCCGACATCTATTTTGTGTGCCCAAAATGTCAAGTGCAAAAACACTCTCATTGGACAGTTTTATTGCTTGTTTTTGTGCCATTTTGTGCAGTTTTGGCTGGTTTTGAAATTTTTTACTCTGCATTCATCTCTGGGTGGGATGAATTCCTATTTAGTATTTGTCCTAGGGCAGTACGAGTGCTAACCAGAGCGCGCGTCATAGGGGGGATGAGTACAAGATCAAAAAGCCTATTTAAAGGCCAAAAATAAGTTTTGGGCTCATTTGCATTTGTTTTTCTTGGCAATTTGGAGCTTTGAGGAGGAGGACGTCAATTCTACGAAGCGAAGCACTGCCAAAATTTTCTTGTGACCATGAGTTCACACACTAGATCATCCAGTGGTGAATCCGAAGCAAGACCAGTGAGTGCCCT
Source organism: Wollemia nobilis (assembly GCA_028583015.1). Taxonomy (NCBI): domain Eukaryota; kingdom Viridiplantae; phylum Streptophyta; class Pinopsida; order Araucariales; family Araucariaceae; genus Wollemia; species Wollemia nobilis. The sequence goes on from JAQPPZ010003222.1 coordinate 5,277,204, forward strand.
TCCTCTTTATTATTTTGTGTTGCAATTTGAAAATTGCAATTTGCTTATTTCTTGTTCTTTTGTTTATTTTGTTGTTTAAAGTTAAAAATGAAACCCTAGTCTATCAAAATTAACACTTAGTTGAAAACTTAGTATAACCCTAAGTAAACAAAGATAAAAAGTTAGTGGAAAACTGGCCTAAAAAACTTAGTTTAGAACATAATTTAAAAACTTTGCTGAACCCAAATTGAACCAAGATCAAAACTTAGGTTAGAAACATAGGGTAAAACTAAGCGTAAAACGTAGCTTTAACCCTAGTTATTTGTTTGTTTTTGTGAATTTTTTTTTTGTAATTTATTAGTTAGAGTTAAAAACCCTAGGTCTAAGAAATTAGTTTTGAATTTTTGTGTTTGTTTTTTTAATTTATCAGTTAGAGTTAAAAACCCTAGATCTGAGAAATTATTTGTGAATTTTTTGGGTTTGTTTTTGTATTTATCAGTTAGAGTTAAAAACCCTATAACTAACAAATTAGTTTCTGAATTTTGTTATGTTTTTGTTGAATTTATCAGTTGAAAGTTAAAACCCTAGAACTGAGAAATTAGTTTTTTTTTTAAATTTTGTTATGTTTTTGGTTGTACATTTTGATGCATTGCTATATATTCATGTTATTGATGTACAATTTTTCATTGTTTTAATGTTTTTATGTTGTTTTATTTTGCAGGTTGTGAAGAGTCGGTACCATGTGCCCATAGTTTTCACTAAAGCACATGCGGTGCTGAATTTGGCTAACTGGGACTGCCTTGATGCCCTTGGGCTCAAGCAGGTGACTCGGTTGGAGCCGGTGGTCAGGGATCGAGCCTATCTAATGGCCCTTATCAACCTGTGGGATCCCCGGACTAACACCTTACATATCCCAATAGGGGAGATGACAGTGACCTTGGAGGATGTCTATCAAATTCTTTGAATTCCAATAGACAGACTACCGATACGGATGACACCATGGGATCAGAGGACAACAGTACTGATACACTGCTTCGGGCATGGGGAGGAGTTAGGTGTGGAGAGCATAGTGGAGAGGGTGAAGGGCGACTGCCATATTGGTGGCATACTAGTTCGATGGTGGCTAGAGAGGGGTGTGTTGGGAGTGAGGCACGCATTACTCATGGGCCTCATTTCCAACATGTTGCTCCCCAACTCTTCGGGTGTGAGGTTCTCGTGGAACCTACTAGAGGTGGTGTTCAGGTTGGTGGAGTGTCTAACGGATGCACCTATGATCATGAGATGGGGACAGACTCTACTGGCACAACTCTACGATGAGCTGTACGAGGTCCGCCATCGAAAGTGAAAGGGGATTAGTTGCAGCTACTTGTTGCACTTTTGGGCTTGGTAGCACATAGCAGTGGAGAGGCCAATGGGTTTTCCCTGGATGACTCGGGCAGAGATGATAGATCGAGATATCAGATATTGGGTATTTTGGTGGAGGTCTAAGTAGCAGGGATAGATTCGACGATGGGCAGGTGTCGTAGGACACTATGTTGATGCCTTCACTCGGCTTACTCCAGGGGAGGTGTTCTGGCACCCCTACTGGGACTGTCCAGCTTGGCCTGAGGCTGGAGAGTGGCTCCAAAAAATACAAAGGGGGCAGTGGTTGATTGGGCATCATGATACTGAGCAGGATTTCTTCCCATACGTTTGGGTGACACGATAGTTTGGGGTGTGCCAAGGGTTTCCTAGGGAGCCCGTGGTCTATCGTCGTCGATGGGATGAGAGGACTCTTGCTTGGCCAGTCATTGCACCACTAGGTGAGGATGCGAACACAATGATAGATGCCCCAGACGTGGATGACATCGGGGTTACCATAGAGTATGAGCAGTGGTGGACTCTACGATGATGGCAAGGCGAGGGGCCTCTAGGCGGTGCAGAGGCGACAACATCATGGGATGAGGGTACATAGGCATCAGATGAGGGTTGGGGTGTTTCATGTGATGATGCAGACATGGTGGATGTTGAGGATGCGAGCATGGAATATGGGGTTCTAGAGTAGCCAGAGATGCAAGACGTGCTGGAGTAGCCTGCCTTTCTGGAGATGTTGATGCCTCAAGCCGTCTTGGAGGATATTGAGGCAGGGTTGCATGCTGAGAATGCGTGATTGGAGGAGCTACTCTAGATATACGATGAGGAGCTCCAGGATGTGCTATGGGAGAGGGATCTCCTATGAACATAGCTGGTAGAGTGGGAGAATGCACTGATGGCATACCACTGGTGGGGTGGGGATACCGATGCTGCACAAAAGATTGATCTCCTACGAACATAACTGGTGGAGCAGGAGAATGCATTGGCATAGTGTGACAAGAACTTGGCCACAATTCATTAGCAAGAGATGGACTTGCTTCGACAGTGGTTTGAGATGGAGGCAAAGATTATTCACCTTGAGGGGTGGATTCCTGCAACTAGTGTAGGTGGATCGTCACGCCGCATAAGAGGGAGCGATACGAGCAGTCAGCATCCTCTTGGCGTAGGCGACTGGATGAAGGGGGCTTTAGTAGACGTGATGCGGGGGCTAGAAGCAGCCACCCTTAGGGGTCCCATAGGACCCACACCATGGGGGGTAGTTCCCGTCGCATCGATCCTGCATGATCATGGTGGTCGATGCCCTAGGCTTAGGGGTTTTTTTGAGCTTTAGGATTTTTTTACGGGGTCAGAGGACCAGTTCATTATAGCCTGCGGGCATTTTTGATGAGATATATACATATGACTCTCTTTTTTTTTGTGTTTATGCACTTTTCATGGTTTGTTTTTATGTACATGTATTTACATTGATGTATGCATATGCTATTATGAATGCGATGTTTCTAATTATATGATGTATGCATATGGAATGAATGAAATGAGTTGTTGATAACTTGTCAATGGCACCATAGACTGTTCAATATTTGATTGGCTTGCTGTATTTATGGGATGACTTTGTGGAATGACTTTGCATGAAAAAAACTTTATTTTTGTATTTTGCATATTTTTTGTTGGTGATGTATGGAATGAAATGTACCAGTTGTTTTAAAATGTAGGTAAGCTTTTTTGAGATTCAAATATTTTAATTAACTAGCCAAAACTGTACATTTATCTCGCAAGACTTTTGAACAAGGTATAAATCCATATTGAATTTAACCAAGTTATTTCACATCCCTGTGTGTGCAATTGAGTTCATTTATGTGGTATTTGTCAGGATACCGCCAATGCTAGATAGGTTATCACGTCTACTAAAGCCCCCTTCATCCAGTCTACTAAAGCCCCCGGACAATCTAAGGTACCACAAGCTAAGGTACCACAAGCTAAGCTCCACTAACTCCGTTGTGATGCGGGGGCTTTAGTAATATTAATCCATAGGACAATCTAAGGTACCACAAGCTAGCTCATTCACATGCAAACATTGGTCGGAGCACACACAAAGCTTAATGTGACATACATATCATCATGCGGGTAGGATACTGCCATTGCCAGGTAGGCTGTCCACCAAACCCGTAATGAAGATCACCTAGATGATTTTTTGAATGCTAAGAATTCCAGGGATTCAATTTTAGGCTTTTGATTTGCTCAACGTTTTAGGATACTTGCTCGTATACATAGTGATGAAAATCACTGTTTATTTTTCTCTTTTTATTTTTCTTTTTGAGCAAGGATTTTGAATAGTGGTGATAACCACTGTTATTTGATTTTGTATTTTAAACTTTGTAAGGTTGAACTTGTGAATGACATTGATCCTATTTGCCTTGGGGATGACTAACCATCTTGTTTAGGGACGTGTAGTATGAATCCTTACGACTTGGGGACCCAAAAGGGATTATGGAGATTATGAAGTAGGGGCATTGATCTTTTAGGTCTTGGGGATGACTACCCATCCTTGGCAGGGGTGTGTAGTACGAATCATTATGACTTTGGAGACCAGAGGTGATGGGAAGTGATCATGATGATGGCTTGTGGGAATTTTATTTTTGAATGGAATCGATCCTTTGAGGCCTTGGGGATGACTACCCATCCTTGGCAGGGACATGTAGTATGAATCCTTACAACTTTGGGGACCAACGATGATTGGGATTATTGGTAGTGGTGAAAACCACTATTTATTAGGGGGAATTGATGGGGAAGAGCTCATCCTTTTGTCAATTCTCAGCACTCTTAAACCATTCACACAGGGGGATGAACAGGCTAATCTTTCACCTATGGTACCCTAGACTGCTTTGTAGGTTTCTCTTGTGTTCACACAACTTAGGAATTATCTTATGTGTTTTAACTTGTGTAGGGATGTTAGGTAACAAGGCATGATCCAAGTAAAAATTTCCTATGTAAAATCTGTTTAACTTTATATAGTTTTCGGCTAGCAATTTAAAGACATTCGAATGACGAAAACCCTATATACGTTAGGAGACAACTGACTATGCTAAAAATTATGATGGTGTTATTCTGGATGTATGCGTTTGTAAAATGGAGTTAATGTGGAAAACTATGGAGTTGCCAAGTAATGACAGTCTATGGTGATTTTGACTTGTATGACCTAGCAAATATGTAATGTATGGATGTGATGCCTAATGGAACCTATATTTTTGTATTTTGACTGTTATGAGTATGCATGGAATTGAAATGCAGTTTGTTTTTTTTTTTTTATGATTTTATTGTTTTTGCTTGTTTATGAATATTTATTGTTTTTGTTTTTTTTTTTTTAATATTTATTTTGACCAAGCGGTTATGGTAACCCTTGGAGCTTTTGGTGTTTGACCAAAGGTTTTATGGATACCTTTGGAGCATTTTGGGATGACCAAGCGATTATGGGAATCCTTGGAGCTTTTGGGTTGACCAAAGGGTTTACGGATACCTTTGGGGCATTTTGGGGTTGACCAAGTGATTGTGGGAATCCTTGGATATTTTGGGTTGACCAAAGAGTTTATAAATACCTTTGGGGCATTTTGGTTTGACCAAGCGATTGCGAGAATCCTTGGAGCTTTTGGTTGGACTATGGCTCTCTAGATGTGGAATGGCCTCAAATGACTGATGTTCAAGGGTTCTGTTTCCTTGATTCCTTCAAGAGAGGCAAGCCGGTATGTTACAGGTCCTATTCTACTGTCAATCACATAAGGACCTAACCAGTTTGTCGTGAACTTGTCTCTTAGATAAGACATAAAATTAGAATTCTATTGGTTCTCTTTCAAGACCAAGTCACCAACTTAAAATTACCTTAGGTGGACCTTCATGTTGTATGCTTTCTTAAGTCGCTCTTGATATATACGCAAATGCTCGAGAGCATTGATGCATCGTTCATCGAGCAATATCAGTTGGTCTAACCGGGCCTGCCACACAGTGTCATAATTGATGAACTCTTGCATTGAAATGCATAGAGAAGGGATTTCCAACTCAAGAGGCATGACTACCTCAGAGCCATAAACAAACGAAAATGGAGTTGCCCCAGTGGGCATCCGAATGCTAGTGCAATAATCCCACAAGGCAAGTAGGATTTGAATGTGCCAATCCTTGACTTTCTACGATGGTCTTTTTTAGAATGGTGACTAGCGTTTTGTTTGATGCCTCTGCTTGCCCATTTGCCTACGGATAATAGGGTGTTGAAAAATTATGCTAAATTTTGTACTTTGTGGTCAAAGAATGCACATCTTTGTTCTTGAATGATGTCCCATTATCCGACAAGATCTTGGATGGAATACCAAAATAACATATGATGTTATGCAAAATAAACTCCGTAATGCGGGATCCAGTCGTAGAGGTTAGCAGAATTTCTTCCACCCACTTGGTAAAGTACTCGGTGGCCATTATGATGAACGTGTGGCGATCGGACGAAGCAGGGGAGATATTTTCGATTAGATCGAAGCCCCACTATGAAAAATTCCAAGCCGATTGGATCGATTGCAAGGCCTGAGAAGGCACATGTGTCAAATTAGCATGGTGTTGACACTTCATGCACTTCTTTACATATGCGCAACAATCTTGCTCTAAAGATGGCAAATAATAGCCCATGCAAAGAATGCACTTTGCGATGGCCATACCACTGAAGTGGCCACCACATGTACCATCATGTGTTTGGGTGATCACCCAAGCGGACTCTTGCTGGTCCAAGCAATGGAGGAGGATTCCTTCATAGCTCTGATGATACAAAATGTCTCCTAACAAGACATGTTTTATTGCTTTCTATTTAAATGATCTTTTCATGGCTTGTGTCAATCCAAGGGGGAGGTTACCTAACTTGAGGTAATCCCTTATGGGTGTGTACCAATCCTGCTGATCAGAAACCTCGATGGTATGAACAGCCAATCCCTCTTGAAGTTCATCCCTAGAAAAAGTTGAGTAGGAAAGAACTTGTAAAAACAACGTTTTGTTGCTATTAAGAGAGGTCGGGGAGAACAAGGACCCCCAGTTGGCTCAAGTCAGATAATTTTGGATTCAAGAGAACCTATCCTGAGATGGTTTAATCTGGATCAGGTGGATTTTTGGAATTAGGTCATAGCTTGCATGCTCCATCATGGATTGTGATAATGTTTTAACCTGAATGGTGGTCATCTCACCAAAAGGGTCTTGTGGGATTATTGACCCCAAGGAGGCCATAGTATCCATAAAATGATTCGATGATCGAGGGAGTGCCTCAATGCATACCATTCAAGTTGTTCTAGGAATTTGTCCACAAGGGCTTTGTAGGCCTGTAGAACTAGACATTTACATTGGAATATCCCCTTTACTTGATTAAAAATAAACAACGAATCACCAAATATGTTTAAATGTTTAATGTTCATGGTGATTGTTGTCTGAAGACATATGAGCAAGGCTTCATATTCTACATTGTTGTTGGTGCACGGGAAGTGTAATTTAAATGACAGAGGAATGGGAGCCCCTTGTGGAGTGAAGAATACAATTCTCACACCACCTCCTTGCTCACATTTAGAACCATCAAAGAATAAGGTCATGTCAGCCTGTGACTCAGGCTCATCAGAAACTGGCGATTCTAAAACATGAAAAACCCCATCATCAAGTAGTTCTACAGTCAGAGGCTGATCATCTTCAATAGGAGCCTCTACCAGTTGATCGGTGATGACTTGACCTTTTATGGATTTTTGTCCAATGAATTATATGTCAAACTTCATCAACAACATGATCCATTTCATCGTGCGGCTACTATGATAACTACGACTCATCATGTATTGTAATGGATTCTCCTTAGACACAACATACATTGTATTACTGAGCATGTAGTGGCATATATTTTTGGTAGCAAACACCACTGCCAAGCAGAGATTCTCAATGTATGCATAGTTAAGTTCATAACTGACCAGGGTGTGGCTAAGATAGTAAGTAGCCTGTTCTTTGTGTAGTTCATTTTTTTGGGACAGCATGGCACCTAGTGCGACCTCAGTAGTTGAGATGTATAAATAGAATGACACTCTTGGTCTATGTGGTGCCAATACTAGCAGTGAAGCCAAGTATTGTTTACTGTTGTCAAAGGTTGACTAGCACTCGTCATCCCAGTGAAATGTTACACCCTTATGAAAAAATTTATTCATGGGTCGGCACTTGTCAGATAACTACACTATGAAGTGCTTGATTGACGTGACCTTTCCCTACAGACTTTTGAGCTGCTTGATGGTAGTTGGGGGAAGCATTTCAAGTATTGCCTTGAATTTGTGTGGGTATACCTCGATTCCTTGTTTAGAGACTATGTAACCCAAGAGCTTTCCAGATGTGATGTCAAATACGCACTTCTTGGGATTGAGTCTGACTTTATGCTCCATGAGGCGATCGAGGATCTTACTTAAGTCATCAAGATGATCTGGGCGCAAAAGATATTTGGCCAACAAATCATCCATGTAATCTTCCAAAGTTTTGTGCATGTAATCATGGAAGATGTACGTCATGGCATGTTTGTAGGTGGCACCAGCGTTTTTAAGGCCAAAAGGCATGACCTTATAGCAAAATGTCCCCCAAGGTGTTGTGAACACCATTTTTAGTTGGTACTCAGGATTGATACAAATTTTATTGCATCCTGAGAAACCATCCATGAGGGAGAGCATTTCATGGCCCACTATAGCATCTACCAATGCGTCGATGCTTGGCAAGGGAAAATCATCCTTAGGACTTGCCTTGTTTAGATCTCAAAAATTAATGCATATGCAAAGCCTCCCATCAGGATTTTTGATGGGAACCATGTTAGACAACCATGGCGGGTAATCCATGCGGATGACAAACTATGCATCCAATAGCCTTTGTAGCTTGTCTTTGACCATTAAGGCCACTTTTGGGTGCATATTACGTAGATTTTGCTTTACTAGCTTGACTGTTGGATCGAGCGTTAAATTATGCATGACTAGCTGTGGGTCTAGTCCCGGCATGTCTTTGTATGACCATGCAAAAACCTCCTTCTTCTCTTTGAAAAGGGAAATGTAGTCAGATTTCTCTTCAGGGGATAGACTTACCCTAGCTTGATGATTTGCAAATTCATTGGATCTGAGACGATGTCTACATCAGTCGTCTCCTCGATCGACATGTGGGACCCGTCCTCCAAATGGTGTGGAGTTGGGATCAAGTTGATATCGTTTGCCAAATTTAGATCATTGTTTAGAACATTAGGTTCCTCTTCAACATGGAAGACATCCTAAGTCTATCCTAGGGTGTAATAGAACATCCCACCACAAGGCCAGTACTCTGATGGGGATGGCGGTGTGTCAGCATGATCCCAATCGATAGCATCTAGGTCTAGATACAATGACCATGTCGGGTCAGCTGGATCATGGATGGGGGTGATTAGGTCAATGGAGATCATGTTGATGAAATTATTGTGGTCTCCATTACCACGGGTGTTGTAACTCGAACATCCTAGATGATCTTTATGCTCTGGATTTGGCTCTATGGGTACAGGCACAAATGGATCGGCCCTATGCGTGGATATGCAGACAGGGTCCACCCTAGGCACTGATGGTTTTTCTAGGGTCTCCAGGTGAAAGATGCTCTCTGTGTACCTGGAGTGACGGGTGTAGTAATTGCTATAACTATGCTTGGTTTAGGTGCCACCTATTCCTTGGACCTATGTGTAACTGTTCAAACATGTCATCTATATCCAAGGGATATTTTTGTTGTCGCATATGATTGACATAAGCCATCTCAGTTTCATATTTGTAATCACTGTCAGAGATCCAACAGCATTCGTTGGCTCCAATAGCGGTTTGCAACATATAAGGCTCATCTTGTTCGAGCAAATTAATGTGGTCCCATCGAGGTTGTTATGCTCTCTGCAAAGGGACCTAATTATCTTGAGGTGGCATATGCTCAACTGGAGCATCCAAAGGGAAAATTGTCAGGAAGCTCTCTTGATCATCATCCATGGGATATACTTGTGAATGATTGCTATCAGACTTGAAAGTATCCCACGGTGCCACCTCATACTTCGACTCATCCTCTAAAGACCCTTCTTGGTCTTGTCCATATCCCTCTTGTAGGGGAGTCCTCAAATTTTCTCCCTGTTCGGCCGAAGGGAAAGGGTTGTTATGGTCAACAAGGTTGGTTGTTAGCAATGGGAGATAATCTCTCAATGTATATGTTGTGTTAGGATTGGCATATGGATCTAATGCCAACCCATCCTTGTTGTCTATCCCTAGGCCTTGCATGTTCTCTACCAAGATGTCTAGGGGAAAGGGGTAGTTGAACCTTACTCCTGACTTATCATACAAAATTTGATATCTCGGTTGGCAAAGAACACGCACTCCTTGCTCATACCTTCCCAACCTATATCCATGCAAATTGCTTTTTCCAAGATATCTCAATGCGAAGTATGAGTTGGAAAAATAGTTAATTTCCTCTACAAAGGGCTCTTCATCTTTGTCTTCTTGCATACAAATTTCAACACCATTATCCAGGCCCCCATAAACAAAGTTTGTCTAATTGGGTGGGTAGCATAAAGGAACCATAGAGCCAATGGGTAGTCAAGGCCTCCCCATGTCCTGCATGGACTCAAGTGTGGGCGTTGCCATAATGTTCCTCACTAGATACTCCCCCAGGCCCGTGCTGGCCATTTCAACAGTGACCGTTGGTGATTGAGGTGGATCGAATGGGAGTCCTTCCTGAGTCCACTCCATGTGGGGTGAACTAGGCGTCTCGACTTCCATTCTGCTAGGCATCTCTTCTGTCGATATGGTTGAGACTAGAGGTGGTTCCTCTTCTAGGGGTTTATTTCCCCTGTCCTTGGATGTGGCCACCGTAGGTGGCATCATTGTTGAAGGACTAGTAGAGAAATATGGACCCGTCTAAGGACTCAACGGATTAATCAATGGAGATGCCTACGAAATTGAACCCTATTGAGATGGATTCAACTAAAAATCCAAATGTGTTGATGGAAGAGTCGATTGCGGCATGAATTGCACTGTATTGCAGTATTTTAAGGGTTCCAAGTCTACCAGGACTACATGCACCTGTCCTTCAAATGTATACTTTAGGCACTGATGAGCTATTGAAGGGATACACTTCATGTCCCTAATCCAAGGCTGGCCCAACAAGATATTATAAGCCATCTCACCTTCCAAGATGTGGCACAATGTATGAATAGTCTTTTGTTCCATTTGGATAGGTAGGACAATTGTGCCAACTATCGAGCATATTGCATTATTGAATGCTCGCAGTGTATAAGTGGAGGCCACGATGTGAGATGCTGTAAACTTCAAATGTTTCAGTGCTGCTGTAGTGATGATATTACTGGACGAGCCAGTATCCACCAACATCCTCTTATACAAAATCCCGTTGACCTACGCAATAACGTGCAGGGGTGGATCTGCCACATCACCAGTCACTGTTTTCAATTCATCTTCTCTAAAGGCGATGAATGGTTCTGTACATTATTTTACATGTCCCACAAAGTTGTTGAAAGAGTTCACTTCATGGGGCTGCAGCTCGATGGCCTTTAAAATCTCCATTAGAGCCTCCCGATGGGGCACTGATTGTTGAATGAGCTCATATATGGAGAGCCTAGCCAACATGGTCCTTAGAATTTGGGTAATTTTAGTCCAAATTATGGCCACTGGTCTAGGTGAGGGAAGTTGCGTAGGGTGTTGTTGAGTTTGTGACATCGATGGAACCTCTCTTGTGGTCGCTACGGGGGCAACTCCTAGATATCTCTTGTTCCTAGTCACTATGCTTATCATCCCTACATACCCCTGCATGGGGCAATTCTATTGCACCTCATTGACTTGAAGGGGCTTTCCCTATGCCTCATAGGTAGGCAAGGGGTATCTTAAGACTCCCATATGTTGGTTGTTTGGCTCTACAAGGTTGTCGACCGCCAATTTCTTGTTGTCGATTAGGTCTTGTACCAAACCTTTGAACTTCCAACATGCATTAAGATCATGTCCCTTACGCTTGTGGAACCTACAATACAAGACCTCCCGGTACCCCTTAGGCTTCAGTGCATTGGGGTCTATATTTTGAATCTTTAGAAGGTTGATCAAGTTTATCGCTGACAAGCGATCAAACAGAGAGTCCCTGGACTCTGTGTAAGGAGTAAATTATTGTCGAGGGCGACGCTGTTGATTTTGTTCCTGCCTTTGGTTTTCTTTATCATAGTTGTTAGGAGGCACCGCCTGATAGTTAGCCTTTTGAGGCTGTGTTTCTTGTGCAGGCTTAGGGATATTGATAGCAACCTGATTAACCGCAGCGGGTTTTGATGGTGTGGTCTCTATTTTAGTGTTCTTGGTCCATTCTTTCTTTGATGAGTAGAGAGCAAGGTGCCAAATTAACCTCTGACCTCCAAAAATGCTTTTGGAAGTGGTTAGGACCACTGTTTAACCTCTGGGGGCTGCCCTAGGGGTTTTTTGTGTCAATGCGATTAGCGCTTGTTGTCACATAATCGGATTGGTGTTGTTTTGGTGTCTACATATAGAAAATAGATAATTCTTTTAGACTTTAGTTGATAGCCTTAGTGTATTAAAATATTTTTAGAAAAAAACTAAGCACCACATATGAATCTCAAGGTTGTGAATTAGGGAAAGTGGCCAAATGGATTTCACTACATCAAGGGCACTCTTCAAAGGGCATTAATTACTATACTAGAATTCCTCGTGTATTGTAGGGATTTTATGATTTCATTGAGCTAGATATCCTAATGAGCAAAAGTCTACTAACAATTTTATTTATTCACTTTATATAGGACCTATTTCATGGTGTACAAAGTAACAAACCAAATAATAAAATATTATTCTACTGATGAGGCCATAAAGTATTTGTGGTGCATTTTGTTGATTCTTGCATAGTTGGATCTTTCTCTAAAATATCTCACCACTTTATTTTGTGATAATTTAAGTATTTTTAAGTTTGTTCTAAATCCAATGTTGCACCAATATTCTATGAACATCAAGGTATGTATGCACTATATTTTTTAAATTTACTCATGATGCATGGTTATATCAATATATGCAATTTTAGTAGATCAAAACAAAAATATCCTAATCAAGAATATGCTCAAATTGAATTCTATAATATTATGGGATCAACTTGGTGTGGGAGATCATCTCTTAAAGGTGATGCTTGTGATGGTTTCTTTCTATTTTTTTATTGAACTAAAATGAGGATGTATGCATAGTGTTAATCTTTACTTGAAGCCAAAACTGACTTTGTATTGTAATTATTGTATTTTTCTTATGGACCCATATATGTCTTGTAAAGTGAGATCTTGTATTGTTATATTATTATCCAATGGTTAGTCTTAATTATTAACATTATGAGAGTTGTATCATGGGATGGTATATATACCCCCATTTATCTAACCAAATATCATCAATTAAAGATCATACTATATTAATTAATAATAAATTATTAGCATCTAAGGATGTCTTTCTATATTGTTATTCTTTATTCTTTAGTTTTTTAATATGTTGAAAATTTGGGGGTGCATCAAGGGCCACCCTTCTTGTGAATTGAAATTGTGTCTCTACTAGGAGATTCAAATGCCTTTTGACATTGTGGTGTCCCTATCAAGACTATAAAAAACATTAACATTTTATTATAAGAGTAAAAAGGGATTTAGGATCCATAAACCTATACATCAAGTTGTGTAAAATAGTACAATATATTGCAACAACCTTACAACTATAATTACCACCCAATAATAACAAAAATAGTAAACCACGACCATTAGGGTTATTACAAAGTTCATAGTTGATGAGTCTTTTAATTATTTTTCTTTTGTAGCATAGGTTCGTCCTCCTTTAGATTGGTAATATTTGAGAATGCATCTTTGCACTTAAATATCCTAAGGTAATATCTAGTTGTAACACATTCTGTATGATCTTCATTTCTATAAAATATATTATCACCAATTATTTCATAATTAGCTTCAAGAATACTATTTGAGGTGCTAATACTTTCTACAAAACTAACTTTATGGTATTTAGTAACTATTTGAATTTTATCAATGATCTGATTCAAATTCTCCTTTTGAATTTTAGTCTTCTATTGCTCGTTTAATTCCTGTTGGAAAATTGATGCATTTGGAGGATGAGCTTATTCCTTGTGAACTAGAATATTTGAAGGTTTAGGATCATTTATATGTAGGATTTTCTCCTTCACTAAGGAGGAATCAGAGCATGATAATTTGATTGATCATTTCTTATCTAGATGACCATTTTTTTAATAGTCATAACATCTTAGGAAGAATTTTTCATATTCAATATTTTGGATCTACTCCTCTTTACTTGAGAAGATAGTAATGGATTGAGATCAAGTAACTAAAATATTCACCTAAAAAACTAATATTGATTTACTCATATTAATTTTATTGGACACATTTTCTTCTATTTGGGAATCAATATACTAGAATGCATTAATGGGATTACCAATTTTGGTGAATATTTTCTCTCCCCGAAACTCCATAGGAAGAGCATATGGATTCACCTAGACTAGAAAGCTATCAACTTTTTCTATAAGGGGGTTGAAATCGGGTGTCCAATATCATATATAGACACCCCTTTGTTCAAAAAACCAATTGTATTTATAATAGATTACTCTATCTCTATCCACTAAATTAGAAAAAGAAACAAAAAAGAAACTTTTGGGTAGTAGAGTTACTTGGAATTTACTAGACCACCAAAGTTTAATGTATCCTTTAAGCTCTTCCAAGACTGGTATTTTTCTCTTGATTTTGCAAATAATTATTTAGGCTTCATGATCAATCATATCCAACCCAAATTCATCCTTCAAATTCATAATATAGGGCATAGGTTCATTAGAAATATCCACCTGTAAACCCAAAGATCCCTAAGAGATATTTCTTCTAATCGAAGAGGATTTATCACATACTAAAGAGTGGCTAATATCCTCCTGAGTACAATGAGTAGGCTTTGAACAACCATATTTCTACAATGTTTCATTACATCTAGGGTTTGCACCCCTTTTTCTCCATTCCATCCTCATGTCCTCCTAAGTACAAGCTGAAAACACGAGATTCCGGAAGAAAAGCAATACTAACTTGATACCAAATGAACATGCACAAAATAAGACGAATGTAATCGAATCAAAACTAACATAAAATGAGAAATAGGAGCACAACCCTTTTTATTGATATGATTCCAGATTCGGTTACAATCTCTCTCCTTCCCCTTTAGGGGCTAGGAGCGTTAAATGGGTTTTGGTTACAATCATGATTAAGTGTTCCTCCTTCCGCGTGTCCACATGTAAAACGGGCGGGCCAAAGTGTTGCCGCCGCTTGCGTTGACGAGTCTTCGATCCTTGCTGCTCCTCCTGCGTTCAAAGAAACAACAAACAGAGTTAATAGCACCTGTGTTAAAATAAAGCATTCGGTCCATAAAACAAACAAAACATGCATGCAGAAGATGATTAAAATAGCAGAGTTAGAATTCGTCCCGGTGGAACGATTGGACATGCAGATTGGAATTCGTCCCGGGGTGGGACGAATTCAGACTATGTCAATTTGGTATTCGTCTCGGGGGTGGGACGAATTTGCTTGTGTTCATGTTGGGATTCGTCCCGGGGTAGGACGAATCTTACTGCGCGAAAATAGAGAGGAATGGCCCACGAAATGTCTCGTCTTCGGTGCTTCGGCGATCTGCACAGTTCGGTTTTAGATACACGGGAATGTCTAGGAGGACTCGGAATGCTTTGGAGCCTGCATGTTAGTGAGAGTGAAATGAAATAAAACCCGATGAATGCATGCTTGAAATCAAAATCCCGAAATCATAATGCAAAGGAAATAAAAACAAAACGGTAAGCGTTGTCGGCAAATGGATGGATCCATGGATCCGGATTCATGTTCTCCATAAACACCCGATGACCTCCCTTGCAGAAGAGATCACGGATGCGGAAGAAAAGAATCGAAGGAAGGCGTCTGGTGGCAAATTGGCAGGGCTTCGCTGCTCCAAATATTTCTTCTCGCTTCTTTTTTTGGTGAGAGAACTCTACAATTTATAGAATTCCCAGGGTGCAGATTGGTATGGGCATGCAGGGATGCCAGTTAGTGTTATGCTAGTGCGTGATGGGGAAATTCTCCCTTGTCTCCCATCTTGTCCGGCCTCGCTCCTATGATAGTCCTTTGTCCGCCCACTAACGTGCATGCGAGGCAGGGAGAAGTGGTCACTGACTTCTCTGCATGTCACGATTTTTATTTTTTGTTTGTTGCCTGGAATTCGTCCCACCCTGGGACGAATTGGAATTCATCCCACCCAGGGACGAATTCAAGTTTGCATTTCATCTCGGGGTGAGACGAATTTGAAGCAGAGTGTCTAGAGGTGCCAAATTACTTTTTGACCTTCCAAAACTATTGTGTAAGTGGCTAGGACCACTGTT
The DNA here is from genome assembly GCA_028583015.1 of Wollemia nobilis. NCBI lineage: Eukaryota > Viridiplantae > Streptophyta > Pinopsida > Araucariales > Araucariaceae > Wollemia > Wollemia nobilis. Next base: position 5,293,011 of record JAQPPZ010003222.1, read on the forward strand.
TGACCTCTGAGGGCTGCCCTGAAGGTTGTGTGTGTCAATGCGATCAGTGTTTGCAGTCACATAATCGGATTGGTGTTGTTTTGGTGTCTACAGATGCCCCTTTTTGGAAAGTGCTATGGGTGACGCAGTGCTGAGCAAAAATAGATAACCAAAGCACTAATGATTAGGGTTTCTTAGTAACCTAACCAACTTGTGATGCCCCAAGCATGGAAAGGGCATGCATTCTTGAATCCTTGCTTCTGACGAGCTAAGGAATTTGATTTCAAGTATTAACCTATTTTTGGTGAGGTGTGACTTGAGCTCGGACATTGATCAGTCATGAATAGGCAAAGGGCGCAACCTTTTATCCATGGGGGAACCTTGAGTTCATGCTTCGGGAATGCCAAGTGTTTGATCGCGTTTGATCAATTTGTGATTATTGCTTGTTTGTTGCCCCAAGCAGGAGCGTGATTGTCTTTGTCAATGATTCTTTGAATGCATGCCATTGCCTTGATTGGGTGTGTGTTTGTTGATTGGTGACTAAGTGTGACTACCCCCTCAAGCGACGAATCGATGAGGGAATGACCGCCATGAGAAAAGCGACGAGTCGCTTGACCCGAGGTGACTTAGGTTAGGGTGTCTTCAGATGTTTGTCCATTGAATGTGCAAGCTTTTCCGACATTTGGACCTATTTTTGGTGGGTAAAAACCCTTTTGGTGATGCCATAATGGGGTTTAAAGTGTCAACAATCCATCTTCCCGTGGAGCGGTCCGGCTATGGTAGCCTTCTTAGGGAGTAGAATAGCGACCATTTGTGCCCTGACATCGATTTTCTATGCCAAGAGGTTAAGTGCAAGAGCACTCTGCTCGGGAAAATCTTATTGCATGTTTGTGATGCATTTTTGTTGATTTTTTGATTTTTTTTTTTTGTATTCGTCCTAGGGGGGGACGAATTCCATTATAGTACTCGTCCCTAGGTGGGACGAGCGCTAACTAGAAGCGCTCGATCCATGAAGGACGAATTCCAGCAGGGAAAAAGTATAAATATTGGAAAATGATAGATTTGGCTCATTTGCACTGTTCATCGATTGCGATTTGGAGCTCTGAGGAGGAGGAGGTAGATTTTTTGATGCGAAGCGCTATCGAATTTTCCAACTACCATGAGTGCACAAACCGGGTCATCAAGCGGTGGAGCCGAGGCGAGACCAGTAAGTGCACTATCTCCGCGAGTTTTAAGTTGAAAATTGCAAATTTGTTTTGATTATGTTTTTCTTTTGTTTAAGACATTAAACCCTAATTAATTAATAAAAAAGGTGAATGAATTGATGTAAAACTTTAAAAAAAAATGAAACATGTATGCAAACCGAATAAAACCTAGATTAAAACCTTAGATAAACCTACGATAAAAATTTTTTTCTAAATTAAACTTAGGTAAAACCTTAAATCGAAAAGAACCCTAGATAATAAATTTTTTTTGTAATGGTAAACTTAGGTAAAAACCGTAGGTAAACCATGTCAATTTTATTTTTGAAATAATGAAAAATGAAACCCTAGGGTAAAAAGTGATTATTTTTTTTTTTTGAATGGTAAACTTAGGTAAAAACCGTAGGTAAACCATGTCAATTTTTATATTGTAAAAATGAAAAAATGAAACCCTAGGGTAAAAATGATGAATTTTTTTGTTTGAATGGTAAACTTAGGTAAAAACCGTAGGTAAACCATGTCAATTTTTTATTGTGGAAATGATGAAAAATGAAACCCTAGGGTAAAAAGATGATGAATTTTTTTGTTTGAATGGTAAACTTAGGTAAAAACCGTAGGTAAACCATGTCAATTTTATATTGTGAAAATGATGAAAAATGAAACCCTAGGGTAAAAAGTGATGATTTTTTTTTTTTGTTGGAATGGTAAACTTAGGTAAAAACCGTAGGTAAACCATGTCAATTTTTATATTGTGAAAATGATGAAAAATGAAACCCTAGGGTAAAAAGTGATGAATTTTTTGTTTGAATGGTAAACTTAGGTAAAAACCGTAGGTAAACCATGTCAATTTTTATTGTAGAAAAATGAAAACCTAAAGTTAAAAACTAGATAATTTTTTTTTTTTTTTTTTGTAAAATAATAAAAATGAAACCCTAGGTAAAAAGAAAATTTTTATTATGTTTTTTTTTGTGAAATGTGAAAATTAGTAAAAACCCTAGGGTAACAAGTGATCAATTTTATGTTTAATTGTACATGTGAATGATTTGTTATTGTATATTAATGTACATTTTTGAATATGTGATGGTGATTTGATGCATGTTTTTGATGTGTTTATGTTTTGTGATATGCAGGTGGTGAAGAGTCGGCATTGGGTACCGACTATTTTTTCTAGTGCCCGAGAGGCGTTGAGTGTGGAGGACTGGGAGTGGCTTGATGCCTTGGGGCTCAAGCATGTGGCACGATTGGAGGCAGTGGTTGGGGATCGGGCGTACTTGACAGCTTTGGTCAGTCGGTGGGATGTTCGGACGAACACCTTCCATCTCTCGACAGGGGAGATGACAGTTACCTTGGAGGATGTGTATCGGATTCTTTAGATTTCGATAGATGGGGTGCCCATTCGGACGATGCCATGAGGCCAGAGGACGGCTGTACTGACTCGATGCTTTGGACATGGGGACTTGGGTGAGGGATGGGTGTGGAGAAGGTGGAGGAGGATTGTCAGGTTGGTGGTATCCTAGTGCGATGGTGGTATGCGAGGGGGGTGTTGGGAGTGAGGCATGCACTGCTCATGAGCCTCATTTCTAACATGTTGTTGCTAGACTCCTCGGGGGCTAGGTTCCCATGGAACCTACTGGAGGTGGTGTGGCAGTTAGTGGATTGTTCCTTGACAGAGCCGGTGATCATGAGATGGGGCCAGACACTGTTGGCTCAACTATATGATGAGTTGTATGAGGTCCGTCATCAAAAGCGAAAGGGGATTAGCTATAGTTTCTTATTGTAGTGCTGGGCCTGGCAGCATATAGCCGTAGAGCGACCACGAGGGCTACCCTGGACTACCCGGGCTGACATGGTAGATCGAGACATTGGTTATGGGGCTTTATGGGATCGATCTAAGGAGCGGGGCAGAGTCGACGGTTTGCGGGAGACGTGGACCATTACGTAGATGCATTGGCATGACTGACTCCAGGAGATGTGGTGTGGAGGCCATATCGAGATTGTCTCGCATGGCCAGAGGTAGATGAGTGGCTTCGACGGGTCCGGAGGGGGAGGTGGGTTATTGGATGACATGGGACAGAGCAGGAATACTTCCATTATCTTCTCCGAGTGACACGATAGTTTGGGGATAACTCGGGGGTTGCCTAGGGAGCCCTTAGTCTATCGACATCGGAGCGATGAGAGGACTCTAGCTACGTCGATCCTTGAGCCACTAGGGGAGGAGGCGGATACAGTACTAGACACTCCAGACGTGGATGATGTCGGAGTTACTATCGAGTACCAGGAGTGGTGGACGCTCCGGCAATGGCGAGGTGAGGGGCCATTGGGAGGGGATGAGGCGAGAGGAGGAGAGGGTGCAGAGGCACCAGGAGAGGGTTGGGGAGCTCCTATGATGTGGACATGGTGGAGGTGGCAGATGCAGGAGAGGACTTTGGTGAGGAGGAGCAGCCAGAGATGCAAGATGCTCCGGAGGAGGTCTCGGAGAGGCCGATGCATGGATGGGATAGAGATGGTGGGGTTGCACGTGGAGGTAGCATGATTGACGGAGTTATTATGGAGGCAAGATCAGGAGCTTGGGGAGGAGATGGGAGCTCCGGATCTCCGATAGGTGTTTGCGTCATATCGTCAGTGAGTGAGGGACTTGGAGCGACAGTGGGATGAGCTGGAGGATGAGATTACCCACCTTGGTGGGCAAGTCCTGCATTCTTGGGAGGTGGATCATCACGACGATTGAGAGGGAGCGACATGGAGCAGACAACATCTCACAGCGGAGGCGACGGGATGAGGGAGAGGCTAGCAGGCATGGTGCAAGGGTGAGCAGTAGCCGCCCTGAGAGGTCTCAGAGGACCCACACCATGGGGGTAGTTCTCGTCGCACCGATCCTACGTGATCATGGTGGACGATGCCCTAGACTTGGGGATTTTGAGTTTTGTTTATGATAGCGAGGTCCGAGGACCGGTTCACTGTAGCTTGTGGGCAATTTTGTTATGATATATATATACAGATGACTCTTTTTGGTGTTTATACATTTTCCATGATTTATTTTAATGTACATGTTTTTACATTGATGTATGCATATGCGATTATGAATGTGATGGGTCTACTTTGTATGATGTATGCATATGGAATAAATGAAATGAATTGTTGATGATTTGTCGATGCACCATAGACTGTTTTAATGATTTGTTATAGTAATGGGATAACTTTGTGGAATGCTTGTGCATGTGAAAAATTTGTTTTTGTATTTTGTCTATTTTTTGATGGTGATGGAATGAAATGTACCGGTTGTTTGAAAATGTAGTTAAGCTTTTCTGAAATGCAGATATTTTAACTAACTAGCCAAGACTGTACATTTATCTCGTGAGACTTTTGAACAAGGGCTAAATCCGACTTGAATTTAACCAAGTTATTTCACATCCTTGTGTGTGCAATTGAGTTCGTTTATGTGGTATTTGTCAGGATACCGCCAGTGCGGATAGGCTATCAACCAAACCTGTACTGAGGATCACCTAATTAGCTCCACTAACTCCGTTGTTGTATTTAGCAAGATTAATCCATGTGACAATCCAAAGTACCAGAAGCTAGCTCATCCACATGCAAACATTGGTCGGCACACACGCAAAGCTAATGTGACGGACATATCATCATGCGGGTAGGATACCACCATTGCTAGGTAGGCTATCAACCAAACCTGTAATGAGGATCACCTAGATGGTTTTCGAATGCTGAGAATTCCAAGGATTCAAGTTCAGGTTATGTATTGGCTGAATGATTTAGGAGACTTGCTCGTCGATATAGTGATGAAAGTCACTGTTTATTTTGCTATTTATTTTTGTTTTTGAGCAAAGATTTTTGAATAATGGTGATAACCACTGTTATTTGATTTTGTATTTTGAGCTTTGTAAGTTCGAACTTGTGAATGGCCTTGATCCTTTTAGGTCTTGGGGATGACTACCCATCCTGATTAGGGGCGTGTAGTACGAATCCTTACAACTTTGGGAACCAAGGGGATAATGGAGATTATGAAGTAAGGGCATTGATCTGTTGGGCCTTGGGGATGACTACCCATCCTGATTAGGGGCGGATAGTACGAATCCTTACAACTTGGAGATCAAAGGTGAAATGGGAAGGTGAGGATGATGGTTCGTTGGAATTTTGTTTGTGAAGGGCGTTGATATTTTTAGGTTTTGGGGATGACTACCCATCCTTGGCAGGGACGTGTAGTACGAATCCTTACAACTTTGGGACCAACTATGATTTGGATTTGTGGGAGTGGTGAAAACCACTATTTATTATGGTGAATGGATGGGGAAGAGCTCGTCCTTTTGCCAATTCTCAACATTCTAGAACCATTCGCACAGGGGGATGAACAGGCTAATCTTTCACTTATGGTACCCGAGACTGCTTTGTAGGTTTTTCTTGCTTTCACACAACTTAAGAATTATTTTATGTGTGTTCATTTGTGTTGGAATGCTACGTAACAAGACGTGATCCAAGTAAAACTTTCCCGTGTAAAATCTGTTTAACTATGTACAGTTTTGGCTAGAAATTTAAAGATAACTGAATGACGAAAACCCTATATACATTAGGAGACAACTGACGAATCTAAAAATGGCGATGGTGCTATTCTAGATGTATGCGTTTGTGAAAAATGGTGGAATTGCCAAGTGATGACAGTCTATGGTGCGGTTGACTTGTATGACCTAGCGAAGTATGCAATGTATGGATGCAATGCCTAATGCAACCTATATTTTTGATTGTTATGAGATAAATTTTTTATTTTTTATTTTTATTTTGATTTTATTTTTGATTGAATATTTATTTTGACCAACGCAATTATGGAATGCTTGGAGCATTTGGTGTTTGACCCAAAGGTGTGAGATCTTGGTGAGAATCCTTGGAGCTTTTAGTTGGACTATGGCTCTCTTAGGCGTGGAATGGCCTCAAATGACTGATGTTCAAGGGTTCTTTTTTCGTGACTCCTTCAAGAGAGGCAAGCCGGTATGTTCTAGGTCCTATTCTACTATCAATGACATAAGGACCTAACCAATTTGCCGCAAACTTGTCCTGTAGATGGGACGACAAATTAGCATTCTGTTGGTTCTCTTTTAGGACCAAGTCACCAACCTAAAATTCCCTGAGGTGGACTTTCATGTTGTATGCTCTCTTAAGTCGCTTTTGGTAGACACGCAAATGTTCAAGAGCATTAACGCGTCGTTCGTCGAGCAACGTTAGTTGATCTAACCGGGCCTACCGTGCAGTGTCATCATCGATGAACTCTTGCATTGAAATGCGTAGGGAAGGGATTTCCAACTCAAGAGGCATGACTGCCTCGGAGCCATACACGAGCGAGAATGGAGTTGCCCCAGTGGGCGTCCGAATGCTGGTGCGATAAGCCCATAGGGCAAGCGGGATCTGAATGTGCCAGTCCTTATGATTGTCTGCAACTATCTTTTTAAGAATGGCGACTAGCATTTTGTTGGACGCCTCTGCTTGCCCATTTGCCTGTGGATAATAAGGGGTTGAAAAACTGTGCTGAATTTTGTACTTTGTGGTCAAAGCACGCACATATTTATTCTTGAAAGGTGTCCCATTATCTGAAAGGATCTTAGATGGAATACCAAAATGACATATGATGTTATGCAAAATAAACTCCGCAATGCGGGATCCAGTCGTAGAGGTTAGCGGAATCGCTTCCACCCACTTGGTGAAGTACTCTGTGGCCGTTAAAATGAACGTGTGACGACCAGACGATGCAGGGGAGATCTTTCCAATTAGGTCAAAGCCCCACTACGAAAAAGGCCAAACCGATTGGATCGGTTGCAAGGCCTGAGAAGGTACGTGTGTCAAATTAGCATGGTGCTGACACTTCACGCACTTCTTCACATATGCGCAACAATCTCGCTCTAAAGATGGCCAATAATAACCCATGCGAAGAATGCGCTTTGCGATGGCCATACCACTGAAGTGGCCACCACATGTACCATCGTGAGCTTGGGTGATCGCCCAAGCGGACTCTTGTTGGTCCAAACAACGAAGGAGGATTCCTTCATAATTTTGACGATACAAAATGTCTCCTAACAAGACATGCTTTGCCGCTTTCTATTTGAATGATCTTTTTGCGGCTTGTGTCAATCCAAGTGGGAGGTTACCTAGCTTGAGGTAATCCCGAATGGGTGTGTACCAATCCTGCTGATCAGAAACCTCGATAGTATGAATGACCAATCCCTCTTGAAGTCCATCCCTAACAAAAGTTGAGCGAGAAAGAACTTGTAAAAACAACGTTGTGTTGCTATTAAGAGGGGTCGGGGAGAACAAGGACCCCCAGTTGGCTCAAGTCAAACAATCATGGATTCGAGAGAACTTATCCGAAGATGGTTCAATCTGGATCAGGTGGATTCCTGGCATCAAATCAGAGCTTGCACGCTCCATCGCAGATTGCGATAATGTTTTAACCTGAATGGTTGTCATTTCACCAGAAGGGTCTTGCGGGATCAGTGACCCCAAGGAGGCCATAGTATCCGCAAAATGATTTGATGATCGAGGGAGTGCCTCAATGTCATACCATTCAAGTTGTGCCAGGAATTTGTCCACAAGGGCTTTGTAGGCCTGTAGAACTGGACATTTACATTGAAAAATCCCCTTCACTTGATTGACAATTAACAACGAATCACCAAAGATGTTTAGACGTTTAATATTCATGGTGATTGTTGTTTGAAGACCTATGAGCAAGGCTTCATATTCTGCATTGTTGTTGGTGCATGGGAAGTCTAATTTAAATGACAAAGGCATTGGAGCACCTTATGGAGTGAAGAATACAATTCCCGTGCCACCCCCTTGCTCACATTTAGAACCATCGAAGAATAGGGTTATGTCAGCCTGTGACTCAGGCTCATCAGAATCTGGAGATTCTAAAACATGGAAGACCCCATCATCAGGTAGTTCAAAGTTTAGAGGCTGATCGTCTTCAAGAGGAGCCTCGACTAGTTGATCGGCGATGACTTGACCTTTTATGGATTTTTGTCCAATGAACTCTATGTCAAACTTCGTCAACAACATGATCCATTTCGTCATGCGACTACTATGATAAGTATGACTCATCATGTATCGCAATGGATTCTCCTTAGACACAACATACGTCTTATTACTGAGCATGTAGTGGCGTAACATTTTGGTAGCAAACACCACTGCCAAGCAGAGCTTTTCAATGTATGCATAGTTAAGTTCATAACTGACCAGGGTGCGGCTAAGATAGTATGTAGCCTGTTCTTTGTGAAGTTCATTTTTTTGGGACAGCATGGCGCCCAGTGCCACCTCAGTAGCTGAGATGTATAAATAGAATGGCACTCCTGGTCTAGGTGGTGCCAATACTGGCGGTGAAGCCAAGTATTGTTTGATGTCATCAAAGGCTGACTGGCACTCGTCATCCCAGTGAAATGTAACCCCCTTTGTGCAATAATTTGTTCATGGGTCGACACTTGTCAGATAGCTGCGCTATGAAGTGCTTGATTGACGCGACCTTTCCCTGCAGACTTTTGAGCTGCTTAATGGTAGTTGGGGGAGCCATTTCAAGGATTGCCTTGACTTTCTTTGGGTCCACCTCGATGCCTCATTTTGAGACTATGAAACCCAAGAGTTTTCCAGATGTGACGCCGAATACGCACTTCTTGGGATTCAGTCTGACCTTATGCTCCATGAGGCGATCGAGGATCTTGCTTAAGTCACCGAGATGATCTGAGCGCAAAAGAGACTTGGCTAACAAATCATCCATGTAATCTTCCAAAGTTTTATGCATGTAATCATGGAAGATATACGTCATGGCACGTTGGTAGGTGGCGCCAGCATTTTTAAGGCCAAAAGGCATGACCTTATAACAAAATGTCCCCCAAGGCATTGTGAACGCCGTTTTGAGTTGATCCTCAGGATTGATACGAATCTGATTGTATCCCGAGAAACCATCCATGAGGGATAGCATTTCATGACCTGCTGTAGCGTCTACCAACGCGTCGATGCTTGGCAAGGGGAAATCATCCTTAGGACTCGCTTTGTTTAGATCTCAAAAATTAGTGCAGATGCGAATCCTCCCATCGAGCTTTTTGACGGGCACCATGTTGGACAGCCATGGCGGATAATCCACGTAGATGACAAACTGTGCATCCAACAGCTTTTGTAATTCATCTTTGACCATCAAGGCCATTGTTGGGTGCATCTTACGTAGTTTTTGCTTAACTGGCTTGATTGTCGGATCAAGCGTTAGATTATGCATGACTAGCTACGGATCTAGCCCCGGCATGTCTCTGTATGACCATGCAAAAACCTCCTTCTTCTCTTTGAGAAGGGCAATGTAGTCGGCTTGCTCTTCAGGGGATAAGCTTACCCCCAGCTTGATAATCTGTGGGTTCATTGGATCTAAGCCGATGTCTACGTCAGTCGTCTCCTCGACTGACATGTGGGATCCATCCTCCAACTGATGTGGAGTCGGGATCAAATGAATATCATCAGCTGAGTTTAAATCTACGTTGGGAACCTCGGGTTCCTCTTCAGCTTGGAAGATATCCTGAGTTGTCCCTGGGGTAAAATGAGGCATTTTATCGAAAGGCCAGTACTCTGATGGGGAGAGGGGTGAATTGACGTGATCCCAGTCGATGGCATCTATGTCTAGATGCAATGACCGTGCGGGGTCGGTCGGATTGCGGATGGGTGCGGTCAAATCAATGGAGATCATGTGGATGAAATGAATTTGGTCTCCATTACCGCGGGTGTGATAACTCGAACATTCTGGATGCTCCCTATGCTCTGGATCTGGTTCTGTAGGGACGGGCATGAACGGATCGGCCCTATGTGTTGATAGGAAGACAGGGTCTTCCCTCGGCACTGATGTCATTATAGGGTCTCGGGGTGGACGGTGCTCATCGTAAACTTGGAGCCACGGGTCCAACACTTGGTCCCACCCTGCTGGGTCTACGTACCATTCATGTCCTAACCTTATGCCTAGTTGTGCCATCAGTTCTTCATGTGTTACAGGGTGATTGTGTCATCGCGCATGATTAAGATATTCCATCTCAGTTTCGTCTTCGTAATCATTGTCGGTGATCCAAAGGCCCTCGTTGGCCCCGACAGCTGTCTATGACATATTAGGCTCATCTTGTTCGAGTAAATTAATCTGATCCCATTGCAGTTGTTCCACACTCGGTGGGGGGACCTGATTCTCTTGACATTGCACTGGTTCAATTGGAACTTCTAAAGGGAACAATTTCAAAAAGATCTCTGGACACTGTTTATGCTTTCCTTGTAAGTTAGTGTCCGAAATTTTACCTCTCTCTATCAACGGAGAAGGGTTATTGATGTTACCAAGGGTGGTTGTTGACCATGGGAGATAATCTCCCAATGTGTACGTTGTGTTCGGGTTGGCATAGGGGTCTGATGCCAATCCACCCTTGTCGCCTATTCCTAGGCCTTGCATGTTTTCCACCAAGATGTCTAAGGGCAGGGGGTGGTTGAACCCTACTCCCGACTTATCATACGACATTTGGTATCTTGGCTGGCAAAGGACACGCACCCCTTGCTCATACCTGCCTAACCCGTATCCGTGCCAATTGCATTGGCCGAGATATCTCAGAGCGAAGTCCGGGTTCGACAGATAATTGACATTTTCGGCAAAAGGCTCTTCGTCCTCGTCCTTTTGCTTGTATGGTTCGACACCATGATCAAGGCCCCCATACACAAAATTAGTCTGGTTTGGTGGGTAACCTAAAGGAACAACTGTCCCTATGGGAAGGCGAGGTCTCCCCATGTCTTGCACTGATTCTAGCATGGGCGTTGCTACAACATTCTGCACTAGATACTCCCCCAGGCCCGTACTGGCCATTTCAATAGTAATTGTTGACGATTGAGAGGGAGGGAATGGAAGGCCTTCCTGATTCCATTCCATGTTGGGTGGATTAGGAGCCTTAGCTTCCACTGTGCTAGGTATCTCTTCTGTTGAGATAGTTGATATCGTTGGCAACACCTCTTCTAGGGGTTGAGATTCTTCCATGATTTGTTTCCCTTTGTCCTTCTGTTTAGCCATGACAGGTGGCGTTGGTAGTGAAGGAGCAGATGACGAAGATGCACCTGGCTGGGGTTTTGATGGATTAGTCACCAGTGGTGCTCGTGGCATCGGACCCTGTCTAGATGGATTTAACTAGAAATCCAAGTGCGTCGATGGGAGGGTTGATTGCGGCATCAATTGCACTGCATTGCAATATTTGAAGGGTTCTAAGTCCATCGGGACTACATGTACTTCTCCTTCAAATGCATACTTCAGACACTGGTGAGCTATCGAAGGGACACACTTCATGTCCCTGATCCATGGTCGCCCTAGCAATATGTTGTATGCCATCTCGCCTTCCAAAATATGGCACAATGTGGGTATCGTCTTTTGTCCTACCTGGACGGGTAGAACAATTATGCTGACTGTCGAGCATATCGCATCGTTGAATGCTCATAGTGTGTATGTGGAAGCCGTGATATGAGAGGTTGGTAGCTTCAGATGTTTTAATGCTTCAGTGGTAATGATATTACTAGACGAGCCAGTATCTACCAACACTCTCTTGTACGGGATCCCGTTGACCCGCGCGATAACATGTAGGGGTGGATCTGCCATGTCATTCGATACTATTTTAACTTCATCCTCTCTGAAGGTAATGATCTAGCTCCGTACATCATTTTACATGTCCTACGAAGTTATTGAAGGAATTCGCTTCGTGAGGCTGTAACTCGATGGCTTTCAAAATTTCCATGAGAGCTTCCCGATGGGGCGCTGACTATTGTATAAGCTCATAGATGGAAAGCCTAGCCGAAGTGGTCCGCAAACTCTACGTGAGTTTGGTCCGTATCGTGACCTCGGGTCTAGGCGGAGGCAACTGCACAGGGTGTTGTTGAGGTTGCGACGTTGTTGGAACTTCTTTTGTAGCTGCCTCAGGGGCAACTCCTGGGTATTTCTTGTTCCTGGTTACTATGCTGATCATTCCCACATACCCTTGCATGGGAAGATTCTGTCGCACCTCATTGACTTGAAGAGGTTTTTCCTGTGCCTCGTGGGCAGGCAAAGGGTCCTTGAATACCCCCATCTACTGATTATTTGGTGCTATGGGGTTGTCCACTACCAATGTTTGATTATCAATCAAATCTTGTATCAATCCCTTGAATTTCCAACATGCGTTTAGGTCATGTCCCCTTCGCCTGTGGAACCTACAATATAAATCCTCTCTATATCCCTTAGGCTTGGGAGCGTTAGGATCTATGGTTTGGATTTCTGGAAGGGTGATTAGATTTGCCGCTGACAAGCGGTCAAATAGGGAGTCCCTAGACTCCGTAAAAGGGGTGAATTGTCGCTTAGGGCGATGCTGCTGATTTTGCTCTTGTTTTTTATTTTCTCTTTCATAATTAGGAGGCACTGCCTGATAATTAGCCTTTTGAGGCTGTATTTCTTGCACAGGCTTGGGGACATTTATAGCAACTTGATTAACCTCAATGGGTTTTTGTTGCGTAGTCCCTGTCTTGGTGTTTTTGTTCCACTCTTTCTTTTTAGGTTTGGTGATTGTGCCCTCCCCTATTTTGATCTCTTCGATAATTTTGGCTTGCGCCAGAGCTTCTTCTAAAGTGGCATATTGTTGCAGCTGCAATAGCCCAGAGATCGATTTCAAGCAACTTCGTGCAAACATTTGTGTGAGGTCGGACATAGGGGGAAGGTAAGGTAGCTTAGAAAGCAGAGCCCTCCATCGATTCCCATAAGCCGCCATTGTCTCTTCCTCATATTGCCTGAGGCTGGCCAGATCACTCAGTGATGCCTTCTTCTTGGTGTTGAAGGCAAAGCGTTCCAGGAACGCATCTACTAATTGATCCAAGTTATTTATGTTGTGCTTCGGCAACTATGTGAACCAATCCGAGGTAGGACCTACGAATGTGGTTATGAATGTCCTTAGCAATAGTGCATCATTATCCTGAATGCCAAAGCATTGGCTCGAGAATCTTGTCACGTGCTCTTGAGCATCCTCTTCACCCTTAAAGACTGCCAACTGAGGCAACTTGAAATGTTTGGGATAAAGAGGTGTGGGCACTGACGGATGCACCGGATGACTGCGGAGTTGTCGTAACGTGGGCTTTTGGTGCCCAGAAGCTTTAGTCTCCATAGACTCCAAACGCTCTAATAGCGCTTTGTATGCATCGAAAGATTTAATTTCTTCCTTCGTAACTCGTTCCCGTTGTGTGTTACGGGCAACTGGGGGCCTATGGAGGGGTGGCCGGATAGCACCTCCTCTGCCTTGATAGGGCATTTCGACCCATTCTTCTTGTTCATACTCCTCATAAGCTTCTCGAGGAGTTACTGGGTGAGCTCGATGAACAGGGGTGGGCGCCCGCGGAGGGTACCCATCGTGGTTCCTGGGGGTGGTCTCCCGCTCATATCTGGGGTGTCTTAGAGGCATCTCTTGGTGAGGTCTTGGAGACCTATCATGCACTATGGGGTTGTGCCTCTCGTACCTTTCTGCCCTCTATGTTTGGGGGGTCTGAACCTTTTCAGGCATAGTGGTGTGGAGCAGCTCATTTGTTTGGCGTCGAATGCGCTCTTTATTAAGGTGATATAATTGTTCTAGCTGTTGTTGATCCTGCTCAAGTTGCTTGATCTGTGCTTGGTGGGCGGCATGTCTAGCAAATGATAAGTCAATTTGCTCTGTCATTTTGATTCTAGGAGGCCTAGTCGCCTCTCCGATGTATCTATCTCGGTTTTGAGGATCCGGGACTTCTATGTGGCGCTTCCCTCTATCGAGATTGGCGGCATTTACTTGAGGCTCTGGCCTTAATGGGTGATCATTGTATCTAGCAGGTGTGGAAGCGCAAGGCTCCCACGCTGTATATTGTTCTCGAGGAATGTGATGTTCTTCCTCATACTCCCTTTCGTAGGTGTGAAAGGGGCGGGCGGAGTTAGCTCGCCCTGTGTGGAGAGCCCTACGCTCTGGGTTTTGTCTTTCAGTTCTAATGGGAGGCAAAGGAGAGATGCCATACTCACGTTGTCTCTCCTCATGGACACTGTGCCTCTCTAGCGCTTCATTGCACTGTGGCCACTCATATCTAGCCTCTAAAGGCGGTCTTCTATTTACGTTGAGTGCTACATGTAAAGCTTCTTCCCGAAAGGGGCTGTGTTGAATGGGCGTATCCCCTAGAGGGGTGTCCCTATAATTCCATCTTGATATGGCCTGATGTGGACTCTCTTGTAGGCCAGACCGCCAAGGCGGTATGACCAAGTCCTCAGGGCTAAAGCGAAGGCGACCAGCGCCCGCTCTTTGTACACCTTTCATAGCATCTGCCCTTGATTGGGCTTGGCTACGGGTGTACACCATTGTGGTGCTCTTCTACTAGCTAAGCAGATTTTTATCTTTTTGTTTATGATTTTTTTTTTTTTTTGTTACACTAAGCAGAAATGAACACACACATACACAAACGGTGATTATCTCTTTTAAAGATTAATGGTGTGTCCTAAACTGGTTTTAGTGCGTTTTGATGATTTTGTTTTGTTTTTGAAAATTTTTGAAGAACGTTTAAATGCGTAATGAAGGCTCATATGACTCCCATAAATGGTCGCCCCTTCGATATACCATTGCCAGGCCGATATACCAACCTCTCTATATACCCGCCCTTACGAGAGGGAGACTATAGGTACGTGAGAGCAGATGGTACGTGGTACATAGGTGGTACGAAAGGGGGATTGTCCTGTTTATGACACCTACCATAGAAGACTTATCCTCATGCACTGGGAATCACCCCAACGACACTCGGTCAGCTTTCGTCAGGATTTACGTCGAGCAACAGTGACAATCGGGGTAAATGAATGCAAATATCCAAGCCAACGTGGTGATGAAATCCACTATTGGTCTTGCTCAAGGGCTGGGGTTTTACGACCAGCTCCTTGGTTTAAATAACCACGTGATGTGTGGGGTTCATTTTAATTTGCAAAAATTGAAACAGGAAACAAAAGAAACTTTCCCTAAGCCATCCAAACATACAGAAAACAGAAATCGGAAAACAAAAATTTGACGAGGCTTGTTAAAAACCCCTACCTCTTCTCTCTGCCCGAAAGGATGTTTCTAATTGGCTGCTCTAAAAAATGCATAGAAATATACTCGTCCCTGGGTGAGATGAATATCAGAACCATATTCGTTCTAGGGTGAGACGAATGCCTATTCGTCCCTGGGTGAAACGAATTCTTAATCGTCATCAGCTGGAATGAAACAATAGTGAAAAATAGGTACTCTAATCAAAACAAGCAATTTCTAGATCAAAATCTAACCTAAAAAAAATAGAGGACGAGGTCCCACCGTGATCGCCATGAAAACATGAGATTTCGAAAGATGAAAGGAAACTAAACTTGATGCAAATGAACATGCAGGAAAATAAGAGAATGAATGAATCAAGACAACATAAAAGAGAGAAAGCACAACCCTTTTTATTTATACTCTCGTTAATCTCGGTTACAAGGATGCCTCCTTCCCCTTCAAGGGCTAGGAGCGTTAAATGGGTTTTGGTTACAATCATGATTAAGTGTTCCTCCTTCCGCATGTCCACATGTAAAATGGGCGGGCCAAAGTGTTGCCGTCGCTTGTGTTGAAGAAGAGTCCTCGATCCTTGCTGCTCCTCCTACATTCAAAGAAACAACAAAAAGAGTTAATAGCACCTGTGTTAAAATAAAGCATTCGGTCCATAAAACAAACAAAACATGCATGCAAAAGATGATTAAAATAGCAGATTAGAATTCATCTCGGGTGAAACGAGATTGGAATTCATCCCGAGAAGGAACGAATCGCCTATGTCAGATTGGTATTCATCTCGGGGTGAGACAAATTTTCTGTCAGATTGGTATTCATCCCGGAGACGACAATCTACTACGCAAAAAAGAGAGGAATGGCCCATGAAATGTCTCATCTTCGATGCTCTGGCGATCTACACAGTTCAGTTTTAGATACACGGGAATGTCTAGGAGGACTCGGAATGCTTTGGAGCCTGCATGTTAGTGAGAGTGAAATGAAATAAAACCCGATGAATGCATGCTTGAAATCAAAATCCTGAAATCATAATGCAAAGGAAATAAAAACAAAATGGTAAGCATTGTCGACAAATGGATGGATCCATGGATCCGGATTCACGTTCTCCATAAACACCCGATGACCTCCCTTGCAGAAGAGATCACGGATAGGGCAGAAGTGAATCGAAGGAAGAAAGCGTCTCGTGGTAAATTGGCAGGGCTTCGCTGCTCCAAATGTTTCTTCTCCCTTCTTTTTTTGGTGAGAGAACTCTGCAATTTATAGAATTCCCAGGGTGCAGATTGGTATGGGCATGCAGGGATGCCAGTTGGTGTTTAGTGCATGGGAGAGGAAATTCTCCCTGTCTCCTGCTGCCCTCATGTGACGATCCTCCATGGCGCACTAACGCGCATGCGAGGCAGGGAGAAGTGGTCACTGACTTCTCCTGCCGCATGTCGCGATTTTATTTTTTTGTTTGTTGAACCTGGAATTCGTCCCACCCTGGGACGAATTGGAATTCGTCCCACCCAGGGACGAATTCAAGTTTGCCTTTCGTCCCGGGGTGAGACGAATTTGAAGCAGAGTGTCTGGAGGTGCCAAATTACTTTTTGACCTTCCAAAACTGTTGTGTAAGTGGCTAGGACCACTGTTTGACCTCTGAGGGCTGCCCTGAAGGCTGTGTGTGTCAATGCGATCAGTGTTTGCAGTCACATAATCGGATTGGTGCTGTTTTGGTGTCTACAACAACAAGTGGGCTATGAACAACCCTCTTCTTGCAATGTTTGACTACACCTAGGGTTTGCACCCCTTTCGCTCCATTCCATTCTTTAGTGTATTCATATTTTTTTCCTTATTCTTTATTACCATTATGTTTTTTATTTATTTAATAAGTAATATGGTTAATTTTATTCATTCTTAAATATATTGTATAATTCAATAATTACAAAGGTTAAAAACAATATAAGTACCCAAATGAATGCTAATATTGAATACAATGAAGATGATAGTTAACATGTCAAATAAAAGCTCTCACCCTAATTCCTAAAACCAAAATAAAAATATATTTTAATATAAGTTGATATAGAGTCTTATAAGCCCACCATGTCTTAAATATATTATCAATGTGAAGTAACTCTTTTAAGTATATTGAAATATGAAAGCCTTTTTATTCATACAATGATAACTCATTCAAAAATTTATTTCAAGAAATAATTAACATTAAAACAATAAAATTATATAAACTCCTCTCTTATTAATTAAATATTAATAAGTTTTATAAAAAAAAATGGTTAATATTAACCACTTCTTCAATTTAATGAAATTTCAAACTTTCAACAAGATCCTATGAAATCGTCATTTTATTAAACACTTACATGAAAATAAAATAATAACAATATCCTTATATATAAATGGATTAATTAAATTTTATAATGGTTACTAAATACAATGGATTTATAAAAAGGTATATGTCTAAAGTCTAATCACTTTTATTTGGGTAAGAGTTGGTTTGTCTAGATGATATTAGCATCATTTAAGGTATATGCATATTTTATAAGCCCCTACAACTTAAAAGTATAATTAACCTTAAAAATACTTACCTAATAAAACCTATGTTCTTTAATATATAATATATGCATACATCTATTATGTCATGGCATATAATTCTTATTTAATTATAGGAGAAATGATTGCTCATTAATAAGTCATTAGAAGAAATGACTACCATAATAGTGTTATACATTTAAATGTAAATGGTTTGTTGTAAATTATTAATGGTTATGAGTTAGAATGGGCTTATAAAATATTTTGTCAATATTAAAACATATTTCGATTGATGAGTTCATATTTTTATCAATAGCCTCAAGGCTAACCAATCCCATTCCTAGAACCTTAGAAATATCATGGATGAGTGCAAAAGACTAATTAAAAAGTACCACAATATTAATATCTAACATATTTATAGAGAAGGGAATAAGGATGTTGATTGCCTAGCCAACAGAGGTGTCAGAGAAGAATCCCTCCATGTGTGGCAGTGGAAGTTCCAGTAGGTTCGTAAATTAAACAATAGCGATGATGATATTTGCTTTCTCTAAGAGTGTGTCAATGGAGATTTTATCCTAGTGTAGGTTTTCAACAAATTTCAATCATCTCAATCCCAATTAGTAGCTTATATCCTTTTCAAAGCCTATCTCAAGCTTAAATTTAGCTATGCTAACATGGCATGTAGGTAATAAAATGTATAAGCTCAATTCAGGACTAGGGACCCAAATTAAATCTAACACTTCCCAAAATAATCAATTTTTCAAGAAAATGAACAAACCTCATTTCAAAATGTATGGGTAAGTCAAAAGAAAAATCAAGGACCGACTAAAACAAAAGAAAATCATGGCCATATGA
This sequence comes from Wollemia nobilis, assembly GCA_028583015.1. Lineage (NCBI taxonomy): Eukaryota > Viridiplantae > Streptophyta > Pinopsida > Araucariales > Araucariaceae > Wollemia > Wollemia nobilis. Next base: position 5,311,639 of record JAQPPZ010003222.1, read on the forward strand.
TAAGTGTTTTTAGCAATTTCAAGGAGTATTGCCAAGTCACATGAAAAATTAAGAATCAAGAAAAGTTTGAGGATGAGGGAAATTGCATCCAAGTCCACAAATCTTCTTATCAAAGCAAGGGCATTGATGGAATTTCAATTTCTCAATCTTACTCAATATGTGTTTGCAGTCCTCAATCTCGAAGTACTAACAATGATAAAATTTCAAGTCCATAGGTTTCCATGGTTTGCAAGAATTGAAGAAAGGGTAAGGATGATTTCAAGAAAATATTGTGTCATGTTCGCAATAATTTTAACTAGAATGCTTGAAAATATATATTCAACCCATTGTAAGACCATACGAGCCTCTAGCATGTGATTTGTGTGTTCAAGGTGATCATTGCAAGTCACAACGAATCTTTCAAGGCTATCAATTCTGGAGAAGAAAGCACAAAGAAAATTATGGAATAATTATCTTGGACATCAAACTTTAATAGTTGTATTCCTTTGCTTCTCTTTGTGCTATTTGGGTGTCTTGATTAGGTTTTCTCCTTCACATTGCTTTGTTTGTTTCAGGTTTTGTTTCTCTATTTTTTCTTGGTTTTGGCAAAAACCCTGGGTGCTAGTTTTGTGTTGCCCTTTTTAGTTGGTTCTTGTGGTGAAACTGGTTGATTTTCACCCTTGTTCATGTTGTAAAAGGTTTAGGGACCCTTTCAAAACCCTTTCCAATAATAAAAAAAAAAAATTTGTTCTATAATAACGTTACTTAAAAAACTTATGTGCTTTTAAACTTTTATGATATATGTATATATGTATACATAAATAATTGGTTATATGAGATTGAGATGAACCCATCCATATTACATCATAACCATAGAATGGTATTATAATGGCTTGACAATTATGCATGTATCACCTAGTAAGATTTGAACTTGATACTGCTATTTATACATGTATCACTTGAAAATAATCTAACTTGAGTCTTCTTAAAAGTTGAAGAATTTAATTAATTGAACTTATACCCTTTATGGTAGGATATAATACATCATAATTCATGTGAAGTGGCATGTGGTATAACCACCCATTACAAGGAATATGCAAGAACTATTGGATAGAGGTAGTTACAAATTTGTTATGTCAACTATAGAAATTATATGTATTTAAATATCTACCATTTTGTATTGCAAAATATTGAAGCATTGATTTCTAATGTGTGGTATCAAAGTATATAGAAGAAAGAGTCATCTCTCCTTTAGATACTTCTCTTGTTTTGATTCAAATAAACTCAGGAAACACTCTAATAAAATGAAATTCCAAGGGTAAATAAATTTGATGAATATTATTTAATGTTAACATCAAAGAAGAGGTAACTATCATCTCTGCCAAGCAAATTCTATGGAAGAAAATCAAAATACTTAGACAAACCTCAAAAAAAGAGGGAATCATCTCCATGAAGAAATTATATGGAAGAAACTAAAAATACTTTGACAAACCTCAAAAGAGAGGTAATCATCTCCATGAAGCAAAATCCATTAAATATCAATTTGGACAAGGCTCAAAAGAAAGGTTATTATTATCTCCATGAAGCAAATTCCATGGAATATTAAAAACTTAGATCTTATCCAGGCAAGAACCAAGGTCTACCAATAAATATGTTGCCACTATATTCAAGTGGAAAATTTTGAATAAAGAGAGAAATTAATATTCCACCAAATAGGAAAGAAGATATCCTAACTTGAAGAACTTGAAAGAGTTCCAAAATTCTATAAGAAACTAGTGAAAACAATTACGTTCCCAATTCAATCTACGGAAAGAATATTTACCATATGTATTCAAAGTAATAAGTCAAATCAAAGTAGTATAAGACATCAAACATATTTTTTCTAAGAAGTCACAAGGAAAATAATTTTGGTGAAATGCAAAGAGAACAATTCATACAACAATAAGCCTATTTATAGAGTTCTTTAATTCAATCCATTAGTGTCTTATAGCAACTCATGTAGTGATAAACCCATGTGTATAAAAGATAAATTTTTAGTTAGAAAGAGCAATGATACTGAAGTATTTGGACATGTTCACATGATCCATGCATAAGAAAATACAAATCAACATACATTTTAACCAAAAATAGTGCACTTCAATGTCAAGATTTTACCATGGGTGATCCAATTTCAATGGTCTACAAGCATAATATTGAGAAATGATACATATTTATACAAGCATATAAGAGAATATAAGAATTAAGCAAGACATATATATAAAATGAGAGTAGCAACAAATAGCTAAAAAAAATTATTAAATTACCTAAAGTTTGACATTCTTTATGAGCATTCAGGTCTCCCACGTAACCAAGAATAGTTCCTTATAAATACAAAGTTGTGAATTATACTTAAATAAAATCCAATGAGATAAGCTAAAAATGATATACAAAATCCCTTAAAGACACAAATAAGCAAATATGATCTACAAATGGAAGAATCACTATTTCAATCATGCGATATCCACACAAAAATTAATGTGATCATCAAAGCGTATAATAAGGAAATATTCCCAAAGAGGCAAATTACATTGCAATCAAATAAGGCCTAGAGATGCATACTAATTAATAAGGATCAAATATGATCAATGACCATGTTTCTATACTCCCTAAGAAGGCCCATAGATATTGGACCACCATATTTGTATGTTCAAGAGAAGTTTGGATCAATCAACCAATATCATTTCCACATAAAACTCAAAGAAAATTAAATATAAAAGGTCTAGTCAATTCTCTATCAAATATTAATCAACCAGATAAAGTAAAGCATCCATTCAAAATAAAAAGAGAGTGAGCATTCAAAGTCAAAAATATAACAAGAATAATAAGCATCCAAATTGACAAGGCATGCAACATGAGTTAAACTTAGACAAAAGACGTCATAGAATTAGAATGATGTTAATTTTTAGAAACACTTGAAGTATTAAACTACAATTTTATAAATTAAAATTTAAATACAATGTGCTATAGTCAAAGTACCTGAGCACCTCTTTTATTCATCAAAAAAAGGGTCTAAGCCATCAAGTGGATTATTTAGCAATCCCACACACACTGTGGAGAGGCTTATTAAATCCTATAACAAATTTATGATTTTTCTTTATTATTTCTGATGAAAAAGAAGAAGCATATATTGAAGAAATAAAATACTTCAAAGAATATTCCATAGGGGAAAGAGATTCCCTCTACTTAATATTTTTTTTCGATGAGACACTAATCTTCTCACATTTCAAGGCATCATTTAAATTACAAGTATAGGATTATACTCATCAACAAGCATTTTTTAATCTTCTTATAGTTTTCATTTACTATTCAAATTTTATAAAATTTTATTATGGCTAGTGGAGTATTCAAGTTCTTGTTTTTTGATTCCTAACTATTAAGGGGATTAATTATGCTACCTGGAAAACCAAACTCAAAATATATCTTGAGTTTGAATAAGTATGGCAAGTTGTAGATAGAACCATTACTCGTCCTAATATAGAAATGAATATCAAACAAAGTTTGACAAGGCAATCAAAAAAGCAAGATTAATCATCATGTTTGGAGTAGTAGATGAAGTACAAACATATATTTAAGATTCAACCATATCCAAAGATGCATGGAAGAAGCTACAAACAGTCTTTGAAGGAAATAATCAAAATCAAATTCTATTTCTCCAAAGCCAGCTCCATTGCTTGAAGATGAAAAGTGGGGAAAAACTCGAATTATTCATGAGAATAATTGGTAAACTATGAGCATCACTATAAGATTTTGTATAAACGGTAACTGATGAAAATTTTGTTCCAATTATTTTAAGATCTCTCTTTTCTCAACACAATGTATTTGTGACTACATTAAATATCACTAAATAAACACCATGCTTTGAAAAATTGGTGAATCGACTTTGAAAGGTAGAGGCTTCACAATCAAGACAAGAAGAAGAACTTGTACTTCTCACCAATAGAAAAGGAAAGAAACTATTCAAAAGAGGTATAAGACCTCCATAGTGCTTCGAACTGAGAAATAATTCTTAAGGATATCAAAAGTAAAGAAATGATTCTCAAAGAAATCATTTTTACACATAAAAAGGATATGAACTTTGTGGTATAAATAACCACATAGTGAAAGAACGTTGGCATAATCCATTAAAAAATGAATCTCCTTCATGTGAGATAAATCAACAATGAGATAAATCATCATCAAATAAGGAAAATTAAATTTAGATAAAAACATAATTTAGCCAAAGAGAACCAAATTAAAGAATAAAAAGAAAAATATCAAACATAAGAACATGTGTTTATTGCACAAGCACATATAAAATAACACAATAAAGTTTGGTATGATTCCAAAGCAACCAAACATATGATAGATCAAGAAAATTGGATTCATCCAAATTGTTCCAATTATACAGGAAATAATACATTAGTTTATTGTTCTAAGCCAGTAGAGAACCAACAAGAGATCAAATTAGACTTCAAATATGTCAAGTAAGAGAAAATATTACGAAGATACAAATATGATAGGCCCAATTCATGGCATGCATATAAATTTGATCATTGAAAAGCCAACAAGTATAAGTATTCCTAGAATGAAGACGTTATGTCTAAAGTTAGTTTCTTTTCCACTCATTTTTCTATGTATGGAGAAAACATTTGCAAGATGAATGGCCTATTGTGAAAAGAGCTTTCAAGAAGCATAGCATAGCTTGCAAACATGATCTTGTTAGGAGAAGATTATCTAATTTTACAACTCACAAAACAAAATATCCTTACATCATTATCAAAGCCCAAGATCTCATAAAACTTTTATCAAGAAGTGTACCAATATTACAAGTTATTAAAATACTAAATGATAAGATGCATTTTGATGTCATAAAAATTAGGAATATAATATGAAATAAAGGGATAATTGTTATACAACATTAGCAGTTTTTAGGTCGTAATGGTTCAACTCTAAAGACTATTGAGCACTTGATAGGTTGTTACATTAATGTGCAAGAAAAATTATGGCAGTTATGGGGTCATTCAAGGGTTTGAGACAAGTATAGAAAATTTCTAAAGATTATATTCAAAACATACATCTTATTTATCATATCAAAGAATTTATGATAAAATAAGAACTTGCAATGAATCTAGAACTTGATCGTAATAAAAGAAATGAAAAACATAAGAAGGTGAAAAAGCAAGAGAAGGAGTACACAACTTTCTTCTCATCACATGCAAGGCAATCATTGGAAACCAATCAATTCAGTGGTTGACATAGGATGTATAGGTAGCACATACATCACTTAAAGACATTTAAGGAGGCACATAATTCATGCATTCAATTTGATAAGTATTAAAAAGTATTAAATGAGCATTTGCAATAAGTGTATTTTTGGAGCATTATTAGTGGAACCCAACACTCCTAAGTATCACAGTAGAAAGTCTACATTAAGGAGAAATATTTCTCTCATAAATTCCAACAACACCTTAGAATATTTCATCAAGTCATAAGCCAAAATGATCTAAGACTATGATATAATAAGGGGGGTATGTTAAGAGTTATTACATCATAACCCATGTGAAGTGGCATGTGGTATAACCACACACTACAAGGATTATGTATGTACTATAGGATAGAGGTAGTTGCGAGTTTGTTATGTTAAATTTGAGCATTTTATGTATTTATATATCTACCATTTCATAATGCAAAGCATCCTAATATTGAGTTCTAACAATTAATAGTATGAATGTAATCAATTAAATTATAATTACATTATTAAAACAACATAAAATTATAAAAATATCTTATATATATCCTCATTGGAATATCAAATTAGTATATCTTTGATCCTTTATTTAAAACCATCCAAGTTCAAATTCACAGTATGAAATCTTTAAAAAAATCATATATTTATCTTAATCCAAAAAAATTGTTATATATATTTTATATTTTTAAAGTTTATATATATATATATATATATATATATATATATATAATAAAACTTAATTTCTAGAAGACAAATATCGCGAATAATTAAGGTATTGTAAACCTAAATAATTGAATTTCCCTTTTCTACTACATAATGATAAAAAAAGTCAATTAATTGTAGATTCTACCAAAATTTGTAATGAATGCAAATCTCTACAAAAATAACACACCTTCTATGATAAAAAATAATAAAATTACAGGCTTGAATTTTCAACTAAACAGTTGAGAATTACTTTTTTATCTAATAAAGTTTTAATTAAGTTTGAAGTGTAGATTAATTAGTGTTGCAAAAACTTGTAAGGAGACCGATGTTCAAGTTTAAATATTGGGTCTTGTAGAATTGAATGCTTATTCCTTTTAATGTTTTAAGTAAAGACATGGTGATTATAAAGGCAGATGCATTTTATGTGATGAATTTTAAGACAAATAATATATATATATATATATATATATATATAATAGGTCCAATCTATTTTAGTAGACAAAGGCATGACGGTTATAAGAGTGAAGATCGGAACAAAAGCATGGCGGTTATAGAAGCGGGTGCAAATAAATTTAAAAAATAAATAATAATAGGCCCAATCTATTTGAGTAGACAATACAGTTATAGGAGTGGGGTAGGCGCAAAGGCATAGCTGTTATAGGGATGAGGGCAAAAAAAAATAGGTCGAACTTATTTGAGTAGATAGTGGGATGGGCACAAAGGTGGGGTGGGTGCAAAGATTTCACTATGTAAATTTTAAAAAATGTAAATTTAAAGAAAAAAATAAGTTTAATTTATTTGAGTAGACAATGTAGTTGTAGGGGTTAGGTGCAAAGGATAAGGCGAAAAAAAATAGGTCCAATCGATTTGAGTAGACAATGCAGATATGGGGTGGGGGTGTGGTTGGGTCTAAAAGCAGTGTGGAAAGCTGATGCATATTTTATGGTACTTTATGGTGGGGTTGGGGTGAAGTCTAACAGCATGGTGGTTATAGGTGTGGAAGTGGACGAAGCGGAGGCATACTTTATACTAGTTTGGAGGCAAACAGTGTGGGTCCAAATTAGGGTGGTTGTAGGTGTGGAAGGGAACGCATACTTTATAATAATTTCGAGGCAAATAGTGTAAAATATTTATTTCATTTGATAGTGATTTATTATTATAAAAACAAGTTTATATTGAGGGCTACCTATTTCACTATATAAATTATAAAAAAAATTACGTCATATTTGAGGAAAGGCATAGGCATATTTTTATTTTATTTCTAAATCAAAGCTGGGACGACGAGGGCAAGTGGCAGAAACGAGAGTCCATGTCGTTTTCACGTCACTCTCACCATCCCCAATATTCGCACAATGAAATCTTTTCAAAAGGAATTATTGCAGGTTGTTTTATATTAAATTAGGATTTTTTAATAAAAGAAATTATAGTAGGTTGTTTTTACCTCGTGGCACTTTGTACCGTGTCACCTTGGTTCCGGGCTATCCAAAAGTGTTGTGGGTTGTTTTATATAAAATTGTGGTCAATTTGTTAATAAAAGAAATAATTTTAGGTTGTTTTTAATTGTTGGCACTTTGAACCGTGTCACCTTCGTTGCGGGCTACCCACCATTCTGTATGTTGTTTTTGTATTAAATTGGTAAAAAATAATTGTAGGTTGTTTTTAGTTGTGGCACGTTGTACTGTCTCACCTTCCTTGCCGTCTACCATCGTGTTGTAGGTTGCTTTTGTTAAATATTTAGTTTATTAAATCGTTATCAATTTTTTATTAAAAAAATTATAAGTTATTTTTAAATATTAAATATGGTTTAAGAGATTTAATTTTAATATAAACTTTTTAAATTGTTATAAATAAACTTTTTATTCTTTTAAGAAAAATCTTACTCAATTTATAAATAATTTTGTTTTAATATAAAATTTTAAAATTAAGAAAAATCTTACCTTATAGTATTGTAACCTTTGTTGCCCGTTACCCAACGTGGAACGCGCCATTTATTAAAAATAAATAAAAATATTGTGATTTGATGTTTAAAACATTTTTCGCGTAAATACACGTGGAGGAAACTTGAGAACATGATCTTAAAAAGTGAGGATTAGATAATAAAAGAATTAGGAGGATGATATGATTTTTTTGATTCACAACAAAAATTTACCTTTCCTAACCATTTTTATTTTTAATTAAATATTAAATTAATTTATAATATAATTATCTTTATTTTTACTCTTAATTAAATATTAGATTATTTTCTGTAATGTAGTTCAAAATATATTTTTGAGATTGCAGACAGGGCACTAGACTCATAAGAGAAATAAAAATTAAATAGTTTTTTTTGAAGATATTATAGGAACCTCAAATAAGGAAAGGAATTTAATTTTTTTTATTGTTTTAACTAGAGATTTCATAAAATTAAATATTTTATGGCATATACTTTAAAAGGGTATTTTAGAATGTCTAAAGGAATTAAGTTTATTTTTTATTTTTTAACTAAATATTTTTTTAAATTAAAGAGGATGTTATATTTTTTTGAGTTTATTTTTATTAAAATTTTAAAAATATATTTTTAAATATTATATTATAGTTTTTTTAATGAATTTACACGTTCTTTATTACATAGAAGAGTTGGTTACAGTCACTATTTTTAGTAATTGGTTAGTGTAAGGTTCAAACCACAAGGATTGTTCTCATCAAACTTATTTGTCTCGTTCTTGTTGACCCGATTTTTAATGAATTTACACGTTTTTTTATTACATAGAAGAGTTGGTTATAGTCACTATTTTTAGTAGTTGGTTAGCATAGTGTTCAAACCACAAGGACTGTTCCCAACAAATCTATTTGTCTCGTTCTTGTTGACCCGACATACTTGATGTGATATGGAGACCATCGGTCGCTCAAGGCTTGTACTATCATCATCATTTTGACTTGCACTCAGAGGATTCAGAGCAGACTAGTACCGCCGTCATCACTTTGGCTTGCACTTAAAGGATTCAGTGCAAACTAATACTGTTATCATCAGTTTGGCTTGCACTCAGAGGATTCAGAGTAGACTATTACCTTTGCAAAGGGTTGGCTTCCCCCCAAAGTTTAAACCTAGGTCTCTTCTTGGTAAGTTCCCAGCCACAGTTTGTACTATCATTTGTACTATCGTCGTCAGTATGACTTACACTCAAAGGATTCGCAAACTACTACCTCTGCAAAGGGTTAGCTTCTCCCCAAGGTCTAAACCTAGATCTCTTCTTGCTAAGTGCACAACCACACATGCACTTACCAATCCACCTAAACCTAGCTAGAGCTAGAGAATTTAACACTCACCCAACCCCTCACACAAGCCACAGTTTGAACCCTGGACCTCCCAAAGAAGACCAATCCACCTAGCCCTTGAGGCTATAGCTAGAAAATTTAACACACATCCACCCCTCACACACTCACCCATGCCGCAGTTTGAACCTTGGACCTCCCAAAAAAGAGCCAAAGCTCAAACTATTGCACTATCCCCCTAATTTACACAAGTTTTTATAAAAAGTTTTGGTTCTATGTTTGAACCTTAAACCTTTCAAAAAAAAAAAAACTTCTTAAAAAAACCAAAATTCTTACCGCTCATTATATTACATTTTTAATTAATATAAAATTATACAAAGCTTTTATAACTTTAAATAAATTGTCCGATAAAAAAATAAGATCACCATATTCTATATTCGAATTAAGTAGAACATGAAAATCGTTTTATATGATTTTTAACTTTATAAATATTAAAAACTACTTTTTAAAATAAATAAAAAATCTTTTAAAAATAAAAGAATCATTTCATATGACTCGTGAAGGTCAATATACTTTTTTATTGGTAAAAAGGTAATAAGTTATGTACTTTATAGGACTAGGGGTTTAGTACTTTTTTATTGTTACTAGATTTTTAACATTATGTAAATTCAAATTTAAAAATATATATTATAAATATTATTTTTGTAAAATATTTTAATAGTTTGGTTTTGGATTTTTCCTTTATATAAATATTATAAAATATTTTATATTTATTTATTTATTGTGGATACATAAGGGATTTGGTTACATCAGCATTGTTTTTAGTAACTACCTACTACATGGTTTAAACTATAAGGGTTGCTTTCAAAAAGCTTATGTTACCTTGTTATTGTTGACCCAACATGAGGGGATCATCCGTCGATAAAGATTTGTACCGTATTGTTGGTTTGACATGTACTCAAAAGATTCAGATCATATTACTACTTTGCAAACAAACATATGCCCCCCAGTTTTAAATTTAGATATTTTCTTGGTAAATACATGGGAAAAAAAGCAACTACAAATCCACCTAACCCTTAGAACAACATTATAAATATTAAAAATATTTTATTTTATTTTGAGAAAATACTTCTTATACATATACATATCCGTCATGGGGGTTGAACCCGGGTTACATCACAGATAAGTGGCATCATTGTCGGTAGACCACAACAACCCGGATTAAATATATTTTAATAAATGATACTTATTATTTTATTGTACTTTTATTTGGTTATGATGCTTAGGACTAATCATTTATATTCTAGTCATGACTCTTCCTAATGCCTATAGCTAAAATTATCAATAAAGGATTAACACACAACCACACACATATCATTGGACCTCCTAAAGAGAGTTATCCTCCTAAGATTAAATGATACTATTTTTAGTAGATAAATAAAAATTTTAAATATTTTAATTTTTTTGGAGGGAAAATATGGGACACATGGGGCCATCCTTATTATTAATTAAGCTTGGGTCTTTGTCAAGAGATCCCATGACCTTTTAATTATGATGTTTTTATTGAATTTTTTTTATATTTTATTCTTTTAACAAATATTTTAATATTTATTTTTTATAAGTTAAGAATTTTTTTATTTTATTAGGTAAGTGTGAGAAACCCTTATGACCAATGCTCAAATATAGGTATCTCCATCTCACCATGACCTCTCATAAGGGGAGAGTTGAGCTTATCGATATAGGCTAAACACACAACCATACAATTACTAATCCCCACACACTTACTTGGGCCACTGTTTGAACCTTAAACCTCTCAAAAAAAGTCAAAGTCCAAATCATTACACTATCCCCTTGGGACTGTATTTTGTTAGTGTGAGAAACCCTTACAATCGTTGCTTAGGGTTGGGCATCCCCATCCCACCATGACCTCTCACAAGGGGGATAACTAAACTTATCAAGAGGGACTAAACACACAACCATACACACATACCCCCTCACACACTCGCTCTCAAAAACTTGTCCGTGCCACAGTTTGAATCTTGGGCCTTCGAAGAAGAGCCAAATTCTAAATTAATGCATTGTCCCTAGGACTAAATTAAGGGTTTATTAGCATGAAATAAATGAAATTTTATATAAAAATAATAATTGGCGTAGGTGAGTGTTTGAGGGGGTGGGTGTGTGTCTCCCTAGTGGAGTGGTTGTAACAGGTTGGGGATTCCCGGTAAAAAATCTCATCTCTTAATATTACCAAAAATAATAATAATTTATTGCATAGGATAATTGATAACCTTTTATCCGACGATTGAACTTATCACTATAAAATGTAGCCTTCTAGGTAAATATGAAGACAACGAGATGCTAAATGTTTAAGGAATGGAATTGAGGTACAATATGTTAACCGTTTAAGGAATTGAATTGGGGCAGCTCATTGGAAAGCACTCAATTGCTACTAATTGACCTATCACTTGCAGATAAGTTTTATATAATTATTAATATTTATATAATTATTTGTTTAAATTACAATATTATTAAGCTTTTAACATTATAATTATTGATATACAAAGTCTACTCATTATGCAAAAAATTGTATTTAATGTGAGAATTTACTTATCTTTTAAGAGATGATATTACATTTTTTTATAGATTAATTAATTTTATACATATAAAAGTCAAAATAATAGGTCGAATGGTAATGGTCGAGTATAGGTTTTTGACTCCATGGACGATTAAGGGTCTTGTTGATTTCATTTTTACCCAATAGGCTAGGGGTTTATAAAGGTTACTTATGCTATATATATATATATATATATATATATATATATATATATATGATTTTACAAATTTTATTTTTTATAGATTGATTAATTTTATACATATAAAATTCTAAAGGATAGATGAGTATAGGTTGCTTAGGTTTGACTCCCTGGACGGTTAGGGGTCTTATTTATTTCATTTTTGGTCTAGAGGTTTATAAATATTTCTTATGTTATATATATATATATATATATATATATATATATATATATATATATATATATATATATAGAATGAGTTTGTATTGCATTTTAAACGTATATGCAACTACATTCATTACAATTGTTTTTGAAATTTTATTTTGATATAATAATTTTTTTAATTAATCCTTTATCACACTTTTCATTCAAGAATTTTTTTCCTTCACTTATTTTATGTGAAATTTATAACATATCATATAATATATATGAATGTGGCCTCATTTTATTACTTTCTATTCCAAGAGTATGCACTAGTGTAGATGAAAGAAACTAAAACTTGTCCTCCAACGTCATACCATAAATTCTTTATTAGATTATTTATTCCTCATATTACCTTATCAATAATAGTATCTCATCCCTTTTGCTTTCGTAACTTCTTACTATTAGTAAAAAGGTCACAATTGAATTTATAAGACTTAGCCCATTTCCATGCTTACTCTCCAAGACATACACGTTAGATGCATTCTCTTCTTCATGGTGTGAATGCTTTCAAATAGTGAATTTTAAATTTATCCAATGGTTTGATTTATAACATTCACCTTCTCCCTTGCTGTAACTAGTCTTAAGAGTGTCAATTCCATCTAGAGTTTTCATTGTCTACATCTACAAAAAATTTGATTCCATTCTTAAAATTTAATTTAGGGTTTTAATTTTCTATTAAATATTTTCCTCAAACTTAACACCAAGGCCATTTCTACTAATTATGTGGCCTACATAATTTTAAAATCAATCTTAATGATTTTATCATTCACGGCCTCATTGTTCACCCAAAGTATTACCAAATTGCCACCAAATTCTTCTTCCATTATCCAAACTTCCACTTCCACTTCCACTATTAATAAGAACTACGTGAATATTCCTTGGCTCATTTAATCATGTAAAACTTATTACCACATGTATTTTTTCTATTTTCCAACACATCACTCTATTTTACTTATACCTCCAATAAAACACCAATTACTATTTTGTTTACTATTTTTTCTTTATCAAGATTTAATTGTTATTCTTCTCTGTATAATGCTACCCACAAGTCTCTCCCCCTTCCATATGTGTTAGAGTAAATGATATGTCCTTGTGTTTCTCTATTGTGCTCTTTATTATGCTATTAATTTAAACAAAATAAATTAGTATAAGAAAATACTTGCCTCTCCTTTTCTTAGATAAAAATATTTCTAAAACTTTTACTATGCTACATATTATGAACTTGTTAACATATAATTCCTCCACTTAGTCCATACGTGCTTGAATGATCATCTTTCTTTATGCAATCCAATCTCCTTGCATGTTCTATGTTTATTATAAATATTTATTACCTTAAAAATATTTTTTAAGACACCTGTTGCACTTTTTTATAGAGCTCTTCCTCTAAATTAAAATAAACATTGAGTTTTAGTTATACAAAGCCTTTTTAATAAAAAATATATACTATTATTTTTGTTTGTATATATGAAAAACATACATTCAATATCTCCACTGTTAAAAAGACTTCTCTACATAAAATATCAGTTTCCAATTATTTATTATTTTGTTTATTGAGACCAAAACTTGAAAGTTTCTTATATATATATATATATATATATATATATATATATCATATAATATTTAATCTGTATACATAAACAAACACCATTATTTATTTTTAATTCTCTACATGTACTCACCTACTACTTCTTGGGTTTTCTTTAATTCAATTCATCAAAACTAATTTATATAATATTAAATTCATTTACTCATTATTCTTTTTCTCTTATAGTCTAAAATTAAACATAAAAATTTCATAATATTTCATATAATAATATTTCCATGATCAAAAGAGGTTAAAGAATTTGGTTATTCTTTTCCTTCTAGAGCATCTAAGGAATAAAATTTAATTAGAGAATACACATGGTTTATTCCTAAGATATTTCCTTGATTGTCTAGATTTTACATATCTGAACTACAAATGCGTCAACCAAATGTAGCAGACAAGACCTATAAACTATATGCTTAATACTATTATTTTTTAACATAAAAGTATTTTTATTTAATTCAACTTAACTTACTCAAATCTATAAATTCATATATTAATACTTACAATGTCTCTTAGATGTATCAAGAGACTCTTGGTACTTCACCTTCATCTAACTATTCAACACCTTCAATCTTTTAGAAGGTGTAATTGTTCAGCATCTCTCAACCTTTTATAAGGTGTAATAATATCATCTAACGTCTACTAAAGTGTAATAATTACATCATGAAATAATGGTTATAACATAAAATAATGTAATAAGTCCTTAAAATCCCTCCTTATTACATTATTTGGTATGAAAAATAATTGAAGGTGTTGATCATGTCAAAAATACACCTTTTACAAAACAATTACTACCCCTCCTAATGTTGAGGGTAATAAAACTATGGTTTATCTATGAATCTAGCATTATATGTTGGTTTCACTCTAGCACTAGATTTATCTTTGGGTAATCATCTCTAGTTATGTCTTTAAGTCTTCCTTTGGGTCATCACTTATGGGTCTACCTCTAGGTCATCCACCACTAATTTAAAATTTTCCTCTTGATGTTTACTGCAGGCTCTATCACTGCATGCCTTCTAAGATTATACTAGGTCGAATCTATGAATTTTGATATATAATTCATGCATCTAAATAATCCCAAGATTGCATTAATCCATGGAAAAACTATGATATCTCTTAACCACCAAAAATTACCTTATTCTTGATCTCTTCTAAGGATAAAATATTCTATTGTAAAATCCATTCAACATTTCTTTCACTCTATCCCATTCTATCACATTCATCCATCCATAATCAACATGTATTTTGTTGACTATCTTATCTTGGTGATAAAAATATTCTAAGAGTGATTTTTAACACCATAAATATTATATGGATGCATATTCCAACACCTAGCTATCACATGTTTGGATTATTGTTGTCAGTTTTGACACACCTTGTAAAATGCATAATAGATACAGTATTTTGAAAGCAATCATTGTAAAACTTCTCCTTTTTTCATAAAAAATGATTAAGGTGTCGTTGTTCTTCATGTTTTCATAAGCTTTCTCTCATAAAACTCTGGATAAACTGTTGCAGGTTTTCTAAGCTTTTCTGTACTTTTCTAAGCTTTCCTGTACTTCTCTTACTTTTCTAGCTTTCCTGTTTTAGCTTGGTATGTTGCATGCAAAATTGTATATATTTTAGCATGGGCAATCAAATGTTAAGTTGTCACCTCCGGCTCATCCGATTGGATGTTTTTCCTTCCTTAGCTAGAGGGTTATTCTCAGAATAGTTAGGGAGCTAAGTTGGCAAAGTTGATGAAATTGCTAAGTAAAAATGAAATCTAAGCTTGTCCGAAGGAAACTCCCCTCAAAATGCCCCCAAAGTTCCAAGTCTTTTGCTTGAAATAGAAAGCGCTCCACTTGGGAATGCTTTGCTAAAAAATGCCCCACTTGGAAGCGCTTTTCTGAAAAGCGCTCCATAAGGGAGCACTTTGCTGAAAAGTGTCCCACCTGGGAGCAATTTTATGAAAGGTCCTCCAAGATCTTTATCAAAATATAGCTAGAGTACTATGCAGATAGACTTCATAATATGGCTAAGTACAACTAAAATCAACACTTAAAATAAATAGCCCCCTTGGAAACTTTTAACATGTCAAGTCTTCACTTCAAAAAAAAAAGCGCTCCACTTGGGAGCGCTTTGTTGAAAAGCGCTCCACAAGGGAGCACTTTATAAAATGGCTAAGTGAGTAAGGTTGATAAAATGGTTAAGTCTGAATAGAATCCACGCTTTGCTAAAAGCACTCCTCCTAGAGGTCTTCAAAGCGCCAGGTCTTCACTTTAAATTCAAAATCTCTCCACCAAGGAGCGTTTTTTTGAAAAGCGCTCCACCAAGGAATGCTTTATTGAAAAACACTCCACCAGGGGGTGCTTTTTTTAAAAGCGCTCCACCAGGAAGCGCTTTGTTGAAAAGTGCTCCACCAAGGAGCGCTTTTTTGAAAAGGTATTTTGCAAGGTCTTTCCTCAAAAAGTGGTTAAGATACTAAGGGGCTTAGTTTATTATGAATAGATAAAACCAACACTTTGTTTGAAGTTACCCCCTATAGGAAGGTTCCTAAAGGACAAACCAACATTGTTGAAAGACTGCTCCACTTGGGAGCGCTTTGCTAAGAAGCACTCCACAAGGGAGTGCTTTAGCCAGAAGCTTCCTGTTTGAGAAAGCTGATGTGCAGAAAGAGAGGGCTCGTAGTACATCCTCCATTACACCGCTCTGAAGGTGCCATTGAGACCGTCGGATCGAGGATCATCACCAAAAACTTCTAACTTTGATATCAAGTTACCTATAATTTTGGGTCAGATGTTCCAGGTCTTCGTCGAAACCTTTTGCCTTCAATGATAATTTGTCATAAGGATAAAGTAGACTGTTTCTGGCTATCATCGGAATCAGATCAACCCATCATGAAAGTGGTTGGGCATTAATGTTTCAAGTGGTAACTTTCTCCTATATAAACCACTCCTTCTTTGTAACACTTCATGAATAACTTATACTAGACAAGTAGCTATGTAATTGAAACTTGCTTCCAAAATAAAGGATTTTGGCTCCAGTTCGAGTTCTCAATCTCTGTGTATGACTTCTATTCTGTGATTTCTATTAAATTAGTGTCCCTATTATATGGTTTAATTCGGTTTTCTATATTTTGTTATTGATAGAATACTAATCCCTGGAATACTTGTTGGATTTTATATAGTTCTGAGGATTTCATATTGGTTTCTGTTACAAGTCATTATTTTGATTGTTGTTGCTTCAAATAGCTAAGTTGTCTATCGTGCTTTCATTCCATCACCCAAAACCTTCGGTCTTTGGCCATTTCTCATTCCTTTTCATAATTTTCCATCTCTTTCAGTATCCTTCTATCCTTTATCTCAAAAACCCCATTTTTATTTTTGGAACCAACCCTACTGGAGATTGCCACATAGGATATTCCTTTCCTTCAGGCATTCAATGCTTGGAAGCAGGCCTAGGGTGTTGTAGACTTAGTAAAACTATATCTAGGCCGGTTCTATTTCCAATAATTTTTGGTACGCCTAGTGGGACGCAAATGTTCCATGTTAAAATAATTTTAAGAGGTGATGTTTATCTTACTACTATTGAATCTGAACATATGATGATTCAACTAAATCTAGTACATCTCCAAATCTCATAGAGTAGTATAAAATCTTACCCTCATGCACACGAGATGGAGAGTTAAACAAACTGAAGAAGTAGAGTTATTCAAACTTGATATCGACACTTTAGGATAACATCCTAGGGTGGTCAAGGCAAATATTCCACTTGATGGGACATCATCACAAGAAGTTGTCTTAGAGTCTCCTACTCTCACTCCTGATAGTATGTCAACAAAATTGCCTCCCAATCCACCGAATTCACCAGATAATTATAACACCCCAGTTTTTCTAAACGTTCATTCAAGCATTCTGAGTGTTCTAACTTCTCTAGTTCACACAACTTCACACGCTCATATGGCACAACCAGTGCCACCTAGATATTTTGCTATCTAGAATCATCCTAGAGTGCTCGCCTTGGTGGGCCAACACTTAGTGTCACCTAAAGCTTTGAAAGCTCTACCTAATTATGATAGCATAGGAAATATGGTGCAAGAGCATATCCAAGATGTTGTAGGACTGGAGACCATCCATCAAATCACTAATGAAGACATCATGGTGAAGTTTCTCATCCTTTCACTAAGAGGTAAGCTTCTATACGAGTATCGATCGCTCCCACCTTGTACTATTACTTCATGGGATAAATTAGGAGGTGAGTTGGTAAGGGGCTTTAACGAATGAGTAGACCCATTCTTCCTCTTAAATCAGTTCACAACTATTGAACACCACCCTCAAGAGGAAATCGTTGACTTCAATGTTCGATTCGAGAGAACTTGGAAAAGGGTTACCAAAGGCCTACGACCTACACCACAACATGTTGTGTTTTATTACTTAAGAGATTTTCATCCTAGTATTAGCATGAATATTTGGCACACCAATGTTAACACATTCCCATAGCTATATCATCAAGCATGATGAGGCTAGGAATTGCCTCATCCATGGACATTTTTTTTGATACATTATAACTATTTGACTCACCCTTTTTACTATGTTTTTATGTTAATTATGGGTAAAATGCATTATATAATGGTGTTTGCATATTCTGAAATGACAAAGTGCATATACTCTATTTTACTATTTTTACTGTAATTTCACATGTTTTCAGTTAATTAATCAGTAGTATTGTAATAATTCAGAATCATAGCATAGACCTTGTTGAATATCTGGTGCTTAACAATATTGTGTTCCTCTATTTAAAATGATTCAAATGGAAAAATGCACAAAGAACTTGTCCACTATAGCTGACTATGCAGGAAAACATGCTGTGACTATGATAGTTCCAGCCAGTTGTACATATACAGCAAGGCTTGGAATCAGTCACTCCAACACGTGCCACCAATGCAAAAGGGTGTACAAGATAAGGGAAAATAATCCAAAGGTCAACAACTTCCTCCCTATGCATTTGGAGCACATATAAGAAACGAATTGTCACCTATTTGTTATTTTGGAGCAGCGTAGGAATAAGCGATGCAGGAATAAGGAATAGCACAGGAATAACCAAAAATGGTCAAAATATGCTAAAATCATGGAAATTGTGATTGGAAATTGTCCAAGTAGTTAGTGCATCCTATTTGGACTCTGTTCCTTCACTATAGGTGGACCAACTGGGATAAAGGGATAAAAGTTGACAAATTATAACCTTGCATTCTAGGAAACTATTTTGTAAACAGTTAGAAATCCCTAAAACTCAGCAAATGGATATATCAACTTTGTCTTATAAATAAATATCCCAGAACATTTGAGAATAATAGATATATAGATATAAATGGATAAATAGGGATAGAAGAAGAGGAGATAGTTATTAGCAGAAGATAAAGTATTTGTAGCATTATAGTAAATTATAGATTTTTCCTGCAAAACTGTAATACAGCTTCAGATGGAATAAAAAATGCATTCTTCAGATTTTATTGGCATTTGATGGTTGATAGTGCACATTTAATTTACCTGGTATAATTCTTCACCCTCTTCTAGTTTTGGAAGTAAGGGCTACTTGCAGGATCAGAGGAAGGGCAACACAGTGATAGAAAATTCTTATTGATTTCTTGCTGCAGCAGATCAGCAGAATTTTGCCAGCATTTATTTGTAGAATTAGTTTCATTTCAAAATTGCACCATAGAATCTAGAACATGTTCAATCATATGTTAGAACAGTATTTAGCATTTGACCTGTAATGGCATAATTTCCAACATTTTTTGCAATTTCCATAATTACATCATTTTTAGCATTTTCTATAATTTCCAAAATTATGTCATTTTGAGTTTTACTACAATAAACATTAATTTGGTTTCTCAGATTCAACTTATGTTCAGACAATTGTGATTTTTATCATTGGTTTAATTTTTGCAAGCATGTGTGTGAATTTCCATTCTGTAGTTTACTTTCTTGCAATTTTGCTTTTTGGTCAATTCAGCAGCATTTTATTTCTTGTCAATTTCATATTTTGCAGTTTCATTTTCCTGCAATTTAAATTTAGCTTTAGATTATGCAATTTGAGTTCCTTTGTTAGAAATTAGGAAGATACAACAACCCCCAACACTGCTAATAGACCTACCAATAAAATATTGTTCTTGGATAAATTGAACATGCAACTGTGACACCTCCTATCGTATACAGCCTTTGGACACCGTCCTAGACTATCATATAATTACTAAATGATTAATGATCAATGACTCTCATCATTTTTGGCACCATTTTTGGGGAAAAAATGATGTTGTTAGGAAAAGTGAAACAGGTTAACAATTGTGTTACAATTTTTGAAATACTGCATTTCAGTTTATTTAGTGAATATGCATGAATGCATATGCCAAGAGACGAAAGAGGGAGGTTTATCAGAACTAGTTCTAAACCACCAAGGCGTTCTTCATGATCAGATGAAGAATTTCCTATGCAAGAAATACCTTCTTCACCAACTGAATCTTTGGAAAGATTATAACAACAGCTTTTTGAAGCACTTGTTGCTAAACATTCCCCTAAGCCTGAACCATCCACATCATAATCAAGAAAGAAAACAACTATTGCATCAGCACCACCACCACCAGGTGGGTATACTCATGATCCTCCTAAGAATTTTGAATACCCCATACAGTTGGATCCAGCTCTAGATGCTCCCATGAAAACTATTTCTCCATCCATATTACCAATTTTTAGGAGAACTATTTCAAAAGATCCTGATCAATTTTTGTTTGAATTCAAATTGTTATGTCAGACTTATGACTACATAAATGATAATAAAAAATTGAAATTGTTTCCTTCCACGCTTAAGGATGCTACTCTTCGATGGTTTATGATTAATCTTGAACCTAATTCAATCCATACTTGGGATGACATGGAGACTGCATTCTTACATAAATATCAAGATTATTGTAGAGTATGAAATATGAAAGATGAGTTGTTTTGGATCAAGAAAGAAGAAGATGAGTGTTTAGAGGATTATCTTGATCGTTTTGCCTTTGTCCAAAATAGATGTAGTCCTATAGAACCAGATTTCTTAAAACCTATCTTCTTAAGAGGATTATGGGATGAATCTAGGGAAGTGTTAGATTTAATGGGAAAAGGAGACATAGATCAACTTGACATTGAAGATATTGTGGAGTTATGCAAAAATTATTCCCACACTCACCAACGAAGAAAGAAGTGAAATTATTACAATAGTGACGTAAAGGAGTTGATGGAGGAAATGGCTAATTTAAAAACTAATATCCTTGTTCAACTTAATTCTGCATTAGGTGAGAAAAACATAAAACCCAATTCTACACCACCTTTGGCAATTTATTGACCGAGATGTAGAAATAAGCATGCCTTGCAGGATTGCCGTTTAAACAAAACTTCTATTTGTGGAATTTGTTCCAAGGAACATTCAATAGATAGATGTCCTTTGTTGCCTCATCTAAAATCTATTTTGGGCACCCAAATAGAAGAACTTAATGTTATTAGGCAGAGATCCGATGGTGGCTATATAGAATATCCCAATGCTCCTCGGTTTCCAAATTGGGGACAACCTCCTTGGAATATTAATATGCCATAGGGACATGCAGAAGTCTCTGCACAACCTTGGAACCAACCTTGGACAACTCCTCTAGATTGGTCACATTCTGGGTGGATGAACCCACCTTGGCATACAATTCATCCACAATGGACACAACAAGGACAAAAATGGAGGCAACAATACCCACCATATCAAGGACAACAAAGGTATCAAGGGCAAGCTCAAAACTTGTTGCCCACTCCTAATTCAAATTTTTAGGGAAGAGCACAACATCAACAAACACAACCAGTGAAACAACCTCCACTCCCAGCTCAGCCAGTGACTAACCTAAATAATACCAGATAAACAACCCCTATTTATGAGGTTGAGTCTGAAGATTCTACTACAGTTCATGTACTTGACTGTAGTAACATCTAGCTGCGTTCAGGGAAGGTTTTACCTGAACCTGTTCCACCCACCATTGAAGAAATTAGTGAGAAACAAGAACCTCCAAATCAAGAGACAGTGCAACAAAAACAAAAAGAAGAAATAACAAAAAAAATACAGGAATCTTCTCCAGTAGCATTACCATACCCTGAAAGATTTGATCATATTGATACTACCCCTAAATTAGAATTAGTGACAGAACTTAAAAAGATGTTAATTTCTTTCCCTTTTTTGCAAGCAATAAGGGATGTGCCTTTAATCAAAAAGACTATTCAGGAGTTATGTATCAAGAAACCTAGTAAAAAAAAGAAGGCCTTTCCTAAAACTGTTTAGGTAGAAGGAAAATTAGCTAATTTATTGTCTGGGAAACTAGTTCCTCCCAAGTATAGTGACCCAGGTAGTCCAATAGTTACAATTACTATTG
The DNA here is from genome assembly GCA_028583015.1 of Wollemia nobilis. NCBI lineage: Eukaryota > Viridiplantae > Streptophyta > Pinopsida > Araucariales > Araucariaceae > Wollemia > Wollemia nobilis. Next base: position 5,333,844 of record JAQPPZ010003222.1, read on the forward strand.
GGTTAATGCAAATTTTTAATGTGCTAATTGATCTTGGAGTTGCAATTAATGTAATGACTAAAGACACAATACAAAAATTGTAGCTCAAAAATCTTAGTCCTACCACCATAGTTTTGGAAATGGCAGATAGGTCAGTTGCTAAAACAGAAGGTATCCTAGAAGATGTAGCCATTGAATTATCTTCTTGGGAATATCCTGTAGACTTCTTAGTGTTGCAGCCTAGAAATTCGATCAATGGATACCTTATCATTCTAGGACAACCTTGGCTAGCTACTGCAAGTGCTTTTATAGACTACAGGTTAGGGGAAATGACCATTTCTAATGGTGTTGACATGAAGAAAATTTCTTTGTATCCACCAGCTCAACCTTCAACTAAATTTTTTGGACAAATTTGGTATCCTGAATCTGATGAAGAACAAGAAACCATTGCCACTTTGGCTACAGTTGTAGTGAAGGAACATATTGAGGAAATCACTACAGCAGAAAGAGAAATATTTGAGAATGAAATAGTCCTAATTGAAACATTACTAAAGAAGGACTAACTGATGATCAAATTCTTGTTCATCGATTATTGTGGAAAGAGGAGGAACAAATTTTAGAACCTTTGTCATCCATTCCTAGTAAGGAAAGATCATTCATACTACCATATGGATGGCATCATCATCTCCTTAACACCTTCAAATGTCCTCTGATTCCATCAAGTATCATCTCTGAGACAGATTCTAGAGTATTTCATAATCTATAGCCACATCATTGTCCATTAAATGCATTAATCAGTAACTATGAAGCAACTAGTTCTGTCCATCCAGGGATCAAAAATTTTGAAATACATCCAGGTAAATTTTTGAACATTAATAGCTGGCTAACTGAGGACCAAGAAACCAAATTGTTTGCAGTATTACAGAAACATGTTCAAGATTTTGTATGGAACTATAAGGACATGACAAACATTCATCCTGAGGTATGTACACATAGGATATTTATAAAAGATGTAAAACCAGTGAGGCAACCTCAGAGACGCTTGAATCCTGCTCTAAAGGAGATTGTGAAAGAGGAAATTGAAAAAATCTTAGATGTTGGATTCATTTATCCAATTTTAGACAGTAAGTGGGTTTCACCACTGGTCATTGTTCCAAATAAAAATGGTAAAATGAGAGTATGTGTGGAATATAGGGATTTAAATAAGGTCACACATAAGGATCATTTCCCATTAACATTTATAGACCAAGTATTGGATACCCTTGCTGGAAAGAAATTTTTCTATTTTCTTGATGGTTTCAGCAGATATAACCAGATACAAGTTGTGCCAGAAGATCATGAAAAGACTACCTTTACATGTCCTTTGGGAACCTTTGCTTACAGGGTTTTACCCTTTGGGTTATGTAATTCTCCAGCAACATTTTAGAGAGTTGTTTTAGCAATTTTTTTGATTTAACAAATGAAAGTGTTGAAATTTATATGGATGACTTCACAGTATTTGGAGATACTTTTGAATATGCATTAGAATAGCTTGAAAAAGTGTTGATTCACTATGAAACATGCCACCTCTATCTTAATCTTGAGAATGCTTCTTACTTATGGAAGGAATTGTTCTTGGACATCATATCTCTTCTTATGGAATCAAGGTTGATCCTAACAAGGTTGAAGTCATCAAAAACCTCCCTCCTCCACAAACTCATACTGATGTACACAATTTCTTAGGACACATTGGTTTTTATCACAGATTCATTGCTAACTTTAGTACCATAGTGAATCCCATGTTTGCATTACTCATGAAAGATTCTGAATTTTTTTGGTCTTCTGAATGTCAAAATTTCTTTGAAGACTTAAATAAGAAGTTAACCACTCCACCTGTACTAAGAGGTCCTAATTGGGAGTTACCCTTTCATATTCAAACTGATGCTTCTAATACTGCTATTGGATCTGTGTTAGGATAGATTGAAAATGGGGAACATTATGCCATTTATTATATCATTAAAAACTTGACAGGAGCTGAGAAAAACTACACTACCACTGAAAAAGAATTATTGGCTGTAATCTATGCTATTAACAAATTTCAACACTATATCACAAGGCACCAAGTATTCATCCATACGGATCATGTTGCAATCAAATATTTGATGAATAAACCATTGGTTAGTGCAAGAATTATTCTTTGGTTGATTCTATTGCAATAATTTGATGTTACAATAGTGAACAAACCTAGGAAATCTAATGTAGTCACAGATTTCTTGTCAAGAATACCAAATGCAGATATAGGAGAAGTGGTGGAAGATACCTTTCTAGATGAAAAGTTGTTTGCTATCTCTGTACAATCTCCATGGTTTGCAGACATAGCTAATTACTTAGCTACAAGGAATATTCCTCTTCACTTTACCCCTAAACAAAAGAAATAGTTAATCAAGCAAAGCTCTTCTTTTAAATGGATAGAAGGATTACTATTTAAATGCAGTCCTGATCATGTTTTACGTAGGTGTATCCTCCAGGATGAAGTATATGATATCTTACGAGCATCCCATGATGAACCATTAGGAGGACATTATTCATTCAAAAGCACTATTCACAATATTTTAGGTACCAGATACTATTGGCCATCTTTGAACAAAGATGTAAAAAGGTACATTAGACATTGTGATGCCTGCCAATGAATGGAAAAACCTACCTTTACTAATGAAATGCCATTACAACCTCAAATAGGAACATAACCATTTAAAATATGGGGTTTAGATTTTGTAGGACCCATTAATCCTCCTTCCCAATGCAAAGTGCATATCTTGGTATGTACTGATTATGTTACCAAATGGGTAGAGGCTAATGCCTTTAAGCATGCTCGAGAAGAAAAAGTTACTGATTTTCTGTATTCATAGATTTTTTTACGTTTTGGAGCCCCAAAATCCATCACCACAGATCAAGGACCCCAATTTACTTCAAAATTTATTGAAGCCTTCACTCAACTCTATCAAGTCAAACACAAAAAGTCCTCACCTTATCATCCATAAGCCAATGGTCAAGTTGAAGTGACTAATAGGGAATTAGAATGAATTCTGACCAAAACCATAGTAGTCCATAGAAGAAATTTGCTGGACAAGTTACCAGAAGCTATTTGGGCTTATAATACCACTTGGAAATCTACCACTGGTTTTATGCCATATGAATTAGTTTATGGAAAAAAACCTCTTTTGCCTATTGAGTTTGAATTACTAGCTCTTCGAACTACTTTGAAACTAGGTATTGATCTATCACAGGCACAAGCAGATCGCATTCTGCACCTTGATTCCTTGGATGAACTATGCATGGATGCACTACATTAGACAGATATAATACAAGCATAGTGAAATATGTGTCATGATAATCACATACAGCAGCAAAAATTTTAGCAAGGTGACTGGGACTTGTTGTTTGATTCACAATACAAGGATTTCCCTAAAATTTTTTAGACCAGATGACTTGGACCGTACCAAATTGAGGAAGTTTTTGACAATGGAGTTATTCACCTTACACCTATTTATGACTCACGATGCAAGTTGTTGGTGAATGGACATTGTCTTCATATGTACCACAAACCACACAACAAGGAAGAATTTCTCAAGCAAGTGGAAAATTTGGATGTACACATTTGGGAAGAAAACACTTCTTCCATACCGAATTCAGCAGATTAACACAATATATAAAAAAAAAAAATCAAAATAAAAATTCAGGAAGTGAAAACCTCTTTGAGGCGCTCTTGAGTTGGGTTTACATGAAAACCGATGTTTCGGCATGTTTACCTAGTTGGTTTCACCATATTGTTCTGTCTTGTCTCATGACCATTGTTTCATCTGTTTTCATATTACACCTACCTTAGTTCAAATATTGATTAGCTAGAAATCTCAGTAGGAGCACCCCGAAATGTAGATAAAATGGTTATAACAGGTATGTGTATTTTTCATTTTATGAATAATGTAAATCATTAGTATATAGTGTATATATCCTTGATTAGTATAAAAGCATATAAAAAGGGGAATCAAAAATGAAAAGTTCTTGTCAGTGTTTCAAAAATGCCTTTGCCTAGTTCTGCTCTAGAATGAAAAAACAAAAGTATGCCGAAATCAAAAAGGGAAGCACAGGAATAAACTGTTTATATTCCAAAGCACAGGAATGATTCATCAAGCACAGGAATAAGCTATTTATGTTTTAGGCATAGGAACGAGTTGTGTATAAGTGCCAGAATAACTTATTAAGTGTAGGAATAGACTAGTTTACTCTATGCTCTGAAATAAAACACTAAGCGTAGGAATGAAGTTTTGTGCAATAAAATCTATGACACATGGCCTGTAGTGATTTAATTGGTTTTGAAAAAGGACAGGTCTCAGATTCAAGGTGGCATGTGATAGCTGGCATCCATAATAAGAACAAGTGAAATTAAGGGTTGACAACTTCACATACGCTGCCACGTCACCTATCTTGATTACTCTACAAGTTTTGAAGCAGTTCTTGCGCTACTATAATTATTCCTGCTAAGATGATTAAAACCCTAAAAACAGATGCAAGCTCGTACTGTCCAAAAATTCACAAACACCACAGAATAGAAGGCAAAAGAATACACCATGGAGGGAAAGAAAATCAAAGCCAAACCCAAAAATATCAGCTACCTAAAGACCAATCCTACATCTCTAAAAATCTTTACTGATGGGGGATTTATGGAGTTCCTACAAAACTTTGATGGCTATTCTGAGGGCTTGGCGATAGATTTCGCACGCACATTTTGCAAAAACCGAGTACACATTAGCGGGATGACCATCTAGGTAACTCCTGAGATACTCAGCCAAATCATTGAATTACCCCTTCAGGGTTTGCAGATTGTGAAAACTGGGAGGAATATTTTAGTTGACCTAGTTAATCGGTTTAAGAAAGAAGGGGATGGACAAATTGAATTCTTGATGCATTGAAATGTTTGTAAGGGGGTAAAAATACCTAGTTTACCATCCCCTGGGACAAAGTTGCAATATGGGTTATGAGATACATTACTTGTGATGGCCAATTTCCTGTTGTATCTAGACCACACCTTCATATTCTCAACCATCTGTGCTATGGATCAGTCAAACCATAATATAAGGTCAATATTCCTTTATATCTTTATCAGGAGCTAAAATTTATGGCCCTAAAATACCAAGCAGGGAAAGGAAGCCCTAAACACCATGGGCTCATCAAACTCATTTGCAAGTATCACTTTAGAGGAAACCCTAAGAATTTTGACCGCTTCATCTCTCCTTGGGTAGAAACAAATGATTCTAACTTTGCACCTGAGGAAGAGGAAACAAAGGAAGAATATGAAGAAAACCCTAATCCATAGCCCTCTGAGAGCAGAATTTCTCCTTCTCCTGACGGTACTCCATCTTCACAAACTAGAAAACAACAAGCATCCACATCTGGTTCCCAATTGAAAAGAAAAATTGTAACATTTGCAAAAATTGTACAACCCAGCAGAGAAATTGGGAGTTCAATTGAACATGTATCTACTCCTGAATCAATAGTAAAATATGTAGTTGCTTCAGAACATCCAGAAACTGCACCTGCTAAGGAATATCCAGGTTCTACAGGGTTAAGAAGGTCTGCTAGACTTCAAAAAATTAAAACCCTGCCAAAAACACCAATAAATATCATAGACCCAATCCGTCTATCAAGTGAAGGAGAAGTTAGAACAAAATATGCACAGGAAAAATACATTGAAACAAAAATTATAGAAAAAGGGATATAGCCAATGGAACTGAACACACATATGGAAGAAACTCCAATAAGCCCTATATGTCCACTAGTTTATTATACTAACTCTGATCCTGAGGAGCATTTGAATTCTGATTCTGAACCAGCTGAGGTTGATGTGCACACTTCAGTGCATGCTGAGTCTAAGAAATATTGAGTCTAAGTTCAAAGAAGAAATTGATATCCACACTCAATTGCATGCTACAAAGAGTGTTATTAAAACCCAGACCCATTGGATTGAACAGGTTGAAGAAGCCATACAACGCAAAGATCAACAAATTTCTCTACTTCAATAGAAAATTCAAGATCTGTAGAACAAATTGTCTCAACTAGAACATCAATCTATAGAGTTAGCAGAGGTATCAACTGATGAATGGGCATAGATCCTCTTGGATTTAGTTGAACAATCAGAGGCTAACATAGCACCTGCACAAAGATCACCTATTGGAGAAGAAGCAAGAATAGAAATATTTGATAGTATGATTCAACATGAAAATCCATCAAGAATTCTGATGAAAAATGACACTGCACTTCAGAAGGAAACACAAACACTTTATGTGGAGGAACAAGAGGTTGTAGATCAAGACCAGGTATCCACACTCTCTCATCTTGTTTCTACTAATCCAATTATTACAGTTATAGCAGAACAAGGAACACAAATATATTTGCCATTTGTAACACCAACTATGGAAGTTTGTGTACAATTAAATATAGTGGCACAAATGAAACCCATTGTAAGGCCCCCAGACACAGTGTCTTTAACTAGGTACAATGAAGACCTAGCATATTGGATGACCTAGTGTCATCAGTTAGAGGCAAAGGTTACCACTTTGATCTCTGAAATAGCCAAATTAGCAAAGAAGGAAACAAAAATTAATAGGTTAAAATCACAGGTGTAGGATGTATGCCAGATTGTAGAATATGTAATACAATGCAGAAGACCACCTAGGTTTTATAGCCTCCTACTCAAGGAGAGATACCTTCACTAGAAAATCATGAGACTTGCTTCTGAGCTACCTCATCAGTTGAAAACTCCTAGAGAGTTTGTGGAGGCATTTTTGCAGAGTCCAACAGAGCAGCAACACCTATTATGTGAGTTATTTTTGAATAATTTATTTTTTGCCAATAGAAAGTATGTTTATGTATCATATTTATACAGGTGACTTACAGCTGAGAGCCTTCATCTCCACTCTACAAAATCATATCTATTGGGAAGCAGAAAAGAAATTAACTAAAGAATTGGACTCACAAGTTGTTTTACTTATCAGGCCTACTCTCCTGAATCACAGGGATTGTACAAGTAATCATTATACCTTCATGCAGAATACTAGAATGAAACAACTCTATCTAGGGAACCTTCAAATATGTATAACTCAATTTCAGAGTTTTTGTGTAGACTTCTTTGATGATGCTTTGGCAGCCTGTAAAAATAGATGGGGTGAGTTATCTATCTCTCTACAGAAATGGGAGCCAATTTCTCCCACTAATTTGTTGTGGTCTAGGAGAAGGGCAGAAGGCATTGTCCAAATTATCTTAGGAATCAAGGAGCTTTGGATAGGTCTAAGATATAGGATACCTATAATTATCACTCATGTCCCCTACTTCTTTGATAATGACCCACAACCTGATATGCACTTCCAACAATGGTTTTAGTCCATAAAAGCAATTAGAGGATTTTATGCAGTTGGTGGCGCATGGTTAAAATTTCACGAGAGATATGTAGACCTAGATCTGTGTGCCTCTGTAGCTGCACAGAATGCATGAGGACATGCATTACCATAAGTTGGGTGAAAAATGATGAGGTCAGGAACTGCCTCATCCATGGACATTTTTTTTGATACATTATAACTATTTGACTCACCCTTTTTACTATGTTTTTATGTTAATTATGGGAAAAATGCATTATATAATGGTGTTTGCATATTCTAAAATGAGAAAGTGCATATACTCTGTTTTACTATTTTTACTGCAATTTCACCTATTTTTAGTTAATTAATCAGTAGTATTGTAATAATTTAGAATCATAGCATAGACCTTGTTGAATATCTAGTGCTTAACAATATTGTGTTCCTCTATTTAAATTGATTCAAATGAAAAAAGGCACCAATTACTTGTCCACTATAGCTAACTGTGCAGGAAAATAGGTTGTGACTATGACAGTTCCAACCAGCTGTACATATATAGCAAGGCTTGGAATCAGTCACTCCAACACGTGCCACTAATGTAGATTGGTGTAAAAGATAAGGGAAAACTATCCAAAGGTCAACAAATTCCTCTCTATGCATTTGGAGCATAGATAAGCAACGAATTGTCACTTGCCTGTTATTTCGGAGTAGTGCAGGAATAAGCGGTGCAGGAATAGGGAATAGCATAGGAATAACCAAAAATGGTCAAAATGTGCCAAAACCATGGAAAGTATGATTGGAAATTGACCAAGAAGTTAGTCCACCCTATTTGGACTCCGTTCCTTCACCATAGGTAGACCAGCTGGGATAAAGGGATAAAAGTTGACAAATTATAACCCTACATTCTAAGAAATTGTTTTGTAAACAGTTGGAAATCCTTAAAACTTAGAAAATAGATATATCAACTTTTTCTTATTAATAAAGCTCCAAGAATGGTTGAGAATAATATATATATAGATATAAATGTAGAAATAGAGATAGAAGAAGAGGATATAGTTATTAGCAAAAGATAAAGTCTTTGTAGCATTACAGTAAATTGCAAATTTTTCCTATAGTACTATAATGTAGCTTCAGATGGAATAAAAGGTGCATTCTTTAGATTTTATTGGAATTTGATGGTTGATAGTGCAAATTTAATTTACCTGGTATAATTCTTCACCCTATTCTGGTTCTGGAAGCAAGGACCACTTGCAGGATCAGAGGAAGGGTAGCATAGTGACAAAAAATTCTTGCTGATTTCTTACTGTAGCAGATTAGCAGAATTCTGTCAACATTTGTTTGTAGAATTAGTTTCATTTAAAAATTGCACCATAGCATCTAGAATAGGTTCAATCATGTGTTAGAACAATATTTAGCATTTGACCTATAATGGCATCATTTCCAGCATTTTTTATAATTTCTAGAATTACATCATTTTCAGCATTTTTTGCAATTTCTAGAATTATGTCATTTTTAGTTTTACTGCAATAAACATTAATTTGTTTTTTTGGATTCAACTTATGTTGAGAAAGTTGTGATTTTTATCATTGGTTTGATTTCTACAAGAGTGAGTGTGAATTTCCATTCTGTAGTTTACTTTCCTGCAATTTTGCTTTTTGGTCAATTCAGCAGCATTTTATTTCTTGTCAATTTTAGATTTTGTAGTTTCATTTTCTTGCAATTTAAATTCAGCTTTAGATTGTGCAATTTGAGTTCCTTTGTTAGAAATTAGGAAGATACAACAACCCCCAGCACTGCTAATAGACCTACCAATAAAAGCATGTTCTTGGATAAACTGAACCTTCAACTGTGACACCTCCTATCGTATACAGCATTTGGACACTGCCCTAGACTGACATATAATTACTAAAATATGAATGATCAATGACCCTCATCAAAGCACTCAAGGCAAAAACTAATTTGGTGTTCATTGGGTAGTTACCTCCAAAACCAATGACCTCGATTTACCCAGATTCCCTTAGAGCTATCATACGAGCATATCTGATCTATCCACTTCTCATGCTTAGTCTAATAAATCTTGGAATTTGCCCTACTAGCTCCAACCTATGCTTGTGCCTCAATACCAAGTGCTCACTATTCCCTAGTTACCCGCTCCAATGCAATATCTAAATTCACCAGCACCACCAATGTTGGCCCCATTGCCTACAAGTCAAGTAGCTCCTAACTAAATGGCTATAATTGAAGCTCAAGCTAAAGAGTTGTTGGAAGTTAAGGCTTACATGAAGACGATGGAAAACTAGTTGAGCGCCATAAGAAAAATATAGGATGATCAAGGCTTTCATCAAAGGAGATTCCCTCCTCCCTTGATCACTAAAGATAAAGTAACTGCTGGTGCTCACCGGTAATATTAGTGAAATTCAACAGTAATGAACAGTGAAGAGGCTAGTACCGCTAATTATTTATATTGGTGTACCACATGCAATGATCCTCACAATAAAGAAGACTGCATGGTGCATCTAAATTATGTGCAGACATTGGTTGGAGGTCCCTATGAACAAGTAAATATGATCAAGAAATCTGATTAGAATATCATGACATCATCTAATGAGCAAGTTTCCATTCTCACCAGGGTAGGGAAGAAGCCTATAGAGGTAAATCCAGTTCATATGGATCCGCTGAAAGAACCTCCAACACCCAAGCCCGTAGCTAAATCATGGATTGGAGCTCAAACCCAGGTGAAATCTCCCAATCCAATGATAATTGCTCATAAGTATGACCTAATTAATGACCACCTACCACCTCATATTAGGGAAAGAGTCCTTCAACCTAAAGCTATAGCTTCCCATCCACCAGTTGAAGCATGAAACTAGGCCAGGGAGAAGCTCTGATACCCTTCACTGACTAAATTCCAATGAGTGGATGCAACACAACAATATCAAAATATCTACAAACCTACAAGAGGAGCAGGATAGCCCACCGCTTCAACATACAGTATAGCTAAAGAAATGAAAAGGTTCACACTAAGGTAAGCCTATACGATGCCCTTCAACTCCAGGTCAAGTTGACCTATTGGAGGAATCTCTCATGTCCACTCATGATAAGGAAAGCAGGCCAACTTAGACCATATTTACTCAAACATTAATAGCTTTGACCACAAGTAAAAATAAGCCCTCGCCATTTTATATTTTCCTTTGGATGGAGGGGTGGGTCGTACATAACTACATAATCGACTCTAGTGTCGCAACAACCGTCATGCCCAAAGTAGTCTATGAAATCATGGGTATGGAGTACACCCATAGCAGCCCTGGAGTACTGTAGTTAGATGAGACTCTAGTGAAGACAATGGGGGTTATCAAGGATGTTCCCATCCAACTCCATAAAATACCGCAAGTCACTATCATACAAGAAATCATGGTGGTTGATTGGGATCCATATTTTAGTATGTGCCTCTCATGAGAATTCACAATAAATATGGGAGGCTACCTCTCCCTTGACTACACCCACCTGGAAATCCTCTTCAAAGGAAGAAGATTCAAACTCTTCAATGAGAAGCCTACTAGTTTTCACGTGGAGAAGCTTAAGGATGAAGAAAAAAGCTCAGTCTCTATCAACATGATGGGGGAAGAAATACAAGTCAACTTTATGGAAGAAGCTCTCAATGAACTCCAACTAGAGGATGAATTCTCCTTAACATATTTCAATGCGATCAATGGTACGAACTTAAGATGCTACATGCTCACTAATCTTAAGAAAGAAAAACAAGCACACCCAAGAGCGCTCTCAGTCTTAGACCAACTTTGGAAGTTGTACTTTGATGGCATCCGATGTAAAAATGGTGCAAGCATGAGAATTACCCTCATATCCCCAACTGATAAACAAAATACTTACTCATATATACTAGCTTGGATTTGTATGAACAATGCAGCTAAGTACGAGGCTTTGTGCCTCGGACTCAAGAAGGCTAAGAAACTAGGCATAAAATAGCTATAGATATTCAAATATTTTGAGCTAATCTATAATCAAGTTACCATCAAGTGTGTTAGCAAAAAAACTACCTAAAGGTGTATCACAACAAAGTGTGGGATTTTTTTGATTCCTTTAATGCGCTAAACATCAAGTCCATTTCAAGGAAAAAGAACAAGTTGGCTGACATTCTAACTTTCATCGTTGCCTGATTTTCACCAACTGATGACATGATGCACAAACCAAATACGATAAGATTAATTTACCAAAATTTTATTCCCGATAAAAAACTCCATTGGCAGGTGTTCGACAATGATGAACAACTTGTTAACTTCTTGGTCAATGAAGCATCAACCATCGAAGAGCAGGCTTTGAATGACGAAGACCATGAAGGTTTAATTCAGTTGAAAAACAATCATATCCCAAAATGCCTGATCACACTGGAAATTCTCTTCTATAGAAATGATAGGCCTATCAGCCATAAGATCAAGGTGGACCAGAAGAAGTTCATCAACTTGGAGTTAGAATCAAGGAAGTTCATCATGGTAGGCACCGACAGTACCATCGAAGAGCTTCAGAAGATCTGGATTCTGTGTAAAGAATATCTTGACATCATTTCCTGGTGTTACCAAGACGTAAAGGGGTATGACAAGAGTATCATCCAACATACCATTGAGTTATAAGAGGATGTTAGACCCTTAAAAAAAAAGTAGTGGCCCATAAGTCCAAAGTTCAAAACTCTAATGAGGGTCGAGTTGTTGAAGATGCTCGAAGCTAAGATCATATTATTTGATTAAGCATTCTTCTTGGGTAGCTAACATGGTTATAGTATGGAAGAAGAATAGCGATATTCATTTGTGTATAGACTTCCAAAATATGAATCAAGCATCGCTCAAATATCACTACCCACTACCACAGATTGATCAAATCCTTCATGTGGTGTCAGGAGCACAAAGGTTCTTCTTACTAGATGGATTCCTATGGATATAACCATATATGGGTTAAATATGAAGATCAACATAAGACCACATTCATGACCAAGTGGGGCACTTTCACCTATCAACGGGTGCCCTTTGACCTTTCCAATGTCAAAGCTACTTTTCAAAGGGTGATGGACCTCACTTTTGGTTAACTACTCAATCGTGTCATCATAATTTACTTAGATGATGTGACAGTCTTCTCTCATAAAAGGGAAGAACACGGCTTCCATCTACGAAAAGTCTTTGAAAAATATCGAGAGTTTGGGGTCTCTATCAACCCCAAAAATTCAATATTTGCGGTAAAAGAAGGAAATTTGCTTGGGCATCTTATCTCTGAAAAGGGATTAACTATTTATCCAGTTCGAGCAGAAGCACTTCTCCGAATTTAACCTCCCACAAATAAGAAGACCCTGCAGTCCTTTTTTGGATAGATAAACTTCATCAAGAAGTTCATTGTCAATTTTTCCCGAGTAATAAAGCCAATGACCCAACTCTTGAAAAATGGCATTGAATTCAAGTGTACTGATGAAAGGAGGTAAGCTTTTCAAGAAATTAAGGAGTGGATTGCTCAAGATCCTATTCTTATCAACCTTGACTACTCATGAGATTTTATGTTGTATGTGGTAGGGGAGCTTGAAAGCTATGCAGCCATTCTAACCTAAAAAGGTGAAGATGGAGATGAGCGTCTGATCATGTTTCTTAGCCAGATTATTTAGCCTCACGAAGAGAAGTTCAATTTCATTGAGCAATAGTTGCATGCGGTTATGAGGTCTCTTCAAAATTTTAGGAACTTCGTGTCTCAAAGTAAAATAATAGTGTATGTCATACACCCCGACGTCCAAAGCTTCATCGTCCAAGGTGATTTGGGGAATATAAGGGTAGGATGGGTTACCAAAATCTAAGATTTTTATATTGAGGTATGCCCTACCAATTTTGTCTGAGGCAGAGCACTCTGTCAAGAGTTAGCCAAAAATGTTGTGATCGAAGCTATGATTCCAGATTCATATAGTGTAATTTTTGATAGCAACTTGGCAATCTCATCCACCGTTGAATCATAGTGGACAGAAGACCTGATTAGATATTTTGATACAGGTAGATTCCCCTCTCACCTCGATGCTTCACAAAGAAGAATATTCTGACTACAAACTAGTAGGTATGTGCCGATGTCTAATGGACTTTTTTATCAGAACATTGATGGAATCCTTCTAAGATGCATTAAAGAATCCGAAAAGGCTAAGATCCTGGAAGAGTTTCACTCTAGAATTTTGGGAGGGCATTTTTTTGGTAGATCGATGGCGCTAAAAATCATCAAAGCAGGTTACTATTGGACCACCCTATTTTCTTATGCCTTCAAAACCAACCAGTATTGTGATAGTTACCAACAATGCTCATGAAGGGTTAGGAATGCATTGCTTCCTCTTCACCCCATTTAGGTGGAAACTCCATTCCAAGAGTGGGCTTTGGGCTTCATCAGGATCATCAATACCAATTATTCTACTGACCACAAATATATCTTAACTGTTATGGACTACTTTTTTAGAATTAAAGTGCACTATACCTTCACCTTGACACTTGTCAATTTCTCTTGACAAGTGTCATGTGTTTCATATAGGCTTATGCCTATATATTGTAACCATTTTTCATTTGTAAAACATCTCATCTTGTTCATTCTATTATAGTCCCAACATTTGGTATCAGAGCTCTAGGATTTCTCTGGACTTATGATCTTGAGGGGGGATTTCCCTCGAAAATCCCCCCTCATCCTTTCCCCCCATTTTTCATTTTTTTTCTCCATTTTATTTTCAAACCAGGGAATATGCTCTCCATCATTGATGGATCAGAAACCAAAAGTTTGCAAAAGAATAATGGCTAAAAAATCTGATTTATTGGGAGGTTAGAGGTTTTTGTCTGCGGAAGTAATTTCTCATAAGAGAAATGAAAATGGGAAGCCCCAAATATGGTTTTTTTATTTTTTTGCAGGTCCATATGAGTCCTAGATCTGCACCACATATGAAGAAATGGAGTCTCGACGGTTTGGCATTTGAGATAAATGCAAATGACGTCGATGGAGCTGCAAAAGTTTTTCGTCTATTTTGGCTTGAGGGCCTGCTAAGAAGCCTTTCTAGAATTTGGGACATCAACAACTTTGCTGCTATCATTTGGCCCCTCTCGACTGACTCCGAAGAATAGGGGGGATTTTGATCTGCTGTTGAAAGTGTGCCTATTTTTTTTCCCATGAGTGATGAGACACTCATGGTGGAGGATGTATGAATGATGGCACTAGTGGACCATTTTAGTATGCATTAGATGCTGAGTATCATCGAACAGAATGGAAAATCCTCTGCCAACGTCTACGCGATCTAGTCATGGGCTTTGATCAATATTTGATATCATTGAAGGGACTACAGTATTCTCATTCATTATCGCACGGATATATCCAATTCTGAGTCATAGAGCAGTGATGAGCAACAGTAACTCATAGTGCACTGACGATAAATCTAGAGAAGGAGACGGCGTTCATGACTGGACGATATAAACAAATTTTGCAAGTTCTCAATTTATTTTTGGCAACAATCATAAAAGTGTGCATACTACCATTGTGTTGGCACTGTTTGTTGCTATTTTTTGGTTGAAATTTTTTGAAATGATGTTAATGGAGAAATCACATCAGAGACATTTACGTAGAGCCAGAGATGAGAATTGTTATTTGTTTACTGCATTTTGAGTATAGACATGCCCGACAGTAGATCAAGGAGAAGATGCCTAGATAATTCCATGCGAGGCTAATTAACTCATATTTTAAAATTTTCATGAGCATCATTGATATGCGTGAATGGGGCAAATTCTGTTTTCCAGCCAAGCTACAGAAAATGATGCACGAAGTGGGTGAATACTATTTTTTTTCTACCAGATAACGTGATCGTGAATACTATTTTTAAAATATCTTTGGGGATGAAATTCTAGTGAGCACAACTAACATGATGAATCCCACCTAAATATCACATAAGATTGCATCGGATTGAAATCCCTACAATTGTCGATCAGAGGGAGGGGTATCCTAAAGATTTTTTGGGTAGCCCTCCTTCATATGCAGTCGAGATTAAACAAAAGAAGTCCTATTATGATTTTGTGTGTTGGCTTTGATGTTACTTTTGAACCTACTGCAGTGTGTGTGCGATATTGGAGCAACATCCAATGAGTATTTTTAACAAAAATATCCACTCTTAGATCTATGAATGATGAATGAGGAAAGTTTTGGTGAATGCTACCATTGGTAGGAAACTGAGTGTGTCAATAATGCAACCACATCGGAGGAGATTGGAACTGCCAAACTGGAGGAGATTATGGCATTTCAGGTGGAGTGTGTAGTTCATTGTTAGTGAACTGGTGCTGTGTTTGCGTATTTTATGTAATTCAATTCCCATGAGCTAGGTTATCTGAAAGTTTAACTGTTGTAAACTCTACAATCAAAGGATATTTAGGTAGCCTGGTAGATACGAAGGTGATGAAGAATCTTTAATGTTGCACATAGATCTGTTGGAATGTGCGAAAAGAATCCAGGATACTACAAGTTTCTAGCAACATTTTTATTAATATTTTTTTTTATCTTTTTCCACATGGAAGGTGGAAATGATATTGGAAGGCCTATGGCAATGCAATTCCCTTGTGAGGGAATATTGAGTTTTTTTTTTTTTTTATTCCACCATAGTGCGATGTTTATTTTCTGCCTAGAGAGGCATACTGTTGTTTTTCCCATGGATGAAGTACTTATTGAGATACGACTATAGCCATGTTTATAGTCGTTGGAAATATTTTTTCAAAACGGAAACATTGGTGGTGTCCATTTGTAATTATGAGGCTATTTCAATTGATTTTTTTAGCCTCAAATTTTTTCTACCTTGGAGTGCACTCTCGGTTGTACCCAACACTCCCAAGGCAATTGTAAGTGAACCTAGTATCTAGTATTATCCTCTTTCTACTTGGTGGATGCAGTGGTTGGTTATCCATGCATTCCGGTAAGATGAGGAGACTACCATAAGGACACTTATTCTAGGGACTACATACATAGACACCCTAGACTCTATCCGAGTTTTTCTCGGATCTACTTTTGAATACTACAGACGAAGACACTTCAGAAGATTCTCTTTTATTCTTCTTTATTCTTCTCCTCCATATTTGGCTTCTATGGCTCATTTTATTGTATTTCATGGCTCATTTTTTTTTCTATGTATTAAGGTGCATTTTTAGTAGAGACCAACACATTCTAGATTGAGTTCACCATGAGGAGGCATTTGATATTCATGGTGGATCTAGTTAGTGACCTACGAGAGGCAACATCCTACAAGGATGACCTACAGAGGCAACAGAACCGAAAGTGGCTGACCCTGAGGCACCCATGATGACCCTGAGGCACTTAGACAGTTGACCCAGTGGCAACTAACCAATGGAAGTGGCTAACTCTAAGGCAACAGACTGAGATGTATACACAGTTCATCTAAGCATTATTCATAGTTGGAGAGTTAAACACAAAGAGCACGAGCCTAGACCTAATCAGCAATAAAATAATATGATAGGTTGCTTTTAGAGAAATCAACATTAAGGGGGAATTTTACCTAATGTTGACTTTTTGTTTTTCCTTAGTTAGGATAGTGCACTTTAAGGGGGAATGTTAGAATTAAAGTGCACTATGCCTTCACCTTGACACTTGTCAGTTTCTCTTGACAAGTGTCATGCGTTTCATATAGGATTATGCCTATATATTGTAACCCTTTTTCATTTGTAAAACATATCATCTTGTTCATTCTATTATAGTCCCAACATACTTCACCAAATGGTCGAAAGCAATTTCAACCAAAGAGGCGAGCTAGGATGTGGTCATGTCCTTCCTCGAAGGTCTGATCACTCGATTCGTAATTCCGAAGTCCATCGTATTAGACAACGGTTATTCGTTCACTAGTGCAAACATTTTTGAATTTGTGGTTAGGTATGGAATCTATATAAAAACTTCATCTAACTATTACCCGTAGGGAGATGGGTTAGTTGAATCCACCAACAAAAAACAACTACAAATTTTGAAGAAATATCTGTAGAAAATAAACAAAGTTGGCACCTACTCTTGAATCATTCCTTATGGGTCGATAAAATTTCCATAAAATGGTCTATCCAGACTTATCCTTATTCATTTTTGTATGGTAAAGATGCGGTCTTACCTACACACATCGAGTTGTCAGCCTTACAGCTTCTTATATGGCTCAACATCGAAGGAGGCCAATTTAGTTCGATGGATGAAATGCTGGCACAATTATTGGAGGTAGAAGAAGAAAGAGAAAATGCAAATGAAGTCTTCATCAAACATATCGAAACCACAAATATTTGGTTCAATAAGAG
Source organism: Wollemia nobilis (assembly GCA_028583015.1). NCBI lineage: Eukaryota > Viridiplantae > Streptophyta > Pinopsida > Araucariales > Araucariaceae > Wollemia > Wollemia nobilis. The sequence continues at coordinate 5,351,542 of JAQPPZ010003222.1, forward strand.
AACTTTCGATCGGGCCTTCAATGTTCGAGATTTAGTTTTAAAGTGGAACGTGAAGAAATCAAATTCAAGAAACCACGAAAAGTTTGATGCCTTCTGGTAGGGTCCATTTTGGATCTCTAGAATTCATCAGATAAATTCATTCACGCTGGAAGACATAGAGTATTTTGTACTCCCAATTCTAGTAAATGGATTTCTATTGAAAGCTTACTACTCACCAAGGCTTAGCACTCTTCTCTAGTTGATCAGGTATTTCTCGTGTATAGTCCTTTATGTTTGTATAGTAGGTTCATGTTTTCCTTTCCTAAGCTTAGTTGGAAAGTAAAAGGAAGAAGATATCCATAGTCTGAAGAGGCTTCTTCAAGAATACCTTTACTAGGCTTTTTGCAGCGAGGATGAGGTCCTTAACAAAGAAATTGCACCTGATAGGCCAAGAGGTTTTTTTTGGGAATGATCTATCACATTATGATAAGAAATATTATGCTCCTTCTCTAATATATATTTATATATATATATATATATATATATATAACTTTATTTAAGGCTAGAGCGCTCCACAAGGGAGTGCTCCAAGGCCAAAGTATTCCACAAGGGAACACTTTGCTCAAGGCTGGAGTGCTCCACAAGGGAGTGCTCCAAGGCTAAAGCATTCCACAAGGGAACACTTTCTTTAATGCTAGAGTGCTCCACAAGGGAATTATCCAAGGCTAAAGCATTCCACAAGAGAACACTTTATTTAATGTTGGAGTTCTCCACAAGGGAATTATCTAAGGCTAAAGCGTTCCACAAGGGAACACTTTCTTTAAGGGTGGAGCACTCCACAAGGGAGTTCTCCAAAGCGTTCTACAAGGGAACACTTTCTATAAGTCCAGAGCGCTCCACAAGGGAGTGCTCCAAGGCCAAAGTGTTCGACAAGGGAATGCTTTATTTAAGGTTGGAGTTCTCCACAAGGGGGTGCTCCAAGCTAAGAGGTTAAGAAAAGTTCTCCACTAGGAAGCTCTTAGCCGGTAAGCACTCCAAAAGTAAGTGTTTTTCCCAAGAAAAAAGAATAAATAAATAAATCTTTGGAGCGCTTCATTGGGGGCACTCCCATTTGTAGCCATTTTTTTAATTCCTTAGCATAGTTTTATTTCCTTGTTTTTCTGCCCTTTTAGTTTTTAAGTTTTGGTTGTCCGCTCAGATTTTGCCAAGTGTTCAGAAGGATTATGTTCATCACAAAAGTCATTTTCAAAACCCTAATCCAACATGAGTTTTAAAATAGAAATGACCGTACTCCCCGTAAAATAAAAAATTTCCTCATCCTTCGTCAGTAGAAGTTGATCTTTAACTCAAATCTATGGAAACAGCTCCCAACAAAAAATAGTGTGCCCCATGGAAACGTCCTTGTCCATCGTCGTTATTTAATTTTTCGATAAAAATCCACCCACACGGAGGAAACTGAAGGTGGCTGACATTAAATATGGTAGGTTCAAGTAAGGGCATTATAAAAATGGAGCTTACCCAGTCAGTTTCAAGCTCATTCCAAATCTCTCTACTATGACACATAAACCAGAAAACCTTCTGAAGCACTCAGCTACCATGGGTAAAAAAGGAAAGGAAGTGGTAGAGGAAATAGTAATTGAAGAAGTACCAAAGGAGAAGAAGCATAAGAAAAAGGCTCCAAAAGATAAAAAACCAGAAAATGAAACTATATCTGCAGAACCTTCAGATTCAAAAAAGCTTCGAAGGAAGAAGAAAAAAAAAATTGAGGAGCTGGTGGCTCCACAACACCATTTCCTTTGCTACAAAGACTGCTTGGTGACAAACAAGGATATAGAGCAGATGTGTTGGGATGTTAAGGAAGCGTACAAGAAAATTCGAATTGAAATTTTATTGGCCACTATATACCACTTGCACTTGTATTTTTATATGTGCACTCATGTTCACATCTATCCCGAGTTCATACACGTAGTCGCCATGTTTGATGATCCTCTGTCATGGATGGTTCGAGATGCTGAGGGAGCCCCATTATTTATAATTACTACTGAGTCTATCCGAGAATCGTTCACTAGAGGAGAAGGGTATCCTTCCAATATTATTCTAAAGAGTCCATACACCAATGAAGAGGCCGCTAGATATCAGCTTTCTTCCTGGATGAAATATTTTATGATGATCCAGTAGAAGGATACATCGATATATGGTAACCTACCTGCACTCCCGAGGTATTTGGCTGAATTTTTGCAACCTAAAATTTACTCTATCTTGGCATGGGTGATAGGGTTGGCAGTTCATGACTGGGTCACTAACTGGTAGGTAGGTATTGCATAGGATATTTTAGAAAATCAATATTATTTCCCCTCCAATTCTAGGCTAGGTTCCAATCCAGTTTATTATTACTAGACCGAACTCATATCACGACAACTGCATATCCCTTTGTATATTATCCACAATGATCAAAACCACCATTTCAAACTCTCTTCTGTAATGGTGTGGTTATTCTTCTGGAATTAGCACAAGAAATTTGGTTTTGTCCCAAAGCAACAGATAGACCATGAAGGCAATCCACTGCCAGTTTACCTTTAGATAAAAAAGTTTGCTATAAGTAAATCCTATTATGTTTTCAATCATATTTTTCTAGGGTCCAGTATTGAGCTTCATTTATGGCCAGTGTGAAAATTTCCCAGGATAAATGAGGGAATAGTTGGTTGAATAGTTTTTGGGAGATATTTTCTTCCTTATGTAGGGTTACGTCATCAGATTTTACAGATTCTCAAAAAAAATCTTTATGTTGCCTTTTTACACCACTCTGTTCCAGTTTGCTTTAAAAGTGGCTCACTAGCTAGATCACACTAATGAAGAGTATGGAAAGGGTCATGGTATAAAATTTATAGTATCCACCCCTTTTGAATTTTGAGGAGTCAAGATAACTCAGTGTGGTCAGAATGCAATTCTAACCATTACACTTTCTCAGTTTGGATTGGTTGAGTTTTCCCATCGATGGAAATGGGACCCATTGGGTATAATACAAGAAAATATTAAGGTTCAAACTTTCCACTCTTGCCCATGCATAGACATGGAGAGACAGTGCAATAATCTGCTTGGATTAGATCTTGAATGGCATATGGATAAAATGGAGTCCCTACCGCCATGGCTCAATTTATATACGATGAATATTGAGTATAACCCCATAGTGAACCAAGAGCAAAAGTTGCCCATACCTATCAAAAGCACTATAAAATTCAATTTCTCGAAGTGGTCAGACCACAAAGTACAACAATGGTGGATCATGAGGGTGCACCAAGAAAAATCTATAGCTAACAAGCTAGTGATTGATGAGTAGTTCTCAGTTATCTATGATGACTGTGTTGATACTTATCACCCTTTTTCCTTTGCTAATTTTATGTCCAAGGTAGGACACAATCTTGATGAAGTAGACGATTTGGCACATCCATGACCTGTTAGGAAAGGGTAAATCTATTTTGGGCACCTCTCCTTCTATTGAGCTAGCACCCAAAAAGAAGATCACTCCTCCGAAGAGAAAATTTGAATTTTCCCTTTTACAATAGATTGCTAAGAAACCATGAATTGGACCTCAAAGGACTTTTGGGACCATTACACATCCAGGCGCTCCAGCCCCTCCAAACCCTAACGAAGTAGTTGTAACAAAAGCGACTATGGCTAAAGAGGTAGATCGTCAAAACCCTCTTAACATCGATCTTATTGCTACTCAATAGGATTCGAGGAGCAAAATAGCTAAAGTAGAAATAGCTAAGATATCTGTGCCAAAAGAAGCTATAGCTAAGATATTTGTAGCTAAAGAAGTAGATGTGATTGAACAGATCAAATGAAAAGAGGTTGTATCTAAAGCATCTATATCAAAAGCAACTATAGTGGAGTAAATTAGGGAATGAAAGGTTGTGGAAGTCGAACAAGTCACTACTGAACAACATCTAACTGATGAGAAAGGAAATGAAGATAGCCCTAATGCACCAGACAAGGAAGAAGGAGGAATCCAGGAACTAGAAGAATATCTCAGGGCTTCTTCCTCCATGGGGCTCAAAGGTATGTTCTCATCTCCTTCTCTCATTTTTTCCTTAGCCTTATGTTTTGTACCTCTATTTTAAGCCTGTTGAATCCCTAACGTAGCTATGATGATGTAAGTCTTTGTAGCCCCTATAGAAACAGTCTTAATAGCCCCTACTATACCATTTTTATGGTCCTTACATTGATCTCATCCCATACACCCAAGTCAATTCACCATAGTGCTTAATTTTCAAAGCCATATTTATCATTCTCTACCACTGTACCTATAGCCACATCGCTCCCAATACTTTCTTTGTCTCAACTTCAACCATTTCTTATTGATTTTTAGAAATTCCCCTTAATAATGTGTTTGGCACTCCTAAATCAAGTGTTTCATCCCCTCCTCCCACTCTTGTCATCACGTCTACTTCATTCACTTTCATAATGCCCAAGCCCATTGTTTCTATAGTCTAGACTTAGACTCCTCCGAGGGTTAGCGCACTCACTTCCCTTTCAGCTTCCTTTGTGGCATCAGGCCTACACTATGATCTCCCTCTCCTCCCATAAATGCCTATTCTTGGGTTAGGGTTCCCAGATCCTTCAAAAATAGAATTGGAGATGACGTAGCAGCTAGTTGCAGCTGATAGTGTTCATCGGACATAGAGAAACTCTATACAATGGCTCAAGGACCGTAGAATAAGAGATGCATTAGCCTTGGTACATACATGCAAAGCTTACACTTTAGATCTTGATTCAATGGAGCTACATATGGTTGAAATCATACCACTTGTGAATAAGCCTTTGGGGAAAATTACCCCAAATTATTACACTCACAGACATACAAGGCTGAATGTAGCTGGTATGAATACCAAAGAAAAAATGGAGGAGGTTCAAGTCGGCATAGGCACCATCTATGCACATGGAGAACACTATAAATTCTGCTACTTTAGAGCCCAGTCCAAAATTGATGAGCTTCAGGAAGCTTTGGTAGTAGCAAGAAGACAAAACGAAGAGCTAGAACAAAAGTATCAGGGTCAGGTTAAAGTGCTCACCTTTAAGGTTGGGCAGCTAGAGGAAGAAGTGCAAAGGCTTGATCTCAAAAATTCTTACTATGAGAAATAAATTGCTCAACATATATGGAAGTTAGTAGAAGCAAATTATAAAAATCAATAACTTATAGTTCAATTTAGGGAGCTGCAGTCCAATTAGGCACTAGAGGATCAACCGCTTGGCTTACCTTCTAGGGAGCGCTTGCAAGAGATGCGCTTGGACTTCTTGTGAGATTTTCCTCAAGGAGTTGCAAAAGGAATCAAAGTTCTCCAGTTCTTCAAGGAATCACATGATGCTATTCTTGATGGGAACCCAACTCCAGAGTCAGCTCAGGCATATTTTCATTGCTAGATAGACTTGGCTACCCAGCTCAAAAAAATAGAGGATGTACCTATTTGCTTGGAACCCATGAGTGATCTGGCCCGATCATTATCCAATGCTAAGACCACATTGCATTATTATTTCATGAAGGTAAAACTAGACAAAACAACTCATTTTATTTTAGATGCTCTTTTGTAAGAGCATCAGATTACACTACGGTACTTGGGCGCTCTCATCGATATTAGAGTTCTCAGTTTCATAGATCCAGAGCGCCCCTATCTATCAATAAAGGAGTTGGAGCCCATGTGGATTGATTTTTTTAACAATCCTATTGATATAGACACATTGAATGCCTCAAGTTCAGATGCACAGATCATCATTCTCATGACCAAGTATGCTAAGATTGAATATTTTTTGAAGGAATTTGACAGGGTGTTGGTATTTGTCGATCTAGAGTGCATCAACACTTACCGTTATTTGATTTTTGAGCTCCAAAAGCAACCCCCATATTATTTTGACCATTGGATTGACACTTTAGCTATATAAACATGTTTTAAACATGTCATTAGACTAGTTCCTTCCTCATCATCCCCCGCCAGATGAAGAAAGTTTAATAGAAAGTGAATCTAGTTCAGAAGATGACGATTAAAATGAGCAGGAAGAAGAAATGGATGAACAGTCTGAGTACAGTGAGGAACAAGAAGATAGGGAACCCAGTGGAAGTGACAAGAAATAGGAAGAAGACCCAAAGAAGAAAGATGACTCTGTAGCCCAAGGATAAGGCTTGGGATCTTTACATTGAGATAGGCTCAATACCTTGCGAGCCACTAGATGTGTTGTTATTTTTGACACACCTTGTAAAATGCATAATAGATATAGTATTTTGAAAGAAATCATTGTAAAACTTCTCCTTTTTTCATAAAAAATGATTAAGGTGTCGTTGTTCTTCATGTTTTCATAAGCTTTCTCTCATAAAACTCTAGATAAATTGTTGCAGGTTTTCTAAGCTTTTCTGTACTTTTCTAAGATTTCATTTACTTCTCTGACTATTATATCTTTCATGTTTTAGATTGGTATGTTGCATGTAAAATTATATATATTTTAGCATGGGCAATCAAATTTTAATTTGTTACCTCTGGCTCATCTAATTGGATTTTGTTTTCTTCCTTATCTAGAGGGTTATTCTTAGAATAATTAGGGATCTAAGTTGGCAAAGTTGATGAAGTTGCTAGGTAAAACTAAAATCTAAGCTTGTCCGAATGAAACTCCCCTCAAAATTCCCCCAAAGTTCCAAGTCTTTTGCTTGAAATAGAAAGTGCTCCACTTGGGAGTGCTAAAAAGCACCCCACTTGGGAGTGCTTTGATGAAAGGTCCTCCAAGAGCTTTATCAAAATATAGCTAGAGTACTACATGGATAGACTTCATAATATGGCTAAGTACAAGTAAAATCAGCACTTAAAAGAAATAGCCCCCTTGGAAACTTTCAACATATCAAGTCTTCACTTCAAACAGAAAGCGCTCCACTTGGGAGCGCTTTGTTGAAAAGTGCTCCACAAGGGAGCGCTTTATAAAATGGCTAAGTGAGTAAGGTTGATAAAATGGCTAAGTCTGAATAGAATCCCTGCTTTTCTAAAAGCACTCCTCCTAGAGGTCTTCAAAGCATCAGGTCTTCACTTTAAATCCAAAAGTGCTCCACCAAGGAGTGCTTTGTTGAAAAGCGCTCCACCAGGAAATGCTTTGTTGAAAAGTGCTCCACTAGGGAGCACTTTGTTGAAAAGTTCTCCACCAGGGAGCACTTTGTTGAAAAGTGCTCCACCAAGGAGCGCTTTGTTAAAAAGGTATTTTTCAAGGCCTTTCCTCATAAATTGGTTAAGATACTAAGGGGATTAGTTGTTATGAATAGATAAAACCAGTGCTTTGTTTGAAGTTACCTCCTACAGGAAGGTTCCAGAAGGATAGGCCAACATTGTTGAAAGAGTGCTCCACTTGGGAGCGCTTTGCTAAGAAGTGCTCCACAAGGGAGCACTTTAGCTAGAAGTTTCATATTTAAGAAAGATGATGTGTAGAAATAGAGGGCTCATTGTACATCCTCCATTACACCGATATGAAGGTGCCATTGAGACCATTAGATCAAGGATAATCACCAGAAAAATTTGACTTTGATATCAAGTTACCTATAATTTTAGGTTGAATGTTCCAAATCTTCACCAAAATCTTTTGCCTTCAACGATAATTTTTCATAAGGATAAAGTAGATTGTTTCTGGCTATCACCGGAATTGGATCAGCCCGTCATGAAAGTGGTTGGGCATTAATGTTTCAAGTGACAACTTTCTCCTATATAAACCGCTCCTTTGTAACACTTCATGGATAACTTCTGCTAGAAAAGTAGCTGTGTAATTGAAAAATGCTTCCAAAATAAAGGCTTCTGGCTCTAGTTCGAGTTATCAATATCTGTGTATGAATTCTATTATGTGATTTCTATTAAATTAGTGTTCCTATTATATGGTTTAATTTTGGTTTTTGTATTTTGTTGTTGATATAATACTAATCCCTTGAATACTTGCTCAAGTTTACATAGTTCTGAGGATTTCATATTACAATTCATTATTTTGATTGCTATTGGTTCAAATAGCTAAGCTATCTATCATGCTTTCGATCCATCATCCAAAACATTAGGCCTTTGGTCATTTGCCATTAATTTTCATAATTTCCCATATATTTCAGTATCCTTCTATCCCTTATCTCAACAACCCCATTTTTATTTTTGGAACCAGCCCTACTGGAGATTTCCATGAAGGAAATTCCTTTTCTTCAGGAATTCAATGCTTGGTAGCATGCCTAGGATGATGTAGACTTAGAAAACCTGTATCTAGGCCGGTTAGATTGCCAACAATTATCCATAACTATTGCAACTTATTCTAGGAGTTCTCTCTTTTGCACAAGTTTCTATTTTCATAAACTTGGTATCACTACTTCTTGCTTGACCATCATAACTAAAGCCTTCATTATTCGGTATTACTTTTGGTTCTATGGTATTTATCTTTCCTTAGTCATTCCTTACCAATATTATGCCATTATAACCCATTATTTTCAATAATTTTGCACCAATACCTTTGGTGTCAAAAAACCTAATTTATTCATTATCACGATGGTCTTCTCAAGGGTTCTTCATTATCCGTTTTAACAATATGGAGGATGCTAACCACATTTTAATAGGATGTCCTTGGTTTTTGGGCAAAATGAGCCTTTTTCTCAGATGATGGGGTGAAGATTTTGATCTTGAAAAGTAAAATATTAACATTACCCCTATTTGGGTTCGTCTCCCAAGTCTACCTACCCAGTTCTTCAATGAATATTGGCTGCAGGACATAGCTAGAGCTATAGGGGACCTCATCTCCATTTACCAAGTGACCTTGGCCAGGACAATGATGAATCATGCACGAATCTACGTAAATGCTAATTTGGATAATGAATTACCAAGGTTTATGGAGCTAGATTATGGAGAATACTATCGAAAATAGCTAGTAGAATATAAGAACAGACCAAAATTCTATGTAGAATGCAAAAATCAAGGACATCTATGTAATTGATGCCCTAACCTGGCAATGAATAGAGAAAAGCAATAGTAGGGAATGCTAGATAGAGGAAATTTGAGAATTTTTTTGGCAGAAGTGATTTCAATCAGGTAAACTAGGTCTACCAAAAAAAGAAAAGAGAGGGTGCAGGGGCCTAACAAGACAAAGGAAAACAATAGGTTGTTGGAAACAAAAATACTCAAGTAAGTTCCAATCCTCTAGTTTCAAATAAATTTTCAATTCTATCCAATATGGGAGTAGTAGGATTATCAGAAGACATGGAAGCCCAGAACCTTCGGGCTAATCTTTCTAACTCTCTAGAATCCCCATCCAAGTCAGGATCCTCAAACCCTAATGCTGAAATTATTCTAAGCCCTGTGGGCATCACAAAGCCAAAACTTAATGCTTGATCTCTAGAATAACCATCCATGTCAGGATCATTAAACCCCAATACTAAAAATACTTCAATCCTAGTGGGCATCCCAAAGCCAAACCCTAATGTTGAAGAACTTAGGAAGGAAGTTGAGGCATTGGAAAATAAAAATCTTATCTCCTTAACATCATCACTAGGAGCCAGGTGAATCCTACTGAGGGGCCATCCTATAGACCAGGGGAATACAGGAAAAAAATATAAGATTTGGATGTAGGGGTGGAGATATGTGAAACTCTTCAGACTGAGGAATATGATAGTCTAGTTCTACAACAAATTGCCTTCCCCCAGTTTAGTCTTAAACAAACCAGGAGCACTGTGAAGTCTCCTATAGATTTTGGCAATGAAAAAATAAGAGGGAGAATATCAAATACTGAGCATAATAAAATTAAAACTGATAATTACATTGCCAATGGAAAATAGAGAGCCTGGTTTCAACAGGTTATTCCAGTTTTTGAAGACAACAAATTAGGAAAACCCCCTCAAGGGAGGGAAGAGGAAGAAATCCAAAAAAATCTAAATGAAGTTCCTCTCATGGAACATGAGAGGCCTCAATGGCCTGCCCAAACATAGGGAAGTCAGTGCAATAAGAAATCAAGTGAATCCAACTATTAGCATGTTACAAGAAACAAAAACTGATGAGATTCAGTAAAAAAAAAGTAGCAAAAAAAATCTAGAATCAAGGGGAGATGGTTTACAAATCAAACAGAGGAGCGTCTAGAGTCCTTATGACTTTGTGGGATCCCCAAATATTAGAAGGCACCATTATTCAGAAAGATGACAAGGTTCTTAGTATTTTATTTAAGGAAATAAACAACAAAAATATTTATGCCCCGAATTCAATTCAAGGGAGAGCTCTATTGTGGGAGTACTTAGGCAATTTTAGTGAAATCTTCCATAATGTCCCCTGGATTATGGCTAGGTATTCTAACACTCCTCTTTACCCTTCAAACAAAATGGGTGGAAATGGAGCACCTATCAGGAGCATGGATGAGTTCAATGGCTTTGTGAACTCCAACATTTTGATGGATGTAAAACATAGATGAGCGAATTATACCTAGAGCAATCGGCAGATAGGGTGTCATCTCATTTAAGAAAGGCTTGACAAACTTTTCTATCAAATGAGGCTACAACTCTATTCAATTATTATACCCTACAAGCCCTTCCTAAAATTGCCTGTGATCATAATCCCATTTTTTTGGAGATACCTAACTCTTTGTCCTTCAAAAAACCTTTCATATTTCAATCTATGTGGATCAAACATTCCAATTTCAAAGATAACTTAATTCAGTGGTGGCAATAGCTTATCAGGGGTAGTGTAGTTTTTAAAATTGCTGATAAATTAAAGTTTGTTAAGGAAAATATTCGAACTTGGAACAAAGAGGTCTTTGGGAATCTCTTTGAAAATAAAAATTAGGTTGAAATTTTAAAGATAATTGATCAGAGGATTCAACATGTTGATGCTGATGAAACTACTAGGTAGGAGGAACAAACAAAACTAGTAGAGTTTCATAACATTTTGGCTTGTGAGGAAATCTATTAGAGGTAAAAATCAAGGGCTATTTGGTTGAAATATGGAGATTCAATTTCTAATTTTTTTCACATCACCACACTTAGAAACAGAAGCAATAACAAGATAAAAATTAAAAAAAAAAACATATGGTTCTATTACTCAATACTTAACAGAAATAAAAAAGGAGGCAGTAACTTATTTCAATTCTATCCTTGGTCAAGAATCACAATGCAATGAGGAGGCCAAAGATATTCTCTTGCAATCCATTACTAGCATAATAAATGAGGATATAAACCATAAGTTTCTAGCTCCATTTTTTGATGAGGAAATTAAGGAAGCCTTATTTAGCATGGAGCCAGACAAAGCCCCAGTACCCGATGGATTTACCCATCATTTCTATCAATATTTTTGGGACATCATAAGTGAGGATGTAATTTATGCTATTAGATAATTCCAAGAAATTAATCATATCCCAAAAGGTCTCAACTCTACTTTTATTTCTCTAATTCCTAAGAAGCAAACCCCTTAATCTATGGCTGACTTCAGGCCAATCAGTCTGTGTAAGATCCTAACTAAATCCATTGCAAATAGAATGAGAGATGTTCTGCCCCACATCATAGATCCATGCTAGGGAAGCTCTATCCAGGGTAGGTCAATCTTGTATGGAGTTATCACAGTTCATGAAGCTTTGCACTCTGCTCATAAGACTAACAGGTCTATTTTTGCCCTCAATCTTGATATGAACAAAGAATTTGATAGGCTAAATTGGGACTTTCTGATTGTTGTCCTCCTTAAGTTTGGTTTTCACAACCAATGGGTTAATTTGATCAAATAATGCATTTATAAAGCATGGTTCTCGATTATGGTTAATGGAACAACTATTGGTTACTTTCAAAGTCGCAAAAGAATTTGGTAGGGGGACCCTATCAACCCCTTGTTATTCATAATTATGGAAGAAGCTTTAGATAGAACCATAAAAAATGCTTGCAATTCAATGCTAATATCAGGAATCAAGGCAACATCTCTCACTAGGGTTGTTTCTCAGCAAAAATTCATCGATGATACCATTCTATTGACTAAGGAGTCGGTGGTTGAGGTCAAAATAATTAAATACATTTTGCAACTCTACAAGGACGTTGCTGGTTAGAAATTTAAGTTCAGTAAAAGCAAGTTATATTTCTTGAACACCCCCATTCAGAGGTAAGAAAGGATTGCAAAAATTTTAGCGTGTGATATAGCAAACCTCCCCACTTTGTATCTTGGTCTCCCTCTTATTATTGGTTCTCCGAGAGAGTCAATGTGGGACAAGATTATTAAAAGAATTCAAAAAAAACTTGTTGGATGGAAAGGTCATCTTCTATCTCAAGCAGGAAAGCTGACCCTCACTAAGGCCTCTCTTTAGAGCATTTCAGTCTATTTCCACTCCGTTTTCAAAGCCCTTGTGAAGGTTTTCCAAAAATTTGAGAAACTCCAAAAAGAATTTTTATGGACTGGATCAAAGGAGAAAAAAAGGATAGACCTTGTAGGATGAACCAAAGTGTGTAGACCTAGGGAAAATGGGGGCTTAGGTCTAAGGATAATTGATCATATAAATTATCTTTACTAGCTAAGCAGGCATGGCGCATCATTTCTAATGAAGAAAATGAATGGACAACTATCATCAAATGAAAGTATCTTAAAAATATGGAATTTCTAACTGACTTAGTTTCAATCAGAGGTTCTACTTTTTGGAAAGCAATTCTCAATTGTAAGGAAATCATCAAAAAAGTTTTAATATGGGTTTTAGGCAATGGTGAGAGGATAAATTGCTAGAATGATAGGTGGGCTAAGGACGAACCACTGACACAATATCCTAACTTAGCCCGAATTAGAGATATCATAGAAGAAATCATTGGCAAAAAAGTCTTCGATTATATGGTTGAGGACAGAGGCAGAATTAAGTGGAAACAAATAAGGATTCAAGGATTTCAAATGGAATCAAACAATATTTGTAACATTCTCGGGCAACAGTTTATCCCCATGAGACCCAAGGAAGATCAAGTGACCTAGGCTCCTACGGAAAATGAGAAGTTCACTATTAAATCAGCTTACAAGATTCTACTTGATGATGATGATTTTTTCCTCCAAAAGGACTTAGTTTGGATAAAAAATTTAATTCTAAAAATTGCAGTCTTTTCATGGTTCGTTATCCAAGGAAGAATTCTAACCATTGATAATATGATGCGTAAGGTATTTGTATCACTAATCGTTGTTATCTGTGCAAGGCTAATTGGGAGACCATTTATCACATTTTCCTTGAGTGCACTTTTTCCTTGACTATCCTCAATGGGGTTTTTTAGGCCTTCAATATTTTCTAGGTTAAACCAGTCACCATACTTGATTTTTTAGTCCAGTGGCCTTGCCCCTTGTCAAGCCAAAGACTTAGATACATGTGGAAAATTTGTCTCAATCACTATATTTGGCAGGTGTGGTTAGAAAGGAACCATAGATTCTTTAATGAGTCTATCCATGATCATCAAATTATCATTTCCAGGATCTTATCCTTTGCCAATGAGAATGTGAACCTTATCCTTTTTGATAGTCGTAAACCTCGTCTGCAGGAGACCATGATTTCTCAATATTTAAGGTTAACCTTGTTAGATGAGTCTTTTCTTAGGGTAGTCAACCCCAGAGCCAAAGTTAAGTGGTCCCCACCTCTTACGGGTTGGTTTAAGCTTAATTTTGGAGTGGCTAAGGAAAATTCTGGAAGAGTAGGCATTGGCGGTATTATGAGAGATCATAATGGGAATATGATGGTTGCATTTTTTGAATATTTGGTAACAAGGATGAACAACGAAGCTGAAGCTAGAGCTATGTGGAGAGGCCTTCAAATGACTCAAGACTTAGAAGGCAATTTGATAGTAGAAGGAGACTTTATGCATGTTATAAATCTCCTCAATTATTGGAAAACACCTCCTTGGAGGATTAAAACAATTTTTGAATAGGCTAGGATCCTTTTCCAGGGAAGACAAGACAAAAAAGTCCAACATATCTTTTGAGAAACTAACAAAGTTGCTGATAAGTTGGCCAATTTGGGTGTCAATGGTGACGGACTTTTCAAATGGGAACACGATGTCCCGAGCAAAGTAGAGGAGCTTATTCATCAATAATGCCAAGAATGATAATTGATTTTACAAACGGGTAAGGCACTGTAATTTCAAAGGCTATGAGTATTCTCGTATCTTTTTTGAAATGGACTCACAATAAAAATTATTCGAGTTGTCAGTCTTGGTGGATGCTTCTTGGAAATACCACAAAGACTAATGGGGATAGTCACATGTCAGATAACATGGCTCCTAGTCATCTTAGTAATTTAAGGTTGGTTGATAATCATAGGGTAGGAAAGAAATGACAATATAAGACTTCGAACAAAGCCACGTGGACCACCAGATAGCCATCGCCATAAATCTAGCCAACAGGTTCACTTCTCCAAGGCTGATTGGCCAATACGGGATGTGGTCCCAAAGCATGGCATATACAAAAGAAAACAATTACCAAAGCATTATTAAGAGTAACTTTCAATACAGAGCTTGTGGGAGTTTTTTTCAGTACTCTACTATGTGTGTCTGCAACTTTTTTTTCTCCATTGTTTCAAGGAAGGGATCTATGTCTGTTTCTTTTTTTGTAATTATGATGTAGGTGTGTTTTCTCGGGGTATACCCAAAATGTTGTATGGGAAGTTTCTTTTTGATAAAATACTATGTGCCTTACCGGATGTAATAGCTTTTGCGGCATGTAGATTTTACATATATAGGATCCTTAGTAAGGACATGTTCATCAACAACCCTGGGCTGATTTTTGTAAAAGATTTTGGGTCAACCTATAGAACCCGTTATTAATACTATAGTATCTTATTTACCAAAAAAAACAACATGACCAATATTAACACCACTAGCGCCAACAACGTTAAAACAACCAGACTCTTCATCATCACTATGGCCTTTGATGATGTGGTATTTGTCATGGTAAATACAATAAACAAGATTGCGCATAAGAACATAATTCCCATATTCAACATAAACCCTACTATCAACAATGTTCAAATCACTAGTACCATAAGTGAAATATATTTTTTGGATAATATCACTTGTATGACAACAAAAAAAATTCATCATACGCTTGAGGTTGTTTATAGCACAATAAACATTTTTAATCATAGGCTTGAGGTTGCTTGTGTCATAACAAATATTTTCTATCAAGGGATTAAGGTCACTTGTGTCACAACAAAAAAATTCCATTATAGGATTGTCCTTCATATTTTCATTTATTTCTTATTGCCTTTTAAACTTCACCTGAAGTATGCCATGATTGATTAATGCCAAGTATATTTTCTTCATGACACTAATAGAGATTGTAACACCATATTTTAAACAATCAACTTCTTTAAGAATTGTATGTAAGCAACACTTAAGTATTAAGAATTCTTTACCTTCATAACATTCTTGGAATTTTAGTATTATATATATTCGAACTTCAACTTGCTTCTCTCCACCTTCACTAGCTTTGTGGAAATAAATATCATTATCTAGTGTTGTATATTTTTGAACTTCAACTTGCTTCTTGGCTTGTTTTCTCTTTGTCTTTCCCATTTAGTCACATGATGTGAATATTTAGAATTAGTTTTTATTCAACACAATGGTGAGGGGATTTTTATGTCTCCCAAATGGCCCCCTTTTAATATACCACCAATCATATATACTGATCCTTTCTATCTACCTATTTTTCCTATATATTCGTTAGTAATTAAAGAAGCTACTCCTCTCTATATACATAGTTATAAGAGAGAGAGACCATAATATATGTGAAAGAGAATAGTACATGGTACCAGGGTAGTATATAAAGGGATTTTCCCTATCAATAACACTTGTTTTAAGATAAATCCTTGCACATGGACATAATTTCCGTATATATAGAATTTCTCAGTTTTAAAATTTACATCTAATGATAGTAACAAATACGGTAAAAATAGAGTGAAAAGAGTTATACAAATAATTTTTTTCTCCCTAATGATTTATAGTTTTGATTCCAAAACATCATTATGACAGGTATATTAGGCTATAGACACACTAACTTAATATGACAACTTTACTTTTAAATGCAAGCTATAGGTATCGTTTATACCAAACACTACTTTTGAAAAAATGGGCACCTCAAATAAAATTCTTCTTGACCATAGACCAACCTTTAAAAAGAAAACATAAAATTGAGCTTTATTGATAAAATATAAACTATTTTATACCTAAAATACAATTACTTTTTGACTTTTTTTACTGACCATAACACCTCTTCAATATAATATTTGCTTAGTTACAACTATGAATATTTTCACACTTAGACACAAAAATACTAAGATATTATAACTTGACAAAATTACTAAGACATAAAAACTTGATGTTTATAACATTTTTTTTAAATACATCAGTAGACACTACTCTCGCAACATGAGTTTTGAACTCACCTAACTGTTTATGAAAATCTTACAACTCACCATGACTTGGAAAATAACCACAACTCTTTACAGACTAATAAGACATTTTAATTTGGACTCTTAATGATCTTTGACTTCATAATTTAAGTATGCCCCCTTAAATATGCTTGAAGTTTTTTAATATTCTCTTTTTTCTTTCTTTTTTAAATATTTATTTTAAATATGTTTTTTATATCTTTTTTTAAATATATATTTTATCCTTGGTTAGTTGAGGATAAGCTCAACTCACAAGTACTGCTAAGCACCCTATTGGAGGAAGAACCAGAGAAATGCCTGGCTAATTAGAAGGAATTAAAGTAGACAAAAACCATGCAAACCCTTGATCCAACAACCAAACAATTCAAGCTAGAGCCTTTCTACATGAATTTTTTATTTTTGGGGATAAGTTAGTCCATAATTTCTTGATTGACTCTATGACTAGAACCTTCATAATGCCAAAGACAATGGCAAATATGATTGGGCTAGCTATTCAGTCAGTTAATAAAAGGGTGGTGCAATTGGATGAGAGCTTAGTCCAAGTCCAAGGGGTGGTAAGGGTCCTCAAACTCACATTATACACCTATCCTTGTCTCACCATATTTTAAGACATATCTATGATCAACCTCTTGACTTCATTCGACATATTTTTAAAGATACTTCACCTCTAATATGGGAGGCTACCTATAGTTTAATTTTACCACCTACATCCACAATATTTATAAATAAACCAAATTATGATTTTTTTTTCAATCCTTGTCATCATTTTGCTAAGGCAATGACATAAGAGTTATACTCAAAGTATCTTTTGAGCATAATTCTAGCATCATATTAGGATATTGAGGTGGATTGTGCTATGAAGAGAAGATAAAAGCCTACCTGAAAGATTGCAGATTAGCTCAATACTTAAGAATGCTTGGTCAAATACAATAATCTGTCTAAAGCAAGCAGTCGGGCAAGGAGCCAAAGTTTCAAAATTAAAATTTGACTAAGATATTAAAATTCCGCATACAAAAAAGAGGGACTAGAATTTTTGAAGAATTGAAACAAGGGCAATAGTAGTAAGAATATAGCATCCAATGTAGCTAAGTCTATGAATTGACCAAGGTAGTAACATTTCGATGAAACACCAAAATCAAATTTTGGCTAAGTATGAGATGAGGCCTTACTATTAAGGTGTTGACATCATTAAAAGCATATAAAATTTTCAAGGAGTTTATGCCACCATAGGATAAGTTTCAAATATGGCCAAACTTTTAACGGAGTTGATGCCACCATAGGCTACATAAAATTTTGACATAGTGAGAAGCCAAGTTGAATTGAAAATATTTCTAAGGCATGAATCTCGACAAGAAGGCATTGAGTTTCAAGACTAATCATCAGCATTTGGCAGCATACATTGTAAATATGACTAAGTGTAAAAGATTGTGAAAGTTATAAGGTAATGGCATCATCCAAGTAAGAATAAAATTTCAACATCCAATAAGGTAAATTGATGATTTGGCTAAGTGTTGGATGAAGGTCAAATTATCGAAGCAAATTGTGTCATTAGAAAAGCCAAAGCATCTAGTATTAGGAAATAGTTGCCAAACCAAAAACTCATCTAAGGAAAATATTTTGGCACACAATAGCCTAGTATTAACCTACCATATCATGCAATAAGCTCTTAGATCTATCCGAGTCAACAAAAGTGGTGTGTGTCAACCAACCACCTAGCATCATCATTGTAAGAGACCTCAATGATCAAAATTTACTCCATCACACACCTATCCTTGCATAGTTGGCTCAATGAAAATGAAATAAGTGGAAAAAATTAGGTATGTTAGAAGATGATCAAAATCAAACAATGCAATAGGTAAGCCAAATTCTCAAGAGAATTTTGGATTGGACACATCAACAAAATATGCCTAAAGTAGTTAAGCATAGATGAGCTAAAAGCAACACTCATTCCCTGCACTTGCTCTGACAAGAAAAAAAAAATCTCCATATAATCATTCCAAGCCTAAGATAATGTAATGTAAAACTATATATACTTGAACGTAACCAATTTTAGGGATCATCTCTTTATCTTTTATAATTGTATAAGTTTACTATATGCCTCTTAATGAAAATTGAAGTGTTGTTTGACCTCTATCTAAGAATGTTGTAGAATATGTATGTATATTGATTTCCTTTTAAAATTGTATAAGTTTACTATATGCCTCTTAATGAAAATTGAAGTGTTGTTTGACCTCTATCTAAGAGTGTTGTTTGACCTATATAAATTTAAATAAACAATGTATTCAATTTAGATTTATTCTATTATCTAGATTTATCCTTGGATTACTGTTATTTTAATTCCTAGAATGCTTGATTGTATATGTACTTATTTGATTAATATTTTGTAGTATTTGAGGATGGTTGGTGTGTTAATCAATTCAATATAGTTAAGGGAATGAGACTCTCATGCTCTTATATCTCTTGATGTTGTTGAATCCCAACCATTTTAAGTTTTAGCTTCTAAGCCGATGCATTTCTCACTTTAGTTAGCAACCCCCTTTTGTTAATTTAGATAGTACCATAGGAACAGGCCAACTTCGAAGGCTAATCTAGAAGTTTTTCTAGTTCTTTCAATCTTGGTCAAGTTCTTGAGGATGCAATTTACCCACTTATGTAGATTTTGGACCAAGACTACCTATGGGTAGGTTGGATGTGAATGGTCCTAAGGACTAATGTTAGGGATTAGGTCATTTTTTGTTGAACCTCTTTATGGATTCCATGTTGAGTGTTTTTTTATGGATGATCTAAAGGGTCTTTGGTTGAGGCACATTTGGTTGACAAAAGGAAGCATCGGAGTATCAAAATCTAGGTCCCTAGTCCTCGTAAAACCTTTGAGCACACAAGCATGAGATAAATACCAAGTGAAATATGAACCACTGACCCTTCTTGGGATTTTGTACAAAAAAAGAGAAATAGGTTTCTTTTCTAACACATATATCTAAGTATTGTAGAACAAGCAAGTTTAGTCTTATAATAGAGAAGCTAGATTATTGATATGCTTGAAGGATACCTTGCACTAGACATGATATAGGCACAAGCCTTTTTAGGATCACCACCAAAGACGATATGGTCAATGAAAGGACAACCAAAATTATTAATCTTGGGATGAAATGAAGGAGGATGATGACCTTGCTACCTAGGTATGAGGGAAGAAATCCTTCCATATAATCTCATAAAAAGAAGATCGATGAAATGACAGGTGGAGGGAGGTGAACTCTAGAATCCATATTATAAGACAAAGCCTATAAGAAGAGAAATTTTCCCCTCAACTTTTCATGAATTCCCAAGTAGAACAACTCTCAGTGCGATATCCTTCTCCCATCCACCCAAACTACAAAAAGCCTCAAAATTTGCCCTCTTATAACTCCATGCCCACTAAATAAGGTCCTCACTATTGGGTTCCTTATATCCTACTAGCATGAAATCCCTTGTGAGTTGCTAAACCTATAGTGAAAAATCACTACACTAAGAAAATATTGCCAAAGGGGCGATTTTGAGCAAGCTACCATAGCTAATCAAAGTAAAATAATATGAAGGGATCCAAGAACCCTAAAATCTATGAAATATATAATACCAAAAGACTATCAAGAGCATCATCAAGGAAGAACATATGTTACAAGATGATGTTTAACCTTAGGTTCATTATGTTAGAAAGTCAAGAAAATAAACTATTCTTGGTAACAACTAAAGGGGCTCTAACACTGGCAAGATTTCATCTTATCCAACACCTGCATACTCTTCTTCTCCTTGAAGGAGAAATATCATGGGCTAGCTCTCTTCCAATTTTGATGGTGTTCATAGTTCATTGGTATATTTATGAGACAACACCAACTAATATCCTAAGTAATAGAACCCATTAGTCATACAAGGAGGGAGAATTGAGGTGACTAGACAGGAAGGTGATAAGGAAATCTCATATCACCTTCCATGCTACTCATAATTCTCAGAATTTATGCTCCATGCAAGGTATGAGCATCAGATGCACCATATAATCACAATATGTAGTCATTATACCCAAAGCGTGAACCAAATTTGGTTCCCAACATGGGATTATAAATTTTTTTATGTATTAAATAGTTTATTAATATTAAAATATTTTAAAACTAATGAGTTAATGTTCTCATTTTATTTTATATTAAAATTATTTAAATACCTTATATATATTTATATATATATATATATATATATATATATATATATATAATATTGAGATGATTCCACTTGTATTATATTATCACCACATAGTAATATTAAATTACTTGACAAGTATGCATGTACCACTTGATAAGATTCAAATTTGATATCAATGCCTATAACAAATCATTTGAAAAATATCCAACTTAAATCTCTTCAAAAGTTAAGGGATTAATTAATTAAATTTATACCATTTATTTGTATGAATTCAAATAATTAACTATAATTATATTATTAAAATAACATAAAAGTATAAAAATATTTTGTATAAATTTTTTTATATTATATAAAT
Organism: Wollemia nobilis; assembly: GCA_028583015.1. Lineage (NCBI taxonomy): Eukaryota > Viridiplantae > Streptophyta > Pinopsida > Araucariales > Araucariaceae > Wollemia > Wollemia nobilis. The sequence continues at coordinate 5,372,459 of JAQPPZ010003222.1, forward strand.
ATATATTTTGGATTTGGTTAGTGTGAGAAACCCTACGACCAACGCACATGGTCGAGCAGTCTCCTCCCAACAATGGCCCCTCATAAAACCAAATTTAACACACAGTCACCACACACCCACCCCATCACATACTTGCCCATGTAATGGTTTGAACCTTGGACCTAGAGCCAAAACCCAAAAAGTTGTGTTGTCCCTATGGAACTAAAAATATAAATATAATATTATTAATTATATCTTATAATTCATTAACTAACTTGTGATTTCTTACTGGATTCCACCGGGTGTTTTGCTTGAGATTGGTGGTTCCAATCCCAAGCCCCTCGCTTTGAATAGTGATAGATTTCAGGGGTGGGGATATAGTTAATAGATTTTCGAATTCGAAATGTGCTCGGGGATAATACACAAAGACTGTTGCTGACTCTTAAAAAAAAATGTTTTGATGAAGGTTTTTGATTAGATTCCACACTCTACAATAATTACCAAAAACAGATCGGTGTTAATATTTGATGTATTGAAAGGAGATATAGTTTTTTTTTGTTGCTATTAGCTTGTATTTTTATGTATATTCAGTTAAGGATGCTTTACTCTTGTTCACCTCATTTTATTTTTTAATTGGTAGACAAGGTTAACTCTATAATATTATAATATTTCGATCAATTAATTAATATAATTTAACTTTTTTTATATATATATATATATATATATATATATATAACTAATTACCCAGGTGTTGTAGGTGAGTTGGAAAGGAGAGGGCAATCCTCCAAGGGAGGTCTCAGGTTCAAATTTCCACCCTACCAAAAAAAATTGAATTGGGTATCTAAAATCCAATTGATAATGTTGGGGCGGGCAGGCTCGAGTGCGACCTCTGCATGACTTTGACGATGTAAAACCCCTTGTTCGTGGTTTCTCAGACCAAGGCGGCTCTGCAATGGATTTTTCGCTTGTAAAAAACTAATTATAATTTGAAATTAAAAATATATGTTATAAAGTAATAACTTTACGGTTCAAGGTTCAACTATAAGAAATATATAATTTTAATTTTTTTTTCAAACCAATAGTAGAAGAAGAAATTCCAACATAAAAATATTTTTAAATTCTCTCTAACAAATAGTAATTTTTTTTTTTTTTTTTAAATATTAAAGTGGAACGAAATTCCCTGAAAATAAACTTAATTTATTTAAGTCCGGCATACAAAACTCCTAACTAAATAGAAATATATATATAAAATGAGGGTGTGTGTGGTGACTTTGTATTAAATTCTCTATTGATAAGTATAGCTCTCTTATCGTTGAGAAGAGATTGCTCAACATTGTGCGTTGGTCATAAAATTTTTTACAATAATTAAATTATATGTATATATATATATATAAAATAAAATAAATTAAATTAAATTAAAAACAGGAAGACGAGGTCAAGTGGCAGACCATGACTTTTTCATGTCACGCTCACTATTCCTTTTAATCGCACAATACAATCTTTTCTAATAAAAGGATTATTGGAGGTTGTTTTTAGGTTAAAATAATGATTAATTTTTTAATAAAAAAATTATTATAGGTTGTTTTAAGTTGTTGGTACTTGTTAAAAAAAGTTGGTGGTTGTTTCAGTTTAAATATTTTAAATGTTTTTATACCACCGTGTTGTAGTTTGTTTTTATACTAGCTTAGATATAAAGGATATATATCTAAAATCAATTTCGAGACGTCTATATTGATCAGTTTGTTAGTTGGTTGTTTTAATTTAAATATTTTAAATGTTTTTATTAATGATGATTTTTTTAATAAAAACTAATTTATTTAGCGTATTAAATTGTGGTCAATTTTTTAATAAAAAATATTGAAGGTTGTTTTTAATTGTTGGCACTTTGTACCGTTTCACCTTAGTTGCCGGCTAGACAACGTGGACTGTCCCATTTATTTAAAAAAACAAATTTTGTAGATGTTTAAAACATTTTAAATTAGTTGTAGGGTTTTTTACTATAAAGATCTTAAAAAATTTAGAGTATTATCAGATTTTTAACATCATTATTATTTCATATACAAATTCTACTCATTTTGCTTATTAAATAAATATATAAATATTAAAAAAATTAATATTTAATATAAAATTTATTTATTTTTAAGAGATGATTTTATATTCGTTGTAATTTATAAATTAATTAATTTTAAACATAAAATTAATAAGTTTGTATTCTTTTTTAAAGACATGTAATTATATCTAATTTCATTATCATGATTACATTTACTACAATTGCCTCTAAACTCGACTTTCACATAATGATTTCTTTTCTTAGTTGTTCCTCCATTACACTTTTCATTCAGGCATTGTTTTCCTTCATTTATTTTATGTAAAATTCATGACATATTAGGCAATATATGTGCATATGACCTCATTTTATTACTTTCTCTTGCATGATAACCCTCTTCACTAAGAACAAACCACCAACAACCTTACAATTCATGCAAATGTTCTAGTATGGAAGTGAACCTCAACATGCACAAGTGTAGGTGAATTTGGTCAAATATTGGAAGACTATTGCTTGTCCCCCATCATCATGGTGGCATATAATATGTCATGGCCATGCCCCATAAATTCTTCATTGGATTCTTCATTCCCCTTTATTCTCTTTTCAACAATTGTATCTCATATCTTTTGCTTTCATAACTTCTTAACATTAGTACAAAGGTCATAACAGAATTCATAAGACTTAGCCCATCCCCACATACTTTCCAAGACATACATGTTAGATGTATTTTCTTCACACTATGAATACTTTTTAAATAGTGAATTTCAAGTTTATCCAATGGTTTGATTTATAGTACTCATTGTAGAAACCAAAAATTAGTCAATTTTGTCACCACCCATGCCAATCCTCATCAATTCATCAAAGCCATCAAACTATCACAAAACCACTCCAAAAATACTGCAAAATCTTAAATTTATCTTAAAACCATTTTTAATCCACTGAAACCACCTAAAGCCACCATTAATTTTGATAATTTCATCAAATTCCCTTCAAGTATTCTTAACCTTCCATAGTTTTTCATTAATTCCATTAATTTTCCCCAATTCATTAATTCTTCCTAATCATCCTCTAATTTTTTCCTACTCCATTTAATTCTTCTAATCCATTATTAGCCTTCATAATTATTCTAATCCACCTTAAAGTTCCCATAACCTTCATTTTACTAACCCAACCCTCCATTAAGACCCCATTTAAGCCATAATCATATCATGATCCGTGGCCAAATCCCAAGAGGAGTGCACATTGAATTTTAAATTCCTAAATAAGTTCTCATAAACTCCAATATTCATCCAAACCCTTCATTAAATCGTTAACCATGCCCTAGCCATACTCCTTAACCCTTTATCAAATGCCTAGTAGATTGCACCATTAATTTGAAAATCCCAAACAAATCCCTAAAAAGTCTAATCCCTTCACAAGTCATCACCTAAATTCCTTCCATTTAATTGGCTTGGTCCCCTCACCCTTTTCCCTCCATTTTGAATGAATTAAAAATTTCCCTTTTAGCCCCAAAGTCAACCTCCCTAATTAATCCACTTGTACACTCCACCTTCCACCTTGCATTTTTAATAATTTTTAATTCCACACACATCACCCAATGCACACATGTCCCCATATCCCTCACATATCCCTAGGAGACTTTATGGTATTTGGGTGGATGAGGATTCACCCAACCCAAGGCTAATAAATGTGGAAGGTGCACATTCCTCCATGTGGTCTCTCCAATTTTTTCTTGGATTCCCCACAAGCCACATAGTTGCCACATCCTTTTCATCTCACTCCCATGTCATCCACCCTCACCTTGTCCAAAATCCTATAAATACCCTCTCATTTCCCTCCATTTACATTAGCACAAGAAAACCTTAACAAAACATTACTATAATTTTATTGATCGCTTTTATGCCATCTTGTGATTACTTGAGTTTGTGAGGGTGAACACCCCATTGAAGAGCTCAAGGCCACCACAATAATGGAGTATTATTGAAGGGTTTACACATATTCATTTGGAAATTGCGCTCAGCCCAAGAAACTAAACTACACCAAACTTTGACCAGGGACTCAATATGACTCCAAAAGACTCCCAATAAAAGTTTGTAATCCCTCCAACCATCCAACACAGACACATGGAGCCAACCATTTTGGACGGTTACATACGTCTAACCGTCACATACAGTAACATAAATATTGAAAGAAGATAGATAAAGATAGAGAATCAACATTAAATAGGTAAAAAGGGTAAAACAACTTCAATTTCATGTGTTTGTAATGGTTCACATGCTTTTGTAATAGTTTACATGTTTTTTGTAAGGTTTTTTAGGCTTTTGGTAATGTTTTGTGAATAATATTATATGAACATGGGACCTCATATGTGGGCTTGTGTGTAGGTGTTTTGATTAACACAAAGGCTTGGGAGGTCAAGCAAAAAGGCTTCAAAACCCTCCTATAAAATTGATTATGTGACTAAAGAAAAACTCTTAAATACACCCAAAATCATTATTTTCCAAAAGAGGAGAGCTATCCACCTTGGAGACTCCATTTGTAATTATCCCAAGAGGGTTTTAATGTAATGCAAAAGTGCTTAATAATATCATATCATTTTGCAAATCATTTCATGAAAGGGTGTATTTCTTTATCATACAAAATGAAAATCATGGTGGGATAATCATTCTCCTCATCTAAGTTGGGGTCAAGACTATTCACATTTTATGCCTCATCATTGAAGGTGAGATGTAGTACAATGTTCTCCTTGGTTGACCATGAATCCAAGATATGTGGTGGATACCCTCAACATTGCACCATTACCTCAAATATATTCATGAGGATTGCATTCAATGCATTCTGGCCATTGAGAAGCTCTTAAAATAGTGTACCATGGTCTCTAACCCACATGAATCTACCTTTCCCTCCACATATTTATCCCTAACCCATACTCAACTGACATTATATTCCCACATAATTACCCCTCACCCTATCCCACATAATCTACTACCTACCCATCTAATTCCTTCTAGTCTAATCCCTCATTCTTCATGTTTAGCTCATCATGCTCCTCGTACTAAATTGTACCCTTCCCATATTTATTAATCACATTCCTCACATGTTCTGCCCTCTCAACCACCATATGAACATCCATATCATCCTCATTTTACACACCCCATTCATGCTCACCAATCTTCTCTTTCTTTTCATCCTCCCCATAAACCTCATAATTTTACCCCATTTGACTATATTCCTCACATCCATATTACAAACCATCTCTCTTACCTACATCATCTTATCCTCCTATGCATCCCTCTTCAACCCCCATTTTCCATCATCCTAGACTAGCTACCTCTTGACCTCTTTCACCTCTCCCTACCCATAATCCATCCCCTTCCATAGCCCAACCAATAACTCCCATCCCTGCACCTCCTCCATCCATTATTGGATAAGTTACAACAATATCACTTCCTACATCCATTGTGCATATTCCCACCCGATATTTCCAAAGCCTTTATCCTTCCACAACAATCGAACCACTCCCCAAACCCAACAAATCCATACCCAGCCATTTTGGACACTAGTCAAATGATGCACACCTTGTTTCCTCCACCATAATCCACATTGTTGTTCACTTTAGAGGACAAAATTGAGCCTTTGTGGTAGAACATTGAAGGTTCTAGCTAATATTTAATAAATAAATAAATAAAATAACATTAATTTAAAAGAATCACTTTTATTATAGAATCAATGTTGCATTGGTATGGGGGATCCCTCCAATGGATTTGAACAAATATTATATTATTTCATCATGGATAGTTTCAAATGATCAAGTGTACAATGATTTATATCTACCCTAACCCTAACCCTATGTGAAGCAAAGTTGCATAAAAAAACACATACAATCCACTGAAAACTAGAAATGCTAAAAGGAGCCAAAGATTTCCATTACTTTCATTCTAATAATGAGGATCCCAAAAGAAGAGCCCTTTTACAATTTCAAAAATTCCTACTTATGCCCTATTTTCCCCTTTTTTCCCACCTAAAACTTGAAATTTCAAATTTGAAATTTGGGGCAACTTGCGGAGTTCATAACTTCGCGCTCGTTGACATGATTGACTATTACAACATATTTTTGGAAATGTAATGAAACTAGCTAAGTGGAGCAACCTTGGCTCTTTGTGCTAAGGCTTGTGTCTAGCCAAAAATCCTCAAATTCGACCTCTAAGACCTTTAAAAAACTCCTACAAGAAAACTAGTTTTACTAGTTTTTACAAAATTAAACAATTACAATATTTTTTGGGTGATGCAAGATCACTTTTACACCATTGGATTCTCCTGTATTAGACACCCATGGTAAATTGATAAGTTACCTTCACTTCTTTGTTGCTGGAAGAAAACCAAGGTGTTCAACCTCAGCCTTTGACAACCAAGATGAATCTTCAACAGGCCTGCCCTTCCACTTAACCAGATATTCTTCATACTGTCTATTTCTTGTAGTTTTGCCTACATAGGTATCTAGGACCTCTTATATCTCTTATATCTCTGCAGTAGATGTGGGAATACTACACAATTATGTGACTTGTCTGCTATAATTATCACCTTCATGATATTCTGCCAAATCTAAAATGTTGAACACAAGTGATATATTCAACCCACTTGGTAATTCTTCCTCATAGGCATTCCCTGAATCCCATTTCCCTATGACCCTGCATGGTCCAAAATTCTTCATTTTTAACTTGTTGTAGGTTTTAGCAGGAAATATTTCCTTTCTCAAGTGAACCATAACTTGATCTCCCACTTGGAACTCCTTAAGTCGTCGCTTCTAGTCTACTCTTGTCTTGTACTGAGTGTTCATCTTGTTGTTATGCTACTTCACTTCATCATGTAGGCTCTTCAGGTGATCTGCAAAGTCCTCAGCCTCAACAATGCTCTTTTACCATCTGTCCATATTTCTCAACTCGAAAGCATTCCTTGGGATGCTCCCATACACAATATAGAATGGGGATTTATCAGTACTCATATTGACAAAATTATTGTATGAAAATTCTACCTGTGGAAAAACCAAATCCCATCCCTTGGGCTTATCTCCTACCAAGAACCTCAGTAGATTGCCCAAACTTCTATCCACCACCTCTATTTGTCCGTCAATCCATGGGTGGTATGCAGAACTGAATTTTAGGTTTGTCTTCAATTTCTTCCATAAGGTCCTCCAAAAATACCAAACTTGGTATCCTTGTCAAAAAATATACTCTTTTCTAGACCATGTAGGCATACCACCTATTTGAAAAACAACCCTACAACATGAACTGCATCATTAGTTTTTTGGCAAGGAATAAAATGTTCCATATTCAAAAACATGGCAACCACCACACATATGGAGTCATTCATCCTCTGTGTCCTTGGTAAGCCAAGAACAAAATCCATGTTGATTTCCTACCATGGCCTATCTGGTACAGGTAATGACTGATATAATCCAGTATTTTTTCTCACACCCTTGGCCATCTGGCATACTCTGCAACTCTGTACAAACTTCTTCACATCATGTTGCAACTGTGGCCAATAGTTCTCACTAACGAGGGCAATGGTCTTATCTCAACCAAAGTGTCCAACAAACCCTCCACTATGATTCTCCTTGACCAGATTCTCCCTCATTGAACTCCTTGGAATTCATAATTGATTTCCTTTGAACAACATCCCATATTGGATTAGAAAATCCAATCACTTAGTCCTGTCTAAAGTAACAAGTGCTAAGAAAACCTTCCAAGATTTTGCAAAATTAGGATCTTCAGGGTACAAACCCTTAAGTTTGTCAAACCCTGCAACTTCCACCTTCATTTCTTTCAACAAACATTGCCTTCTACTTAAGGCATCTACAATTCTGTTTGACTTCCCACTCCTCTAATTCAACACAAAGGTATAACTCTGTAGAAACTCAACCCACTTTAAGTGCCTCTAATTTAGCTTCCCTTGGCTATTAATATACTATAAGGCCCGATGATCAGTATATAGAACAAACTTTTTTGGAAATAAATAATGCCTCCACTTCTTTAGAGCATGAACTATAGCATAAAATTCCTAATCATATATAGAATACTTCTTCCTAGCATCATTGAGTTTCTCACTAAAATAAGCAACAATTTTACTTTCTTGACTCAACACAGCTCCTATGGCACTACCACTAGCATCACAGTCTACCTGAAATACCTTATTGAAATATGGAAGTGCTAAAAGAGGTTGTTCTATGAATTTATTTTTCAACATATCAAATCTCTTATATGCTCCTAAGGTCCACTTAAATTCTTTCTTATCCCCTCTCATTATTTCTGTTAGGGGTGTACAAATACTACTGAAATTTCTAATAAATTTTTTGTAAAAACTTGTTATACCATGAAATGATCTTACCTCAGTTATGCTCCTTGGAGTATTCCATTCAATGATAGCCCTCACCTTTTATGGGTTCATTTTTAGACTTTCAACTGAGATAACAAATCCTAGATACACTAACTCCTTCTTCACAAAATTGCACTTCTTCAAATTAATCAACAATTGCTCCTCCTTCAACTTCTCAAAAACTCTTCTGATATGCATCAGATGCTCTTCCAGGGTCTTGCTAAATATTAAAATGTCATCCAAATATACAATGATGAATTTTCCTAAAAAATCCTTCAATACCTCATTCATCAACCGCATGAATGTGCTTGGTGCATTGGTTAGACCAAATGGCATGACCAACCACTCATACAAACCCTCTCTGGTATTGAAGGTTGTCTTCCACTCATCCCCTTCTCTGACATGAATTTTATTGTACCCACTCTTCAAGTCAATCTTTGTGAAGTACTTGGCTCCACTCAAATAGTCCATAATGTCATCCATCCTTGGCAATGGGAACCTATATTTTATGGTGATCTTGTTAATACATCAAAAGTTTGTACACATTCTCCACTCTCCATATTTCTTTGGTGCTAGTACTGCAGGTACTACACATGGACTCAGGGTCTCTCGAATCAGTATCTTTTTCAGCAACTCTTGGACTTGTTTTTTTAGTTCCTCACTTTCCACAAGAGTCATTTTATGGGCTACCTTATTGGGTAAACTAGATCCTAGTACCAAATCTATAAGGTGACTGATCTTCCTCACTAGTGGCAAACCCTTTGGTACATTATCTGATATAATATCTAGAAATTCTTCTAATATACCTGAGACTTCTAATGGGGTATATTTACATTATTCTTCCCTAAATCTATGAATTAATGCATAGCACATATGCTCGTTTAAAACCATCCAAAAACCTTCTACCTTCAACTAAATAGATTCTGGCACTACTACATAAATTTTTGTCCACCTCCTATAGGGGCTTCAGCTTATGGCACACTCCATTCTTTGTTAGGGAGTAAGTGTTGGTACGACCACCGTGCATTGCACATCGATCAAAATACCATGACCTTCCCAATAGCAAATGACAAGCATCCATAGGCAGGATGTCACACAGGACGTCATCATAGAAATTCCCAATATTAAATTTTACCAAGAACTACTCACTCACCAAAGCCCTATGGTATTTCTACAACCACACAAATCAATATGGATGCGGGTGTCTCTTCCTCTCTAACTACAGTTTGGTAACCATTCCTTCTACAACTATGTTATTCGTGCTACCATTATCTATGATAACATTACAGACCTTACCTGCACATTTACACCTTGTGCAAAATAAGCTCTTCCTCTAATCTGGATCTTTCTCCTCATTCAGCAAGGCTCTCCTTGTTATCATTACTTCTCCTCTTTCTTCTTCTTCAGAGTGCTCAAATTCAACACCTTCATTAATAATAGTAGCTCATTTATTACCTTCAGGCCTCCTATTTGTTCCTCCTTGGTGTTGTGGACACTCGTATGCTCGATGTCCTTATTCTTCATAGTGGAAACAGGTTCCATGAAATCCTCCTCTTCCAAACCCTCGTCCAATCCTTCCTCTTCCTCTCTAGTAACCATTATTTTGGTAGTTATTATTCTACTCATGGGGGCGATAAGCATTTTCTCCCTTTTGGTCTTGATTGTTGCTTGTATCCCTAGTTTTCTTTTGGTCCTCATTCCATCCTCCATTTGTTCTCCCACCAGTTCTTCCACCACAACCTCTTCCTCTCAGTTTGCTTTCAAACCTCTTGTTCAACTTCTCTTCTACCTTCAAGGAAAAATGGTAAGCATCTTCAATGGTGGTCATCTTGACCAGACTCAACTCTTCTTGAATACTTGCTCTTAACACATTAATATAATGAGCTACCTTCTCCTTGTTGGCCTCAGAATTGCCTGTTCTAATTAGGATATTATAGAAATCCTCTGTATATTCTTTGACAGAATTACTCTTTTGTCTCAAACCTTGCATTTTCTTGAGCAGATCCAAATCGTAATCAACTGGAATAAATTGTCTCTTCAACTTCTCCACCATCCGCTCCCACATTATTATCTTTTCTTTTCCTCTTTTGTTTATGTCTAGCTGCACTCCCTTCCACCATATGCTAGCATGACCCTTCAACTTGGTATTAGCAAAATTTACCCTCTCGAGATATTCTACCTCCTCATACTCGAAATATTCCTCCATGTCACTGATCCATTTGATCAACTCTTCTGGGTTGAGATTTCCAGAATACGTGGAGACATCAAACTTCAATCTCTTTCCAATATATGGTATGACCTTATACAATATAGCTTGTGTAGGATCTACTACCTCTTCTTCTTCTTCAGCTTCATCTTCACTCCATTATTCTCTCCTTGGTTCAAACCCTCTATGCAGCTCCTCTTGTAGATCTTGAACTTACCTCTGCAAAGATCTAAAATCTTTTTCTGGCACCATATTTCTCCCACCACCGCGATTTCTTCATGGAGGCATTCTGCTCACTTCTCCCATAAACCCTAACCATAGATCCTGGTGTAAAATGCCTCACGTTCGGTGCTCTATTTACACACTCAGGAACTCTCGCTCTTATACCACTTGAAGTAGAGTTGCATAAAAAAACACATACAATCCACTAAAAACCAAAAATGCTAAAAGGAGCCAAATATTTCCATTACTTTCATGCTAATAATGAGGATCCCAAAATAATATCCCTTTTACAATTTTGAAAATTCCTACTTATGCCCTATTTTCCCCTTTTTTCCCACCTAAAACTTGAAATTTCAAATTTGAAATTTGGGGCAACTTGCGGAGGTCATAACTTCGCGCTCGTTGACCCGATTGACTATTACAACATATTTTTGGAAATGAAATGAAATGATCTAAGCGGGGTGAGCCTTTGCTCTTTGCACTAAGGCTCGCATCTAGACAAAAATTCTCAAATTTGACCTCTAAGACCTTCAAAAATCTCCTGCAAGAAAACTAGTTTTACTAGTTTTTACAAAATTAAACAATTACAATCTTTTTTGGGTGATGCAAGATCACTTTTACACTATTGGATGCTTTTGCATCACTACGTCACTTCATCATGATGATTCATAATAATTAATATATTTAATTATTATGACTATCTAACCCTAACCCTAATAATATAATAATTAATTATTATATTATTAACTATACTAACCTTAGTTGTAATTTATTATATTATTATTAATAATGAAGGTTAGGATATAGGATCCTAACATACCACACCTCCTAGAAACAAATTTATCCTTAAATATGGAACAAAGGAATTATTGCAAAAAGTCATCGCAAAATTGCTGCAAAAGTCATCGCAACAAATTGATGCAAAAATCATCACAAAAAAATTGCTGAAAGTTATCGTCAAAAATGAAGACAAAAAAACCAACGTAGAAATTATTGCCAAAAGATGAAAAATTTGTTGTGCAAAAATTGTTCTGCAAGAATTGCGATCAAAATGGCGAGTTGTCTTGGTATATTAAATAGGTTTTCCTCCTTTTGTAGAAGCCATATGGATATAGAGTAATCGTTAGGATATTTTGACAAGTTTGCAATTAGGAGATGTCTTTTTAGTGTGTGACTCCTTATATTTCAATCACCCTAACATGTGGACCCCCAATCACCATTTGTAGTGGGTAATTGGCAAATAATTTTACAAATAAGTATTACATTATATCCTTCAAGAATAGCTATGATGTGCCAAGTAAGTTCCTTTCATCTGGCCTCCCTATGCCACGTATTCTCCTTTGTTTTAACTAGATGATTTTAAGGCTAGTAACACTTTCTTGAAACTTTTATGTGCACTTGGCTATTCTCTAAAATAGATAGACATTCACTAGTAAAATGCATAACAAAAGAACACAAATGTTAGTAAGAATTTGATAGCCATTTTGAAAATTTTTTGTGGAAATTTCCGAGGTCAAAGCATTATGCGAAGGATGAAGCCATATTGGAAACCGTATTAGAAGAAGTACATGCAAGGGAGTCAAACATTATTTGGAAGTCAAGAACATTGAACCAAAATAGTTTACACAAAGATTCAAATAGCACAAAGATGTCTAAGTTTTAGCAAAGCTTTGAAGTGGAGAGAGAAACATCATTGGAATGTTGGAATAACATGACAAGCGGTCAATCACACATCCAATAATAGACTTTAGAAGCTTATCATCTCTTTTATGGTGAGCTTCATCTGTGTCCATTCCAAGTTTGTAAATCTTATTTTGAAGTAGAAGTGAGTATCAATTATGAGCGAAATTAGATGGTCTCTTTTTTGGATGAAATTGCAGTTGATGGTATCTATCTACCGAAGATTAGCTTTGTGTATTACACTGGGTATCTCAAATGTTATGGGGTCACCAAAAGAGGTCTCACATGGTGACAACTCCATTGTTCACATTATTCCAACTACTCATGTAAAGCATGCTTCGAGTACACACATACACATAGATAATATGTTTATTATTATTCTTTAAATTATTATTATTTGTGTATTTTTTGTTGGCCTAGTGGGAATGGTGAAGTTATTAGTTATTAGAAAATGCAATTATTAGGGTTAGTTTTATTTTACGTGGACCAAGTGTACTGATTAAGTATGTGAATGGAATTGTACCCAACCAATGGCCATTAATTTCATTAGCTATGCAGGGAAAGGAAAGTCGATAGCGATGGTTCGAGAGGATGTACTTCTAGATTTTGAAGTGCTTTACGATTATTGTGTCGATGCTAAGTAGGTGACTCTACCGATTCTATTTATACATACATGTAATTTTTAACTACTTTTGTGATGCTCCTAAAAATTTATGTGTTTTACTATGAATTTTTCAATGAGCATTTTATTTTGAAAAGTATCCTTTGCATGAATGCGATTGTCATTATGTAGTCTCCAAATGTTGTATTCCTTATATATGAGCTTTCTACCTATGGGCGTATGCAAATAGTACCTTAAAAATTTGTGGTAAATAGATTTCAATTGCTTGGCTCAATCACCAATGATCATATCATATGTGTTTCTATTTTATGTAGCCTTTTTGATGCTTTTAACAAAATGATGTGTATGAAATGACTATTACCCTCCTTAACTTGTTGATTATTTCACAAGCTTGTTAAAGGTTGTGGTGTTTTTGACAAGAATTTAAAGCCATATTATAACCATTGGACATAAGTATTTTGGATCACCAAATCCATGCATTAATGATGATATATCCTTAGTATACGTGATGGTCTTCTTCATTCAACTTTGGTCAATATTGTTGTGTGATATCCACTACTCAATTGCTGGTATTCCTTGACTGTTCAATGTGCTCTTTGTGTTGTATGAGCTATTCAATTTTATGATATACTACCTAGCTTAAGCAATGTCAAATAAAAATTTGATGCACATATTTGACTAATTTATGATGCTTGATTATGCGACTAATGTTATAATATTTAACGGTGTGACTAATATTCTCCTTGATAAATTATTTGAAACCTTAATTTGCTATGCTCTCCAACAAACACTACATACATATTGTGCTAAAATGATCTTGTGATATTATTATTTGGTCTTGTTGATGAGCACAAATCCATGATGTACATATTTGGATTCCAAAACAACAATATGTGCAACATTGTCCTTGAGTAACCTAGCAAGGACAAGATTTTTTTGAACTAATGGCACTACTGCTTTCATCAAGGACTGCACAACCTTGTTGAATTCAATATCATATTTTTAATAAGTGAAAATCGATCATTTGAATGAAACTTTGAAGACAGTCCAAAAACCTAGATGCTCTTCCCTATAACTTTGAATATTTGCAGGTTCAAACTACTACAATTCAATCTCTTCTATTTACGTTGTGATGAATTTATGGTTATTACCTGACAGGTTGATAATATTTTGTCGAGTGTTATACCTCATAATTTTTTGCACCCTAAGATTCAATTCATTAGGAACTGGAACATAAATCACCTTGTTGTTATTCGTTCAACCTTAGAGACTATTGATATTCTCAAACTAGCGTACGTCTAAATTCTTACTATTGTCTGAATTGTTATTTTCTAGCAATTTCCAACATCTCGTTCGACGAAGTTCATATTGATATATATGGAGGTGGTCATTGAGGCAGCCTTGAAGGAGATAAAAAATAATCTCTCAAACTAAATGAGGTGAACAGCATGCCCTTTTTATCTCTCATTTCAACTTGACAAGGGTGTGCAGTTCTAAAATTTGGTCCTACTTGATTAGGTGAAACATGTCTAGCTCCACCAGATTGTGCATGGGATAAACAATATATTTCATGGGGTAATCTAAAATTAGTATTTTTATATACCCCATTGTAGTGTTGTTGGTTAGTTTCTAAAGAGAAATTTCTTGTGTAATTGTCTGAATTTGATTTAGATTCAGTTACAAATTTCAAAAATGTTCTTGCAGTAGCACATGAATTCCAAACAAAATGTGATTTCTCACCATACCTAGTTGCCCAGCTACTTGTAATTATTTCTTGCATTGAAGCATTTTTTGGTTTTGAATTAGTTTCTTCTTTCTCTAGAAGTGCAATAGGTACCACTTGGAAATCTATGGCTACAAGCTCCTCCGAAGGAAAAAAAATTCTAGGGTTAGGAGAAACTTCTTCACTTGCAATTTCCTCCCCTATTTCTTCCTTAATGGTTTGAGTTCCTTCACTTGCATCTGCTTCTGCTTGGATTTTTATTAGATACTCAAAACCACTACAAATACTATAAAAAATTTCCATGCTTTTGCTTCTATTATAATCTTGTTCATTCCATCTTATTCCATGTTGAGCATTTAATTTGTCTTCGACTATTTTGGCCAATTCGATGGTCTACATCATGTTATAGGGTTTGAACTTTGTCACCTCCATTTTAATTTCCTCTTTCAATCCATTTATGAAGCAATATATGAGAAATACTTCATCCAACCTTGTGTTGTGTTTGGTGATATCCTCAAATCGTGATGGTGAGCCAGGATTCACACAAACAGTTTCACAGTAATTTCATGGTAATTTCATTAAAAAAAAATAGCATGATACGGGTTACAGTATTCTCTCCAGTATACCACTTCTCCCCCCAATCCCGAACTTCACCATCCCCATCCTTACAGCATTTCGGGTTTTTAACGAGGCCCCGATCCTCTCGGCCATCAATGCCCTGCCTAACAAATTCAAATTCTAATTTTTTTTTTTCCCTCCCTCGGTCGAACTCCTCCAATTTTCTCACAATAAATGCCCCTGCCTTACCCACCATGAAACCCTCATTAAAGCTCTTCTCTGACCTGCAAACGCCGCCTTGGTCAGATCGTCCTTCCGTGCCTCTGTTTCGCCCATAACGTCCATGCTCTGTACTGTTGTGAAGACCATCCCCATCTTTAATACACGCGGTCGCGAAATTCAATTTCAATCTTCGTGGCAGCCCGCGCGTTTAATTAATTTCCTTTTCTGCTTTGTCTTCGGCTGACCGTGTCACTTTAATACACGTGGAGGACGCGTGTCTGCATTTAATTAACTTTCGTTTCTGCTTTGACGCGTGTCACAAGCTTGCCTTCAAACTTGTCGCGATATCGCGACATGTCGCGATATCGCGACCCACGGTCCCTTCGCCTTCACCTTGGCGGAAACAGTCGCGATATCGCGACCCACTGTCCCTTTGCCTTCACCTTGGCAGAACAAGTCGCGATATCGCGACATGTCGCGATATCGCGACCCACTGCCCCTTTGCCTTCACCAAGGCAAAAAGAAGTCGCGATATCGCGACTCAAACCGGCCATTGCCCTTCCGAAGCCTTGGGGTCGCGATTTCGCGACCCCAACGCAACTTGAGCCCTTTACTCTAAAACTTCTCCTTCTTTTTCTTTTCTTACGAAAACTCCCTCTTGGGCCAAGATTTGAAACAAACCCAACACAAATACTTAGAAAATAAAAGCGAACAATTAAATGATTTGGAGGATGCAAGATTGCTCCTTGACCACCGGATGCTCCTGCATCAGACACCCGGGGTAGAATAAAAAAAGTGATCCTCACTTTTGTTCGGCTAAGGGGAGACCCAAGCGGTCAACCTCCGCCTTCGACAACCAAGTCGCATCTTCAGTTGGTCTGCCCCTCCACTTGATCAAGTACTCAGATATCGCTCTGTTTCGGGTGCTCCGGCCTTCACGGGTATCTAATATTTCCTCGGCCTCATCTGTGCTTGGAGTAGAGGCTGGAAATTGCCATGGTTTTGGACTTTGCATGTCTGTACTTTCTCCCTCATGATATTCCACGAGATCTGAAATATTAAAAATAGGTGAAATATCAAGCCAACTCGGCAATTTCACTTCATACGCATTTCCTGACTCCCGCTTTCCCAGTATTTTGCATGGCCCAAACTTTTTCATCTTCAATTTATTGTAAGTCTTGGCAGGAAATCTCTCCTTCCTGAGATACACCATAACCTCATCTCCAATCTCGAACTCCTTGAACCGTCGCTTCTGGTCTGCCCTTGTCTTATATTTACTGTTCATTTTTGTAATCTGTCTTTTTACTTCCTCATGCGGACTTTTTATATGCTCGCAAATTCTTCCGCCTCGGCACTACATTTTTCTCTTCGTCCAACTTTCTTAGCTCGGACACATTCCTCGGGCTATTTCCATATATTATCCGGAACGGTGATTTATTTGTGCTTTTATTAATCGAATCGTTATATGCAAACTCTGCTTGTGGTAAGACTAAATCCCATCCCTTGGGTTGATCCACTATCAAACACCGCAGTAAATTGCCCAGGCTTCTATTGACCACCTCCGTCTGTCCATCTGTTTGTGGATGGTATGTTGAACTAAATTTCAAGTCTGTCTTCAATTTCTTCCACAGAGTTCTCCAGAAATACCCAACAAACTTTGTATCTCTGTCTGAAACTATACTTCTCGACAAACCGTGAAGTCGTACCACTTCTTTGAAGAACAACCCAGCAATGTGAACTGCATCACTTGTCTTTTGGCAGGGAATAAAATGTGCCATTTTGGAGAACCGGTCCACCACCACAAATATTGAATCATTTCCTCTCTGTGTTCTCGGCAATCCAAGAACAAAATCCATGCTTATGTCCTCCCATGGTCTCTCAGGCACAGGTAATGGCTGGTACAGTCCTGTATTTTGTTTCACACCCTTTGCCATCCGGCATATTCTCGCAACTTTGCACAAACTTCCGTACATCTTGCCGAAGTTGTGGCCAGTAGTAATTTTTCTCAACCAAGGCAATGGTCTTATCCCTACCAAAATGCCCAGCCAATCCTCCTCTGTGCTTTTCTTTGATTAAATTCTCCTGCATGGAACTTCTGGGAATGCACAACTTACTGCCCTTGAACAGCATCCCGTCTTGGATTAAGAAATCCAACCATTTTGTTCTATCTATGGTAAGAGGTATTGAGCAAGCCTTCCAGGCTTCTGCAAAATCCGGATCTGTAGGGTATAGATCCTTCAGTTCTTCAAACCCCACTACTTCCACTGTCAATCTGGTCAGCAGAGTCTGCCTTCTGCTTAAGGCATCTGCAACCCTGTTTGACTTCCCACTTCTGTGCTTTAGTACAAAGGTATAACTTTGGAGGAACTCCACCCATTTCATGTGCCTTTGGTTCAGTTTTGTCTGACTGTTAATGTATTGCAAAGCCTGATGGTCAGTAAACAGCACAAACTCCTTTGGTAATAAATAATGTCTCCACTTTTTTAGGGCCTGAACTATAGCATAAAATTCTTGATCATAGACAGAATACTTCTTCCGAGCATCATTTAACTTTTCACTGAAATAAGCAACTGGCTTGCCTCCTTGACTCAGTACCGCCCCTATTGCATTGCCACTGGCATCACAGTCCACCTGAAATACCTTGTTGAAGTCTGGAAGTGCCAAAATAGGCTGTTCTAGTAACTTTTCTCTTCAATGTGTCAAAGCTCCTTTCAGCCCTCGATGTCCATTTGAACTCCTTTTTATCTCCCCTCATTGTCTCGGTGAGAGGTGCACAAATATCGTTGAAGTTCTTTATGAACTTCCTATAAAAACCGGCCGGACCATGGAATGACCTCACTTCGTTGTGCTCCTTGGAGTAGGCCATTCAATGATGGCTCTCACCTTTTCGGGGTCCATCTTCAGGCCTTCTGCTGAGATTACAAACCCCAAGTATACCAATTCCTTCTTGACAAAATTACACTTTTTCAAATTTATTAATAACTGTTCTTCTTGCAGCTTTTCAAAGACTCTCCTGATATGCATCAGGTGTTCCTCTAGGGTCCGGCTAAATATCAATATATCATCTAAATAAACAATAACAAACTTTCCCATAAATTCTTTCAGTACTTCATTCATCAACCGCATGAAGGTACTTGGTGCATTGGACAGTCCAAAGGGCATGACTAACCACTCAAACAGGCCTTCTCTTGTCTTGAAGGTTGTCTTCCATTCATCCCCCTCTCGGATACGGATCTGATGATACCCACTTTTCAGGTCAATCTTTGTGAAGTACTCAACTCCACTTAAACAGTCCATGATATCATCCATTCTTGGTAACGGGAATCTGTACTTAATAGTAATTTTGTTGATGGCCCGTGAATCCGTACACATCCTCCATTCTCCATCCTTCTTTGGCGCCAAGCATCTGCAGTACTGCGCATGGACTCAAACTTTCCCGAATTAATCCCTTTTCTAATAATTCTTGGACTCGTCTATTTAACTCCTCGGTCTCTACAGGTGTCATCCCGTGTGCAGCTTTATTTGGCGAGGCTTGATCCTGGTACTAAGTCTATATGGTGGCTAATTTTTCTCACAAGGGGTAAGCCCTCGGGCACATTGTCGGACACAATGTCCGGAAATTCCTCCAAGCAGATTTAGAACTTTGTTGGGGTATCCCGGCATTCCTTCCCCCTAACTCTTGGAATTATTGCATAACATAAATGTTCATGCTTTAACCCATTCAGAAACTCTCTCCCCTCAACTAAACAGACTTTGGAAATATTACACACCTTTTCATCTGTATCCTTCAAGGGCTTTAGCTTATGGCGTACACCATTCTTTGTCAATGAGTAGGTGTTGGCACGGCCATCATGTACTGCACTCCGGTCAAACTGCCAGGGTCTCCCCAGCAACATGTGGCAAACATCCATGGGTAAGATGTCACACAGGACCTCATCACAATACTTCCCAACGTTAAATTTAACAGAACACTGCTCATTGACCAAGGCTCCGTGGTCCTTTTGTAACCATGCGACCCGGTATGGGTGTGGGTGTTTCTTCCTCTCTAACTGTAACTTCGTAACCATTTCCTCTGAAACCAGGTTATCCATGCTACCATTATCAATAATGATATTGCAAACCTTGCCCGCACATTTACATCTAGTGCGGAATAAACTTTTCCTCTGGTCTGTGTCCTTCTCCTCGTTCAACAGGACTCTTCTTACAACCATTGTTTCTCCTCTCTCCGCTTCTTCGGAATGCTCAGATTCAGCATCCTCCTCTGCCACAGCAGCTCTGGCTGGGCCCTCAGGCCTCTTGTTTGTTCTTTCTCGGTGTTGTGGACATTCAAATGCCCTGTGTCCTTCTTCACCACAGTGGAAACATGTTCCACGAAATACTCCCCTTCCAAACCCTCGTCCAGATCCACCCCGTCCTCTTGGGTAGTCGTTCTGATCTCGGGCTGATAAACATCTTCGTCTTTTTGGTCCTGGTTACTACTGGCTTCCCCAGTCTTCTTCGGATCCTTGTACTTTTCTCCACTGGTCCTCCCACCAGTCCTTCCACCTCGGCCTCTTCCTCTTTGCTTGCCTTCAAACCGCCTGTTTAACTTTTCTTCTACCTTCAAGGCAAATTGATAGGCATCCTCAATGGTGTTTACTCGAACCAGGCTCAGTTCTTCCTGGATACCAAGCCTCAACCCATTAATGTAACGGGCTACTTTCTCTTTATTTGCCTCTAAATGCCCTGTTCTAATAGAAATTTTGTAAAATTCTTCAATGTACTCTTGGACAGTTTTGTTTGTCTGTCTCAAGCTTTGCATTTTTCTTAGCAGATCCAACTCGTAATCTGTCGGGATGAACTGTATTTTAAGCTTCTCCACCATTTTATCCCATCTTGTTATTCTTTCTTTCCCCCTTCTGTTTCTCTCCAACTGCATTCCCCTCCACCAAATGCTGGCATGACCCTTTAACTTGGTCTTAGCAAATCTGACCCGGTTAGGGTCTTCAATCTCCTCATACTCGAAATATTCCTCTAAATCATTTATCCAGTCAATCACTTCTTCTGGATTCAGATTTCCCGAGTAGGTAGACACCTCCATTTTTGGCTATTTTCCAATCTGAGAGATGGCCTTATACAACCGGGCCTGAGCAGGATCCACAGCTTCTGCTTCTTCCTCAGACTGTTCTTCCTCTTCAACTTCATCTTCACTTTCCTCTTCCCCTTCGGGTTCGCGCCTTCTGCGTAACTCTGCTTGCAAGGCTTGAACTTGTCTTTGCAAGGCCCGGAAGTCTTCGGCCGGTACCACATTTCCTGCTCCGCCACGGTTCCTTCGTGGAGGCATGATATATATATATATATATATATATTATATATTTTTTTTTTCTCTGTATTATTTATTATTTATTTATTTTTATTTTTTTTCAAGAATTCTTCCACAGATCCTGGTGCAACTGCCTCTCTCCGGCGATCTGTTACACGCTCAGGAGCTCCCGCTCTGATACCACTGATGGTGAGCCGGGATTCACACAAACAGTTTCACAGTAATTTCATGGTAATTTCATTAAAAAAAAAATAGCATGATACGGGTTACAGTATTCTCTCCAGTATACCACTTCTCCCCCCAATCCCGAACTTCACCATCCCCATCCTTACAGCATTTCGGGTTTTTAACGAGGCTCCCGATCCTCTCGGCCATCAATGCCCTGCCTAACAAATTCAAATTCTAATTTTTTTTTTCCCTCCCTCGGTCGAACTCCTCAAATTTTCTCACAATAAATGCCCCTGCCTTACCCACCATGAAACCCTCATTAAAGCTCTTCTCTGACCTGCAAACGCCGCCTTGGTCAGATCGTCCTTCCGCGCCTCTGTTTCGCCCATAACGTCCATGCTCTGTACTGTTGTGAAGACCATCCCCATCTTTAATACACGCGGTCGCGAAATTCAATTTCAATCTTCGTGGCAGCCCGCGCGTTTAATTAATTTCCTTTTCTGCTTTGTCTTCGGTTGACCGTGTCACTTTAATACACGTGGAGGACGCGTGTCTGCATTTAATTAACTTCCGTTTCTGCTTTGACGCGTGTCACAAGCTTGCCTTCAAACTTGTCGCGATATCGCGACATGTCGCGATATCGCGACCCACGGTCCCTTCGCCTTCACCTTGGCGGAAACAGTCGCGATATCGCGACATGTCGCGATATCGCGACCCACTGTCCCTTTGCCTTCACCTTGGCAGAACAAGTCGCGATATCGCGACATGTCGCGATATCGCGACCCACTGCCCCTTTGCCTTCACCAAGGCAAAAAGAAGCCGCGATATCGCGACATGTCGCGATATCGCGACTCAAACCGGCCATTGCCCTTTCGAAGCCTTGGGGTCGCGATTTCGCGACCCCAACGCAACTTGAGCCCTTTACTCTAAAACTTCTCCTTCTTTTTCTTTTCTTACGAAAACTCCCTCTTGGGCCAAGATTTGAAACAAACCCAACACAAATACTTAGAAAATAAAAGCGAACAATTAAATGATTTGGAGGATGCAAGATTGCTCCTTGACCACCGGATGCTCCTGCATCAAATCGAGTTTCATACTCATGCACAGTAGTGTTTTAACAAATAACCTTGAGTAATTCCTACATGGTTGGGTCCCACATGGCTTTGATAACAAGTGGTAGAACCCTTAAGGTTCTAGCTAATATTTAATAAATAAATAACTAAAATAAAATTAATTTAAAAGAATCACTTTTATTATAAAATCAATTTTGCATTGGTATGGGGGATCCCTCCAATAGATTTGAACAAATATTATATTATTTCATCTTGCATAGTTTCAAATGAGTGAGTATACAATGATTGATATCTACCCTAACCCTAAACCTAATAATATAATAATTAATTAATAACTAATTACTATATTATTAACTATACTAACCTTAGTATAGTAATTATTATATTATTATTATTATTAATGAAGGTTAGGATATAGAATCCTAACACTTCATCCCTATCCACCTCTTAGCCATCCTCATCCCAACTCATGCATATTGATATCTGTATGATAAATACCAACATAGAGAAGTACCTTGTGCATAATGTCATATTTACACCTCTAATCATAGAGTTGGTTAGGGATTTTGGTCACCCTTGTGACACTCCCTTAACCATTGGCATCGGTGTTCCTGTGGGTCCCTCCTCCAATCACACCAAATTTGTATATGGTGAAATTGATTCATATTTTGATAAATATCCTGATATAAAGTCCCAAGCACCATTTTGTAAAATCTTAAACTTTTTATTAAACCCCTCCTTTGCCATGAGATATTTTTAATGCTTCAAATTAAAAGGTGATGGTCTTGGTAATTATGATCAAGTCATTTAAAATATTGTAGATCCTCATTATCAATTACCCATAGCTAAATTTGACCTTGGTTTTGATAGTAATGCCTTGGTCAAACTCCTAAAATATAATTTGTAATGCATCACCCTTTGACATAAGGAGGATGGTGATGAAGAATACATTGATCCCTAATATACTTAGCCTTCAATAGATGACTCTTTCCAAGTGGCTATCATTGATGCTTTCCTCTTTGATACCTCAAAGGATGACCTTGTAGGAGGTGAAGTCACTATCTAGATGTCTAACTTTAGACATGTAGCTCCAATAGATGTGTAGCTTCAGACATGTAGCTTCAAATATCTAGCTCTAGTATATGTGTAGCTCTAAACATCTAGCTCTATATGTGTAGATCCAACAAACATGCAGCTCCAAATGACTAGCTTTTAGACATCTAGTTCTAGATGGTTAAGTGTTAGACATGTAGCTCCAAATGGATAGCTACTAGATATCTAGCTCTAGATAGGTAGCCACTAGACATGTAGATCTATATGGGTAGCTACAAGATATTTAGATCTATATGGGTAACCACTATATGTGTAGCTCTAGATGGGTAGCCACAAAATATCTAGCTTCATACGGGTAGCTCCCAGATGTGTAGCTCCATATGGGTAGTTTTTAGAGATGTAGATCTATATGGGTAGCTTCCAAATGGGTAACTTTGGGATATGAAATGAACAATTTTCATAGTCTTTCTTTGGGAGATAAAACAAATAGTTTTCGAAGTTTTATTTGGGATAGGAAATAAATAGTTTTTGGAGTCTTCTTTTGTTTATCTATAAAAATGGGAATGACCCCCTTGCATGAATATGTGTAGTTAATGTAAAGTTTGCTAAAATAAATAAAATAATAAAGTTTGCATTACCCTGTGGTTTTACCTGGATACTATTAGTTTTTTGTGTTATTGTGTTTTTTACTTGCATATAATTTGATAACCTTTTAACATATGGTATTTGAGACCAAGGTTTTGTGCAAGTGGAAGATGAAACAATGATAGGAGGTGTAACCAAGTTCAAGATTAAGAAATTTGTTGGTAGGAACTTTACCCTATGGAAGATGAAGGTGGAGAATTCGTTGGTTCAAAACGACCAAGACCTAGCCTTGAAAGGGATCACGAGTAAACCAAGCAGCATGAGATATGAGGATTTGGCAATGCTAGACAGAAAGGTAGTTTCTACAATTTTTCTTTGCCTAGTAGACTCTATCTTGTTCAATGTTGTTGAAAAAAGAACTGTGAAAGCCTTTTGGCTGAAGCTTGAAAAGTTGTATGAAACAAAATAAACAACAAATAAGGTCTTTCTAAAAAAAAATAGCTTTATAGCCTAAGGATGAAGGAGGGTTCATCTATAGAAGATCATTTGAATGAGGTTAATAACCTTATTAGTAAAATTATTTTAGTTAATTTGAAGATGGAGAATGAGGATAGAGCTACCAACCTACTTTGTTCTCTCTCACACACATGGGATCATATAGTGATGACCATCAACAATGCATCATTAGGAACTCTAAAATTTGATGATGTGTAGCCACTTTATTGGTAGAAGAGTTGAGGCAAAAAATATATTTGTAACCCTAAATAAATGAAGTCCTATCTATGAGAGATCAATATTTCAAGAGGAGTAAACAAGGTATATAATATTCCAGATCTAATTCTAAAGGATACAAGTTGAAATGGAAGTGTTGGCATTGTAGGAAGCTAGGGCACTCAAAGAAGGACTATTGGAAGTTAAAAAATAAAAATAGTGGTGAAAAGCAAATTCAACCATCAACTGAGGCTAGTACAACATATTCATGAGAGACAACAACATGTGAAGCTTTTTGTATTGGTAAATATAAATTTATTTTATATACCTTGGTTTTGGACTTAGGTGCATATTTCCACATGTCTCCTCATAGAGACTAGTTTGACAAATATTAACCATATAGTGGTGGGATGGTCTACTTGGGTGATGATAATCCTTTAGAAATGTGGAAAGAGGGGATATAAGTGTCAATTTGGATGATGGTAGAGAAATGATTTTATGTGATGTATGACATGTGCATGATTTATGAAATAATTTGCTCTTAATCAAGATGATGGATAAGCTAGGGTATTCCATCACTTTCGATAACAACTACTACAAAATTACTAGAGGATCCCCTATAGTAGCAAAATTAGAATCTTATAGGATACTATATCATTTATGTTGTGATACGATGACAAACCATACAATAGTAGCAACTTCTATTTAGTATGTAGTAATGCTATGGCATCAACACCTAGGACATATGAGTGGAAAAGGTTTAAAAATTATACATGACTGAGGTATGCTTTCTAGGATTAAGTATTATAATTTAGACTTATGTGAGCACTGTATTTTTTCAAACAAAAGAGGGTTCAATTTACTGCAAGCTCTAGTAAGAGTTCTAATTTTTTGCAACCTATACATTTTGATATATTTGGACCAATCTCCACTCAGTCATTTAATGGTGTTATCTATTTTTTAACTTTTATAGATGATTATTCTAGAAGAGTGTGCATTTATTTTCTAAAGAAGAAGTTAGAAGATTTGAAAAATTTTAAATAGTTCAAAGCACGAGTAGAGAAAAGTTTGGGCAAGTCTATTATATGTCTTAGGTCAGATAATGATGGTGAATATTGCTCCAAGAAATTTGATAAATTTTATAGGCAGAAAGGAACTAAGCACTAGAAGACTATACCATATACTCCAAAATAAAATGGTGTGACTGAGCGGATGAATCACACAATCATGGAATGTACAAGAAGTATGCTCAATGCATCCATGTTGGATAAAATATTTTGGGTAGAGGCTATTAATATAGTTATTTACCTTATTAACAGGCCACCTACAACTACATTGGATGAATAGATTCTGGAGGAGGTTTGGTGTTGTTTGTCAATTTATTACTCTCATTTGTGTACCTTTGGTTGTGATGCATTTTCCCATGTGTCTAAATAAAAATGGTCCAAACTTGACCCAAAGTCAAGCAAATGTGTTTTTCTCAACTACGAAGATATAGTGAAGGGGTATAGACTATGGAATCCTACTACCCACAAGGTAATTATTAGTTGGGATGTTATTTTTGATGAAAAATCCATGCAAGGGAAGGAGGTACAATAAAAACCATATTTCCCACAAGGTAATTACTAGGTGGGATGTTAATTTTTATGAAAAATCCATGCAAACAAAGGAGGTACAACAAACACCTAATGTTGTAACATTTGAAGTAGCTATGAATGAAGATGAATATCAACATGTTGAAGTTTTTTATCAACATGTAGAACAAGTAGAGTAGCCACAATAGTCACAATACCAAGAGCCATAACCAGCATATCATTGGGTTAGAAGATCTACATATCCACAAAAGTGTTCAAAAAGGTATTATCCTATTTTGCAGTCATCTTTTGCTTTGTTAAGTAATTATGGTGAGCCTAATTCATTTTAGAAATCTAGAGTCTAAGAATGTAGAAAAATGGAAGAAATTCATGGAGGAGGGAATATAGGCACTTCACAAGAACAAAATATGGGAACTTGTGGATCTCCCACCTAGAATAAAGGTTTTTGGGAACAAGTGGGTGTACAAAGTAAAGAAGAACAATGATGGATTATTGGAACACTATCAATCTCACTTGGTGGCAAAATATTGTGTAAAATTCAGGTATAGACTAATGAAATTTTATCTCCATTTGTGAAGATGACTACTATTATAGTTTTACTTGCACTTGTAGCAGCACAAGATTTATAGCTGGAGTAACTTGATGTAAAGACTACTTTCCTGCATGATGATCTCAAGGAGGATATTTATATGGATAAGCTTGAGGGCTATGAAGAAAGAGACAAAGAGCATTTGATTTGCAAACTCAAGAAATATTTGTATGGGTTGAAACAAGCACCAAGAATGTGGTACAAAATATTTAACGCCTTCATGAAGAGCCAAAGTTTTAGTAAGAGTGAAGCTGACCATTTAGTATATTATAAGAGGTTTGATGATGGTAGTTTTATTATTTTATTGGTGTATGTTGATGATATGTTGGTTGTAGGTCTCAACATGAAGACAATCATTAAAATTAAGGCTAAGTTGGCTAGGACATTTGAAATTAAGAATTTAAGAGTAGCAAACCAAATTTTAGGGATGAAGATACATAGGGATAGGATAGGAAGAAATATTTGGTTAAGTCAAAAGTCATATATAGAAATTTTGTTTGCAATGCTTCAATATGCATAATGTAAAACCAGTTAGTACCCCAATTATTTTACACTTCAAATTGTCTTTTGAATAGTGTCCTAGAATATAAGTAGAGAATACAAGCATATCTCATGTACTATATTCATTAGTAGTAGGAAGCCTCATGTATGTCATGGTGAGCACTAGATCGAATATTTCCCAAATAGTGGGAGTTGTCATCCGGTACATGGAAAATATTGGTAAGGAGCATTGAAATACCATGAAGTGGATATTGTTAGAATATTATTATAATGTGCACTATGCCTATGATTGACAAGTTGACATTTGTCTTCTGCCACTTGTCCCTGTCTTTAGTTTGAGTTGGAGTGGTGTCTTCTGAAAGACACTTGGAGTGGAGCTTATGACACTTGTCATATCTCCCTCCTAAGCTTGATGCTTATATATTGTAAGATAACCTATAAATAAATGTGTGCCTTTTGTTCAGTCCCATCATCTGGTATCAGAGCGGTGAGATCAGCACCCTTAGATCAAATAAATATAGCTCCCACTCATAAAAAAAAAAAAAAAAAAAAAAAATCGCCATCCGAGGACATGCCTCTTTCCAATTTTTTTTTTAAGGATTTTTTTTAAGGCATTTATCTTACTAAAAAATTCCAGTAGAAGCCGGGGGGGCAAGAATTGTTTTCAGTTCCAAGCTCTATTTTAGCGCTCCAGTAATCTAACTAGCAGGCTTATCTTTGGCTATTTCTTCAAAAGTCTCTCCTTCAACAAGGTCAGGTACATCATCATCATCTTCTTCCTCGGCAGCACCAGATTCGTAGTTCGAACTGGTGGAAAAGAGGAACGATGAGAGCTGGACTGGACCGTAAAACTCTTTACAAGCCTTGAGACCAGCTGCCGCTATCCGTTTCTATCAACATATGAGAGAGCTCAGTCGCACGATACGATCGCTCGCCATGGGAGCCGGTGCAATCGAGTGCACCGTTCTAGATGATGCCGCCATTGCTAGGCGAGCAGTCCTCAGAAGAGATGACATTGTCCTGCTATTGAGGAAATGTCCTGTCATTGTCCTGCCATTGTACTCCTACAATCGTCTAAAGTAATACTGAGACCATCTGCCGCTATCCATTTCCAAAAGCACTGAAGAAGCCATATTGATAGAGGACTTGAGCACACGGCTGACAGTTAGGCGTTGGCACTGCCCGGGGAAGGTGCTCCGTAAACATTTCCAGAAACAGTAAAATGAGCTCGACGCCACTTTCTCTGCAGATTTGTCTCTTATGCAAACCCCTCCATGGTTGTGCTCGGATGAGGAGAACCGCTGCCTTGTGACGACTGCTATTCCCTATAGATAGAAAAGAAGAGACGAGGTGTAGAGAGGGAGAGAGACGGGGAAGATGGGCGCCTTGCCCTCGCGTCAAATCTAAGGTTTAAGTTTCTATTTTTTTCTTCAGTATTTCCCACATGACCTGCACATCCTCATACCTGCATGTCTGCACATCGTTCTGAAGCTTCAACAGCCCTTCACTCACTTCAGCTATGATAGATTGTTCAAGATCTGCATACTAGCTGTCATAACCTTCTCAACATCCTCCAATGACCATCCGGCATTGGGAGCACTTTGCATGAGTTTTTTTAAGAGGGAATATAGAGCTCAAAGGACTATTTGGTCTCTCATCTGTTTGTTCTGCACCTTCAGTGTTAGTCCTCGGAAGTGCAACCAGCGAGCAAACTTGGAACTTTTGGGAGCCCTTTTGTTATTGCCATTCACCTCATTCTCATCTGACATGGGAATATCTCCCTTATCAAAGTCAGCAGAGGCCTTTCCAAACATACTATCCAGAATAGAGTTGGGTCTTTACCGTAACTGACAAACTGAATATTTTTTGGCCCGCGAAGAGCTACAGTTCATCAATACGTTTTGTTGTTTGTGCTCGACGTTTTTTTTTAAGACCAATGAGTCACTTTGCACTTTGAGGGGCGTGATTGGCGGTCGTGATTCTGCACGAGACTCACACTTCCAATAGTCACAACAACTCAGCAGGAAATCAATACTGCATGTTCACTTGCTGTTTGCTATCGCTCTCGGGGTTGTGAGCTGTGCTTCAGAGATAATTTAATATTTCCTGTACTGAACAAAACCCACCCGGGCGCGTAGAAGTTGAGAAAGAGATTTGTATGTTTAAAATATCTTATTTTATATTTTAACTCCATCTTTGAAGACTACTTTGCTGGTAGCATTTTTTATAAAACTCCCAAATCAAGCATAAATTTTTAGAATAGCACTCGGATGGGTGACCACTTGGGAATGTCCCGGAGCTACACACATTTAGAAGGTCTTTGTTTATTACCTTCTTAAAGCATCAAATTGTACCTGACTATAGGCTTATTTATAGTCGTTGGAAAGAGAATTTCGAGGGGGATCCATTGGTGCAATTATTTTTCAGTTTTGAGACCTTCTACTCAGCTGAATTTTGACTTGAAGTTGATATTGTAAAATAGAGTGCATTTTCGGTTGCATCCGACACTCTTGGTTGATAATTTGGCAAAATAGTAAGGGGATCAATTCTAAGTCTTTGGGGGGGAAATTATACCAAGTCATTCATTTTGCCAAGCTTGAAGGCAATCTTGTAAAAGAAGACATTGATATTGTCTCATCATTTTGGAAGCACATTTGGGGCTAATTTGTTTTTAGCCAAGTTCTCAATACAAATCATCAACTTAAGGGGTGATTTAGGACCCCTTGTCCCCTTGTCGGTGGATTCATTTTGTGGCACTCTCTTGGTCACTAGGTGTTTGTTGCTTGCATCTTCTATTTTGGGCTTTGACTACATTTTATGCTTCTTATTACCCTTGCATGACTTTGGGTTTATAATTGTAATCAAGTGTAGTTCATACACACTTGACACTAAGCCATATACAAGCAAGCAAACACATACAAGCATTTTCAGCAAAATACATTGGCACATCTATTGTAACAATTCTACAAAAAGCAAGCATCACATTTTTATAAACCGCCTATGTTCCATGTATCAACTCCTCAAATACTTATAGTCTCCCTCACGTAAGGGCGGGTATATTGAGTAGTTTGGTATAAAGGTCTGGCAGGTTATTCCCTTTTAGAATTGCCTATGTTCCACGTATCAATTGCTCAAATACTTACAGTCTCCCTCACGTAAGGGCGGGTATATTGAGAAGTTTGGTATAAAGGTCTAGTAAAATTCTAATTCTTACTCTCTTTGGATAGAAAAAGGCACTTATGTTCAACTTAACCCTCCCACTATTGGAAACTCTTGAAGATTCAGAGTGGAAAAACTAGGCGAACCCTCCTCTAGATCTTCAGCGGTGTACCCTAGATTTTTTTTGAGGGCTCTAATTTGGCATTTTTCATTCTTACTTCATCCTTTGTTGAGCTCCCTTTTCTTTTGATCCTTTTCTAAATAATGGCTACTACAAATCTATTAAGTGGACTTACAAAGAAACTTGAAGGAGCACAGACTTTTGCAAATTGGAAGTATGAGATGGAGTCAATATTGATGATGAATGACATGTGGGACTTTGTGAGAGATAGGCAGGCTAATGAAGACCCACTCATTGCACCTATAGACCCTAAATAAAAAGCACAATTTGAGAAGAATTCCAACATAGCTTTAAGTTTAATCAAGCTAGCTACAGGAATTCAATGCAAAGAAACTGTAAGGGCTGCAAAAACACCTAAACAAGCATGGGATGCTCTCAATAGATTGTTTGATAGGCCAAGTCAAGATAATATTTTGTATCTCAAACAAAAATTGCACAATCTATGTATGAAAGGCTCACTTACCGATTATCTTATGGAATTGAAGTCTATTAAAAATGATTTCTTAGCTGCTAGTAAAACTCTAGATGATAATGAGTTAATTCCAATAATGTTGCATGGTCTTCCTTCAAAGTTTCACTCCTATGCTACCATGTTAGACTTGAGTGGTAAAACAATGAATTCAACACTTGAGGATATTGAGATCCTACTTAAGAAGCATGAGCAAGCCCTAATCAAAGATGAAGAAATTGAAGCCACATCAGTAGCTTTTGCCACCAAGGCAACTTTACAGCCTAAACAAAACAAGGGTCAAAATCAGAATAATCAGAATCAAAGGGGTAGACAACATCAGAGATACACATAGTACCAGTAGTAGCCACATCAGCAATAGTACCAGCAACAGCCACAACAGCATTAATACCACCTGCAGCAAAGATGGCAAACAAGACCTCAAGGGGGTCAAAACAACAATCAACAAGGATGTGAATATTGTGGAAAATGGAATCATAATATTGCTAATTGCTATCAAAGGCAAAGAGAATAGGGAGAACCACAAAATAATAATATGAACACATTGTATGCAGCCAACCAAGTTAATGTTGAGGATAAAGAATGTTGGTATATTGATTCTGGAGCAGCAAAGCACAAGACAGGAAGGCAAGATTGGTTGACCAAGGTTCAGCCCACATCAAACCAATTCATTACTTTTGGTGATGAAAGTGCTCTACCCATTGAAGGTGTTGGGGAGGCACCACTTACTTTGCATGATGGTAATAATGTTCCTGCAACAGATGTTTTGTATGTGCCTGGTCTTAAAAGGAGTCTTATTTCTATTGGAAAACTTACAGATAAGGGCTATAATGTCTATTTTGAAAAATAAATATGCTACATTAAGGAACCCAATGGCTTTTTCAAGGCCATAGGAGTGAAAAAGGATGGTGTTTACTAGCTCCTTACAAAATCTATAACACAAACATCTTTGCATACAACAACTACTTTCTCTTTGGAGTACATGTGGCATGAAAGATTGGGACATTTAAATTTTAATAATCTTCAAATGATGGCTACAAAAGGATTAGTTAAAGGACTTCCACATATTAAGGAGTCAAAATGTTTTTGTGAGCCATGTGTAATAGCACAACACCACAGGCAACCATTTGAAACAGGAAAAGCATGGAGAGCCAATAGACCTTTGCAATTAATTCATTCAGACATTTGTGGGCCAATGTCTGTTCAATCTTATATTGGGGCTAAATACTACATCACTTTCATTGATGATTATAGCAGAAAGGTATGTATCTACCTAATTCAATATAAGTGGCAAGCCTTTTATAAGTTCAAAGAATTCATGGCACTTGTTGAAAGAGAAAGTGGCTATCAAATCTCCACCTTAAGATCAGATAATGGTGGAGAATATGTTTCTAATGAATTATTTGATTTTTGTAAGTATCATGGGATAAGAAGGCAATTCACAACCCCTTATACCCCACAAAAAAATGGAGTTGCTGAGAGGATGAATCAAACAATCACAAATAGGGCAAAATCAATGTTACATGCTGCTCTATTACCTAACTCATTTTGGGGAGAAGCTGTTCTTATTGCTGCATACTTGACTAATAGGTCATACACAAAGGCCTTACATGAAATAACACCTAAAGAAGCATGGAGTGGAAGAAAACCCTATGTGGGCCATTTGAGAATATTTGGATGTGATGCCTATGCTCATATTCCTCATAAGAAAAGGAAGAAGTTTGATGATAAGAGCCAAAAATGCATCTTTGTTGGCTATAGTGATAGTGCCAATGCATATAAATTATATGAGCCTATTTCCAAGAAAATCATTTTATCTAGGGATGTTACCTTTCATGAGTATCCCCCATATAATCCTCCTAAATCCCCCACTTTAGAAATAACTAACAAAATAGTTGCTCCATTCATGAATACAATATCATCTAGTTCTTCTCCTTCACTCATAAATCAAGAAATTCATCCACAAGAAGAACTTCCTACAAATGATCCATTTCCTCCATCTCCTCCTCCTAATGATCAAGTAACATCATCCAATCCTTTACCCAAGTGGGTTCAAGCCACAATAGATGAAGCCCAAAATCATTTGCCCACCTATACAGGTAAAAGGCCTTCAGCCCTAAGACACCAAGTGAATTATGCCCTAATGGCCAAATTACTTAGCCAACCTGAACCTTCTAATGTCAAAGAAGCACTTGGAGATCCTAAATGGGTTCATGCCATGGATCAGGAATTGGATTCCATTGAAAGGAATCACACTTGGGAGTTAGTTGATTTACCCAAAGGAAAATATACCATAGGTACAAAATGGGTATACAAGGCAAAATATAAAGCAGATGGCTCACTAGATCGCTACAAGGCTCGCCTAGTAGCTCAAGGCTATAAGCAACAAGAGGGAATTGATTATGAGGAGACCTTTGCTCCTGTGGCTAAGATGACTACAATAAGGATAGTTATTGCTATGGCAACTCAAAAACATTGGCCAATATATCAAATGGATGTCAAAAGTGCATTTCTAAATGGTCATTTGAAGGAGGAAGTGTATGTGAAACAACCACCAAGATACACAGTTGAAGGCCAAAACAACAAAGTCCTCAGATTAAAAAAAGCTCTATATGGGTTGAAGCAAGCACCCCGAGCTTGGTATGCAAAGATTGACTCCTATTTTCTCAACCTTGGTTTCACTAGATCTGTAGCAGAATCTACTCTCTATGTGAAACATTGGAGAAACCACATCATTTTGGTTACATTGTATGTGGATGATCTTCTAATTACAGGTGATGATATAGAAGGAATAAGGTTGCTCAAGGAGGACTTATGCAAGAATTTTGAGATGACAGATTTAGGCCTCCTCCACTATTGCTTAGGAATAGAGGTATGGCAATAGCCTGGTAATATTTTTATCTCACAGGCTAAGTACATTCAATCTATTTTGGAGAGGTTTCGCATGGAGGAGTGTAAGCCCTCTCTAAATCCCATGGAAACTAGATTGAAATTGCTAAATAATGATGAATAAGAAAGGGTTGATGGTACACTTTACAGGCAACTAGTTGGAAGTTTAATCTACTTAACTTCAACTAGACCAGATATTTGCTATTCAGTTGGCCTTATTTCCAGATTCATGTAGGATCCTAAGAAGAGCTATTGGATAGCAGCTAAGAGGATTGTGAGATTCCTAAAGGCCACACCTCATCATGGGCTTATGTATAAATCAAATGATAATTTTTATTTTATTGGATACACAAACTCAGATTGGTCCAGTTGTCCTGAAACTAGAAGATCTACATTAGGTTATTGCTTTCAATTAGGCCAAGGTTCTATTTCATGGAGCACAAAGAAGCAGCACACGTTATCACTATCTTCAGCAGAAGCAAAATATAGAGCAGCAGTTGAGGCAACTAAGGAGGCAATATGGTTGAGGCAATTAATTCAGGATATTGGGCTATTCATACATGGTCCAATATATATATATTGTGACAATCAAAGTACCATCAAGATGACCAAGAATCTAGTTTTCCATGCTAGAACAAAGCACATTGAGATCCATCATCACTTCATTAGATAAATGTTCCAAGAAGATATTATACACATGAAGTATGTACCGACTCAATATCAAGTAGCAGACATCTTCACCAAGTCACTTGGGAAAGACAAGTTTTCTCAGTTTAGCAATTTGCTATATCTATGTAAATGAAGTCAACATTAAGGGGGAATGTTATCTAATGTTGACTTATCTTTTAGGATAGTGCACATTAAGGGGGAATGTTAGAATATTATTATAATGTGCACTATGCCTATGATTGACAGGTTGACATTTGTCTTCTACCACTTGTCCCTATCTTTAGTTTGAGTTGGAGTGGTGTCTTCTAAAAGACACTTGGAGTGGAGCTTATGACACTTGTCATATCTCCCTCCTAATCTTGATGCTTATATATTGTAAGATAACTTGTAAATAAATGTGTGCCTTTTGTTCAGTCCCATAAGATATTTAGATATTTAAGAGGAACTTTAGATGCTACAATTTACTATAAATTGACAAATTTGCAAGTTAAAGGCTTTATGGATTCTGATTATGGTGGAGATAGATATGGGAGAAAGTCCACTATTGGATATACTTTCACTCTTGTTGGAACCATGATTCAAACTTCTAAGTTGTAGTTTGTGGTAGCTTTATCAACCACTAAATCTTAATATATTGTAGTGACTTAGGCCAATAAAGAGACAATTTGGCTAGAGCGACTGTTGGATAATTTCAAGATAATGCAGGATAAAATTACAATGCATTGTGATAGCCAAAGTTCTATTCAGCTAGTGAAGAACCCAAAATTCCATGATCATACGAAACACATTGATGTTAAGTACCATTTTATAATAAATGTAGTGGAATAAGGTAGGATCCTATTGGATAAAATTTGTACTGAAGTGAAACCTATAGATATGTTTACAAAGCCAATCAAGATAGAAAATTTTGAGTGGTGCAAAAATTCTCTAGGCTTGCTAAAAATGTAATAAGGGAAGCATTGTGAAATTAACATTAGATGGAAAAACATAGGTAAATAATTCTTGTATACTGACTTCAAGTGGAAGAATATTGGGAGGTGAAGTCACTATCTAGATATGTAGCTCCAAAAATCTAGCTCTAGTAGACTTGTAGATCTAGACTTGTAGCTCTAGAAGTGTAGATCCAGATGTCTAGCTCCAAATGTGTAGATCCAAACATATGGATCTAGATTTCTAGCTCCATTAGACATGTATCTCCATATGTGTAGCTCCAAATGTCTAGCTCTAGACATCTAGATCCATATGTCTAGCTACAATATATATGTAGCTCTAGATGGGTAGCCACCATATGTCTTGATCTATATGCGTAACCACAAGATGTATAGCTCCAAATGGGTAGTTTCTATATGCGTATATCCAAATGGATAGCCACCATATGTGTAGCTCTAGATAGATAGCCACCAAACGTGTAGCTCCAAATGGGTGGACACTAGATGTTTACCTCTAGACGGGTAGTCACCAAATGTCTAGCTCTAGAAGGATAACTACCAGATGTGTAGCTCCAGATGGGTAGTTTCCAAACATGTAGTTCTAAATGTGTAGCTCTAGACAGGAAGCTGCCATACAAGTAACTTCAAGAGATAAAATAAATATTTTTTGAAGTATTCCTTTAGGATATGAAATGAACAATTTTTGAAGTTTTTGTTTGGAGAGGAAATGAATATTTTTTGGAGTCTTCCTTTGTTTATCTATAAATAGGAGAATGACTCCCTTGCATTAAAATGTATAGTGAAGGTAAAGTTCATTGAAATCATTAAAATATTGAAGCTTCCATTACCCCGTGTTTTTACTTGCACACTATAGGGTTTCCATGTAAAATATATGTGTTACTATTATTTTTCTATGTTATTATATTTCTTTCTTGCACATAATTTGATAATTTTCTAAAAGACCTTGAATAGCACTTTGATCAACTTTCCACTACTTTTACCTGGTCATCCTCAATCATCCCCATCATCAATCCCCTAGACAACGGTAACTTTTACCTACGTCTATTACCTCTTCCAATACTTCCCATGCTCCTATTAGAGCACCTCAATACACACATCCATATCCAACCTCACCCGTTGATTCTCCCACCTAATCCTTACCTTCCCATTTTATCCTAGCTTCTACCTTGTGAGCATATGTTTGATAATCCATCCTATCATCCTCCATCCTCTTCTTTCCCCCAAGTTAATATGATCTCTATTGATCTATTCATGCCTCTCTGCACCCCTTGGGATGTTTCTCATCCCATACCCATCAATCCCAATGCCATTTACTTTGATCAGATTTCATTAATATCTAATTTCCTTATTTTTGACATCTTACTTCACGAATCAAATATCTACCTTCCTCCTTATCTATCCTCTCCTTATCTCATTTATCAGGCTAAAGTCAGTGGCACTATTCTACCCTTACCTAAAAATATAATTGATGACATCCACCTCATACCCACTCCTCATCAGTTCAAGGAGGATTCCCACATGCTTCTTGAAGAAACCATTAACATAAACCTCTACATCGATCCTAAAAATCCTAAAATTATTACGATTTGAAAGAGTCTCTCAACCAAATAATGAAATTATTTCATGATCCTCTTGACAAAATACAAGCAATTTTTTGCTTAGTCGTATAAGGATATGCTCGGTCTCAATCCTAACCTAGTCATCCACAATATCACATTGAGTCTCGATGCCAAGCTAGTCAAATAAAATTTGATGAAGCTTCATCCCACCATTGCCCTCACAAAAAAAGAAGAATTGCAAAACCTTTTAGATGTAGGATTCATTCAACCCATAGATTACCCATAATGGGTTTCAAACATTGTACCCATTGGAAAACCCAATGGAGGGATACACATCTACAATTACTTTTGTGACATTAACAAAGTATATCTCAAGGATGAATTTTTACTTTCTAACATTGATACACTCTTGGAATCTACTGCTGGTTATGAAATTCTCTCCCTTATGGATAGTTTATCGAGATATAATCAGATTGGTGTCACTCTTGATGAAAAACCCAAGACATATATTACAACACCATTTTTCTATACAGTTGTATTGTTTGGACTCAATAACATAGGTTCCATTTACCAACGAGCTATGACTTACATCTTTCATAACTATATACATAAGATTGTTGAATATTATATGCATGATATTTTGGACAAGTCTAAACAATGTCCAAACAATGACACAAGCACATCAATGTCCTTTGAAATTTGTTTTATCAACTCCTCAAGCACAATGTACGATTAAACCCTAATAAGTGTGTCTTTGGTGTCACTTCTAACAATATCTTAGGGTTTATTATCTCCAAAAGAGTCATTGAAGTGGACCCCAATAAGGTCAAATTAATTATCAAAATGCAGCCCTCAAAAACTCTCAAGGAACTTCATAGTTTATAAGAAAAATTTCAAGCGATCCATCACTTTATCACTTAATTATCGAATAAATGCAAGCTTTTCAATTATATTTTGCAAAAGGGGGTTACTTTTCAATGGACCACAAAATGTCAAGAGGTATTTCATACCATTAAATGCTACCTTGCATCGCCACCTATTTTTTCACCTCCTAGACCAGGTGTTCCATTCCACCTGTACTTTTTTTCTATGAATTTTACTTTAGGGACCATGTTGGCTCAATAGAAAGATGCCAATTATGAGCAGACAATTTCTTACATCAGTCAAACCTTGGTGAGTTATGAATCCAAGTATGCCTATGTGGAGAAGTTGTTCTTAGCTATCATCTTTGCAATAAAAAAAATTCATTATTACATGCTAAATCATACCACATATGTCATAGCAAGGTAAAATTTGTTGTTCTCTATGATGAGTCACACTTACACTAATAGTCGAACCACCAAATAGATTAAGCTTTTAAATAAATTTGATCTTAAATTTATCAGTCACAAATCTACTAAGGGTTAGATCATCACTGACCAACTCGTGAATCCCCTCTTCAAGATGATAAATCCCTTATTATAGAGATTCTTGATGACTCTATGTTAAGAGTTACTAAATAGAAGAGCATGTCAAACCTGAATATGAAGTTGACCTTACTCTTTTATTTGATAGTTCCAAGTGTGAACAAAGGGCTAGTATAGGAGTCATGTTCTTCACACCTCAAGGGGTCTCTATACCCTTTTCATTCAACCTTGACTTCCCTTGAACCAATAACAATGTAAAATATGAAGATCTCATCCTTGGAATCTAGACCACTATCATCATGTGCATTAAATGAATCAAAGCCATTAGTGACTTCCTCCTCATTTTCAATCAAGTTAAGGTGGTCTATCAATGCAAATACCCAGTCTTGAAGTCCTACAAATAAATTTTTGATAAGTTATTAACACATTTTTACTGGTATGATATTGAAGCCTTGCCAAAGTCATCCAAAATATTTTTAGATACCATGACTTCTCTTGATTTCCTAATTCTATAGAGCCCCTTTAATAATGTCACTATTGTGCATGTAACCAAACTTTCTCAGTTGGCTATATCTTGTGAAACCTCCAAGGATTAAAGGAACATTCATTTTGTTCAACCAAAGTCATATCATGATTACTTCTCCTAGGTGAAATACTTTTTAAAACTTGATGCCCTCTCTATGGATATATAACCAACTACTAATTAAACATTAAAAAAAAGCATCTCACTACACTCTCTTGGGGGATGCATTTTATCATCATGTTTGTGATGGTATTTGCCTTTGCTATCTTGAACCACAATAAGAAAATTTGGTAATATATCAAGTGCATTATGACACATGTGGTGGTCATTTTAGTGGGATGACCATCAGAAAGCACATATTGCAAATGAGATTTTTTTGGCCCAAAATGAAGCATGAATGTTAAACATATGTCAATAAATATCCTCAATGCCAACATTATGCCAATATAACCCATCTACCATCACAAGCAT
This sequence comes from Wollemia nobilis, assembly GCA_028583015.1. Classification (NCBI taxonomy): domain Eukaryota; kingdom Viridiplantae; phylum Streptophyta; class Pinopsida; order Araucariales; family Araucariaceae; genus Wollemia; species Wollemia nobilis. Next base: position 5,411,943 of record JAQPPZ010003222.1, read on the forward strand.
TGCAACCAATTCAAGGCCTATGGTCCTTCTCGCAATGGCACCTTGGCCTTATGGGTAAAATCTCCCCTTATTTGAGATAACACACATTTATCATAACCATAATAGAATACATCACCAAATGGGTTGAAGCTATTCCTCTTACTAGCATGATAGGACCTTGAATTATGGAGTTCATACTCCATTATATTATCTATCAATTTGGTATCCCTTCAAATATCATCTCAGATAATGGTGCACTCTTCAAGAATAAGGATGTTTGAAAACTTTTCAAAAAGTATCATATCCAATACAACTTCTCTATGCCTTACTACACCCAAAGCAATGGTTAAGCTAAAGCCAACAACAAGACTATTTTCTCCATGCTCAAGAAAATTATCAAAGAAAATTGTAATTATTGGCACCTCCAAATCCCTTTGGCATTGTGGGATTATTGGTCCATCATTCACATGCCTATTGGGACAACACCATTTTCCTTAGTATATCATACTGAAGATACCATGCCCCTTGAACTTGAGATCCTATCACTCCACATATCCTTATAGGAATTCATGGATGATGATACAACATGCTAAGTGTGGCTTGATCAATTAAACCTTCTTGATTAACATTACATAAATGCTCTTGAGCACCTTCATGTTTATTAGGATCAAATAAAATGAGCATATAATAACAAAGTCCATCCACATGAATTCCAAGTAGGATACCTCATCCTTAAGTAAAACCAGAAAAAAATAGTTTACCTCTGCATCTTCATGATAAGTTTGCTGCTAATTGACTTGGACCATTCATTATTAGGCAAAAGTTTAGATCTAGGGTTTATAAGCTTGCTACTTTCAAGGGGATTGAGGAACCTGACCCTATAAATATCCTTCACCTATGAGCCTTGTATGCTTAGCTCATATTCAACTTTGTCTCCTTGTACATATCAAAATAATACAAAAAATGAAAATCAACAAACAATTGAAAGCACATACACGTGCATTCAAATCACATTTTGCTCTCCATTCACTTAACTCTCACTTCATGTCTTCATACTTCTTTTTTTTATGTTAATCCCTCCCACATCACTCCTATTTGTATAGTCATGCTTCAAGCAACTACATACCATGGACCAGTGTGTTCTCCTTATTTCTTACCTTCTTCTTTCTTCATCTCTTTGTGTTTTTTGCTTTCTTCTCTTTATATTTCATTCTCTTTGTTTTTATTATTTTTCCTTATTCATCCCATTATCTCATAGTCACTTTTTCATTCCTATTTTGCATCCCTATTTTTGACTCCAGTGCTACCTTGATCATTTTTTGATTCGATTTCCATGCATTTTGTTAAACATAGTTTTGTTTTATTAATCTAGGGCATCTTCATTATTGTTTTTGTCCTTCCACTTTATAGAATATTTTTCTCACTATCCTAAACAATCATCAACCATCATTTTTTTTTGTATACTTCCCCCATAATTTATCTCCTCCTTGTCTTAGGTTTGTGAAATCTTTATGTTCTTTTAGTTTCTTAGCCATACCTAGTCCCTCAATAAACTTCCAACGAATTTCATTAGGCCCTTGAGTGTTATAGGCCTTTTCAAGTTACCTTGGGTGTTCTTTTGGACCACACACATTTTTTATATATTAATCACAATTTGATTTTAGGAAAAATAAAAGCCATGCATAGCTCTAAGCCATAAAGTGAATGCTTTCCCCTACTCATACCATCATGCATAATTTGAGGCCATGGATCCATATATCAAAAAAGCATATATGAATATCATTATCATAGTCTATATCTGAGGCAATCTGAGATGTCTCCACCAGGGCTATATATGCCTAGATGATAGTGGAGCAAAATCGAAAGATTATAGGGTTATCCACTAGGGCTATAAATGCTTGAATGGTAGTGGATACTTGTAAATAAAATTATTTTCATTTGTATATTCCTTTCTAATCCTTGCAAATAATGTTTGAAACCCTACAATTATATTTTTTTCAAGTAATCTCATCCATGGTTTCAAAATAGGATCTAGATTGAATGGTTTTTATCACATCAAGTATCCATCCAAATATAACATTTTCCTCTAGATCCAAATAAACATAAAAAATATTTGAGCTCTATTTAGGGTATTTATGCCATTAATTCATTTGTTGTAACTCAATTTAACTTGGTTGATACCAAGGTAATATAAAATGAAATAAAAATATAATTCAATTGATTTAAATGATATGCTTAAGAGTTCGCTATGAATGTAAGAAATCATATAAAATATAATAGATATCATGTTATTTTATATCATTTTGCATATCAATAGCTAAAACAAAAAAAATCAATAACTAGTTAATTTAAGATTTATAACTGATGAATTAAGTTTGATCAATATAGAATTAATATTAAATTTGTTCAAGCTATTATGGAGTAATGATAAGTGGAATGCAATCATATAAGCATTGCCAATGTTTAGTTAGTTGCATTATGATGGACACTCTTAGGATGAGGAAGGCTATAATAATACAATTTCTGATAATGTGTTTCATTGAAATAAATAGATGTAGGTGGGAGATGATTCTACTGTATAAATCTATTTAAAAAATAAATTAAATTTGATCATAATCTATTTATTAACAATAATACTCTTATACATGCTAACTATTTGATCAAGTAATTGATACTTTAACATGTATCTCATATAATAATTATATTTAGTTATATATCCCCTAAAAAAAGTATTACTATAGCTATACAATATCCCCCTTCCTAGCCTACTAATAATTCTCCAAATTTAATTTGAGTTATCCTCATTATTTCATCTTGATTTTACTAACTCTTAAACTTATTTCCTAGTTCTTGCATATAACCTACTATTACATATGGTATTATAGTGGTGCTAAGTATGAAAAATATCACATGTGGTATCAAAGTGATAATATATACTATATGGTAGTGCCACATATGCAGTATTATTGTAGGACCAACACGTAATACCTTTGTAACATTAACAAAAATTTTGATATTAGATAGCCCCTATGATGGTGTTGATTTATGTTGTCATCAAAACATTATTTAGAAAACGGAATAGATGAGACTTGAGAATTTTTTTTTTTTTTTATATAGTTTTGGGTCATTTCAAACCCTAGCTACTTTGAGAAAAAAAATTGGGTTGAAGTCATGGAGTTACCAATATTCACTAGAAGGGATTATAGTGACTCTAGGGAATGATTGATGAAATGGAAAATTATTTCCTTAATTTTTTCTAATATATAATGGAAATATAATATTTGTGATTATGTGCAATGGAAAGCTTCAATTTGGTTTAGAAACTTCAAATGTGACCATGATTTTTCATACACACAAGAAGAATTTGAGTTTGCATTTTTAAGTAAATGAGGATTGGAGGAAAAGGATAATAATATGCAAGCTAAGAAAATCATACCTTTTGTGTCATATAGGCAAAAAATGTTGAGAAGGATTTGTTTGAATATAAAATTCTTTTTTTTTTTTTAGAAAAAGCTAGATTATATCAATTTATTAACTGGAGCATTACAATATTATGGTGCTAACACTATCCACCAGCTAAAAATTAAAATGATGTGGATAAGGAGTAAAACACCCATAACTAAATATACATAAGAATAGAAGCTAATAGCAAAAAAAAACTATAAATGAGAGTTTATAGTTGCATTTAAAATAATTTAAAAAGTATTATTTCCATTAACCCTACGCAGAAAATTTTTATTTTATCAATATATCTTTGGCTAAGAGGTTACAGGTTCAAACAAGTAAAGTCAAAGACACAAAGCTTGAGGGTAAGAATGTTCAAGTTATTTAAAATTTGAAGATAACCATAGATAAAGCAATTTGAACTCAAATATTTATACTAATTAGATGGATGATGTTGATTTGTTCTTGGTTATCCTTGGTTACTGTCTTTGGGTACTATTAACATTAATGTGTAAAATAATTTTATGAAATTATGCTACAAAAAAATAAGATAACACCACAATATATTTCTCAGCATAAGAGCATAGATCATGGTAAAAATAGGAATCCATTGTAGGAGTGATGATATAATTATCAGTAACCAAATGTATTCGATGAATAATGTTTAAATACAAAATGCTATAGACTATAGATAGCTTTAGGAAATATTCACGGTAACCACTAACCTATTAACCTAAATCAATTTCCCTACTACTTGCTATCCATAATATCGGTCAAATAGATAACTTAACCTAGGTGAATAGTAAATAAATATTTACCTAATGGTAAAAAGTAATTAATTACTTTTTATCACATGGTAACTAAAAATTACCTAATGTAGGAGATGGTAAAAGATCCCAAATGATGGAATATTATTCTAACATCCCCCCTTATTACATTATTTGGGTAATACATACATATCATCCTATACAAAAAATAATTGGGTAAAGTATATAACTGCCCCAATACAGTGAAGAAGATGTTGATATGTTGGTTCTTTGCTCTGTCACAGTGCTTTGGCTGCTCCTAAGAAAAAAGTGGGTTATTCCTCACTTTGTATTCATGCCAAAAAATGTCCTTATGGTAATCACATCATCCAATAAAATTGCATGGGTAACCAGCCACTGCAATCGCTAGGTGTAGTAGAAAAGATCACTTCATACAAGGTTCATTCATTTACAATATGAATTTGCAAAAGATAAGGTAGCTAAGGTGTCGGTCGCTGCTGAAAATGCACCCTTATAAGTTCCCCCCTTCTCGTTGCAAAACATAGTGTAATTAATTTTTGAATGAAGTGTGACTAAGGTGTCGGTCAAAGCCGAAAATGCACCTTTATAAGCCATATTCCCTTTTTACAAAAAATTGTGAAGAAAAGAAATGTATATCCCACTTCAATTGCAAAAAAGTATGCAACTCAAGAGTGTTGTGAAGGATTTTACAAATATTGCCTCCTAGAAAATTTTACATCACAAAAATTCGCTCCTCTTGTTACAAGTACTTCAAACACCTATAATTTGCTATTTATGAAGCCTAAAAGAGGTACAAGCACCCATTATTTGTAAGGTCTTCAAAAAAAATAATTATGCTATTTATGAAGCCAAAAAGAGGAGAGAGAAAATGGTGCTTTTTCCCAAGGGACACATGTGTTTTCCCTCTACAAAACCGTTCTAGCATTTAGAACTCTATATGCTTTCTCTGAAAAAAAATTAGAATTTGTATTAGACATCTCATTTGCAACATTGCCTTGGTTTTTCATTTGACCTTTCTCTTTTGGAGGCTTGTTATTAAACCAACATCTCTTGGTTTGATGAGTGTCTTTATCATAGATTTTACAATACTACTTTTTCTTCTTAGGGTCTTGGCCTTGACCTTTGTTTTTGTTATAAGAAGAGCCTTTTTGTTTATTCCACTTTTTCTTTCCTTGTTGTTTATGTGAGAAAAGTGCATTTTTGGATGCATCATCTCTTTGGAATTGATTAGCTTCTTCAGTTTGAAGCATGTTCACCAACTCTACAAAAGTCACTGTCCTACTAGAGACTTGAAGGGATGTAATCAACATTCGATAGGAGTTTGGAAGAGCTCTCAAAATAATTGAGATTAAGACTTTGTCTTCCATAGTTTCTCCTAGGGCTTGCAGTTTTATTTTCAAATCGGCCACTCTGCAGAGGAATAGCTCTACTGTTTCTCCAAATTTCATGTGAAGTGTATGAAGTTGTGTTTGAAGGTTAAGAATCGTTGATTGATTCTTTCCCTAAAATATGGTAGTTAAGGCATCCCATGAATCCTTTCCAGTTTTAGCTTCACTTATATGACGTTGGATATCATCAGTAATAGCTAGCAAGATCATTAAGGATAGTTTTTTATCCTTTTTATCAAAGTCTCTTTGATCTGCTCCAGTTGTTTGAGGTCTAGTGACACTTCCATCCACTATTGACCATAAATCCTCTACAATTAAGATAGCTTTCACCTTAGTCTTCCAAGATAAATAATTTAAACCTTTGAGAAGTTGGCTCTTAGTGAGATACTTGTGTATCATGGCCGTGGTGTAGGTTTCAAATTTGATAGGACTAAGATGAATGTAGCTTGCACTATACCCTCAAAAGAGTATATGGAAGTAGTTTTCAATTTGCCTCTATAATATATTTAATGGCACCTGCCTTAACACCCTTACCAAGGGATGAAAAGTTGGAGGAATTTTAAGCCAAACAAAATAGAGCAAATGAAATAGGGGTAGGTTTGTAAAATTTTTTATTTTTCCCTTTAGGATATTTAATGGCACTTGCTTTAACACCCTTGAAGGAAGGATGAAAAATTTTAGGTTATTAAGCCAAACAAAGAGAGTGTATCAAGGTGATTTGAAGTTTTGACCTTTTAATGGGGAGTAATTACTTGTTTGAACCTATGCAAAGTTTAGCATGGTTTTTGAGTGAAGTTTGGGTTTTGTGAAATGTTGCTTTTAATGTTTATATGTGAATTTTTAATTGCACACAAAAACATGAGTATTTAGTGCAATAATTAAAACATGAGAGCAACCCAAATTTGTATCACTCTAGGTGTCAGATGCAACCGAAAATGCACCTAGTATAAGCAATTTTTAAGACAAGGTGTTGAGTAAAATCGAGAATGCACCTTTCTTATACTGAATTATGCCCCCTTTTTCATTACAATTTTGCAAACTATAGAATAAAAAAATGAATTCTATCCCCCCTTAATGTTTACAAAATGTAGAATTTAGAGCACTCTTTTCAATACAAGTCAACACACGACCCGCGTTTGAGAACCAATCGACACACGACTTGGTTTTAGTAGACCGAAGTTCTTCAATTTCTTGGCCCCTTTTTTTTTGGTGCGTTGTAGCAAAAAATAATATGGCCTCGACGGGGGTCAAACTCTTGACCTACCCCATTGGGAGCCTTAGCTCCGAGCCCATTGCCAATCGGTCTATATAACCTGATTGGAATAGAAGCGGGTCGTCTTCTATTTGAAGGCATGCTCGTGGGTGGGTGGGGAAAAAATGGGATTTAATCCCACATTGCTCCTACAATTAATATCGTGGGCTTTAAAAATGCTTTGGCCCTCCTTTTTAGTGATTGCCTTCAGGCAATCACGCCCTTTGTTTTTCCATGCAACTCGATGAATAGAAACCCGCAACCTCAGCATCAACCTCCTCGAAAGTTGTGCCACCTAGGTCAGCTATCCGTTGGTCCACCTCGGGAATAATGTTTTTTCTATGTCAACTATCCACCTTGAGAGTCATGTCAATCTAGGTCAGTAGCTATCTACCTGTCCACCTCAGGAGTTGTGTCGATGCAATTCAACTATCCACCTTAGGAGTCGTGTCAATCCAGGTCAACTGTGGGGTTCCAAGGCATGATCTACGAGCCACCATGTCAGCAGATCCCACTCCTCGAGATCTATGTGCCTGTGGGATGCTTGGGCTTGGATCTCCAGCTACAGGCCATGACATCAGTAGATCCTGCTCCTCAAGATTCGAGCCTCTATGGGCCCTCGAACTCCTATGTTAGCCAGGTGAGTGAACTTTTATTCATCGATAAGCATGCCAAATTAGACAAAACTTCAAGAATCATGCCTAGACTAGCTCCTATAGGCCACCTCAAGATTCGTGCAAATAGAACAAGATGTCACACCCATCTTGTCCAGATGCCTTAGTCTCCTCGAGATGTACCAGGTAGAACCCAACGAATGATACCAATGATGATATAATTATCAGTAACCAAATGTATTCGATGAATAATGTTTAAATACAAAATGCTATAGACTATAGATAGCTTTAGGAAATATTCACGGTAACCACTAACCTATTAACCTAAATCAATTTGCCTACTACTTGCCATCCATAATATCGGTCAAATAGCTAACCTAGGTAAATAGTAAATAAAGATTTACCTAGTGGTAAAAAGTGATTAATTACTTTTTACCATGTGGTAACTAAAACCTACCTAATGCAGGAGATGGGAAAATATCCCAAATGATGGAATATTATTCTAACAAGGAGAAGAAAAGAACCTAAAATAGAGTTTAATGAGGAAGTAGAAAAAATCCAAGAAGAAGCATAAGTAGAGCATAAGGATGAACCAAAAGAAGGGAGTAAGAAAGAAAAAAAATAAAATAGAACAACATAATAAGGTTGGAATATATTTCCATCCAGACCACCATGAGAGGCAACAATCATGGAGATATGGTTTATAGCAACGAAGGAGTTATGATGGACATATATAGAACCCAAGGATTAATTATGGATATTTAGGAGGTATAAGGGCATATTGATATAAACAAAGAACACCACCAATAAGAGTTTCACTAGGACGGATGGATGATCAAGATCAATACCGATTCTCATATTTACTTGGAAAATCATATTATTTAGTTTATTTCTATGTTTGAAGGATGAAATATTTTTTGTAAAGGGGGTGGAAATTTAGGTACCTAGGGATAGGAATGCGAGGAAATAATATGATATAATATTGTATTATGGAATGGGTCACATAAAATTATAATAAATATATAGCATAGTGTCATCTTATAATATTATACATTTTGTAACTCATGAAAGGTGAATCACCACATGGGTGACTTTGTAACTCATGTAAGATAAACCATCACATTCTTGTATAAAGAAATGTGTACCCCCACTAGTAAAATAAAGTCATATCAAGTTTTCTTTGTATTAGTCTTGGTTTGTGGAGTGAATATTAGAGTGATTCATTTCTTAAGGAGCAATATTAGGTATTGTCCTACCCCAATAATATTATCAATCTCTATTTTATTTTGTGGATTGTAATTGTGAAATTTATTTTGGATGCATATTTGATTTTTCTAGATATTGGTTAATGAATTATTGTTAATGATAGTAGAGATTCATAACATTCCCTTTATATTATAAATATGTATATGATATTAGAGCAAGTATGAATCTCCATTACTTGATCTAAGTGATTAATTAATGTCTCTTTTGTGATATCACTTTAGTTGTATTTATGTTCTAGAGAATCTAATCACAAAAGTCAATATTTAAGTTTTTCTTAACCATTTTATTTTATCTTTTACTTTTTATTAGATTTAGAATGTGTAGAGGGACAATAACTTTAGACTATAGAAAATAAACAATTTTTTTAACTTTAGTTGATAGCCTTAGTGTATTAAAAGTTTTTTGAAAAACACTGAGGACCACATATGACTCTCAATGTTGTGAATTAGGGAAGTGGCCAAATTAATTCTACTACATCAAGGGAAATATTCAAAAGGTATTCATTATTACATTAGAATTCATTTTGTATTGTAGGGATTTTATGATTTCATTGAGCTAGAGATCCCGGTTAGAAAACAAACTACTAACAATTTTATTTTTTTACTTTATATAGGACCCGTTTCATGGTGTTCAAAGTGAAAAACCAAATAATCAAAGTATTATAGTACTAATGAGGCCATAAAGTATTTAAGGTGGATATTTTTTATTCTTGCATTGTTGGATCTTTCTCTAAAATATCTAACTACTTTATTTAGTGATAATTAAAGTATTTTTAAGCTTGTTATAAATCCAATGTTGCACCAATAGTCTAAGAACATCAAGGTATGTATGCACTATATTTTTCAAATTTACTCATGATGAATGGTTATATCAATATAAGTGCTTTTAGTAGATCAAGGATATGCTCAAGGTGACTTCTACAAGATTATGGGATCAACTTGGTGTGGGAGATAATATCTTAAAGGTGATGCTTATGAGGGTTTATATCTATATTTTTATTCAACTTAAATGAGGATGTTGGCATAGTGTTAATATTCAATTGAATCTATAATTGAATTTGTATTGTAATTATTGTATTTTTCTTATGGACCCATGTATGTCTTGTAAAGTGACCTTTTGTATTATTATATTATTATCCAATGGTCAGTCTTAATGATTAACATTATGAGAGTGTATCATGGGATGGTATATATACCTCCATTTATCTAACTAAATATCATCCTCTATTAATTAATAATAAATTATTAGCATATAAGGATATATTTTTATATTGTTATTCCTTATTATTTATTTTTTTAATAGATTGAAAAGTTGGGGCACATCAAGGGACACCCTCCTTGTGAATTGAAATTGGATCTCTTCTAGGAGATCCAAATACTTTTTACCATTATGGTGTCCCTATTGAGACTATAAAAAATATTAACTTTTTTATTAGAATAAAAAAGGATTTTAGGATCCACAAACCTGTACATCAAGCTGTGTAAAATATTACAATATGTTACAACAATATTACAACTATAACTACAACTTAATCATAACAAAAATAGTAGTCCAAAACCATTGGGGTTGTTACAAAGTTCATAGTTGATGGGTCTTTTGATTGTTTTTCTTTTGTAGCATAGGTTCTTCCTCCTTTAGAGTGGCAAGATCTGAGAATACATTTTTGCACTTCAAGCTCCTAAGGTAATATCTAGTTGTAATACAATATGTATGATCTTCATTTCTATAGAATTAATTATCACAAATTTTTTTTTGGTAGATAAGATACTATAGCATTAATACCAGGTTTTACAGGTTGACCCAAAACCTTTTACAAAAATCATCCTAGGGCTGTTGATGAACATGTCCTTACTAAGGATATTATATATGTAAAATCTACATACCGCCAAAGCCGTTACATCTGGTAAGGCACATTTCCTGTTATCAAAAAGAAAGTTCCCATACAAAATTTTGGGTATACTCCAAGAAAAAACACCTGCATCATAATTACAAAAAAAGAAACAGACACAGATCCCTTCCTTGAAATAGTGGAGAAATAAAAAGTTGCAGAACATAGTAGAGTACTGAAAAAACTCCCACAATCTCTGTATTGACAATTACTCTTAATAATTCTTTGGTAATTGCTTTCTTCCATGTATGAAATGCTTTGGCACCACATCTCGTCTTGGCCAATCAGCCTTGGAGAAGTGAACTTGCTGGCTAGATTTATGGCGGTGTCTATCTGGTGGTCCACGTGGCTCTGGTTCAAAGTCTTATATTTTCATTTCTTTCCTGCCTTATGATTATCAACCAACCTCAAATTACTAATATGACTAGGAGCCATGTTATCTAACATGTGACTATCCCCATTAGTCTTTGTGGTATTTCCAAGAAGCATCCACCAATACTGATAGCTTAGATAATTTTTATTATGAGTCCATTCCAAAAAAGAGATGAGAATACTCATAGCCTTCAAAATTACAGTGCCTTCCCTGTTGGTAAATTTGACTATCACTCTTGGCATTCTTGTTTAATAAGCTCCCATACTTCACTCGGGACATTTTGTTCCCCTTTTAAAAGTCCATCACCATCGAAACCCAATTTGGCCAGCTTATCAACAATTTTGTTAGCTTCTCGAAAGACATGTTGGGATTTTCTGTCCTGTCTTCCTTGGAAAAGGATCCTAGCCTCTTAAACAATTGTTTTAATCCTCCAAGGAGGTGTTTTCCAATTATTGAGGAGATTTATTAAATGCATAGAGTCTCCTTCTATGATCAAATTTCCTTCTAAGTATTGAGTCATTTGAAGGCCTCTCCACATAGCTCTAGCTTCAAATTCGTTATTCGTCGTTGTTCCAAAATATTCAAAAAACACAAGCATCATATTCCCATTATGATCTCTCACAATGCCACCAATGCCTGCTCTTCCAAGATTGTCCTTAGCCGCTCCATAAAAATTAAGCTTAAACCAATTTGTAGGAGGTAGGAACCACTTAACATTGGCTCTATGGTTCACTACCCTAGGCACAGACTCATATAACAAGGTTAAGATTAAATATTTAGCAATCATGGTCTCCTGTAGATGAGTTTTATGTGTTGGCAATTTTGGGTTTGAGATCCTAGCTTCTTGTCTATGAGTTGTCATTGATGTCAAAAGGAAATGACATTAATGTTAAGAGGATGTGTTGGCTTCAAAGGTGGAAGATTCCAAGAGAATATTTTTAAGAGAATCCGAAGAGATTCCATTGGCAAGGGTTTTTCATTAAAACCAAATCGGTTTTTATTAAAACCAAGTTGGATAGGGTTTTTATTAAAACCAAGTTAAATGGTTTTTATTAAAACCAATGGAGGTTCTCTTTATTATATATTTAATTATTATTTAAAACACTTAAAGGTTTTAATTAATTAATTATTTAATTAATTAAGGGAGAAATTATTTTTAATTTATTAAAAATACTTAAAGGTTTTTAAACCTTTTTTTATTCTTAATTTATTAAAATTATTTAAGGGTTTTTAAACCCTTTTTGAAAAGACTTTTGATTAATTTTGAAATGGTCTTTATTTCCGTCGACGTCAAGGTGTCTTCAAAGAGACTATTTATTCTCCAACTCCTAAGGTTGGAAGGCTAATTAATTCGAAATTCCATGAATGCAATTTGTCGTGTTTGTGCTCTGTATTCGCTGTGATCGAAGGAAGACTTAGAAGCATGTGCGGTTGAAAAGTCTTTGGGTGCTTTTTTTTAGGGTGAAGTGGAGGGAAGTTCACTTGTGAACTTCGTAGCCCGCGTGGGCTAGTGGCAGCGAAGGCTGTTATTGGGCGCTGCATTGGCGGAGGTCACCGTTTCGAGTCTCACGGGGGTGCTTTGCTAGAGTAACACACATTTTTATTAAAACATCTTTATGCCACAAAATTCAAAGTTTCTTGGACAGCAATTTATAAGGTGTGATTAAAGTTTATGAGTTTTGGCTTTTGTGATTAGCATTGAATAAAAGCTTAGGAGAAATAAGGGCATATTTCTTTGGATGTATTTTTAAGATTATTCTTTGCTATGCTAAAATTAAAAATGGAGGTATAAGGTGTGAGTCTGTGATTGTTGATTTATTGGCATGTTATGGTGGTTGTGTTTAAAGAAGTGGAGCTAAAAGGTGTAATAAAGGAAGTATATATTATTGCTCATTTCTTTTTATTCTAACCCTAACTTGGTTGGAAGTTTGAGAGTTGTGTGTGGTGACAGATTGAAGGTTCAATTATCTTCTACTCCAATAAGGTATGGGCACATTCTTCTTATGAGTATGATTGATGTATGTTTTCTGAAATAAGGTTGGAGTGAAAAGGTATTCTACTAGGTATCCTTTGGCTAGGTGTAAATCCTATTTTCTGGTTTGTTGAAGACTACTTATGCATTGTTATCCTTAAGGAGAGTTTTTGGTGAATGCATAATTTTTGGTTTGAGATAGTGGAAGCTTTGTGCACTAGGGTTTATATTTGTGAGTCTAGCTACTTGCATTGAGTTGGTGGAACCCTTGGTTGGTTTTTTTGAGTTTGATGGTTGAGTTGCTTCCATAGAGGTTGTTTGATCAAGTTATTGCTTTACTTGATTCATGATATTGGGCTTACTCCATTGAGTTGATTTGAGCAAGTTATTCTTTGCATTTGGTGATATTGTGTTGGTGGCTGTTTTGTTCAAATATCTTTGGAGGGAAAAGGATTTCTACTTGTTTCCTTTTATTGTGATGATTGGTTGAATGCTTCAAGGTTGATGTTGAGTTGAATGGTGTTGGTTGACTAAACATTGTTTGATGAGCATTGTTGTTGAAACCCTAATTGATGGTGAAAATAACATGAGTATCATTGTTATGTGATTCTTTGCATAGTTGGCAATTGTTGGGGTTTCATGTTCTTGAAAGAAAACATTCTATCCTATCCATTTCAGATATTGAGTTGAGTTTTTATATTTGAGATTGAGATTGAGCTGAGTTGATTTGAGTTGAGTTTTGAGATTGGGATTTGAGTATAGAACATATTGAGTCTCTAACAATTATCTTTATGCTTCTATGAGTTTGAAAAATCACATTGGGTCTCTAACAATTCACTTTGTGATTTCCTACTAAGAAAGTTTTTCTTGGTGAGCTTGCTGAGATTTTGGACAGGTTCCAATGGGGACTTGTGAGCAGTTCTTGGACAGGTTCCAGTGGGGACTTGTGAGCAATTTTTGGATAGGTTCCAATGGGGACTTGTGAGCAATTTTTGGACAGGTTCCAGTGGGGACTTGTGAGCAATTTTTGGATAGGTTCCGATGGGGACTTGTGAGCATTTTTGGATAGGTTTCGGTGGGGACTTGTGAGTAGATTTGGATAGGTCCTAGAAGAGGACTTGTGAGCTAAGTTTGATAGTTCTATCAGAGAACTTGAGGATAGAGGTGCATTGGTTCTATGAGAAGAACCTGAGGATAGTTGGCAAGTATTTGAGAAGTCTTGTATGTAGAGGATTGATTTGTTCAAGAGTTGGACAGATCTGACAGACAGAGGATTGACTTGTACTAGACCGACTGACTGTGTTTGGTACAGGTTGCTGAGCTACTGTGGACGTGATCATAGAAGGCAGAGGTCTCTTAGGCTAAGCATTGAGGATAGGAGGTCTTCGGTGGAAAGGAGTTCCACGTGCTGGCAAGAGGTAGAGGCAGTTGATCTTCTGAGGGATCATTTCTAGAGCAGAGGGGAAGGTATCTCCTTTGGGCCAAGGCTCATAAACATTGTAATTGGGAAGGATTCCCAAAGAACTTTGAGATAACTTTTAGAGAAAAGTTTTGTGGACGTAGCCCAACCATTCTGGGTGAACCATGTTAAAATTGGTGTCACTTTGTGGATGATATTGTGCATTGCTTTGATATTTCTTTGGGTATATTGCTTTATTATTTTGAAGTATACAAGAAAAAGTAAAAAGAGGTCTTATACTGTTCACCCCCTCCCTCTCAGTATAAGCTTGTGTTCTTCAATTGGTATCAAAGCGAGTGCCTTTGGAAAGTTTAATATCTTGAAGGAAAAGCTAGTAAAGAACACAATGGATCATTCAAGTGGCAATGCAACACCTATTCTTGATGGGTCAGATTTTGGTCTTTGGAGTGCAATGATGAAGGTTCATCTAATGGCACTTGGGAATGAGGTTTGGGAAGTGATTGAAGATGAGTACACTATTCCTGAACATGGTCCTAATACTAAAGAAGAAAGGCTCCTACATCACAACTATTCAAAAGCAATGAATGCAATCCTGAAAGGCTTACAGAAAGCAGATCTCACCAAAGTGATTCATTGTAAGACAACTAGTGAAATGTGGAATCAGTTGAAGGTGGTTCATACAGGTGATACAAATGTCAGAAAGGCCAAGTTGAGACACTTCAAAGGTATGTTTGAACAACTCAAGATGAATGATGATGAAAATATTAGTGACTACATGATTCGTATGGATGAGGTTGTTAACTCCATGAAAGACTTAGGTCTTGAGCTTGCTGAAAATGATGTTTGTGATAAGATTTTAAGATCTCTTCCTAATAGATTTAGTGAAAAGATTTCTGCTATTGAGGAAGCTAAATATTTGGATAAGTTGAAAAAGGATGAGCTCCATAGTATACTTGCAGCATTTGAGTTGAGAACTCAAGTGAAGGTTGATGTCAAGAAAGAGGCAACTTTCAAGGCTACCAAGAAATCCAAGGGTAAACAACTTCAAGATAGTAATGAGTCTTCTAGTGATGAAGAGGCATATTACAGCAAGAAAGGCAAGTTCTCTAGAAAGCACAAAAGTATGAAAAATATAAGATGTTTCAATTGTGGAAATTTTGGTCATTATGCTACTGATTGTACTATTCCCAAGAATGAAAGTGATGAAGATAAACAAGATTCTAAGAGCAAGGATTCTGAAAAGCACAAGCATCACAGGAAAAACAAATATGAGCACAACAATCAAGGAAAGAGGTATTCTCACAAGCACAAGAAGAGTTTCTACCTAGACAAAGCAAGTAAGTGTTCTAGTAGTGATAGTGAAAGTTCTTCAAGTGATAATGAAAATGAGATGTTGTTCATATCAGAAAAAGAGGAAGAACCGAAACATAGATTCATTATCATGAAATGTCTTAGATGTGGAAATTTTGGTCACCTTGAGGATGATTGCACAAATAATGATTTGGTTTCTAGTATGTATGAGGATGCTTCAAAAAACTATAAGGAATATGCATGTATGGTTTTTGAAAAGGGTAGCACCTCTAGTGATAAGAAATCTAAAAAAGGCTTTGATGATTCAAAAAGCAAACAAATAGAGGAAGATATAGAGGAAGGTGAAGTAGATCTTGAAGGTGAACTTATTAGTGCTCTTAGTGCTTTGAAAAAGGAAAGAAAGAAGAATGCTAGACTCAAGGATAAGTTAGATGAATGTTGTATGGAGAGAAATGATCTTATAGAAAGTCTTGACTTCTCTATGGCTAAGACACAAGAACTCAAGGATGAGTTAGAGTCTAAGGTTCTTGAGTATAGTGAGTTAGAACAGAAAATGGCTTCTTTGAAAGAGGAAACTAAAGAGTACAAGGATAAGCTTTACGAGGTTTCAAGATAGCTCCAAAAATGTTAAGTCACTCATCAAAGGTCAAAGAAAGACAACAGATAAAACAGGCCTTGGTTTTGTTAAGCCACACAAGGAACAAGTTGGAGAGTCTAGTAAGAGACTCCAAAAGGAAGAGATTTCTGATGAGGAAAGTATTTCAGAAAAGGAGTCCTTGAATGATAGATGCACAAAAACAAAAAATAGAATTCAGAATGAGAAGAAGAAGTTTTTAGAACCTAAGAGGTCAATTAAAGGAAAGTTTCAAGGCAGATGTTTTGCTTGTCACAGGTTTGGTCACATGGCTTCACATTGCATGGCTCAAGTGAAGGAGGTAAATGATAGTTTTAGAAGTGCTAGTTACTTTCAAGGGTATTGCTACTCTTGTCAATATTTTGGGCACAAGGCAGTTTATTGCAAGGCAAATAACAGGAACAGGTTTGGTCAGAATAGGTTTGGCCAGAATAGGTTTGGTCAGAATAGGTTTGGCCAGAACAGGTTTGGTCAGAACATGTTTGGTCAGAACTGGTGGATTCAAATATCAGGTTTACCTCAGAGAAACAACATCATCAAGTGTTTCAAGTGCAACAATGAAGGTCACAAAATCAGACAATGTAGAGCTGAAATTCCAGAATACAGGAACAGGAACAGTGGCATGATCAGGTCCAAGGATCAAGGCATGGACAAGAACAGGGATGAGAAAAAGAACAAGAACAATGACAGGAACAAGAATATGGACAAAGAGTTCAAGAGAAGGCCCGACAAGGAAGTTATAGACGCTGATGATGATCAGTGCCTAATGGGAGTTTTACTCCCACCCAAGAATTAATCACCTCATCAAGAGGTGGGGGAGGGACTAAGCTAAGAGGCTCATTCTTAGTCCCGAGCCCCAAAGGTGACCCTTTGCCATTGATGACAAAGGAGGAGATATTTGAGTAAGGGGGAGAGCCTCAAGATAGGGGAAGTTGTTTATGTTGAGTTTATGTGTTGTTGAGAAACATGGTTTGCCATCAATGACAAAGGGGGAGATTGTTGGCAATTTTGGGTTTGAGATCCTAGCTTCTTGTCTATGAGTTGTCATTGATGTCAAAAGGAAATGGCATTAATGTTAAAAGGATGTGTTGGCTTCAAAGGTGGAAGATTCCAAGAGAATATTTTTAAGAGAATCCGGAGAGATTCCATTGGCAAGGGTTTTTCATTAAAACCAAACCGGTTTTTATTAAAACCAAGTTGGATAGGGTTTTTATTAAAACCAAGTTAAATGGTTTTTATTAAAACCAATGGAGGTTCTCTTTATTATTTATTTAATTATTATTTAAAACCCTTCAAGGTTTTAATTAATTAATTATTTAATTAATTAAGGGAGAAATTATTTTTAATTTATTAAAAATACTTAAAGGTTTTTAAACCTTTTTTTATTCTTAATTTATTAAAATTATTTAAGGGTTTTTAAACCCTTTTTTAAAAGACTTTTGATTAATTTCAAAATGGTCTTTATTTTCGCCGACGTCAAGGTGTCTTCGAAGAGACTATTTATTCTCCAAATCCTAAGGTTGGAAGGCTAATTAATTTGAAATTCCCCGAATGCAATTTGCGATGTTTGTGCTCTGTATTCGTTGTGATTGAAGGAAGACTTAGAAGCACGTGCGGTTGAAAAGTCTTCGAGTTTTTTTTTAGGGTGAAGTGGAGGGAATTTCACTTGTGAACTTCATAGCCCGCATGGGCTAGTTGCAGCGAAGGTTGCTTTTGGGCATTGCATTGGCGGAGGTCACAGTTTCGAGTCTCACAGGGGTGCTTTGCTAGAGTAACACACGTTTTTATTAAAACGTCTTTATGCCACGAAATTCGGAGTTTCTTGGACAGCGATTTATAAGGTGTGATTAAATTTTATGAGTTTTGGATTTTGTGATTAGCATTGAATAAAATATTAGGAGAAATAAGGGCATATTTCTTTGGATGTATTTTTAAGATTATTCTTTGCTATGCTAAAATTAAAATTGGAGGTATAAGGTGTGAGTCTGTGATTGTTGATTTATTGGCATGTTATGGTGGTTGTGTTTAAAGAAGTGGAGCTAAAAGGTGTAATAAAGGAAGTTTATATTATTGCTCATTTCTTTTTATTCTAACCCTAAATTGGTTGGAAGTTTGAGAGTTGTGTGTGGTGACAGATTGAAGGTTCAATTATCTTCTACTCCAATAAGGTATGGGCACATTCTTCTTATGAGTATGATTGGTGTATGTTTTCTGAAATAAGGTTGGAGTGAAAAGGTATTCTACTAGGTATCCTTTGGCTAGGTGTAAATCCTATTTTCTGGTTTGTTGAAGACTACTTATGCATTGTTATCCTTAAGGAGAGTTTTTGGTGAATGCATAATTTTTGGTTTGAGATAGTGGAAGCTTTGTGCACTAGGGTTTATATTTGTGAGTCTAGCTACTTGCATTGAGTTGGTGGAACCCTTGGTTGGCTTTATTGAGTTTGATGGTTGAGTTGCTTCCATAGAGGTTGTTTGATCAAGTTATTGCTTTACTTGATTCATGATATTGGGCTTACTCCATTGAGTTGATTTGAGCAAGTTATTCTTTGCATTTGGTGATATTGTGTTGGTGGTTGTTTTGTTCAAATATCTTTGGAGGGAAAAGGATTTCTACTTTTTTCCTTTTCTTGTGATGATTGGTTGAATGCTTCAAGGTTGATGTTGAGTTGAATGGTGTTGGTTGACTAAACCTTGTTTGATGAGCATTGTTGTTGAAACCCTAATTGATGGTGAAAATAACATGAGTATCATTGTTATGTGATTCTTTGCATAGTTGGCAATTGTTGGGGTTTCATGTTCTTGAAAAGAAAACATTCTATCCTATCCATTTCAGATATTGAGTTGAGTTTTTAGATTTGAGATTGAGATTGAGCTGAGTTGATTTGAGTTGAGTTTTGAGATTGGGATTTGAGTATAGAACATATTGAGTCTCTAAAAATTCTCTTTATGCTTCTATGAGTTTGAAAAATCACATTGGGTCTCTAAAAATTCACTTTGTGATTTCCTACTAAGAAAGTTTTTCTTGGTGAGCTTGCTGAGTTTTTGGACAGGTTCCAGTGGGGACTTGTGAGCAGTTCTTGGATAGGTTCCAGTGGGGACTTGTGAGCAGTTTTGGATAGGTTCCAGTGGGGACTTATGAACAATTTTTGGACAGGTTCCAGTGGAGACTTGTGAGCAGTTTTTGGATAGGTTTTGTTGGGGGCTTGTGAGCATTTTTGGACAGGTTCCGATGGGGACTTGTGAGCAAATTTGGATAAGTCCTAGCAAAGGACTTGTGAGCTGAGTTTGATAGTTCTATCAGAGAACTTGAGGACAGAGGTGCATTGGTTCTATGAGAAGAACCTGAGGATAGTTGGCAAGTATTTGAGAAGGCTTGTATGTAGAGGATTGATTTGTTCAAGAGTTGGACAGATCTGACAGACAGAGGAAGACTTGTACTAGACCGACTGACTGTGTTTGGTACAGGTTTTTGAGCTACTGTGGACGTGATCATAGAAGGCAGAGGTCTCTTAGGCTAAGCATTGAGGATAGGAGGTCTTCGGTGGAAAGGAGTTCCACGTGTTGGCAAGAGGTAGAGATAGTTGATCTTCTTAGGGATCATTTCCAGAGTAGAGGGGAAGGTATCTCCTTTGGGCCGAGGCTCATAAAAATTGTAATTGGGAAGGATTCCCAAATAAATTTGAGATAACTTTTAGAGAAAAGTTTTGTGGACGTAGCCTAGCCATTCTGGGTGAACCACATTAAAATTGGTGTCACTTTGTGGATGATATTGTGCATTGCTTTGATATTGCTTTGGGTATATTGCTTTACTATTTTGAAGTATAAAGGAAAAATTAAAAAGAGGTCTTATACTGTTCACCCCCCCTCTCAGTATAAGCTTGTGTTCTTCATTATGACTATCAAAAGGGATAAGGTTCACATTATTATTGGCAAAGGATAGGATCCTAGAAATGATAGTTTGATGATCATGGATAGACTCATTAAAGACTCTATGGTTCCTTTATAACCACACCTGCCAAAGATAGTGATTGAGACAAATTTTCCACATGTATCTAAGTCTTTGGCTTAAAAATGGGTAAGGCCAGTGGATTAACAAATCAAGTACGGTGGCTGATTTAACCTAGGAAATATTGAAGGCCTAAAAAACCCCACTTAGGATAGTCAAGTAAAAAGGGCACTCGGGGAAAATGTGATAAATGGTCTCCCAATTAACCCTAAACAGATAATAATTATTAGTGATACAAATACCTTTACGCATCATATTATAAATGGTTAGAATTCTCCCTTTGATAACTAGCCATGAAAAGACTGTAATTTTTTGGAATTAAATTTTTTATCCAAACTAAGTCCTTTTGGAGGACAAAATCCTCATCATCAAGAAAAAGCTTGTAAGCTGATTTAATAGTGAACTGCCCATTTTTCGTAGGAGCCTAGGTCACTTGATCTTCCTTAGGTCCCAAGGGGATAAAATATTTCCTGAGAATGTTACAAAGATCATTTGATTCTGCTGGAAATTCCTAAATCCTTATTTTTTTCCACTTCATTCTGCCTCTATCCTCAACATATAATCAAAGACTTTTCTACCAATGAGTTATTCCATGATATCTCTAATTCGGGCTAAGTTAGGATATTGCGTCAGTGGTTCGTCCTTATCCCACCTGTCATTCCAAAAATTTATCCTATCACCATTGCCTAAAACCCATATTAAACTTTTTTGATGATTTACTTACAATTGAGAATTGCTTTCCAAAAAGTAGAACCTGTGATTGAAATAGAGTCACTTAGAAATTCCATATTTGAATATACTTTCATTTGATGATAACTATCCATTCATTTTCTTCACCAGAAATGAGGCACCACACTTGCTTAGCTAGTAAAGATAAATTCATATGAGCAATTCTCGTCAGACCTAAGCCCCCATTTTCTTTGGGTCTGCACACTTTGGTCCATCCCATAAGGTTTATCATTTTTTTCTCCTCTGATCCAGCCCATAGGAATTATTTTTGGAGTTTGTCAATTTTTTGGAAAACCTTCATAGGGGCTTTGAAAACGAAGATTAAATAGACTGGAATGCTTTGAATAGAGGCCTTAGTGAGGGTCAACTTTCCTGCTTGAGATAGAAGATGGCCTTTCCATCCAACAAGTTTTTTTTGAATTCTTTAAAAAAACCTATCCCACATTGACTCTCTTGGAGAACCAATTAAAAGAGGGAGACAAAGATACGAAGTGGGGAGGTTTGCTATATCACACCCTAAAATTTCTACAATCCTTCCTTACCTCTGAATGGGGGTGTTCAAGAAATATAACTTGCTTTTACTGAAATTAACTTTTTGACCAACAGTGTCCTTGTAGAGTTGTAGGATGTATTTAATTCTTTTAGCCTCAACCACCAATGCATTAGTCAATAGAAGGGTATCATCGATGAATTGTTGGTGAGAAACAACCCTAGTGAGAGATGTTGCCTTTATTCCTGATATTAGCCTTGAACTACAAGCATTTTTTATGGTTCTTCCTAAAGATTTTGCCATAATGATGAATAACATGGGGCTGATAGGGTCCCCCTACCAAATTCCTCTATGAATTTGAAAGTAACCAGCAGTTGTTCCATTAACAAGAATCGAGAACCATGCTTTAGAAATGCATTCTTTGATAAAATTAACCCATTTATGCTAAAAACCAAACTTAAGGAGGACAACAATCAGAAAGTCCTAATTTAGCCTATCAAATGCTTTGTTCATATCAATCTTGAGGGAAAAAATAGACCTATTAGTCTTATGAGCAAAGTGCAAAGCTTCATGAACTGTGATAATTCCATCCAAGATTGACTTGCCCTCAACAGAGCTTCCCTGGCACAGATCTATGATGCGGGGTAGAACATATATCATTATATTTGCAATGGATTTAGTTAGGATCTTGTAAGAAACATTACACAGACTGATTGGCTTGAAGTGAGCCATAGATTCAAGGGTTTTCTTCTTAGGAATTAGAGAAATAAAAGTAGAGTGGACATTCTAACCCACCAATCCCTGGTGTCAAGTAAGATAATTCATAGCTGAGACCTTTTGGGATATGATTACTTGCTTGGAATTATCTGATAGCAAAAATTGCATCCTCACTTATGATGTCCCAAAAATCTTGAGAGAAATGAGGGGGAAAGCCATCGGGTCTCGGGGCTTTGTCTAGCTCCATGGTAAAAAAGGCTTCCTTAATTTCCTCATCATAAAATGGAGCTAGAAGCTTAAGGTTTATATCCTCATTTATTATGATAGGAATGGATTGCAAGAGAATATCTTTGGCCTCATTATTGTACTACGATTCTTGACCAATGATAGAATTGAAATAAGTTACTGCCTCCTTTCTGATTTCTGTTAAGTCCTGAGTAATGGAACCATATACTTTTTTTAAAATTTTTATCTTGCTATTACTTTTGTTTCTAAGCGTGGTGATGTGAAAAAATTTGGAATTTGAATCTCCATATTTCAACCAAAGAGCCCTTGATTTTTACCTCCAATATATTTCCTCAAAGGCCAAAATGTTATGAAACTCTGCTAGTTTTATCCGTTCCTTCTACCTAGTAGTTTCATCAATGTCACCATGTTGAATCCTCTGATCAATTGTCTTAAAACTTTCAACAACCTATTTTTTATTTTCAAAGAGGTTCCCAAAGTCCTCTTTGTTCCAATTTTGGAGCTTTTCCTTAACAAAATTTAATTTTCCAGCAAGTTTAAAAGTTGCACTACCCTTGATAGGTTGCTGCCACCACTGAATTAAGTTATCTCTGAAACTGGAATGTTTGATCCACATAGATTGAAATCTAAAAGGTATATTGAAGGACAAAGAGTTAGGGATATCCAACAAAATGGGATTATGATAAGAGCCAATTTTAGGAAGGGCTTGCGGGATAGAATCACCGAACATAGTTATAGCCTCCTTTGATAGAAAAAACCTATCAAGCCTTTCTTGAATGATATGACATCCTATCCATCTATTGATCTAGGTATAATTCACTCCTCTATGTTTTACATCCATCAACATGTTGGAGTTCAAAAAGTCATTGTACTCATCCATGCTCCTGATAGGTGGTCCATTTCCACCCATTTTGTCTGAAGGGTAAAGAGGAGTGTTAAAATCCCCAACCAAAATCTAGGGGACATTATGGAAGATTTCACTCAGATTGCCTAAGTACTCCCACAGTAGAGCTCTCCCTTGAATTGAAGTCGAGGCATAAATATTTGAAAGGATCCACGACCTGTTGTTGTTTATTTCCTTAAATAAAACACTAAGAACCCTATCATATTTCTGAATAATGGTGCCTTCTACTATCCAGGGATCCCACAAAGTCATAAGTCCTCTAGATGCTCCTCTGGCTGATTTGTAAACCATATCTCCTCGATTCCAGAATTTTTTTGCTACTTTTTTTGACTGAATCTCATTAGTTTTTGTTTCTTGCAACATGATAATAGTTGGATTCACTTGATTTCTTATTGCACTGACTTCCCTATGTTTGGGCAAGCCATTGAGGCCTCTCACATTCCATGAGAGGAACTTCATTTAGATTTTTTGTAATTTCTTCCTCTCCCCCTTCCTTGAGGGGGTTTTCCTAATTTTTTGTCTTCAAAACCCAGAATAACGTGTTGAAACAAGGTTCTCTGTTTTCCATTGGCAATGTCATTATCAGTTTTAATTTTTTGATGCTCAACATTTGATATTCTCCCTCTTATTTTTTCACTACCAAAATCTATAGGAGACTTCATAGTGCTCTTGGTTTGTTTAGGACTAAAATAGGGGGATGCAATTTGTTGTAGAACTGGACTGCCATATTCCTCAGTCTAAAGAGTTTCACATACCTCCATCTCTAAATCCATCTTCTCCTTTTTTCATGTATTCCCTTAGTCTACGATACAGACCCTCAATAAGATTCACCTAGATCCTAGTGATGATGTTAGGGAGATGAGATTTTTTATTTTCCAATGCCTCAAATTTCTTCCTAAGTTCTTCAACATTAGGGTTTGGCTTTGAGATGCCCACTGGGCTTGAAGTATTTTCAGCATTTGTGTTTAAGGATCCTTACTTGGATGGGGATTCTAGAGGTTGGGCATTAGGGTTTGACTTTGTGATACCCATGAGGCTTACAGTAATTTTAGCATTAGGGTTTGAGGATCCTAACTTGGATGGGGATTCTAGAGAGATAGAAAGGTTAGCCTGAAGGTTCTGGGTTTCCATGTCTTTCGATAATCCTCCTACTCCCATATTGGATAAAATTAAAAATTTATTTGAAACTAGAGGATTGGAACTTACATGAGTATTTTGGTTGCCAACAACCTATTGTTTTCCTTTGTCTTGTTGGGACCCTGCACCATCTCTTTTATTTTTTTGGTAGACATAGTTTTCTTGATTGAAATCACCTATGCTAGGTAAACTCCTCAAATTTTCTCTATCTACCATTCCCTGCTTTTGCTTTTCTCTATTCATTGCCATGTTAGGGCATTTATTACATAGATGTCCTTGATTTTTGCATTCTACACAAAATTTCAATTTGTTCTTGTATCTAACAGTTGTTTTTGATAGTATTATCCATACTCTAGCTCCACAAACCTTGGCAATTCATTATCTAGATTAGCATTTACACAAATTTGTACATGAGTTATCCTTGTCCTGGCCAAGGTATCATGGTCAATGGAGATCAGGTCCCCTATAGTTCTGGCTATGCCCTGCAACCAAAATTAATTGAATAACTAGTAGGTAGACTCTGGATATGAACCCAAATAGGGACAATGTTAATATTTTGTTTTTTAGGGTCAAAATCTTCACCCCATCGTCTGATAAAAAGGTTCCTTTTGCCCAAAAACTAAGGACCTCCTATTAAAATGTGGTTAGCATCCTCCATATTGTTAAAACAGATAATTAAGAACCCTCGAGTTAGAGCTACCACTCCAAGCTACCTACCGATCATCATTTATCCATTGTCCAAGCCCTGATAATATCCATGTCTGGCCTACCTCCCAAAAACTTTCCTACCAGGGAGAATTCTTACATTGAAAGAAAAGGGCTCATCGAACTTTTCGGGGCTGAAATTTTATTATTTACTAGAACTAGGGGCGAAAGAGAGAGAACCTCATTTATTTTTCCTCTAAGAGTCTCAGAAAAATACAACCACTTCTTGGGCCCCGCATTGTCCTTCATATCTTTTTTTTTTGGGTCTTTCTGAGGAGGGTCGGGCTCTCGCATGATGCCCATCTCCAAATATGTTGTAGCCTGACCGCATTCCTCTAGATCCTCACTTGATCCATGCTCGAGGTTCGCATGTGCCCCTTCTATACCTACTCTACCTCTATCGCCTTGGCTGAGATTCCTACCCAAAAAATTCAAACCCTCACTTCCGTCGCACCCGCTAAACCTCAACTCACTCATTCTTGGATGTGTTGGCAAGGATAAAAAATACTATATAAGGTTCTAATATTTTCCATGAAACTTATTGGATGGTATTTAGTAACTGTAGACACCAAAATATAGCCACTTGTCATCCATCCATAACTTCCCACCATATTTATCCATTATATATATATTTAAATAATAATATTTTATATATTATATTTATATATATTTAATAAATATATGTATATATGTATAAATTAATCCCAACCATCCATCATGATCTAATATTAGCCATTCATCTACCTTAATCCATGCCACCTACCCAGATTTAATCTCCACCCTCCGTCATATTTTAATCTTGACCACACAAATTGTGCCATTGAAACTCTAACATGCCCTAGGGAAGATTATAAATATGAGTCAGATGACTCAACTCCTAACAAGTCTTTGGTCTAATTTTTCAAGAATCCTCACTACTTACATCCTCCATCACTCACATTTGCATCCTTTGCATCCACCATCGCCCATCTCCCAAACCAAATCTACTCTGAATCTTCTACTTCACATATTAAATGCCCTCTAGAGCCTTGCAAGCACCTCTAGATAGCTAAGACCATTTCTGAGTGCCTTTATAGAGTTTATAGAGCTCCCAACCATGCTCATTGAGTGCCTTTGGGAACTTCCCATCATCACTGAACACATGTGGGTGCTTCCTATCCCTGATCTACAGCCCTACGACCCTCGAGTGTCGTCAGGGTGCCTCTTTGTGATGGATTTTTTTTAATATTTGATGATATAACCTTTGGAAATAGTAATTGTATTATCATACTAATTCATGGTTTCTTTATGAATTGATGCTAATTGAATCATTAAATTCCATAAAAATATTATGTCAAATAATTTAGTCTTCAAAACTCCTTCAAAATCATCCCAATCATGAATGGTTAATGCCACTTTTTATAGTTACCAGTGTATGAATTTAATCATCTAATATCAACTCAACTCAAGTAATCTTCAAATTTTCTTAAAATTGGAAATTTAATGAGGCAATATTGAGGCATGTTTGAGAGAACATGAAAGTGGTAAAAATTAATGCCCAACACACTTACTATAGAGGGAAGAGTAGAAGTCTGACCACTTGAGATAAACTAAGCATGAGTAAGCCTAAGATATTGATAAGTTTAAAATTTAAGATGACATGGTTGAAGTTTTGCAAAAGTGGAAATAAAGAAATCACAAAAATAACATTGCTAAAGATAAAATATTAGATCTAATACATTCTAGGTCAAGAAATAATACAACAATTAAAAATTATAAAAGTTAGGCTATATATAAAAGCTAAAAAATTGTATAAATACCAGATGACTATATAGCCAAAAGGGTTAAAAACCATCCATTAGTTGTATAAGTAGAATTATTTTGTTCCTTGTTTATTTTATGTTTTTAGTTGGATAGGATTTTAGAACCAAGCATCATGTTGTTCTTGAATTCCGATCTTACAATTCATTAAAGTGTGTGAATCGAAAGTTATATATATATATATATATTTCATGATACATATTTCATAATAGAAGACTTTGAAACTTTATGTTTAATATATGCATGATGATGATGGTTGCATTTACTTTATTTTATAGCATGTTTTCCCTCTAAATATTACATCATTTTGAACCTCAATATTTATGAATACTAATTAAGTTGGAATTGGTTTTAAATCAAAATTGTTGCTCTGCCAAGTTAGAATAAAATTTAGGGTTTTATAGGCTTGTTTGTTTTTATTTTCTTTTATCTAGACCTTAAACATTTGTCATTTTTTTAAGAACCTATTTAGATTATTAGTAGATTAATTTTAATTTTAATTATGAAAACTAGATTTTTTCTATGCATAATTTTAAAAAACCATATAGTTTTGAGCCAATATTTGTCATTTTATGTGATGAAATATGAAAGCAACTAATGTTAATTGGGTAATTACCATTTACATAGTTTAAAATTATATCTATTTCACGAAGTTTGAATTTTGCTCAATTTATGCATGTTATAGTATCAATACAATGGAATTATTTTTCAAATAGTTGTTCTTAAGACATTGTGCTTAGGAGTCCTATCTCATAGATTCATAATAGCAAATTCCTCTTGAATGAACAACTACCATTGACCTATAATTTTATCCAAACTATCTACGACCTAACTATACAAGAGCGATTGAGGAAACATGTTCTCTTTCAATATGGAACAAGCTTTATTCCAAGTATGCTGGATTGCACTTGACACACCAATGGTTGGATTCTACCTCTTCACACCCAAAACAATAGAATTGGATATGGAACAAGATGGAACTCAAAGTGCAACATTTACATTCTCAACAAATCATACTCATCATCCTTTGATAGCAATGGTAAAAATGAATTTTTGGAGACCTATGAAGACAACACAATAACAAATGAGTTAAAATCAAATTATGCAAGAAACCATGAGATGTATCTTCTTCCATTCTATTTGCATAGTATAAATACCTTAGATATGGTTCATCCGAAACCTTGAAACTCTTTAGTGCTAGTGGACACTACAAATCAAACAAGCAAAATTTCTTCATTAATAGAAACTATCAATAATTATGAGACAAATCCTTAAACCATAACCCTTGTAGTAATCATATTACCTTGGATGACTTCTATAATGAATGGTAATATGTTAATATAGACATTTATAATACCTCATAATCATTTGATTCTAATATATCTTCTTTAGCACTATCAAAATTTGAAATCTTAGGGGTACACCTTGCACCCCCACATTTTGAGTATAAGTCTCATATCCTTATCAAAGAAAAATTTGATATAAGTACTAGGACTCAAGATAATCCTAGGATTATTAACTTAGGTAAAGTCTTGACTACTAAAGGTGCACTAAATAAACAAATATTTTGAGTAGTTCTTGTGATATTATTGCATGGTCTTATGTAGATATGCTAATATTAGGTCCTTATCTTGTTGTACATCACTTAGATGTTCAACTAGAATCCAAGCCAGTAAAGCAAAAGTTAAGAAAAACCCACCCTAACGTAGCCTTACTCATTAAAGAAGAACTTCAAAATCTTCTCAAATTCAAAAATATCAAAGATATTGACTATTCTAATTGGATATCTAATATAGTTTTAGTCATTAAAAAATAAGGCATCATTTGTGTTTGCACAAAATTTAGAAAAATTAACAAGGCATGTACTAAGATTATTTCCTTCTTCCCAATGTTGACATGATTGTTAATTTCTATGCTAAGTGTAGAATTTTGTTACCTTATGGATTGATTTTCTAAATATAATCAAATTAAGATAGCACCAAAATATCAACCTAAGACAAAATTTTCCATCACATGGATGATATTTTGTTGGTAGGTCATGTATTTTTGCTTGAAAAATATTGGTGCACCCTACCGACATATTGTGACATATATTTTTTATAATATGATGCATGATAGTATAATAGCTTATGTTGATGATCTCCTCAATTATTCCCTAATATGAGAATATATTATTCAAGAATTAAATACATATTTTTGATTGCTTAATGCAATACAAATTTTACCTTAAGATTTTTATGTGTGTCTTTTGGGTCATGACAAAAAAAATACTAGGGTTCATTATTTCCCATTGATGGTTCAAATTTGATCCAGAAAAAATTTCTACCATTTCAAACATGTCACTCAATAAGGTATTAATATAAATGCATAGCCTTTTATGTAATTTATAGGCTAGCAAGAATTTTATCTCTCAACTCACTAATAAAATCCTACATTTACTAAGATTATAAAAAAAGACACCAAACCCAAACGGGGCATTGAGTGCCAAAATGCTTTTGATGCCATCAAAACATACCTTTTATATCCCATATTCCTTTCACCACCATACACCCTCAAAATGTTATTGTTGCATGTTGTTGCAACCATTCATACCCTAGGAACCATGTTGTCCCAATACAATGAATAACATAAATAAAGATATATTTACTACGTCAGTAGAACCTTGGTAAGTTATGAAACCCACTATACACCTTTGGAAAAACTCTATCAGTAGTAGTTTTCACCTCTCAAAATTTGATATATTACATGCTCAATAAAATACCATTATGATAGATTGAGTAGATACTATCAAGTACTTCATGTCAAAACCCTACATTTTAGGTTGCATTACTAAGTGGGAAATGACCCTCAACATGTTTGACCTTGAATTCATAAACCAAAAATCCATAAAAAAACAAGTCATAGCTGATCTTCTAGAAACTACCCTATTTAAAGCAAATCAGTCTAAAGAAGCCAATTTTCCTTAGAAAACTATGTACAATCTATATGATAATCACTCTAACACATGGTCTCTTTACTTTCATGGCACCATAAGTGCTAAAGGTGTAGGAGGAGGGATAGTTCTGGTTTTCCCACAATAAATAATTATCCCATTGTCATTTGGACTTCAATTTTTAGCACAAACAATAATACATAATATGAAGCCTGAATCCTTGGGCTTTGCATTTCCTAAGCCCTCAAAGTTCCAAACCTATGAATTTTTGGAGATTCCTATATTGTTATTAATAAAATTAAAGGAACTTAACATACCAAGGATGAAAAGTTAAAATATTATAAAAAGCTTATCATCCATCTATTAGCCACCTTAAATAAGGTCAACCATTGCCACCATTCCTAAGTTTGGTAAGCACCATGTCAATATAATGGTGGTTACAAATTTCCTCATTTCCCTAGAAATGGAGGAAAAGTAAACCATTTTCATAATCTAACAAATTAGGAAATCAACAACCCTTGAATTAAGTTAGATAACTCTAGTGATATATATTATTAAATCAACAATCCATCCATACCATTGGTACTATTATCCTCATTGATTATCCCAAGATATTTTGGGTAATCATGCCTTGTGTAGAGTGACACAACATGGGTAGACTTGAGAGCACATGTTTGGCTCAATTAGGTGGATCTAGGGTTATTTTACAAGGCTATATTTTTTTTAACATGTAATATTTAGGTACACTTTCCTACCCTAGAAGCGTGAGGAAAAAGGATTAGTAAAAAATAGAAAAAGCAAAGATAACAAAATGTAAAAGAGTCCTAAGCTAATGAATAACATAAGCTTATACTGAGAGTAAGGGTGAACATTATAATATTTTTTTTTTTACTTTTCAATCCAAATGATAACAGTAATAATATCAAAGTAGTATACAATGCACATGTAATCACACACATGATATACATGATTTAACGTGGTTCACCCAATGTGGGTTACATCCACGAAGAAAATATTTCTTTACATTATTTTCAATGAATATTTTGGGAATCAAATCCCTATTACAATGTTTATGGACCTCTATCCAAAGGAGACACCAATCCCTATGCTCATATTTAGGGATCTCTATCCATAGGAGACCTATGTCCCCATTGATCTAGTTTGTGGATCTATTTCTATAGGAGAAATATATCCCTTTGCTTTGGTTTGTGGACCACTCTCCACAAGAGAACTCTATCCCCTATGATCTACTAGAATTTTATCAATATTCTCACAACACTAATCGAATATGATCACAACACTACCTTAAACCTACTCACAAGTCTTCCTCTAACATGCTCATAAGTCTACCTCAAACCTACTCAAAAGTTTACCTCTAATCTGCTCATAAGTCTACCTAAAAACTACTCAAAATTCTACCTCTAACCTGCTCACAAGTCTACTCCAAACCTACTCACAATCTCTACTCAATTATGCTCTAATACATGCTCAAACTTTCTTATAACACATGCTCAAAAAGGTTTCACAAAGATTAGAAAACTTATCTCCAAACCTAGCACAAGTAGTTCACAATTTCTGACACAAATATCTCAAATGCATTAAACAATAGAAGCACAAATCGTTCTCAAAATCTATCCCAAATGTTTCCAAAAAAAATCAACAATGAAGAACAAATTCTAACTCAAATGTTTCCAACAATGCTTACCAAAAAATCCTTTTATATCCATATTATGTTCCAAAACATTCACTTCAACAAAACACTTTAAACAAGGAATGATGTGCCTATACCTCTTAATTTGATCTTATGGATATATTTCTTCAAAAAATATGTCTCACAAAAAACTAATTTTTCTGGTGCCACTTCAAGGGTTAGATTGCAGGATACATTCTCAAAACATCCACATGATATTTATTCTCAAAAAGATATACTCAATGAAATCTGAAAGTGATGTTCAATCACTCTTATTTTGTTCTCAAAAATCAAGCATTAATGCTTGAATAAACCTTTCATATCTTCCTTTCACCATGCAAGGATTACAATAAAATGTCAAGAAACTTATCACACCTTATTAATCCTAATATTGTAAAATAATTTTTTGTTAGAATTTCACAATAATAGATATGCAAAGCATTACGCAAAATATGAAGAGAAGAGTGGAAGTGATTGATTTATACCAAGTATAAAATTTGTATAAATAGAAAAGTTTACCATTAAGAGCCATTGGATTCCAAAAACTCATCAAACCTGATGAATACACCACTGAGAGTTCTCCTGACACATGGAGGAGTGGAAAATCAAGTGTGTCTCTTCTAGTTGAACTTAAGAGAGAATATTATCTTATTATAACACCCCCCCTTAAGTGATACTAGGGGATATTCATATAAATGAGTTTCGATAACTTGTCTTGATGAGGTAGTCATGTATAATGAATTATTTTGAAGAGATGGTAAAAACCCAATGGGAAAATCCATCACACAAAAGGAAGTAAGAGGCTTGTCTTCGTATGGAAAATATTATCCTCTTTATACAATATATAGTTGGTGAAAATTACCCTGTGGGAAAAAATGAACTATGAAAATAAGAGAGGCTTGTCTTCGTATGGTGAAGATTGTACTATTTATACAATATATAGTTGGTGAAAAAATACCTATGGGGAAAAACCAACTAAAAGTAAGAGAGGCTTGTCTTTGTAAGGTGAATATTATCCTTGTTATACAAAAAACAAAGATGAGTCCCGATAATTGGGCCTTATTAGGTACTCATATATAATATAGTTGGTGAAAAATCCCCCATGGAGAAAAACCAACTATGAGAAGAAGAGAGGTTTGTATTCATATGGTGAATATTGTCCTCTTTATACAAGAAATAAAGATGAGTCTTGGCAACTTGGCCTGATTAGGTATTCATATACAATCAATAGTTGGTGAAAAATCCCCTATGGGGGAAAACCAACTACGAATAAGAAGAGAGTCTTGTATTCGTATGGTGAATATTGTCCTCATAAAACCAATCAATGCAGTTGAATAACTCCAAGCTTATCTCACAATTGAAGGTATCGTGGAGAAGGAAATGACTTGGTGAAGATATCTACAATTTTATTCTCAGTTGGAATATATTCCGAGTGTATGTCCCTGCTCTAAATATGTTGTCTTATGAAGTACATTTGTATCTCAATGTGCTTGGTTCAATGATGCTCAATTGGATTTCATACAATACGAATTGTGCTTTGATTATCAAACCAAAGAGTTATAGGCTTATCATGGGTGAAACCAAATTCTCTCAAAATTTGACAAAACCAAAGTGCTTCCTGACTAGCCAAAATTATTGCCCTGTATTATGCCTCTGTAGAATATAGATCTATTGCTTTTTGTTTCTTGCATAACCAGTCTATTGGTGAAGAACCAAGAAAAAAGACATAACCTGATGTGGAACATCTATCTTCTACTAAACCTTCCCAATATGAATCTATGTAACCAATGATATCCGTGGATTTTACCTTGTAGAAGAGTCCAAAGTGAGTAGTGCCTTACAAGTAATGGAAAATCCTTTTTTTTGCTTGCCAATGATTGAAGTGAGGTTGATAAAAGAATATGGATACGAGGCCAACTACAAATGAGATATCTAGGTGAGTATGAGTAAGGTAAAGCAAACTCCCTACAAGCTAATGGTATAGAGTTGCATCACATTGAAGGGATGAGTAGGAAGTACTAAGATTAATGCCATATTGAAAGCATGTAGGAGAAGGTTTGTAATATATCACTTTGAATCTTTGTAGAAGATCTAGAGTGTACTTTTTTTGGCACCAAGAAATACTTGCATCGATTTTATTTATTTGGATCCCAAGGAAGTAATGAGCTTTACCTATATTAGGCATTTAAATTTTTTTAGAGAGGATGTCTTTTATAGTCTGTATGTGAGTCAAGTTACTTCCAGTGAGAAGAATATCATCAACATATAGAAAAAGGATGGTGATGTTGCCTTCGTTTCTCAAAATGTAAACTATGTTATCAGACTCACATTGATAAAAACCTATTGAAAGAAGGAAGGAGTCCATCTTCTCATACCAAGCTCTAGGAGATTGTTTGATACCATAGAGAGACTTTTTAAGCCTAAAAATAAGAGAGGAGTCTTGAGTGAAACCAGCAAGTTGTTACATTAATATATTTCTTCCTTTAAATATCCATGTAATAAAGCATGTTTTACATACATTTGATAGACAAGTCACTTATGGGAAATATCTAGAGTAAGAACCAATCTTAAATAATCCATTTTAGAAACTAGAGCAAAGGTTTCTCCATAATATATGCCTTCAATTTGAG
The DNA here is from genome assembly GCA_028583015.1 of Wollemia nobilis. Lineage (NCBI taxonomy): Eukaryota > Viridiplantae > Streptophyta > Pinopsida > Araucariales > Araucariaceae > Wollemia > Wollemia nobilis. Next base: position 5,446,260 of record JAQPPZ010003222.1, read on the forward strand.
AGAAAACTTTAGCTACTAGACGAGCCTTGTGTTTGTCTATTTCTACATTAGGCCCATATTTTGTTTTGAAGATCCAGTTACAATGAACTAATTTCCTTCCTTTAGGTAAGAGAACTAAATCCCAAGTCTTGTTTTTGATCAAGGAAGAAAATTTGTTTTCCATGGTATCATCCCATTCCTTAATACCTGAGGCTTCCTTGAAGGATTGAGGATCAGAGGAAATAGACTGACATACAAGACTAGTGCCTATGGGGTTGGAAGATCTAGTTGAAGGAAGATTTTGGATTTAAGGAGTAGCTTCTTTAAAAATGTTGTGAGCCCATTTTGGCATAGAGGAAGGAGTTGAAGGAGTTGAAATACATTGATATGGAGTTACAAGTTCCTCATCTTGATTATCAATGACCAAGCTAACTTCAAGAGTTGGCTCTTCATAATATTGAGGCTCTATTATAGAAGAAGGCTCAATGGAGGAAGAGGAATTTTAAGTATCTTTTTGAGGGAATGTCTCATCAAATTGGACATTCCTATGAAAGAAGACCTCATGAGTTGAGGGATCAAGAAACCTGTATGCTTTCAAATCTTCACAATAACCAAAAAATATGAGCTTTTTGATTTTCTTATCAAGAGCCTTCCTTTTCTTATTTGGGATGTGAGTCCAAGAAGTAAACCCAAAAATGAGCAAGATATTTATGAGGTGTGCGATTTTGAATATAATTTGCACAGTTAATAGCTTCTGCCCAAAAAACTTTTTTAAGATCTCTTGAATGGAGCATACAATTAGCCATATCTTTTAATGTTTGATTTTTCCTTTCTGCAATACCATTTTTTTGAGGATTATGGGAGATAAAATTTTGATGAATGATGCCATGACTGGATAAAAATATGAAGAACTCATTACTACAGTATCCCCTCCTTCATCTGTGTGAATCTTCTTGATTTTGCAAGATGTCTTATTTTCAACCAAGGCTTTCAAAACATTAAAGTGGGATAGAACATCACTCTTATATTTCAAGAAGTAGACCCAATATCTTCTAGAAAAATCATCATTAAATGTTAGATCATACTTTGATCCTTTAAAATACAGTTCAGTAAAGGACATTAAGTCACTATGTATTAAATCTAGAGGGGGTGAAGTTTTTAGAGAACTGCATAGGTGGAAAGGATCTTGATGTTGCTTTCCAAGAGGACATCCAAGACAAACTCCATCACTAGAAGATACTTTAGGTAATCTTGTAACCATATCATGATGTTGGACATTTTGAGTCCCTAAGTCAAAGTTGTCATTGACGTTACCAGATGGAGTCATCATAAATATCAAGGATTTCAGTAGGAAACTAAGGGGTCAAAAATGGTTATTTGTTATCCAGGAAGAAGGCCAAAGATCAAGAGAATAAGTGCAGAAAATAGAAGTTAAAAAGGAGATATAATATTTATTTTATAAATTATTTAAATTCACTGAGAATTTTAACTTTATAAATAAATATTATAATATTTATTTTATAAATTATTTATATTTATTATATAATATTTATTTTATAAATTATTTAAATTCAATAAGAATTTAAATTTTATAAATAAATATTATTTACACCATGGTATGCAGTGAGAAGGAAGCAATTTATCCAAGGCATCAAAAGGATATAATATTATAATAATTGTTATTATAATATTAAAGTGATATGGTGAAAACCCCAAATAAAATATTTATAATTCTCATTATAATATTTTATAAAGCAAAGTGGGTTTTATAAAGTTTAATTATATTTCATAAACCCTAAGGTTGGGTTTGAGGAAAAGGCATTCGAAGCATTTTATAAAACCTTCACCAACGTCATGGACAAAAATCAAGGAAGCGTCGAATTCTCCCAAAGTATGGAGGAAGTGTATAAATACATTGCCCAAAGTTTTAAAAACTTACCCTTGCTCGAATATTAATTGGCATGCGAAAGAGAATAAGAGCTCGTGAGAATTTATGATTTTCGTGGACAGTCAAGCATTTAAGGAAGGAAGCATTAATTTTTGAAGGCACATAGGACAATGTGGCCTAGTGGTGTGTTGGGAAGTGTGAAAATGTTTTGTGGGCTAAGGGCCTACGTTCAAAACGTGATGGGTGCATTGGAGGTCGTGTTGGTTAAGGCACCCAAGATGCACATTATTTTTGCCAAGGGCAAAGGGGAGCAAGACTTGAAGCATGTGGTGCTTCATTGATTTCAAATGAGCACATAGCTCATGTGGTGATTGAGGCCATGACTAAGGCGCATGTCATGGGAAGAGTAGAGGGTTTGAATCCCTCCAAAGGTAAGGTAAATATTTTTGCATTTAAATTTTATTATTTGCCTAAGTTGGGAGGTATAAGGATTGTTTAGTGGAATTGTTTAGAAAGGTTGCTTAGTAGATAAGTGGTGGTAATTGAGAATTATCACTTGGAGTTATAAGAAGATTTTTGGTTTTAATTTTTAATAAAGTCTTAAATTGCTATATTGGTATATTGGAGGATTAAGACTTTGTGGGTATTGTGTTAATTTGAATTAAGGGTTTTTATGATTATTGTGAGGGTGTTGATTATTAATTAAGTTGGAGTGATAAGGTGTAATTTTGATATTATTTTTGTGTTATGTTTTGTTGAGAAAATTATCTTCTAACCCTTATTGAGATTGGCAAAGAAGTAATTGTGAGTGTGGCAGATTTGTGAGATCAACTCCTTGTCAAGAAAAAAGGTATGGGCAAATTCTTCTTTGGTTGAGTTGATTGAATGGCTTACTAGAAAATAAAGTTTGGAGTGAAAAGGATTTGATTAGGGTTTCCTTTTCGAAAGTATTTGAGTTAATGCTTCAAGGTTTTCTAGAATTAAGAGTTGTGATTAAAACCTTGTTTTATAAGCATTATTGTTGAAGCCATTGGATTATGCAAAGAACTTGAACTAGGGTTTGAAAAGAACATGAGTATCATTGTTATGTGAGATTTGTTGTTGAGCATTGTTGGAAATATTTTGAGTTGGTGTTTACATACTTGGACTAGGGTTTGTGAGCAAGGGTTGGTTCTTGAGTAATTGGTTGAGTAGAGTTGATTGAGCCTGGTCAAGTGGATGTATGAAGTGATTGTTCAAGTTCCATAAAACAAACTATTCTATATTATGATTTGAGTTGAGAAAGAGATTGAGCTTTGAGTATAGAACATATTGAGTCTCTAACAATTCTCTTTATGCTTCTATGAGATTGATTTGAGTTGAGAAAGTGATTAAGATTTGAGTATAGAACATATTGAGTCTCTAACAATTCTCTTTATGCTTCTATGAGATTGGACAAGTTCTGTGTGGACTTGTTAAGCAGATTTGAGGTAAGTCTTTGAGAAGACTTGTGGACTGATTTTGTGTGAGCTTTTGTGGAAGCTTACAATACATATTTGGTTAAGTTCTAGAGAGGACTTATTGAGAAGATTTGGACAGGTTCTGAGTGGACCTATTGAGTAGATTTGAGCAAGTTCTGAATGGACCTATTGAGAAGATTTGAGAAGAATTGGACAGGTTTTGAGTGGACCTATTGAGCATATTTGAGAAAGTTCTGAGTGGACCTATTGAGAAGATTTGAGCAAGTTCTGAGTGGACTTGTTGAGAAGATTTGTGCTAGACCGATTGGACTATGTTTAGTATAGAATTGAGATAGAGATTTGGAGGTGACAGAGTAGAGAGGACAGTAGTCTCCAATGGATAGAGATCCATCAGCCAAGGTAGTGAGGATAGGTCTTCTGAGTGGGGACAAGAGTCTTCAGTGGAGAGAGATCCACAAGCCAATGTAGTGGAGGCAATAGTCTTCTAGAGGATCACCAGCTAGAGTAGAGGAGAAGGAGTTCTCCTATGGATAGAGATCCACAAACTAGATTTAGGGGATCAACATCTCCTTTGGATAGAGGTCCATAAACATTGTAATTGGGAAGGATTCCCAAGAAATTGATTGAGAAAATTTTAGTGAAATATTTTCTCCATGGAGTAGCCCACATTGGGTGAACCACGTAAAAATGATGTCTCTCATGTGTGTGATGCTTTGTGTAATGTTTACTGCTTTATTGATGTTGATGCTACTACTTGGATTAAAAAGTAAAAATTTTTATCATATACTGTTCACCCCCCTCTCAGTATAAGCACATGTTCTTCAATTGGTATCAGAGTGGGTCTCTCCGTGAAAAGACTAACAACTTGGAAGAGGATCCTTCGGTAGCACACATGACTTCAAGAAAGTGAAGAAGAGACTATGTTTGATATAAAAGAAGAATTCTTTGTTGCTCTCAAAAAATTGAAAAGACTTAGAGAGAAAAATTCAAGCTTGAAAGAACAAGTTCAAGAAGATGAAGAAGCAAGGATGGAACTTATACAAAATCTCACAGAACTCAAGATTAGGGTGGAAGAAGGAAAGAAGATTGAGCAAGATATGACAGATCTATTGAGAGCTAGGGAAACAAAATGTGAAAAATTGGAAGCAAAAATTGTTCTCCTAAGGAATAAAGTGGAAAGGACCAAGGTACTACAAGATACAAAATATGAGAAACAGAAAGAGGAATCAAGTCTTCAGAAAGTAGAAACTTCAAACAAGGAAAAGCAAGCAAAGGATATTAGAAAGGAAGAAAGCAAAGGAGAACCCTGGATAAGAGTCAATCACAAGAGAAAGATAACTTCTCCACAAATTCCAAGACATCCAAATAGGTTACATAATTTCTTCCATGGTCATTGTTTTTCTTGCAATAAATATGGTCATAGAGCTGCACATTGTATTCATTATGCAAGATACAATAGAAATTTCAATTCCTTTGCACCTCTCATGGATGATGATGTTATATGTTACAAATGCAATAATTTTGGGCACAAGGCTAGATGGTGTAAAATGATACTTCTTGAGTCTAGAAAAACAATTTCAACAACTAGGAAAGATGAAAGGAAGAATGTTAGGGCTAGATCAATGTTAGTACAAACAACCCTTCATGCTCAAGATAAAGAAGAACAATGGTATCTTGATAGTGGTTGCTCTAGTCACATGATAGGAGACAAAGATAAATTCATTGTACTAAAAGAAACAAATAGAGGATCAGTAAGTTTTGGTGATAATGGATCAACAAGGATTGTTGGAAGAGGAACTCTAAGTCTAGACAATGGAAAAATAAAAACAGAGAATTTTTTGTACGTCAAAGGGTTAAAACACAATCTACTGAGTATAAGTCAACTTTGTGATCAAGGATACATGGTCACCTTCCATCCAGATAGATGTGAGATAAGAAAAACAAAAACTAGAAAAATCATTGCGAATGCAAGAAGGACCCCAAACAACTTATACATGCTCAATGAGATCAAAGGGGAAAAGTGCTTTCTATCACAAGAATATGAGAGTTGGTTGTGGCATAGAAGATTGGGTCACTTGAATTTTGACAACATAGTCAACATAAGCAATAAACAAGCAGTTAGAGATTTACCCAAAATAAGAAGACCTCAAAACACAATTTGTGCACCCTGTCAACATGGAAAGCAAACTAGGACAACCTTTAAGCCAAAAGGCTATATGTCATCTGAGCCATTGAGCCTAATACATACTGATTTGTGTGGTCCTACCAGAACACAAAGTATTCAGGGTGAGAGTTACTTCATGTTGTTTGTAGATGATTATTCCAGAATGGTTTGGGTAACCTTCCTAAAAGAGAAGTCAGAGGCCTTTGAAAAATTCAAAGCATTCAAGGAATTGGTTGAAAATGAAATAGGAAAAAGGATTAAGTGTCTACGATCCGATAGAGGAGGAGAATTTACTTCAAATGAATTTGTAGAATTTTGTGAACAACATGGAATCAAGAGAGAGTACTCAAAAACAAGAACTCCTCAACAAAATGGGGTAGTTGAAAGGAAGAATAGGACTATTGAAAACATGGCTAGAGCTATGTTAAATGAATCTAAGTTATCAGATGGTTTTTGGAAAGAAGCGGTAAACACAACTGTATACATAATCACTAGGGCTCAATTGAGGGTAAATCATCACAAGACTCCATATGAGCTTTGGAAAGGAAGACCTACTACTGTAAAACATTTTAGAATCTTTGGAAGCAAATGTTACATAAGATGGGAAGATCAAAACTTGGGCAAGTTTGATCCAAGATGTGATGAGGGAATTTTTCTTGGTTATTCCACAAAGAGTAAAGCCTACAGATGCTTCAACAAAAGAACACACACTATGGTGGAAAGTATAAATGTAACAGTTGATGAGAAGATAGATTCCAGAGAACCAGTTCAACAAACTGTGTACCAAGAGGATGGATGTTGTCAAGAAGAATTTTGTGAGGAATCAGATAAATATGAAGAAGAAACACAAAGACTTCTTCCTAAAACTCCTTCCAGGTATGTACAGAAACATCATCCAAAAGAACAGATCATCGGGGATCCAGATGAAAGACAGACAAGGAGAAGAATAATAAAACCATCTCAACAAGCAAATTTTTCTTTGCTATCTAATATTGAGCCAAAAGACTTCACTCAGGCAAGTGAGGATGAATTTTGGGTTAAAGCAATGAATGAGGAATTGGATCAGATAGAGAAGAGAAAAACATGGGAACTTGTTCCATGACCAAAGGACAAAAATGTGATTGGCACAAAATGGGTATTCAGAAACAAGTTGAATGAAGATGGACAAGTGGTCAGAAATAAAGCAAGGTTAGTATGCAAAGGTTATGCACAAGTAGAAGGAATTGAATTTGATGAAACTTTTGCTCCAGTTGCATGACTTGAAGCTATAAGGATGTTTTTAGCTTTCTCAAGTTTCAAGAACTTCAAGGTATATCATATGGATGTCAAGTCAGCATTTCTAAATGGGGTTCTAGAAGAAGAGGTCTATATTGAACAACCAGAGGGATTCATACTAGAAGATAAACCAGATCAGGTATGCAGATTGAAAAAGGTATTGTATGGTTTAAAGCAGGCTCCTAGAGCATGGTACTCAAGATTGGATAAGTATCTTCAGGAATAGGGATTCATAAAAGGAATAGCAGATAGTAATTTGTATATCATAAATGAAGGGAATGATCTTCTAATAGTAGTTGTTTATGTTGATGACATAATTTTTGGAGGAAACAATGATAAGATGTGCAAATATTTTGCTAAGAATATGCAAAAATAATTTGAGATGTCTATGCTTGGTGAATTTTCCTTCTTTCTTGGACTTCATATTTCACAATCAGAAAGGGGAGTGTTTCTCTCTCAAGCCAAGTATATAAAGGAAATGTTAAAGAAATTCAGGTTAGAAGATTGTAAACCAGTAAGTACTCCCATGGTCACAGGATGCAAGTTGAGTAAGGATGATGAATCTCCAGAGGTAGATCAGAGATTATATAGATCTATGATTGGTAGCTTATTATATGTTACAACTACAAGACCAGACATAGTATAGTCAGTGGGATTAGTGGCAAGGTTTCAAGCAACACCTAAGGAAACACATGTGGCAGTAGTAAAAATAATTTTTAGGTATCTAAAAGGGACTATGGATTTTGGGTTGTGGTATCCCAAAAGTGATAGTTTCACACTAACAACTTATACAGATGCAGATTGGGTTGACAACATTGATGACAGAAAAAGCACAAGTGGAGGAGCATTATTTCTTGGAGAATGTCTAGTCTCTTGGTTAAGTAAGAAGTAGGTTTCAGTATCTTTATCTATAGTAGAGGCAGAATATATTGCAGTAGTAGCCAGTTGTACACAGGTGTTATGGATGAAGAGAACTCTAGAAGACTTCAAGATAAAGCATGATCAGCCCATTCCTATACTATGTGATAATACAAGTGCCATAAGTATCTCAAAAAATCTGGTAATGCACTCCAAGACAAAGCACATTTCGATTAAGTATCATTTTCTGAGAGAACAGGTGATAGATAAACAGGTCAGATTGGAATATGTCACTACAAAGGAACATATAGCAGATATTTTCACTAAGCCACTTTCAAAGGAAACTTTTGAGTATCTTCGAGGAAAATTGGGAGTGAGACTCCCACCCTAGAATTAACCACCTTAATAGAAGGTGGGGGAGGGGCTAAGCTAAGAGGCTCATTCTTAGCCCCGAGCCCCAAAGGTGACCCTTTGCCATTGATGTCAAAGGGGGAGAGATTTGTGTAATGGGGAGAGATTTGATATTTGAGAGAGCATTGAGCCAGGGGGAGAAATGTCCTAGGGGGAGCAGAATAAAATAAAGGTCAAGTTTTGGTAAGAAGAGTATGGGTTGCCATCAATGACAAAGGGGGAGATTGTTGGACATTTTGAGTCCCTAAGTCAAAGTTGTCATTGATGTCACCAGATGAAGTCATCATTAATATCAAGGAATTCAAAAAGAAAAAAAGGGGTCAAAAATGGTTATTTGATATCCAGGAAGAAGGCCAAAGATCAAGAGAATCAGTGCAGAAAATAAAAGTTAAAAAGGAGATATAATATTTATTTTATAAATTATTTAAATTCAGTGAGAATTTAAATTTTATAAATAAATATTATTTACACCATGGTATGCAATGAGAAGGAAGCAATTTATCCAAGGCATCAAAGATATAATATTATAATAATTGTTATTATAATATTAAAGTGATATGGTGAAAACCCAAAATAAAATATTTATAATTCTCATTATAATATTTTATAAAGCAAAGTGGGTTTTATAAAGTTTAATTATATTTCATAAACCCTAAGGTTGGGTTTGGAGGAAAAGGCATTTGAAGCGTTTTTAAAACCTTCACCGATGTCATGGAAGGAAATCAAGGAAGCGTCGACGTCTCCCAAAGTATGGAGGAAGCGTATAAATACATTGCCCAAAGTTTTAAAATCGTAACCTTGCTCGAATATTAATTGGCATACGAATGAGAAAAGAGCTCATAGGAATTTGTGATTTTTGTGGATAGTGAAGTGTGTAAGGAAGGAAACATTGATCATTGGAGGAAAATAGGACATCGTGGCCTAGTGTTAAGACACCCAAGGTGCACATTATTTTTACCAAGGACAAATGGAGAAATATTTTAAGTACATGGTGCTTCATTGACTTCAAATGAGCACATAGATCGTGCAGCGATTGACATCGCGACTAAGGCACACATTGTGGGCAGAGAAGAGGGTTCGAATCCCTCTAAAGGTAAGGTAAATATTTTGCATTAAAATTTTAATATTTTCCTAAGTTGGGAGGCATAAGGTTGTTTAGTGGTTTTGGATGGAAAGGTTTCTTCGTAGATAAGTGGTGGTAGTTGAGAATTATCATTAGGAGTTATAAGAATATTTTGGTTTTAATTTTTAATAAAGTCTTAAATTTCTATATTGGTATATTGGAGGATTAAGACTTTTTGGGTATTGTGTTAATTTGAATTAAGGGTTTTTATGATTATTGTGAGGGTGTTGATTATTAATTAAGTTGGAGTGATAAGGTGTAATTTTGATATTATTTTTGTGTTATATTTTGTTGAGAAAATTATCTTCTAACCCTCATTGAGATTGGCAAAGAAGTAATTGTGAGTGTGGCAGATTTGTGAGATCAACTCCTTGTCAAGAAAAAAGGTATGGGAAAATTCTTCTTTGGTTGAGTTGATTGAATGGCTTACTAGAAAATAAATTTTGGAGTGAAAAGGATTTGATTAGGGTTTCCTTTTCAAAAGTATTTGAGTTAATGCTTCAAGGTTTTCAGGAATTAAGAGTTGTGATTAAAACCTTGTTTTATAAGCATTGTTGTTGAAGCCATTGGATTGTGCAAAGAACTTGAAATTGGGTTTTGAAAAGAACATGAGTGTTGTTGAGTGGTATTTTCAACCAGTTGTGAAAGTACACTCTCGCTTAGGATTTGGGTTCCAAATCCCCTCTTGAAAACAAATTAAATAAACAACTTCTCCAAGGTCTCCGTTGTATTAGCATTTGCATATGTGTATTAGTAATCTCAAATAAAGATATGCAATTTAAATGCTTGGAACACCTTAGTGATTGCAAGTAACTGTAAACAAGGGGTAATGTTGGTTTATTTCACCATGAAACTTTAGTGATTGTTCATTGTTTATTTTGGATTTTGAAAATTTTTAAATGTTTATTTTAATGCCTAAAAATAAGTTAAAATTTCTGGAAAAATGAAAATGAAATGCAAAAAACTGAAAATAAAATGCATTCAATATGATGCTATCCTATTTCGACAAAACCGAAGATGTGAGGTTTTCATGCATGCAACCTAACCTATTGGACCTGCAAAAAAAGCACAATCCGAATAAGCTAAGTGCTGGCTCCTAGGGTTTTAAATGAGGTTTTTTAGATTTAAACATTCGCATGAAGCAACCAAGAAAACTTGCATAAACTCCATTTACAAGCCTAAAATTTGAAAAGGGGAAAAATAGACATTTAATATTGCATGCAGAAAATGACTCCTCCTTTCTTGTCCATAAGATGTAAATTTATGAAATTTTCTGTATTAAAAATTTGTCATTTTACAATAATAGAAATTTTTGGTTTTCCCAAACTAGTCCATGGAAGAAAAATGACTCAAACAGGTCTAGAATGGCCCTCTTGCCTTCAACTCTACAACTCTGCTCGCATCAGTTTCCAACCCCTTATGACCTCTTTGAATCACATATTTAAAACCTCTGAAAAAATTGTTTCTCCTTCCATGATGGTTCATTTCATTTTCCAATGGTTGTTCATTTCACCTTCCCTGACTGTTCATTTCATTTTCCAATGGTTATTCATTTCACCTTCCCTGGTGCATGCATGTGCTTTGGTTTCCATTTTGTAGCCCTTCACCATGAAAATGTAACATGTCACGATATCGTGACACTTTTATTTCTTCTCTCTCTTTGCTTTGAATCGTGAAAATGCAACATGTCGCGATATCGCAACACTTTTTCTTTTTTGATCGCAACCATGCAACATGTCGTGATATCGTGACACTTTTTCTCTTTTGATCGTGACCATGCAACATGTCGCGATATCATGACACTTTTTCTCTTTTGACCGTGACCATGCAACATGTCGCAATATCACGACACTTTTTCTCTTTTGACCACGACCATGCAAAATGTCGCAATATCACGACACTTTTTCTTGTTCGGCCACGAAAACGCAACATGTCGTGATATCGCGACAATTTTTCTTGTTTGGCCATGAAAATGCAACATGTCACGATATCTCGACACTTTTTATTTTTTGGCCGCAAAAATGCAACATGTTGCGATATCGCAACACTTTTTCTTGTTTGGCCACAAAAATGTAACATGTCGCAATATCACGACATTTTTTATCCTTGCTCTTTCTCTTTGCTTTGTGCCATGAAAATGCAACATGTCGTGATATCATGACACTTTTTCTTCCTTGTTCTTTCTCTTCTCTTTTGGTCATGAAAATGCAACATGTCGTGATATCGTGACACTTTTTCTCTTTTGACCGCGACCATGCAACATGTCGTGATATCGCGACACTTTTTCCTCCTTTGGCCACAATGATGCAACATGTCGCGATATCGCGACACTTTTTCTCTTTTGGCCGTGACGGTGCAACATGTCACGATATCGCAACACTTTTTCCTCCTTGCTCTCTCCCTTTGCCTTGGACCGCGAAACTGCAACATGTCACGATATCGCGACACTTTTTTCTCCTTGTGGTGTTTTGCTTTTTCTTTGATCTTTAGCATATGGGCCACTTTAGTCTTCTTGGAAAAAATGCAAAAAAAGGTGGGTCCCCAATTTTGGGGTATATTGTGGAGCAGCCACAAAAAGTGTCATTTTTATGTGAGATTTGTTGTTGAGTATTGTTGGAAACATTTTGAGTTGAGGTTTACATGCTTGGACTAGGGTTTCTGAGCAAGAGTTGGTTCTTGAGTACTTGGTTGAGTAGAGTTGATTGAGCCTAGTCAAGTGGATGTATGAAGTAATTTTTCAAGTTCCATAAAACACACTATTCTATATTTTTATTTGAGTTGTGAAAGAGATTGAGCTTTGAGTATAGAACATATTAAGTCTCTAACAATTCCCTTTATGCTTTTATGAGATTGAGTTGAGTTGAGAAAGTGATTAATCTTTGAGTGTAGAATATATTGAGTTTCTAACAATTCTCTTTATGTTTCTATGATATTGGAAAAGTTCCGTGTGGACTTGTTAAGAAAATTTGAGGTAAGTCTTTGAAAAGACTTGTGGACGAATTTTGTGTGAGATTTTATGGAAGCTTACAATATAGATTTTGTTAAGTCCTAGAGAGGACTACTTGAGCATTTTGGGATAGGTTTTGAGCGGACTTGCTAAGCATATTTGGACAGGTTTTGAGTGGACCTGTTGAGAAAATTTGAGCAGAATTGGACAGGTTCTGAGTGGACCAATTGAGCAAATTTGAGCAGGTTCTGAGTGGACCTATTGAGAAGATTTGAGCAAGTTTAAAGTGGAATTGTTGAGCAGATTTGTGCTATACCGATTGGACTATGTTTAGTATGAAATTGAGATAAATATTTGGAGGTGACGAAGTAGAAAGGACAGTAGTCTCCAATGGATAGAGATGCATCAACCAGGGCAGTGAGGATAGGTCTTTTGATTTGGAACAAGAGTCTTCAATGGAGAGATATCCATAAGAAAGTTTAGTGGAGGTAGTAGTCTTCTAGAGGATCACCAACCAGAGTAGAGGAGAAAGAGTTCTCCTGTGGATAGAGATCCACAAACCATATTTAGGGGATCAACATATCCTTTAGACAGAGATCCATAAAAATTGTAATTGGGAAGGATTTCCAAGAAATTGATTGAGAAAATTTTAGTGAAATATTTTCTTCGTGGAGTAGCCCACATCGGGTGAACCACATAAAAATGATGTCTCTCATGTGTGTGATGCTTTGTGTAATTTTTACTGCTTTATTGATGTTTATTATACTACTTGGATTAAAATGTAAATAGTTTTATCATATACTGTTCACCTCCCCTCTTAGTATAAGCACATGTTCTTCACATGGGTGCTCAAATGCTTTAGGTAGTTGTAACTAAGATGACCAAACCTTTCATGCAAAATTTGACTTACAAGATCACCATGAGCCACAAAATAAGAGGCTCCTTCTAGATTTTGAAAACCTTTGAAGTGAAAAAGATGAGAGTTATGATCAATATTCCCTTTGTCTATAAGAGAATGGGGATCTTGAAAACATTTTATCTCAACTCTTGTTGGAGAGAAGAGAACAGTTTCCCATTTCTAGAAGTAAAGATCTGATAGACATATAGGAGATTGGTGGCAATGTCTGGAACATAGAGAACATTATTTATGGAGCCACCATAAATGGTTATATCCTCTTTTTCTTTGACAGGGTAAAGGAAGACTCCCCTACTTCTATGCTATAGGTAGATCTAAAGGATATAGAATAAAAAGACTTATCTAAAGTAGTCATGTGATGAGTAGCTCCATAATATAGGACCTAGTAATTAGAGGAATAATTGGAGGTTTTTCCTTGAACAATAAGGGCTTTTCCTATGTGCTTTTTATTTTCAATATTTTGATTCTTCATAGTTGCCTCTAGTTGCTGTAATCTTTTCCAGCATTTGTTAGCAGAGTGACCATTATTTTTATAGTGAGAACAAGTTATGGGAGTCTTTTCCTTATTTTTGAATTTTTATTTAGAAGATGTGGTGGCTACTAAGGCTTTATAAGAATAGGAAGAATAAGAGATTTCATATATAGCAAGTTTTGTTTCTTCCCTAGTTAATATATCACAAAATTCTTCTAAAGAAGGCAATTTTAAGGTTGCACCAAGAGCATCTTTGGTAGATATAAAGGTGGTAGCAAAAATTTGAAAAACACCATTTAGATTATAAAGGATGAGATAAATGTATTCCTCTATAGGCTTAGTATTTACACTGCCTTTGTATTGAGTGATGACTTCTTTGAACTTAGTGAGGAAGTCAACAATACTACTAAAATATTCAGGAGACAAAGATGTTAGTTCGACTTCTAGTTGCATTGATCTCATCTGATCTACTTTCCCAAATAAGGTCTTTACTTTCTCCCAACTTTGATGAGGATTTTTGCAATCTTTAATATGAAACCACAAACTTTCATGAACATTAGAGCTAATAATACACATTGTTTCGTGCATTCTACCTTTATGTACAAAAAATTCATATTCTTTATCAAATTTTGGTTTCTTTTCTTCTAACAAATGAGTAAGACCTTTTTGAGATATAATATTTAAAATTTTAGGTTTCCAAGTGTGAAATTTATGAGGGGTGAGAGATTCAATTGAAATTTATCATTTTTAAAGAAAAAAATTGAAGTTTTAATTAACCAATATCCCCCCCCTTAGAACTTCAAATTATGCAATGTTATGGGAAATAATGAAGCTATTCAATATTTAAAAGCTCAATATACTTGCCCTAATGAGAGGGAGACTATAAGTATAAAAAGGTTTAAATATTGTTTACTTTAAAAATACAAAGTCCTTTTAGTTCCTCTCAATACCTGCCCTAACTTGAGGGAAACTATAAGTAAGGAGAAGAATTTTAAAGGAATATGGGCTTGAAATCTAGAGGGAAACTATAAGTAAGAGAGATATTCAATATGTAGTAAGGTTGATACAAGAAAAATATATGTCAGGCCTTTATACCAATAGTCTCAAAAAACTTGCTCTTACTTGATGGAAACTGTAAGTTTTTAGATACAATGATACATGGAACATAGGCAAATATATTTTGAAGAAAATATTTAGAAAATCCTTAGATACAATGATACATGGAACATAGAGTTTTCTTTTAACAATGTTTTTAATTATAGAATATTTAAAATTTCTAAATAAAATACCAACAATGTGACATACAAAATATTAATGAAAAAATAATAATTAAAAAAATAAGAGGTGTAGAGTTTATCTTCTTAATGAAATATGAAGAAATATATCATAAACAAATAGTTTTAAAATATAACTATTTAAATGAAATTATTTTTATAATAAGATTCAACCCCCCTCTAAATATTCTAATTTCAATTTTTTTTTTTAAGAAAAAATTTATGTATATGGGTGATGCTATTTTGAGTGACTTCTCTATGAAAATTTAAAGGAAATATTCAACAATTATATCCTTATAATTATGATTTTATTTAAAGCAAGTAAAGGCCATAGAATAAGATAGGCAAAAAAAAGGAATGCAACCCCTCCTTGAAACACATATGTGAAAACACTTGCACTCTACCCCCCCAAATATTTCTTTTATTTGAATGGTTACAATAGTGACTCATGTTTCTATAGACCCATAAAAAATAATGGCTCTTAGAAAAGGATACAAAGTTGTTTCTTCGAAACACTAGTGTTCAAAAGAAACTTTTAACCTAAATAAAAAATAATGAAGGAGGAATTAAAGAATAAAAAATTACAATTTTTTTGTCTCAATAGATACCACTCTTTTAAAAAAAGCCTTCTGTAAATTTTTTTCCACTATGAATATGCAACTTCAACCTCTGCGAGTGACGGTCAGGGCAGATAATATGCTCGAACGAGGATGAAGATGCGACCGCGATGATATTATTATTTTTTTATCTGCACATTCAAGGAGGTTCTAGAGTAGAGGACATCATCGAGAGAAGATGATGTGAGAGGGCAGATGGAAAAACATTAGAGTTTTGAAGCTTGAAAATGTGCCTTCCCTGCAGAAAACTATATTAAAAAATAAAATATATATGATAACATGAATTTATCTCTTCCTTGGACGAACCGAAAACCTCTGTAGAAAAAAACTAGTCCTCTACAATTTTTTTAATAAAATTATTTAATAAATTATAAAGTACTTTAATCTTGATATCGATTCAAAAAAATCGATAGGAGGATATTCAATCCCTGAAGATGTCGAGCAAGGTGCAGCGACATTATTTTCATTATTGTCAACACATTCAGATGGACAGGTTGATGGAGTGGACAGTAATTCAGAGGTTTTTCGAAGTATGTACAATTATTTTCAATGCTTATGAGGATGTTTTTGATGTTTAGGTGAAGTTGTTACAGGTTGTTCGTGCAAATTTGCAAAAGTTAAAAAAATCGTCAAGAAGTCAAAAAATTGCAAAAGTCATCACGGGCATATTTGGACAGGATGGATCAGTTTGGAACATGCCAACATGTTAGAAAATAGTCTAGAACAACATTTGATGTGTCAGCATAGTGTTTGGATTGATCGGTGACGTTTTCGGTATCTTAGTGGATGATTTGGTAAGTGGTTGTATAGGTTAAAAGAGGGTAGTTTTGTTAGAATCACTACGAGTAAACCAAGAAGAATTTGATAGTGAAATTTGAACTGGAGGTGGTCGCTATCTAAAAGAACATGTGTTACCAATTTCCATGAAAACAAAGAAATGAGACGAATGTTACAAGCATTTCAAGACTGTCACAAAAACACTCTTTTTGGAAAAAGTGTGTCAGCAAAAGATTTCGTGGAGGTGGTACAAGTAAATCGTAAGGAGTTATATAGCAATATTCAGACTGGATGTATTAAGCATTGCAAAGATTCTACGTTTAAAATTTTAGAGAAAATAGAGTTACGAGGTGAGGGTTATGATTGTTCCAAAAACAGTACAGGTCACTTTTATGTCAATTTGTTCCACTTGTGTAAAATCCTTCAGTTGGCCATTTCGACCTTGTAGAGTCACCAGAGTTTTGGTTTTAGTGTTGTTACACCTTCAAGGCATCAAATAGAGCATCTTTTATTTTTTGTTTGAGGTGTCACGTGGCTCCGAAGTAAGAGAACAAGTAAGGTGTCAATTCTTTGCATGTGACGTGTTTGACGAAATGCTTTCTCAAAATAAAAAAAGGAAGTTATATTGTTTTAAGAAGCTTCATTAAAGAAAATATTTTTAAAAAATTTTAAAGGGAAAAATAATGCAAGTGTGTGCTTTTTAAGTGACAAGGTATTTTATTGAAAAGTGGGGACTTTATTTTGTGAAGAGATAAGTGTGTGTGGAGAAAAATAAAGAGTGAAAATCCATGATTTTTGGAGAGTGGTGAAAAATGTAACTTCAGTATTTTGAGTATAACTTTCTCATATGATATCCATTTTCGCTAAAATTTTGAGAGCAGTTTTTAGACAAATTTTTGCACAATACCCAAAAAGTGTTTAGCAATTGGCATAATGAGCTAAGAGAACAATCAATTTTGTTTTGTAAGAAGAGAAGATTCAAATTCTAAGTAATGCAGAGAGAGGGATGTTATACTGGGTGAAATAGAAAGTTTTAGATTTTGATCTTATAGACCATAGAGGGTTCTGGTTTCAGTGAAGACATTCATATATGTCATTTTATTATCAATATAAAAATCAAGTGGGTGCTTGGTAGAGGGTTTGGTGCTCCTTTCTATTGGTGCAAATAAATCAGGGGTTGGTGCTCCTTTATGTTGGTGCAGATAAATTAGGGGTTGGTGCTCCTTCCAGTGGGTGTTGGTAAATTGATTGTAAAGTTTGTGCCTTGCAAAGGATGGATTTGGATGGGAGTCCAAACAGTCATTTTTTGGGATGTAGCCAAATTGATGAACCTCGATAAATCTTGTGTTGTGTGATGTTCTATTGTTATACTTTCTTTATTTGGTTCTATGTTTTCATTGTTTTGGCTTTGAGTGTTGAAGATTTAAGTTTTAAAGAGCTACACTAATTCACCCCCCTCCCAGTTTCATTGTGAGACTAACAATTGGTATTAGAGCGAGGTTTCTAAATAGGCTTAACCATCTAGGGTGATCTTGGAAGTGACACAATGGCAGGTGGTGAAGGCTTCTCATCAAACAAAGCACCATTATTTGATGGAACTAATTACGCATTTTGGAGACTCAGGATGCAAATATATCTTTGTGCTTTGGGATATGATATTTGGAATTCAATAGATAGTGGATACACAATACCCACCACTTATCCAACTGATGTTTCTGGTAAGAAACTATTTGAGAATGACTCAAAATCAAAGAATGCTATCATGTGTGAATTAGTGGACAGCGAACTAGTAAATATTATGGGTTGTAAAACAAAAAAGGAAATATGGGATAAATTGAAGAGCATTCATGAAGGAGACGTTAAGGTCAAGGAGGCCAATTTACAAACACATCGAGATCAGTTTGAAGTATTAAATATGAATGACGATGAGAATATAGAGGCATATATGTTGAGAGTTAATGAAGTCATTAATACAATTAGAGGCTCGGTGAGGAAATCAAAGATTCTATCATCGTGAAAAAGGTATTAAGTTCTCTTCCCAAAAGATTTGATTCTAAAATTTTAGCTATAGAAGAAGCTAAAGATCTAAATTCTTATAGTATGAATGAGATGCATGGTTCTTTGACTGCATATGATATGAGAATAGAAAAATCTAAACCCACAGTTAGAGAAGTTGCTTTTAAAGCCCATAAAAATAAAGCAAAACAATAATCTAAGGAAGAAGAGACATCAGATGAAATGGAAGTAAACTTTATTTGAAAACTAAAAAGGGGAAAATTAAAATACAAAGGAAAGTTATCGTTTAAAATTTTCAACTGTGGAGGTGTTGGGAATTTTGCATCTAAATGTCAACTTAATGAGAAGAACAAAAGTGATGAAGGATCGCACAAAGAAATAAGTGACTGGAAGAAAAAAATAAATTTCAAAAAAGGCAACTTCAAGAAGAAAAGTTTCATCTCAAAGAATATCAATTCATTAGAAGATATCTCCAGTGAGGATTCTAAAAAGGAAATAGGTGAAGCTATTTGCATGGCACTCAAAGAAGAAAAACTAGAAAAAGAACAGGAATGTGATGAAGAAGAAATTGATGCAGAAGTGAATTTGGAAGAGGAACTAATTGTAGCTCTAGATGAATTGAAGATAGAAAGAAAAAAGAATAAGAAAATTTCAAGAAATATTGAGGATGCAAATGAAATCATAACAAATTTGAAAGTACAAATAGAAGAATCCAAGAAAATCTCTAAAGACTCTAAGTGCAAATAACCATGAAAATAGATTATTGCAGCAAGCTAGAAGAAGAGATTGTTTGTTTAAGAATGGAGCTAGAAGAGATGAATCAAAAAATTAGTTGTTATCACAAACGTGAAGAAAGTTCTATGAAGCTAGATAAGATCATAAATAACCAAAAGACTACAAACATCAAATTTGGTTTGGGTTTTAATGAAGGAGAATCATAAAATGGATCAAATACCATAAATGAAGAATCCAAAAATAATGAAGAGAAGAAATATGTTGATCAAGAAAAAATGAATCATGCAAAGGAAAGCAATAATGCAAGGCACAAAAGTATAATTGACAATGATGGCTTCACCAATGTCACACATCA
Source organism: Wollemia nobilis (assembly GCA_028583015.1). Classification (NCBI taxonomy): domain Eukaryota; kingdom Viridiplantae; phylum Streptophyta; class Pinopsida; order Araucariales; family Araucariaceae; genus Wollemia; species Wollemia nobilis. The sequence goes on from JAQPPZ010003222.1 coordinate 5,465,527, forward strand.
AAGAAAAAGAAGATTTATGGCTCCTACGAAAACATGGCAAAGACCACCACCCAGGTTCAATCATCTCTTTTCTAGTTACTATTTTAAATGCAATGGTTATGGACATAAGATCTCAGATTGCAAGTATAATGTAGGACCAAGGAATTTTACCAATATAAATTATTTTTCACCTTTGATGGATTATGCAGCAGAATGTTATAACTATCATAATTTTGGATATATTACAAGAAATTATTGAAGTACATTTGCATCAAATCAATTTCAGGGAAGAAAATTTCAGCCAAATGGAATAAGACAAAATAGAAAATTTCTTGAAAAACATGCACAAGCTACTAAAAAAGAAAAGCCAAAACAAGAGCCCAAAATTGTAATCAAACCTAAGTGGAAATAAAAAGAGTGACCTAAGGAAGAAAATGAATCCTTGATCGTATAGATGACATTTAAAGCATAAAATAAATTCGTACCATGGATACTTGATAGTGGATGCTCCAGTCATATGACAGGTGACAAACAAAAATTTGAGAATTTGCAACAATATGAAGGTGGTTCAGTAAAGTTTGGAAACAATGATGGAGCTAAGATATTTGGCAGAGGTTCATTTAAGATTAGTAAAAATCAAATTAGGTCAAAAGAAGTCTTGTTTGTGGTTGGTCTGAAGCATAACTTGTTGATCATAAGTCAAATTTGTGATAGAGGTCATGAAGTGATATTTAAGAAGCAAGGTTGTGAAGTCAGAAAGGCAAACAATGGGAAGTTGATAGCAACTAGATAAAGGTCATCTGGAAACCTCTACACTCTCTCAAAGACTTTATAAGGAGATTTATTTATTGGATAGGAAGAAGAGAATTGGTTGTGGCACAAGAGGGTAAGTCATATTAGTTTTAAAAATCTAGTAAAAATTAGCTCAAAGAAAGCAGTGAGAGATATTACCACCATTGGCAAACCATCAAATAGCATTTGAGCTTCATGTCAAAATGGGAAGCAAACTAGAGTCTCATTTAAAACAAAAGAGTACTACATAAGAAAACCTTTGGAACTTGTACATACTGATTTATGTGGACCCATGAGAACGCAAAGCATAAACGGTGACAAATATTTCATGTTGTGTATTTTTGCTGATTTTAAGAAAATACTTCAACTAGTTGATGTAAAAAACCTTACCAGTTCACATTGGTTAGATTAGAGTGGTTGGGAAATGGAAAAATGACTATTCCAGGATGACATGGGTACTATTTTTGAAGCATAAATTAGAAGCTTTTGAGATGTTCAAGGTTTTCAAAAACCAAGTTGAGAATCAAACAAAAAAAATGATTAAATTTTTAAGGTCAGATAGAGGAGGAGAGTTCATTTCATAGGATTTCATAGAGTGTTGTGAAAAATATGGCATTAGGAGACAGTTTTCAATAGCCAAGACACCTCAAAATAATGGTGTGGTAGAAAGAAAGAACAAAACAATGCAGGAAATGGCATAGACTATGTTGATTGAGAGCAAAGTAGCAGACATATTTTGGAAAGAGGCAGTCCATACTACATTATACATCCAAAATAGGTGCATGTTGAGGACACATGAAAGCAAAAATCCTTATGAGTTGTGGTTCGATAAAAATGCAACAACAAGATACTTTGGCAACAAGTGTTACATCAAAAGAACTGAAGAAAACCTTGGTAAGTTTGGAGATAGAGCAGATGAAGGTATTTTTCATGGCTATTCATCAAAAAGCAAAGCTGAAAAATGCTACAACAAGAGTCTAAGGAAAATTGTCGATAGTTACGATTTTAAAGTTGATGAAGGAAAGGAATGAGTAATTAACTATAAAGAGAACTACCCAATTTAGGAAGAGGTCATTGAAGGATATGAGGAAAAGGAAACAAAAAAGAAACCAAAAATTGACTCAGATGATTCAAACAGTGATTCAGAAGTGGAAGAAAACAATAAATTCAAAAAATGCAACTGGCAGAAAGATCATCCTAGAGAGAAAATAATTGGAGACCCCACAGTTGGTGTTCAAAAAAGAAGAATATTAGTAAGTAACTACTCTTTATTATCCAACATTGAGCCCAAAAATGTTGTTGATGCAAGCAAATATGAAAGTTGGGTAAAGGCAATAAATGAAGAATTAGATCATATCGATAAAAACAAGACTTAGGAGTTAGTACCAAGACCCGCAAATAAAAATGTAATCGGTACTAAATGGGTGTTTCGAAACAAATTGAATGAAGATGGATAGGTAGTCAATAAAAAAGCAATATTGGTATGCAAAGGCTATGCACAAGTTGAAGGTATTGACTTTGAGGAAAATTTTGCACCTATGGCCATACTAGAGGCAATTAGAATATTTTTGGCTTTAGCAGTTTACAAGAATTTTAAATTTTATCAAATGGATGTGAAATCAACATTTTTGAATGGCAAAATTGAAGAAGAGGTTTATATTGAGCATCTAGATGGTTTTCAGCCTGGTGATGATCCCAACTTGGTTTGCAAGTTGAAGAAAGCGTTATATGGATTAAAACAAGCACCCCAAGCATGGTATGCAAGTCTATACAATTATCTTACTTAGCAAGGGTTTAAGAAAGGTATGGTGGATAGTAATTTTTATGTCAAAAAAATGGTCGTCATATTGTTCTTGTTGTATACGTAGATGATATCATATTTGGCAGCAACAAATATGAGTTGTGTAAATATTTGGAAAATAATATGCAGAAATATTTTGAAATGTCTATGATTGGTGGAATTTCATATTTCCTCAGATTGCAAGTTAATCAAAAGGAGAAGAACATATTTATTTCTCAAATTAAATATATGAAAGAGATGTTGAAAAAGTTCACAATGGAGGATTGTAAGCTAGTTAACACTCCCATGATGATAGGTTGCAAGTTGAGCAAGGATGAAAAATCTCCACATGTTGATCAAACTATGTATAGATCTATGATTGGGAGCTTACTGTACTTGATAGCTACCACAATAGATATTTTGTAGGCAGTATGCATGGTAGCAAAATTTCAAGCTAGTCCCAAGGATACTCATGTGACAGCAGTGAAGAGGATTCTTCGGTACCTCAAGGGTACTATGGAGTATGGGTTATGGTATCCAAAAGGTAAGGACTTCACCCTTATTACGTATTCAGATGTAGATTAGGTAGGATGTGTAGATGACAAGAAGAGTACCAGTGGAGGTGCATTCTATCTTGGAGACAGGTTGGTCATGTGGCACAGTAAGAAACATGAGTCAGTCTCCTTATCCATAGTAGAGGCATAATACATTGTAGCGACATGTTGTACGGAGGTGTTATGGATGAAATAAACTCTGAAATATCTTGGTATTAATTTCAGTGAGCCAATTTCAATTAAGTGCGATAATTCTAGTGCCATTAACATCTCAAAGAATCTGGTTTTACATTCTCACACAAAACATATTGCTATCCCGTAACATTTTTTTAAGGAGAAAGTTGCAAAAGGTGAGGTTAAGTTGGATTTTGTTCCAACAATAGAGCAAGTAGCGGATATCTTCACCAAAAAATTTCCCAAGAAAGTCTTTGAGTACCTTCACAAGAAATTGGGAGTGGGCACACTTCCCAAGAATTGACTAGCTATAGGGCCACATTCTCAGGGGGAGCATTTGTGTATTTGTTTATCTTTTTGCTCATGTTTGTGATTTTTGCTAAGTGTAATAATTTTTACCTGAGAATTTTGTGCATGGACTCAGGGGGAGTTTGTAGCAGCCCTTTGGTCTTGTTGTCAAAGGGGGAGAAGAGTTATAGGAAATTGTGCGTGTGTTGCCAACAATTCCAAAGGGGGATATTGTTGAGTAAGGTGCATCGACAATATTGTCATTGTTGTCAACACACTCATATGGATAGGTTGATGCAGTGGATAGTTTTTTGAAGGTTTTTCGGAGTATGTACAGTGATGTTCAATGCTTATGAGGATGTTTTTGATGTTTGGGTGAAGTTTTTACAGGTTCATGCAAATTTGCAAAAGTTGAAAAAATCATCAGGGAGTTGTCAAAAAATTGCAAAAGTCATCACGGGCATAGTTGGACAAGATGGATAAGTTTGGAACATGCCAAAATTTCAATAAATAGTCCAAAACAACGTTGGAGGTGTCAACACAGTGTTTGGATTGATCGGTGACATTTCTGATATCTTGGCGGATGATTTGGCAAGTGGTTTTATAGGTCGAAAAAGGGTAGTTTTGTCAGAAGTACTATGAGCAAACTGAGAAGAATTTGATAGAAAAATTTAAATTGGAGGTGGTTTTTATCTTCAAGAATATATTTTTCAAATTCCACCAAAACAGAGAAACGAGGTGAATGTTAAAAGTGTTGCAAGATTGTCATAAAAATCCTCTTTTTGGAAAAAGTGTGTCAACAGTAGTTTTTGTGGAGGTGGTATAGGAAAACCATAAGGATTTATGTAGAGATATTCATACTGGATGTATTTAGTACTGCAAATATTCTACGTTTCAAATTTTAGAGAAAATAGAGTTACGAGGTGAGATTTATGATTGTTGAAAAAACGGTATAGGTCACTTTTATGTCAATTTGTTCCACTTGTGCAAAATCCTTCAATTGGCTATTTCGACCTTGCAAAGTCACCAAAGTTTCGGTTTTAGTGTTGTTACACCTTCAAGGCATAAAATAGATCGTATTTCATTTTTTTTTGAGGTGTCACATGGCTCCAAAGTAAGAGAACGAGTAAGGTGGCAATTCTTTGTATGTGACATGTTTGATGAAATTCCTTCTCAAAATAAAAAAAGGAAGTTATATTGTTTTAAGAAGCTTCATTAAAGAAAATATTTTTAAAAATTTGAAAAGGGAAAAAGAATGCAAGTGTGTGCTTTTTAAGTGACAAGGTATTTATTGAAAAGTGGGGACTTTATTTTGTGAAGAGAGAAGTGTGTGTGGAGAAAAATAAAGAGTGAAAATCCGTGATTTTTGGAGAGTGGTGAAAAACATCACTTTAGTATTTTGGGCATAAATTTATCATATAATATCTAATTTGGCTGAAATTTTGAGAGGAGTTGGAAAACAAAGTGTTGCACAATACCCAGAAAGAATATAGCAATTGGAAGAACGAGCTAAGATAAAAGTCAGTTTTTGTTTGTGAGAAGAGAATATTCAAATTATGAGTAATGCAGAGAGGGATGTTATACTGGGTGAAATAGAAAGTTTTATATTTTGAGCTTACAGACCATAGAGGGTTTTTGTTTTAGTGAAGATATTCATATATGTCATTTTATTATTAATATCAAAATCAAGTGGGTGCTTGGTAGAGGGGTTGGTGATACTTTTTGTTGGTGCAGATAAATTAGGGGTTGGTGCTCCTTTATGTTGGTGCAGATAAATCAGGGGTTGGTTCTCCTTCTAGTGGGTGCTAGTAAATTGATTGTAAAGTTGGTGTTTTGCAAAGGTTGGATTTGGATGGGAGTCCAAACAGTCATTTTCAAGGATGTAGCCAAATCGGTGAACCTAGGTACATCTTGTGTTGTGTGATGTTCTTTTGTTATACTTGTTTTATTTGGTTTTATGTTTTCATTTTTTGGATTTGAGTGTTGAAGATTTACATTTTAAAGAGCTACACTGATTCACCCCCCCTAGTGTCATTGTAAGACTAACAAAAGACATCATTGAGAGTAGAGGATGTGAGAGGAAGAGTGCCTTGGACCAATTTGCTTGATTGTGAGTACTCCCTATAGAAGATATATTAAAATAAAAGAATATATGATAACATGAAATTTTGATTCCTCGAATGAACCAACGACCCCTTTGAAACTTTAAATAAAATGAGCGAGCTCTACAAAATTGTTAATGACAATATATGAAAAAATTAAGCACTTAAGCTTGATATCCTTGTAGAGCAATCAGTAGAACTTCACACTTGAAAACGTATCAGGGAGAGAAGAATATAAGGTTCGAGGAAGAAGGAGCACCGAACGAAAATAAATATTTTGAGAATAATCTGATCTCGATACAGGAATAGTAAATATCGGCTTTTGAGAGACGTTTCGAACGATGCCAACCATGTGTCATGAAGTGGCCAGAGAAAACATCGTGAGTGCTGAGTTCTAATGGGAATGAGAAGACTCGTTGCCTGAGGATCAAAAAAGAATCTCAAAACATTTATAAAACCATTACTCAAAATATATTGGTTAGAAACACAATGATAATTTCACTAAAAAACAAAGTAGAAATTTAAATTGTATTTCTAATTATGGTGGGCCTTCTGTTTTAATTAATTTGAAGAGAGAGAAGGATTTTGAAAAAAAAAGGTAAAGGGATCTTTCTTTAAAATATGGACTAGAATAGCGCCATGTACAGAAGAGCTATATATTTAAAAACAAATTCCTGAAGCACGAATTCAACAAAGAAACAAATTGCAACAAATATTTAAAAAATTTAATATTTTGTTGAAAGAATAAACTATGGATAAAAAATGACTATTGTATACTTCAAGTAAGATAGCCAAAAAAATATCCAAAGAAAATGAACCAGATCCTAGAACCTTCAAGAGAGAATGCTAGCAAAATCTAACCTACTCTGGTACCATGTTAGAATTTCACAATAATAGATATGCAAAGCATTACACAAAATATGAAGAGAATAGTGGAACTGATTGATTTATTCCAAGGATCAACTTTGTATAAATATCAAAGTTGATCATTGAGAGTCATTGGATTCCAACAACTCATCAAACCTGATGAAGACACCACTGAGAGTTCTCCTGACACATGGAGGAGTGGAAACTCAAGTGTGTCTCTCCTAGTGGAACTTAAGAGAGAATATTCTCTTATTCTAACAAATTCAACCCAAAACAACCACAAATTACAAACATGAATTTTCTTATACACCTTATGCCTCCTACTTGAAATAAAAATATCAATGCACCTCAATTCTTCAACAAGACCATAACATCATTTATTTCATTCACCATACATAGCACTTATCAAAACTCCACACTATTCCCTTTTAATTCAAATAAAAATAATACCATGTTGTCCTTTTAATCCAAACACCAAAAATAAAATAATCACCTTATGACTTCTTAAGCAAGAACATACCTTATGATCAACTGTAGAGCTTACATTTAATTTTATCAATGCAAGGTAAATCAATGTTAGATTTAAAGAGTAACAATATAGCTCAAGTTTCTTTTTCAGGTTTCACATGTACATAAAAGTAAATGAACATAATTAAATTTGTGTAGAAATGAATGATGCAGGGTATGATAAATAAATTCAATTATGTTTTACTTTTACTATGACTTGATTTATAGATGCATCTAATTATTGATCAATTGATTTACTGATGCACTTAATTACTATAACATGATCTAATTTATTTATGAGGATCCTCATGCAATTTTATATTATTTTATGTAATATTGAAATGCAGTTTAATTTAAGGCTAACTAATCTAACCTAATGCAAGGGTGAGAGCTCAGGGACTATCTATAGGAGTGGGCCCTACCTCCTAGAGGTCAGTGTAAGTCTTTCTCCCCTATTTTACCTTATCTTAGTAACTAGATTTTATAACTAATACTAATATTATGTTTATTCTGTGAATGCATGTAACAAATGAACTCAATTTACATAACAAAAATAAAAAAACACATGAAATTAATACAAATTACCATATTTGAAGAACAAAGTGTTGTTTTATTACTAGAGATTCAACTATACATGTTAGTGCATTTCCTCTAAATTTTAAACGTAGAATAGACTATAATGTAATTATAGATACATAAAAGAATCAGTGTAGAGTGTAGAGTCTAGCGTCTAGGCCTCTTTCAAAGTCTTCTATGTAATTTATACTGTAACTAATACAATTCTAAACAGTATTCTCCACGTATTTGACGTGCAAATTTTGTGGATTGATGACTATACATTAATAAAAAATAATCTATAACCTAATCATAATACGTACTCCTACTTGGACTTATAAATATTTTGATTGGTCCAAGTGGCATCCTACTAATAATCCTAAAAATACAATGCTATTTTAACTGACTCACAAGATATACATTAGGACCTCGTGTACTATATTCTAATAAAGTCTAATAGTCTTTGCATTTATATCTCAAACTTCCCAAAATAAATTGATTACAAGATTTATAAAGTAAATCATAAGTTTGTCAACTTAAAATATTATTGCAGATAGTATGTGAGAAATGAAATATTTTTATAAGTGAAAATATTTGTTGCCGTCCAACTTGAGGTACCATCCATCTGAATGTGTCATCCAAATTTGATGTGGCATGCTGAAGTCAATAGACTTTATTATCCTTCAGTAACTGTTGGTAAAACATTCTTCAGTAACTATCTTCAGTAAGTGTCTTTAGTAATTACCTTCAGTAGTTACCTTTAGTAATTATCTTTAGTAGTTACCTTCAAATATTACCTTCACTAACATACTTCAGTAATCAGCATCTGTAACAAGATCAATTACTATTGTCACCAAAATCTATTGGTTCTTTTTCTCGTTTGAGGTGCACTCCAAAGCTCTGCAATCTCTTCATCGATAATCCATATTTCCTGTATTTTTCTTAGAACTTATACGAATTTGGTATAAATCAAACATATTTGTTAGATTATGGTCATTAATCAATTTTACTAGTAAATCACATTTTATTCAATAATAATTCATAGAAAACATATCATAATCATCATAAAATTGTAATAATGAAATAATGTTAGTACAAAAATATGTGTCAAATAATCACTCATCATTCCCCCAAATTGAAGTCAATGCATGTCCTCATGCATGCAAAAAGATACGATGAACTGAATATAACAGTCTTATGCATGTATCAAATATTCAGAATTAAAATTTATATAAAAATAATAACATAAGTTATCATAATCATTGTCAGAATCTTAGTGACATACTATTTACAAAACCTACAATGATTTTAAAACATGCACATATTTTTGCCAGAATTCTTTCAAAACAACTTGAATTTTAATAGAACTGTACTAAGTTTCTTTTGGAAAAATAAAAATAATCACTAATCTAAAGTACATAAAATAATTCATTTATCAAAAATTACAAAATTCATAAAACTAAGAAATAAACAGTCTACATTAGCAATTATAAAGTAAAAATCTTTCAAATATTACTGTACATATTATGTAAACAATGTAAATATTAGTTGTACATATTACGTAAACTAACTTATAAAAATATACAGATACAAACATTTCAAATATTGCATGTACATATTATATATGTCTTACAAATAAAAATATACTACAGATATAATTAAAAATATAAGTCTGAATAATTAATAAAAGTCATTTTTTTTATTGTTCATTCAATTTTGAGCTTGTTGAGATAAAATTCAAGAAGAAATTCAAGATGATCGTGGTCTCTGTCTTGGTAATTTGCATTCCCTTTTAAATCACTATACCTACTCCTTAGACTTCTGATCTGTAGATGCTACGACTATTGCAACTTGTGTTTCCACCATAACCGTCTTGATATGTTCAACATCTTGGGGTATTCCTTTTTTATTTGCATCCTTGGTATGGGAAGGATAAAGTTCCTCATTGTTAGTCATCAAACTAGGCTCCAAAGGTATCCCTACATCCAAGAAAAGACTTTTTAATGCATTTCCTTCCTTGGTGGGAAGGTCCAATTTTGTAGGTTAATTCTGTTAAGTAATACTATGAATCTGCTCAAAACTATCCTCCTCGAGGATTTTTGAAAAGTCAATTGGTTTATTAGTGTAAAACTGTTTGCTAAAGTTTACCAATTTTTTAGGCTTTTTACCAGAAGTAGAAATCTTATATGGGGAGACTTTGATAGGTGGCGGCCGGTTGACGGAGTCCACAGGTTTTGGTGTCTTATCCACAAAAATCTGCTAAATTAATTTAATCTGAATAACAAGGGCTTGCTCGATAATTTTATATTTTTCTATAAAATCCTCTCTTAGCCTATCAATTTTCATTTTCAACATTGTATTTTGTGCACGACGATAGGACATGGTCTCTACAGTAGACTCATTTAGGTAGTTCTTTTTTAGGCCCTTGTTCATCTTCTTATTTAGAATTTTCTACAATTTTCTTCTTCCTTATGATATTTGTTTGGGATTTATATTTACCAGGTTTACGTTTTTGTTGTGGGCTTTCAGGCTCTTCATCCTGGCTATTAGAGTCATGTTCTTCCTCTGTTGACTATTCTCCCTCAAATTCAATGGATTTTGAGCACTCAGATATGTTGAATTCTTCCATAATTCAGTTCCAATACACTTTCATTTCATGAGCCTTTTTCAAAATAATTAATTTAATCAAGCCACGGTGAGCAATTAGGTTCGGCTTAGGTTTTTCCTGAGAACTTTGAGGTTTCACTCTTAAAACAATTGAATTTGAATATTAGAACAAAAAATAAGGGAGGTTGATAACACAGTCAGTTTTATCTGGATATTTTAAATTTATTAACATCCGGAAGTGATAGGCTGATAAAACAAATATTCGTCCCTCAAGAGTAAAGAATTTAATAATAATTACAACTGATTCCTATCATAGAAGGGGACGTTTAGAGGTTTAGAAACCTTTGATCGACCCCTCATTATCTCTAAGGATTGTTCACTTCTCACCAAATTTTGTTACCAACTGGGTGACACTCTTCGAATTTTTATAATACAAAAGACCAACCTCAGGTAAATTCAACACTTCAGAGATCAAGCTAGGGTTTAGTTCTATCTAAAGTCCTCTAACATGGGTGAGCATAGTTTTGGGGTTACAGTTTAATACAAATTGCCTCACCACCCCTAAGTCATGACCTTTAAATTTGGTTAGTGCCTCCCACCATCGAGCATTTTGGAAAAGTTCAATTATAGAATCACTCGGGTTTTGTGTGTCGATGGATGATGGCTCACTATGTTTTTGAAACACAGGTTTGGGCATGGTGATGGTTGATGGTTGAGAGGAGTTGATTTTTCACAAAGAACCCTGCAAGTTATATATAAATAGAAGGTTTGTTTTAGAGTTCGGAAAAATCCTTAAAAATCTATTGTTTTGTTTTGTTTTTTTCTTTTTTTTATATTATTATTATATTTTTTTTATTATTTAAAATATTTTATTTATTTTACAAAAAAAATAAAATACAATATATTCTCAAAACAGAAAAAAAAACATAAAGACTGAGCATATATCTTCAAACAGTAAAATACAATATAAATATATTATTTTACAATATATTCTTTAAAATCTACTGTTATCATATAAAAATGTAAAGACTGGATTTCCTTTGTTGTTTGTTTTTTTTTATTTGCAAAAATCCCTAATTTACACAAATTTCTGGTGTAATTTACTAGACAGTCTCCATAATTTGTCAAAATAAGAGATTTCCTAGTAATTTCTACAAAGTTATCAAATAATTCCTATAATTTTACCAGATAATTGTGGTAATTTAACCAAATAAAATATTTTATAAGAAAAAAAACAATTTTGGAAACAAGAATCACTACAATTTTAATGTAATTTTGCCCTAGAATAAAATTGTGTCGTTTTCCTCAATTTTACCCTAAAATATAGTCTCAAAATTTTCCTTAATGTTAGCTTAAAACCAAATTTCAAATATTTTCCCATTGTTACCCTAAAATAGAGTTTCAGAGTTTTTCCCAATTTTAGCTCAAAACAAAATTGCGTATATTTCCCTACTATTACCCTAAACCCAATTTTCATAATTGTAACCAAATCTCTACCAAATTCCAAAACAAAATTATTCTAATCATTGCCTAATTCCAAAATTAGCTCTATTTTCTGCCAAATTTCAAAGTGTAAAGTATTTTATTCTATCGTATGTATAGAGAATAGGAATAGTAAATAAAAAGTAATGAAAAAAATGAAAAAAATAAAAAATTACTTGTCACTATCATCGTGATTTGATCACCTTTTGACGTCTTCAACAATCTTCGCCTTCTACCCCACAAATCATCTGAATTATATACGAGTACACACAAAATTAAAAAAACTCAACCTTTTCACTCAAACAAACCCTCACAGTTCGTCTGCAATTCACAATGAGATTCGATTCAGGGTTGTTATTTTCTTCTACATGGTCGCATGCAACGTTGTAATATTTTATCCGATGGCAGATAACTCTTTTACCTTTTATCGATGGTGATGGTTTTTACCCTAAAATATATGGTGATTAGAGTTTTAAGGTTCTGGGATAATATCGTTCATCAATCCTATGTCAATCGACGATGATAATTAAATATTGCATGCTTGTCGCTTGATTGGGAAAGAAAGGGGCACGTGTCGATGATCGAACACAAACACGATCGTAATACCTATGTTTTCTCTTTTCCTCCTCAACCCTTGATCGTATGTTAATCGACGATGGAAAACTTTGATCCATGTAATCTCTCCTGATTGGTTGGACAGAGTCACATGTCCCGTGCTAATGTAATATTTCTATGGTGTAGTTCTTCGTCAAATTCTCTTAACACCTCACATGGACGGAGTAAGAAGGTGTCGCGCTTTGATTGGTTTAAGCAATGGTCGATCGTCGATACCATGCTTTGATTGGTTTGGGCGATGGTTGATCATTAGTGCTGCACTTTGATTGGTTTAGGCGATGGTTGATCATTGGTGCTGCACTTTGATTGGTTTAGGCGATGGTTGATCGTTGGTGCCACGCTTTCTTATGTTGTACTCATGGCTTATGAAAAAGGCCCGCAACAATAAGTTATAGTCATATATTTTATTATATATTTTTAATTTTATTATATTATTATTATATTATATCTTAATACATTGTATTATATATATTTTATTATATTTTTATTTAATTTTAATGTTTTAATGTTATAATATTATTTATTATTTTTATTATAATATATAGTATTATTATGTATTATATATATTATTATTATATATCGCAAATACTATATATTATTATTTTGTATTCTGCGTTTAAATATATTATTATGCAAATATATATTAGGTTTGTGATTGTTACGGATGGCAATTACAGAAGGGTATTACTGAATAGTATTACTGATAATAATATTACAGAAGCTTTTTTTTTTAAGAAAATATTTACGAAAAAACTATTTTTTTACAGAGGGTATCTATAGAAGACACTTACAAAAAATACTTACGAAAACTACTTACATAAGATGCTTATGGAGGATACGTACATAAGATACTTACGGAAGATACTTACTAAAGACATCTACCAAAACCACTATTAGGGTTAAGGAAATACTTTACCTATTTTCTTTCCCAAAACTATATTATGATCTATATATGCCTTTATTTATCCTCCCCCAAACTGTAATTTTGGCTATATAGCCAAAACAAAAGGAAGTGTACTTATTTATGTTGATGGATAATAATGATTTTAAATATGGAGGTTTATTTATAATTTTAATGAGTATGCTTCCTTGATGTCATTAAGAAATTTTTCAAGATAGAAACATAGGTTATAAAAATCTGATTGCAACCTTCTAGCATATCGAAAATTATAGGAAAAAATGAAATGGATATTGAGATAGCTTTCTTCTAAAGGATAAAATGTGATGGACACAAACCATATTTTTGTAGAAAATATTGAAATCATAGTACTGTTATGAGAATGTACTATTGATTTTTGCAGGTGATGTTTCTAGGGTGATTCTTTAAGGATTTCAAAAAATATTCTAGTAATGCTGAAACAAAATTCATTTAATTCTATCACAAATCAATTTAGTGTCAAAGTTGTCCTAGTATTTTCAAGCCTCTTTCAAGACCAACTATGTGTGCAGTGAAGATTCGTTGCTCATTATGAGTAAGGATTAAAGAAAACAAGGGTTATATATGCCAAAAAGCTAGCTGATCTTACGAGCATCTAGAGGTCTTATCTAGACTTATTGCTAATACGTAAGGATATCTTAATAAAGAATACCCCATGGTGTTTGAGATACTAATAATTCCATGGATTCAAGCTCTTTTTGCCCTTTTTTCATTGTTCTTTATTTGGGATACTTGCTTAGCAAGTCATTTATAGTGCCTTTTGAGGTTCTTGCTTATTTATAAAGAGAAGCAAGAAATTTTTAATTAATTTTTGGGGTTCTTGCTTATTTTGAAGAAAAACAAGAATATATTAGGATACTTGATCGATTAGATGAGGAGCAAGGGATTTTATTTTATTTTATTTTATTTTTTTGTTTTGAAGGGTGAAGGGCGAGCTTGTCCTTTTGCCAATTCATTACTATTCTAGACCATGTGTAAAAATAGATAAGCAAGGTAAATGTTTTACTTTATGGAAAAAATAACACACGAGTTAATTTTTCTAAAACTGCACAATGTGTTTAGATGTGTATTTGTGCGTGGTCAAAAAGAAAAACTGATAATATAGGAATAACCTATAATATTTTAAAATATTTGATCTATTTCCAATGAAAATTTTGCTCAAAATACTAGATAGAGTTTGAGTATTTGAAAAATACCTATATTTCATCTAGCAACAAAGTACTATGTATCACGTGGTAATAATTTTCCTACAAAGTTTGAAAGAAATAATTTTTCCTTGAGCTATTTTTTAAAGCTTTAAGACTAAAAATGAAAAAGAATATAGATACTTCATGATGAAATAAAGGAAGCATAATCATATATATATATTAATGTTGTTTTTTTTTAATTTTGATATATATGTATATAATTATATTATTATTATATATTTTTTCTTTTCAAAGAGAGATTTTATTGAATAGTAACTAATTGCAGTTCAGAAATATACTGCAAATCAGTGTGTTGTCCAAACTGTATATATGAATTCTTCATTAGATAATGGATTCTTATAAAGTTTAAGCCTATGTCCATTTATTAGTAGTTTCAGTGTTGAATCATATATAGGCTTAAGCTTTATTGTATGTTTCCAAATATTTCCTCAATTTACCTTGAAAATCTTGGTAACGAGAGTCAAATAACGAGGCCCAATCTCTTTATTGAAATGTACGTGGTACAATGTGTTTATCATGCCATTTCTTTCATTGTTTTTGGGTTATTTCAGTTCTATTTAATGCTTCTAATCGTTTCTCATCCAAAATATTTAAATTTTCCAACCTTTCTTTTTGTGAATTATCCAAACTCATGTTAAGTTGTATCGTTGTGTGAAGGGCTTCTATTTCAAATTCAATGGGTATGATGGCTTGTTTTCCATAAACCATTTCATATGATGATAATCCTATGGTAGTTTTCCAAGTTGTAATATATACCCATACAACTTATTTTAATATTTCAGCCCAATCACCCCTATTAATAGTTACAGTTTTTGTGATAATCTTTTTAAGTTCTCTATTTGTAACTTCTACTTATCCATTAGCTTGAGGGTGATATGGTGAGGTTTTCTTGTGTTTTATTTGATAGATGTTAACAAAATGATAAATCACATTAGAGGTAAATTGAGGTCCATGATCTGAAACTAATTCTCTTGGTGCTCCAAAGCATTGCATTATGCTTTCATAAAGAAAATCGGCCACTGGTTCATCTTGAGCTCATGGAATAGCTTTAACTTCAGCCCACTTGGTAACATAATCTGTACATACAAGTATGTGTTTATTTCCATAACTTGAAGGGTCTATAGGTCCAACAAAATCAATTCCCCATTTTTCAAATGGTTCAAGTACTATCTGTGGAACCAAAGGCATTTCCATATATGGTGTAGGTTTGCTAGCTCTTTGACAAGCATCACATCTATCAAGAAATTGATTAACATCTTTAGTCATAGTAGGCTAGAAGTACCTAGTTTGAAGTATTTTTATAACCGTTCATTGGCTGGAATAATGACCTCCACAAGTTTCTTCATGTGCTGCCCTAATACTATCATACACATCATTTTCTTGCACACATCTCCTAATTATTTGGTCATGAAATTTTTAAACAAAATTCCATAAATCCATGTAAAAGGAATACTTTGATGTATTAATTTCCTTCACACATGCGGTGTATAATTTTGAGGTATTTTTATGTTACTAAATAATTTACAATATTGGCATACCATGGGGTAAAAATAGAAAGAGCAAACAAATGTTCATCTGGAAAATTGTCAGGAATTAGCTCATTATCATCAAATATCTTCATGTGAGATAAGGGATCTGCAAGCTCATGAATGTTCTAAACTTCTTGTTTTTTTCCTTTAGAAATATGTCTAATATTATTTAAATAAGTTATGAATATCGTTGATTGGATCAAGATGTTTTGGTGTCATAAAATGTTCCTCTTCAAAATTAAAATAGTCTACCAACAATTAAATCAACTGAACAAGGTAATATTTAGTTGCAATAGGATCAAGAATTCCAAATTGTAGCGCGTAATGCAGTTCTTAGGATAATTCTCTAAAATGTACAACTCTAGGAATTCTACATTATATCTTGTTGTATTGTAGGGTTAATTCTTTCCTCTCTATATCTGCAAGGAAATTGTGAATAGTGAGGGAATCCTCAAGGTATTTATTCCAAGGATAAATCATTGGATTTACTGTTGTTATCCTATCCCATAGCCAATTTTCACAACTTATTCCAAGATCTTGATAAGGTGAAGAATGATTTACCCATAGAGTTTTTGCTATATTTATCCTCTTTATTTTGTTCAGTTAATATGATCTTTCATGGATAGAATCTATGCATTCACATAATGCTTCCCACTCTGGTTTTGTTGTCCTGTAATTTTGATCAAGAAGAAGATTAACCTCTTGTTGTATTAGTAATTTTATAAGGTCTATAAATTTAGTTTTACTGCTTTCAACCATTTGGCAATTTTTTTTTGTTTTTCTCTTTGATTTTTTTTTTCCTATTTGGGTTTTGATTTTCTTTTCTATTTCAATCCTACTATTTGCTACGCTTAAATATAAATTTTAGAACTTATAAATACTCTTAACATATTGTCTACTAAGTTCTAAATATAAATTTCAAAACTTATAAATACTCTTAACATAGTAGAAAAGAAATAAATTTAAAATTATTAAATAGTCCTAATGCTACAAAAATTAGATGCATTTATACAACTAATTTTAGCATAATTACGAAAAAGTAAAAGTACTTGGAAAGTAAATTTTTACTAAAAGTAAAATTGCTGAAGTAATTTTTTCTCCTTAGGCCGCGATGATACTACATGTGATATCGTGACACTTTTTCTCTTCTCGCCGTGACGTTGCAACATGTCGCGATATCGCGACATTTTTCCTCCTTTGGCTGCAACAATGCAACATGTCGCAATATCATGAAACTTTTTCTCTTGTGGCCGCAATGGTGCAACATGTTGCGATATCGTGACACTTTTTCTCCTTTTTCTATGACAATGCAACATGTCACGATATTGAGACATCTTTTCTTCTTTGGCCTCGATGATGCAAAATGTCACGATATCGTGACACATTTCCTCCTCTAGCCACGACGATGCTACTTGTCATGATATCACGACATTTCTTCTCTTCTGGCAGTGACGTTGCAACATGTCGAGATATCGTGACACTTTCTCTCCTTCGACCGCGATGTTGCATCTTGTCATGATATCGCGACACCTTTTCCTCCTTTGGCCGCGACGGTGCAACATGTCGCGATATCGTGACACCTTTTCCTCCTTGCTTTTTCCCTATGCTTTGGACCGTGAAAATGCAACATGTCGCGATATCGTGACACCTTTCTTCTTATGGTGTTTTGCTTTTTCTTTGATCTTTAGCTCATGGGCCTCTTCGGTCGATTTGGAAAACATGTAAAAAATTCTTGTAAATGGTTTAGGGACCTTTCAACACCCTTTCAAAAAATTAAAAAAAAAAATTGTTGAAGTAAAAGATAAATTACTACTATTATTTGACTATTAGGATGGATTTCATTACAATTGTGTCACTCAACCTAACTACTTCCTATTAAATAAAAATAGGGTCCTAAAACAATATTAGGTTGTTTTTAGCATTCACCTACTTCCTATTCTTTTTCATAGGTCCTAAATCAAATTAATAATAGTAATTACCCAAAGCAAGGAAATTGTAGAAAATTAAATTTACTAAAATTGAAATTTGTAGAAAATAAATTTGTAGAAAATAAATTTGCAGAAAATAAATTTTAATCTATGAAAGCGATAAAAATGAAACCTTTATGAAAAATGAACCTGGCAATGTCGAAATGCGGGTCTTGTTGGAACCATCTTCGGGCCACACTAACTTGTATGCATACCAAGGTATCGTACATACCCATTTTCACATACAAGTAAGTCCTCTCACTTTGCACTGCCAAAAAAAATTTCTAACTAACCACTACAACGCTACTCTCCTGGGAAACAATGCCAAAATGATCAGCTGTAGAGCTTACATTTAATTTTATCAATCTGAGGGAAATCAAGGTTATTTTTAAATAGTAACAATCCCGTATATATTATCTCGTAGGAGTTAATACTAATCTTAAAACAAGTTTCTTTTTTGGATTTCACGTGTATAGAAAAGTAAATGAACATAATTAAATTTGTGCAAAAATGAATGATGTAGGATATGATAAATAAATGAAATTATGTTTTATTTTTACTATGACTTGATTTACTAATGCATCTAATTACTGATGAATTGATTTACTAATGCACTTAATTACTGTAACATGATTTAATTTATTTGTGAGTATCCTTGTGCAATTTTGTTTTATTTTATGTAATATTGAAATGCAGTTTAATTTAAGGCTAACTAATCCTAACCTAATGCAGGGGTGAGAGCTCAAGGACTGTCTATAGGAGTGGGCCCTGCCTCCTAAAGGGTAATGTAAGTCTTTCTCCCCTAGTTTACCTTATCATAATAACTAGATTTTATAACTAATACTAACATTATGTTTATTCTATGAATGCAGGTAACAAATGCACACAATTTACATAACAAAAATCAAACAACACATGAAATTGATGCAAATTACCATATTTGAAGAACAAAGTATCATTTTATTACTAGAGCTTCAACTGTACATGATAGTGCATTTCTTCTAAATTTTAAACTTGGAAAAGACTAATGTAATGATAAATACATCAGAGAATCAATGTAGAATTTAGATTCCAGTGTCTAGACCTCTTTCAAGGTCTCCAATGTAATTTATATTGTAACTAATACAATTCTAAATAGGATTCTCCATGTATTTGACATACGGATTTTATGGACTGATGACTATACATTAATGAAGAATAATATATAACCTAATCATAATGCGTACTCCTAATTGGACTTATAAATATTTTGACTAGTCCAAGTGGCATCCTACTAATAATCCTAACAAGACAATGCTATTTTAACTGAATTGCAAGATATACATTAAGATCTCATATCCTATATTCAAGTAAAGTTATGTAGTCTTTGCATTTAAATCTCAAAATTCCCAAAATAAACTAATTACAAGCTTTATAAATTAAATCATATCTTTCTCAACTTGAAATATTCTTGCGGATAGTATGTGAGAAATGGAATATTTTTCTAAGTGAAAATATCTGTTGCCATCCAACTTGAGGTGTTGTCCATCTTAATGTGTCATCCAAATATGATGTGGCATGTTGAAGTTAACAGACTTTATTATCCTTTAGTAACTACTGGTAAAACATTCTTCAGTAACTGTCTTCAGTAATTACCTTCAGTAGTTACCTTCAGTAATTATCTTTAGTAGTTATCTTCAGTAATTACCTTCTGTAACATACTTCAGTAATTAACATCTATAACAAGATCACTTACTGTTGTCATCAAACTCTATTGTTTCTTTTTCTCATCCGAGGTGCACTCCAAAACTCTGAAATCTCTTCATCGATAATCCATACCTTTTTCCTTCATTTTTCTTATAACTTGGATGAATTTGGTGTAAATCAAACATATTTGTTAGATTATGGTAATTAATCAGTTTTCTGAATAAATCACATTTTATTCAATAATAATTCACATAAAACATATCATAATCATCATATAATTGTAATAATGAAACAATTATGGTACAAATATATGTGTCAAATAGCCACTCATCACCTTAGCCTTAGCAAATAATTATTTCATCAAAAATTATTGCCCCCTTATTGTAACCACCATGATTCGAACCGGTGCTACTTGTTGGCCCGTGCCCTAGCTTTGACTAGGCCACCATGTGGGATAGCCACCCACATAAAATCTAACAAACACAAGCTTTGCTTTATTCCCTATCTTTGGCATGAAAGCTATTTTCAACAAAAAACCTTAATTATCTACCTTCGCTATGTCTCAAACCCAAGATCTCCTTGTTACTACATCTTAGCACCAAGGGTTTTGTCATTTGGGATAGTTACCTAGATGGAATTTCTTTCCACTGTCACCACACCTAATCCACAATTCAGCCTCAAAAACCACCACTTCTTTGTCCTTTCTCCCACGTGACCATGAACGAAGCGCATATGTTTTTCATCGATTTTCGCATATATCATTACACAGAATTTTTTGCACATACATTAACAACATAGAATTTCTGCATACATATTACCAAATTAACTTTGTAATAAACTTCATGTCTTATATATGCATTTTACATTTGAATCTTCAACGTTGGCACTCAGGGAGGTATTTCGAATTTGCAACATTGGCACCCACACTAAACCTTTAAAATTATCATAATAATTAAATCCAATGTAGGTTTAAATATTATAACTTATATTTTTACCTTTTTGTCATTTTACTCATTTAATTTGTAATTATTATAATATTTTAAATCTTCATAGATTTAAATATTATAATTTATTTTTCTCCTTTTGTGCCTTTTCTTTTGGATAAAGTCTTTGCCACCATAAAACATCTTCCTTTTTCTTTTGCAAGTGCCACCATGGTAAAACCATTAAACCTTTATTTTCCTTGACATAAATGACAACTAATATCATCAACTTATGACATTAATCCTTTGACATAAATGACAAAAATATACTCAAAATTTCCAATAATATTTCCCTTTGTCATTGATTGCAACCATTTCTAAAAATTCCTTTTTTAACTATTGGATTCCAAATATGCTCCCCCTGACTAAATTCTCTCCCCCTTACTCAAATATCTCCTCCTTTGATATCAATTGCAAAGGGAATCCTTTGGGGATAAAGATAATACTCTTAGCTCAGCCCCCTCCCCACCTCCTCTCCTTGAGGTGATTAATTTTGGGGTGGGAGTAAGACTACTCCCAATTTCCTTCTAAGATACTCAAAATTTTCCTTTGGAAGTGTCTTAGTAAAAATATCCGCAATATGTTCCTTTGTAGTAACATATTTCAATTTGACTTGCTTATCCATCACCTATTCTCTCAAAAAATAATATTTGATCAGAATGTGCTTGGTCCTTGAGTGCATCACTGAATTCTTTGAAATGTTTATGGCACTTCTATTATCACATAGTATGGAGATGGGATGATCATGCTTTATTTTGAGGCCCTTAAAATTTTTCTTCATACAAAACACTTGTTTACAACAAGAAACTGCCACCATGTACTCTGACTCTACTGTGGATAAGGATACTAATGCTTATTTCTTGCTTAGCCAAGAGACTAAACAATCTCCAAGAAAGAATGTTCCTCCACTTATGCTTTTTTATCATCAATACTGCCTGCCCAATATGCATCTGTATATGTTGTAAGAGTAAATTTATCACCTTTGGGATACCAAAGTCCAAAATCCATAGTCCCTTTTAAATACCTAATAATTCTCTTTACTGTTAATACATGTGTTTCCTTTGGTGCTTCTTGAAATATTTTCACTAGTCCCACTGCCTAAATTATATCTGGTCTTATAGCTATGACATATAGTAAGCTACCAATAATATATCTATACAATGTCTTATTTGCCTTAGGAGATTCATCATCTTTACTCAACTTGCATCTTGTAACCATGGGGGTAATTACTGGTTTACAGTATTGTAATTTGAATTTCTTTAGTATTTATACTTGGTTTGTGAGAGAAATAGACCCTTCTCTAAATTTTTAGTCCAAGAAAGAAGTAAAACTCACCAAGCATTGACATTTCAAATTCATTTTGCATACTCTTCATAAAATTTTGACACATCTTATCATTATTACCTCCAAAAATGATATCATCCACATAGATAGCCATGATTAATAAATCATTTCCTTCATTTTTTATGTATAAATTATTGTCAAATATTCCTTTTCTAAAATAGTGCTCTTGAAGATACTTATCCAACCTTGAATACCAAGCTCTAGGATCTTGCTTTAGTCTATAAAGAGCCTTCTTTAATCTGCATACATAATCTGGATTATCAATTATGCTGAACCCCTCGAGTTGCTCAATGTATACCTCTTCTTCCAAGATGCCATTGAGAAAAGTTGATTTTACATCTATTTGATATACTTTGAAGTTTTTGAAACTTGAGAAAGCTAAAAACATCCTTATGGCCTCAAGTCATGCAATAGGAGAAAATATTTCATCAAAATCAATCCCTTCAACCTATGCATAACCTTTGCATAGCACTCTTGCTTTGTTCCTGTCTATCTGACCATATTTATTTAACTTATTTCTGTAAACCAATTTAGTGCCAATTACATTCTTGTCTTTTGGATGTGGTACAGGTTCCCAAGTCTCATGTTTTTCTATTTGATTCAATTCCTCATCCATTACCTTAACCCAAAATTTATCTTCTCTTGACTCATTGAAATGTTTGGTCTCAATTTTAGACAACAATGAAAGATTTGCATGTTCACTTGTTCCTATTATCTTCCTTCTTGTTTGTCTCTCATCTAGATTTCCAATAATAAGATATCTTAGATGATTATTTTGCACATACTTGGATGGAGTTTTAGGTGGTGTTCTTTATGTTTCCTCTTCTTCTGATTCTTCACCTACTTCTTATTGGTAACTTTCTTCTTCTTGATACACAATTTCTTGAGCTGGTTGTTTTGACCCTTTCTGTTAATCAACTATCACATTTATACTTTTCATAATTGTATGTGTCCTCTTATTATAGAATTTATAGGCTTTGATCTTAGTGGAATATCCAATAAAAATAACCTCATCACATCTTGAATCAAACTTGACCAAATTTTTCTCTTCTCGTATAATGTAACATTTGCTTTCATAAATTTTGAAATACTTTACAATAGTTGGTCTTTCTTTCAAAAGATCATTTGGTGTTTTGTGATGATTTAATATTACTTGATCTCTATTGATTATATACACTGATGTATGAACTACCTCTCTCCAAAAACCATATGAAATATTAGCCTCATTTAGCATAGATCTAGCCATATTATCGATAGTTCTATTTTTCCTTTCAACTAATCCATTTTGTTGTGGGGTTACTAATGTTGAATATTCTCTTTTGATCCCATATTGTTCACAAAATTCTATGAATTCACATAAATTAAATTCTCCTCTTCTATTTGATTTTAAACACTTTATCCTTTTACCTGTTTCATTTTCTACTAAAAATAAAAAACTATAAAATAGCCTAGATGCTCAGAGGGGGAAAACTATTGAACGACCAAAATTTTCTAGGGTATTTAACGAGGATAATAATTAGTAGATAAGAAGCAATAGAGGCATGACTTAATGACTCCTTAAAATATATTTTCCAAGGTTTGATGGAACAAATACATAGAGTTTGTTGAATAAGCTTGAGCAATGGTATGAGATCCATAAAACTTCTTTTGACTAATAAATCTTTACAATTGTATTTCATTTTTATTTGGAAGCATGGAATTGGCATTGGTGGTTGTAAAAAAAGTACCAAATATTATTTGTACATAATACAAGATATAACTCCTTAGTCAATTTGGGCCATCCAAGTTTAAATATTTTACTAGAGCACTCACTAAGATTAGACAAACAAGCACTATGTTTGAGTATATGACTGCCTTTTAGAATATCACTAATGAAACAAAAGCTCTTCCCAATGAATTATTTAAGAGTTTTTTTATAGGTGATATTAAGTAAGATATTAGGACTAAGGTTCAAATGCTTAAGCCAACCACATTTAGGATAATAATTGAGCTAGCTAAACTCATAGATAACGAATAGAATGCTCAATTAAAGGCTTATAGAACTACATATAAAAATAGAAATTTTTCATCCATAAATAATAATGTTCCAAATGATTAAGAATCTAACACCAAAAGAGATGGCCAACCATAAAGCCAAGGGACTCTACTATAACTATGATGAAAAGTGGACCATGGGACATAAATGCCAAAACTAATACCTCTATCTTTTGAATATGGGTAGTACTCCAACTTCTTCTACAAACATAAGGGACGACCTTGGGGATTCGGTGAAAGAGAAATTAGATTAAATGGATTTAAAACCTCCATTTAATAGTCAAGAAGAAGATATCCCAACCCTTTCCTTGAATTTTTTTGTAGGAATATCGACACCCTAATGCATGATAGTCCAAGGATTTCTCAAAGGTTTTCTCAAAGGGTACAAAGTTTTGATCTTGTTGGACTCTAATAGCACAAATAAATTTATTGATCCTATTGTTTCTAAAAGAGAATATTGATTTATTTATGGTTATGATAAATCCTAATATAAAATTTCTAGTGGGGAATGCATAAGGGGTTAGACCCAAAATGTACTTGTAAAAAAATGGTGAATCCTAATCGAAATAAATATGAATCATGGTGAATCCTAAGCAAATAAAATAAATCATATTCACACCAAAATTTGGGAAATTTGAAACCCTAAAAGTAAGTTCATATTTAGGGAAAATATTAACCTATTAAAACACATTATAACTTCATAAAAACACCACCATTAGATAAGGATCAAAAAGGGCTTTCCAACGAGTACAAATATGCCTATGTTTGGATATATATTGTGGTGAATTGGTCCTAAGAAACAACTGGTCTTGAAAAATTTAAGCGAATGAGCCGAAATCGAGGATCCCCATATTCACCAATTTCTAATTTTGGAAATCCTAATATTCACCCAATTTGTGAATATTTGCCACTATGCATAACCCTAATTGGGAATGTTGTCCTAGAATTTTTTAGAACTTTAGATGCAGTTCACTATAAATAATAAAACCTACACCATTCAGGGAGTGAAAACTAGCAATCCCGATATTATAACATCCCATCACGTGCATAGACTACTTAAGAAGGGTCATCAAGTAGTTGTGGATATATTTTTCTAAACATAGTTATGTGTTAAATAGAATGAATAAATGGTCTCAAAATTGTCAACCATATTAATTGAGAACCAATGGGTTTTCATGGAGCCTAAAAAACTATCACCTAGTCAACTGGAATATCATTAAATCAACTTAGTTCCTAGGATTCAACCTCCAAAAATTTTGCCATACAAGTATCCCTATCACCAAAATAATAAGATTGAGAAATTGGTGAAGGAAATCCTAGATGCAAGGCTAATTTGAAAAATCATAAGTCCTCTTATAGCTCTTGTCTTACTATTCAAGAAGAGGGATGGATCAAGGAGAATATACATGGAATTTTGTGAACTCAATAATATTGTAGACACCAAAACAGCACCAATCCGATTATGTGACTGCAAACACTGATCGCATTGACACACACAGCCCCCAGGGCAGCCCTCAGAGGTTAAACAGTGGTCCTAACCACTTTGCCAACAATTTTGGGAAGGCCAAAAGGCAATTTGGCACATTCTAGGCACTTTGCTCGGTATTCGTCTCACCCGGGGACAAATTCAAATTGGGATCTGCCCCACCCAGAGACGAATTCTGAATTCGCTCTTTAGGCAGGATGAATTCTGGGTTCAACGGGCAAAAAGAAAAATCTTGACAAGTGGCAGCCAGGGGCAGTCCATTAATGCCTCCTGCCTTGCATGCGCGTGTAGGTGGGTAGATTGGCCATTAGAGGACTATCACAAGGGCAGTTATGGAAGCCCGAGTCAGAGAGGAGTCTCCTCCCTCTTGGGGAGGCATAGCCGCCATGTGGCACCCCTGCATGCCCATCCAAAAGAGACCCCTTGGGTCTATAAAATGGTGAACTTTCTCACCCAAAAGGAAAGGAGGGTGGGAAGCATTTTCAAGCAATGAAGTGCTGCCCAATTGATACTGCTCCTTAGCCCTTTTGTGATTCATATCTTCTACATCCTTGATCTCTTTCACAAAGGAGGTCATTGGGTGGGCATTGGAAGTGTGAATCCGGATCCAAAATCCGACACTTGACCACATTACCCCACCCATTCGCCGACAACCAGTTATAAGAGATTTTGGGCCCATCCCAAGTGGATTGGTGCCGAAGTTAGGTTCTAACGGTGGGCGGCCCGCCGAGCACCCCGTACTTCTTAGTGTCATTTTAATTTGTTCTTTTGTCACTTGTTTATATTCCATTCCATTTTATGTTGTTTAGATAGTTTGCAATTTCGATTTCAGCATGTTTTGATCAAATATTGTCATCTTTTGTCGTTTTCGTTGTCTTCACTAACTTGCAGGTAGCGACGTCAAATTCTCGGTGATGGAGGCTAAATTTGGGAAAACCGACCATCTGGGTCATCCCAAAATGCCCCCAATTAGCTAACCCCCATGTTTGCAGGTGTTTTGGAGATCCCGAGATGTGACATTTTGGTAGGGTCACTTCGGCATTCCGCCATAGGCGAAATTCGTCCCACCCAGGGACGAATTATAGTAGAATCCATCCCACCCAGGGACGAATTCAAATCGACGGCCAATTTCATGACTGTTCTGATGGCAATGGCCCTCTGGTAATGTTCTCTTGTCTCTGTCAAATTTGCAGACTGTTTGGGATCCGTTTAGTTATCGTTGTAATCAATTTTTCACATGCATCTTTCATTATTTCTAGAAAACAAATATTTCATCTTTTGCTACAGGTGCTACTAACGACTTGTTGTGTCTTTGAACGTAGGAAGAGCAGCAAGAATCAAGGGTTCATCAACGCAAGCGGCGGCAACACTTTGGCCCGCCCATTTCAAACGTGGGCATGCGGAAGGAAGAAGACTAAGTCAAGATTGTAATCAAGATCCATTTAACGCTCCTAGCCCCTGAAAAGGGAGGAGGTGCCTTTGTAACCGAGATTAAGAGAGTTGAATAAAAGGGTTGTGCTTTCTCTAATTTCTTGTGTCTCCGTTCAATTCGCTTCTTTCATTTCATGCGTTTCACATTTTAGGACTTAAGCGTTTGTTTGATCTTGAATGCAATAATTAGTATTTCTATCTTCCAAAATCTCGTGCTTTCAGTGGCGATCACGGTGGGACCCTATCCCCTGGTTTTTAAGATCAAGAAACTGATCAACAAATTTGTCTTTGTGCTTACAGGTACCATTGTTCGAGCTCTGACTATTATTCATCTTTGCCTGTGGCGAATACCTGACTGTAATTCGTCTGACCCTGAGACGAATTCTAATTCGTCTCAGACAGGGATGAATTCTGTTCTGTAATTCGTCTCACGCAGGGATGAATTTTTGTCTGTACATTTTTAGGGCCGAGGATCAGAAACAACAAGTTTAGGCAGAGAAAAGGTAAGGATCCTAAACTATTCCTGTCATTTTTTGCTTTTTTTGTTTTTGTTTTCTATCAATTTTGCCTTCTTAAGGAAAGTAGTTGCTTCTGCCTGTTTCATTTTTTAATAAAAATAACCACACACACATCACGCAACATTTTTAAACCAAGGAGCTGGTCGTAAGACCCCAACCCTTGATCAAGACCAACGGTGGGTTCATCACCACCTTGGCTTGATTTTTGCATCCATTTACCCCGATTGTCACTGTTGTTAGGTGTAAATCCTGACGAAAGCTGATCGAGTGTCGTTGGGGTGATTCCTAGCACACGAGGATAAGTCTTCTATGGTAGGTGTCATTAACAGGACAATCCCCCTTCCGTATCGCCTACGTACCATGTACCATCTGCTCTCACGTACCTATAGTCTCCCTCTCGTAAGGGCGGGTATATAGAGAGGTTGGTATATCGGCCTTGCATGGTATATCACCATTTATGGGAGTTATATGAGCCTTCATTATGCATTTAAACGTTCTGCAAAACTTTCAAAAACAAAAACAAAATCATCAAAACGCACTAAAACTAGTCTAGGACACACCATTAATCTTTAAAAGAGATAATCACCGTTTGTGTATGTGTGTGTTCATTTCTGCTTAGTGTAACAAAAAAAAATCATAAAAGAGATAAAATCTACATAGCTTGTAGGAAAGCACCACTATGGTGTACACACGTAGTCAAGCCCAATCAAGGGCGAAAGCTACGAAAAGTGTACAAGGGGGCGGCACAGGTCGCCTCCGCTATAGTCCTAAGGACTTAGTTATACCGCCTTGGCGGTCTAACCCGCAAGAGATTCCACATCAGTCTAGGTCAAGATGGAATTATAGAGACACCCCATTGGGGGACACGCCAGTCCGTCATAGCCCCTTTCGGGAAGAAGCCTTACATGTAGCACTCAACATAGATACAAGGCCTCCCTTGGAAGTTCAATACGAGTGGCCACCATGCAATGAAGTGCTAGAATGATGAAGGGTCCATGAGGAGAGGCTTCAAGATAATATCATACCTTCATTGCCTCCTCTTATAGTCAGAAACAATAGGACAAATTCGGAGCACAAGGCTCCTCCGACAGGGCGAGCCAACTCCGCCCACCCCTTTCATACTTATGAAGGGGAGAACGAGGATGATCCTTATCTTCCTCGAGAGCAATATACAGCATGGGAGCAATGCGCCTCGACACCTGCTATGTACCAAAACCATCCTTCGAGGCCAGAGCCTCGAATAAATGCCGCCAACCTCGATAGGGGAAAGTGACCTGTGGAGATCTCGGATCACCATGACCGAGATAAGTACATGGGAGAGGCATCTAGGCCACCGAGACTCAAGATGGCAGAACCGATCGACCTGGCAGTCACCAGACATACCGCCCGCCAAGCGAAGATTACGCAACTTAAACAAGATCAACAACAACTAGAGCATTTATATCGCCTCAATGAAGAGCGCATTAGGCGCCAAACAGATGAGCTGTTCGATAACACTATGCCGAAGAGGGTTCCAACCCCTCGCACCCAAAGGGCAGAACCATACGAGAGGCGTAACCCCTTGGTACAAGACAGGTCCCCACGACCTAACCAAGCGCTGCCTCCAAGACCTCTTAGACCGAAACGGGAGGCCACTCCCCGGAATAATGACGGGTTCCCTCCACGGGGACCCACTCATGGTCGTAGGTCTTGCCTAGAGACTCCTCAAGAAGCATACAAGGAGTACGAACAAGAAGAAGAGCGGGCTGAAATGCCCTATCTAGGCGGAGGGGTTGTTTTTCGACCACCTCTCCACAGGCCTCAAGTCTACCCCAACCCACAATGGGATAAAATTAGAGAAGACGAGATTAAGTCTTCTGATGCATATAAAGTGCTATTAGAGCATTTGGAGTCTATGGAAACCAAAGTTGTTGGGCCCCAAAAGCCCACGTTACGTCAACTCCGTAGTCATCCGGTGCATCCGTCCGTGCCTGCACCTCCTTATCCTGAGCATTTTAAGTTGCCCCAGCTGGCACTCTTTAAAGGCGAGGAAGATGCCCAAGAGCATGTGACAAGGTTCCTGAGCCAATGCTTTGGCATTCAGGACAATGATGCGTTGTTGCTTAGGACATTCATAACCAC
This sequence comes from Wollemia nobilis, assembly GCA_028583015.1. NCBI lineage: Eukaryota > Viridiplantae > Streptophyta > Pinopsida > Araucariales > Araucariaceae > Wollemia > Wollemia nobilis. Next base: position 5,495,073 of record JAQPPZ010003222.1, read on the forward strand.
ATTCGCAGGCCCTGCCTCGGATTGGTTCACCCAATTTTTGAAGCACAACATCAATAACTTAGATCAATTAGTGGATGCGTTCCTTGAACGTTTCGCCTTCAGCACCAAGAAGAAGGCGTCACTGAGTGATCTGGCCAGCCTCAGGAAATATGAGGAGGAGACAATGGCGGCCTATGGGAATCGATGGAGGACTCTACTTTCCAAGCTACCTTACCTTCCCCCTATGTCCGATCTTACACAGATGTTTGCACGAAGTTGCTTGAGATCGATCTCTGGGCTATTGCAGCTGTAGCAATATGCCACCTTAGAAGAAGCTCTGGCACAAGCCAAAATTATCGAAGAGATCAAAATAGGGGAGGGCAAAATCGCCAAGCCTAAGAAAAAAGAGTGGAACAAAAACACCAAAATGGGGACTACGCAACAAAAACCCGTTGCGGTTAACCAAGTTGCTATAAATGTTCCCAAGACTGCACAGGACATACAGCCTCAAAGGGCTAATTATCATGCAGTGCCCCCTAATAATTATGAAAGGGAAAACTAGAAACAAGGGCAAAATCAGTAGCGTCACCCTAGGCGACAGTTTACACCCTACACGGAGTCTAGGGACTCCCTATTTGACCGCTTGTCAGTGGCAAATTTGATCAACCTCCCAGAAATTCAAACCATAGATCCAAATGCACCGAAGCCTAGGGGGTACCGGGAGGATTTGTATTGTAGATTCCATCGGCGACAGGGACATGACCTTCATACATGTTGGACATTCAAAGGCTTGATACAAGACTTGATTGACAACAAGACATTGGTTGTAGACAACCCTGTAGCGCCAAACAACCAGCAAATGGGAATTTACAGAGACCCCTTGCCTGCTCATGAGGCACAAGCAAAACCCCTCCAAATAAATGAGGTGCAACAAAACTTCCCAATGCAAGGATATGTAGGGATGATCTCCATAGTGACGAGGAACAAGAAATACCCAGGAGCTGCTCCCGCGACAGCCACAAAAGAAGTTCCTTCAATGTCACAGTCTCAACAAAACCCTACGCAGCTACCTCCGCCTAGACCCGTGCCCATGATTCGGACTAGACTTACCCAAAGTCTACAGACCACGTCGGCTAGGCTCTCCATATATGAGCTAATTCAACAATCAACGCCCCATCGGGAGGCTCTTATGGAGATACTGAAGGCTATAGAGTTGCAGCCCCAAGAACCGAATTCTTTCAACAATTTTATGGGGCATGTCAAAAGATGCACCGAGCCAGTCATCACTTTTCGGGAAGATGAAGTGAAGTTAGTGGCTGATGACATAGCGGATCCACCCTTGCATGTTATCGCGTGGGTCAATGGGATCCCCTATAAGAGGGTGTTGGTAGACACTGGCTCGTCTAGCAACATCATCACTACAGCGGCATTGAAACATTTGAAGTTGTCGGCCTCTCACATCACGGCCTCCACGTATACACTGCGAGCATTTAACGATGCAATCTGCTCTTCATTCGGCACAATCGTCCTACCCATTCAAGTGGGACAAAAGACAATACCAACATTGTGCCATATTTTGGAGGGTGAGATGGCTTACAACATCTTGTTGGGCAGGCCATGGATAAGGGACATGAAGTGTGTCCCGTCAATAGCACATCAATGCCTGAAGTATACATTTGAAGGGGAAGTACACGTGGTTTCGACAGACCTAGAACCCTTCAAGTACTGCAATGCAGTGCACCTGATGCCGCAGCCGACCCTCCCATCAACGCATTTGGATTTCCAATTGAATCCATCTCGACAGGGTCCGATTTCATGAGCATCCCCAAAGGTAGATCCACCAAAACCCTAGTCAGGTCCATCTTCATCAGTTGGTCCTTCATCAACGATGCCACCTATCATGGCCAAACAGAAGGACAAAGGGAAGAAACCCTTGGAGGAGGCACAGCCTCTTGAAAATGAGCAACAATCAGTCTCCAACATCTCTACTGAAGAGGTGCTTAGTACAATGGAAGTGGAAGCTTCTAGCCCACCCCACATGGAGTGGAGTCCAGAAGGGCTTCCGTTCCCTCCCCCTAAATCACCAACAATCATTGTTGAAATGGCCAATACGGGCCTAGGGGAGTATCTGGTGTGGAATGTTGTGGTGACGCCCACACTAGAATCCATGCAAGACATGGGGAGGCCTCGCCTTCCCATTGGTACAATTGTTCCTCTAGGCTACCCGCCCAACCAGACTAATTTTGTGTATGGGGGCCTTGATCATGGCACTGAGCCATACATGCGAGAGGACGAGGATGAAGAACCTTTCGTAGAGGATGTAAACTATCTGTCCAACCCGGACTTCGCTCTGAGATATCTTGGCCAATGCAATTGGCATGGATACGGGTTAGGCCGAGTATGAGCAAGGGGTGTGTGTCCTTTGTCAACCAAGATACCAAATGCCTTATGACAAGTCAGGTGTAGGGTTCAATCACCCCCTGCCCTTAGACATCTTGGTCGACGACATGCAAGGCCTGAAGATAGACCACAAGGGTGGATTGGCATCAAACCCATATGCCAACCCAAATACAACATACACATTGGGGGATTATCTCCCAGGGTCAACAACCACCCTTGGTAACCTCAATCGCCCTACTCCTTTGCTAGAAATAGGCAAAAGTTTGGGGACCCACTTTCAGGGTAGATCACCACAGTATCAAGAAGGATCTTTGAAGGATGAGTCAGACTATGAGCCAACATCATACGACTCCTTCGACTCATATTACAATCACTCGCAAGTGATTCCTATGGACGACTATCACAAAAATCTTTTGACAATGTTTCCTCTAGAGGCTCCAGCCGAGCCAGTGATACGTCAAGAGAATCAGGTCCCCCCATGAAGAGTGGCACAACCACAGTGGGGCCAGATAAATTTGCTTGAGCAAGGCGAGCCCTCAATACCACAAGCGGTCGGAGCTAATACAGGAGGTTGGATCTTCGATAGTGATTACGAAGATGAAACAGAAATGGCATACCTTAATCACATGCGGCAGATACAGTAGCGGCGCCCCTTGGAGATTAATGACCTACTTGATCATATGGGCATACTGCATGGGCATGAGTGGTACGTAGACCCAGTAGGGTGGGACCAAGTGTTGGATCCATGGCTCCAAGTTTACGACGAGCACCGTCCACCCCGAGACCCTATAATGACATCAGTGTCGAGGGAAGACCCTTTCATCCTCTCTGCACATAGGGACGATCCATTCGTGCCCATCCCTCTAGAGCCAGATCTAGAGCATAGAGAACATCTGAGATGTCCGAGTAACAACACCTGCGGTCATGGAGACCAAAATCATTCCATCAACATGATCTCCATTGATTTAACCGCACCCATCCACAATCCGGCCGATCCGACAAAGTCATTGTATCTAGACATAGGTGCCATAGACTGGGACCACGCCAATTCCCCTCCATCCCCATCTGAGTACTGGCCTTTCGATGAAATGTTTCATTTTACCCCTAGGCCAACTCAGGATATCTTCCATGCTGACGAGGAACCTGAGGTTCCTAACGATGATCTTAACTCAGCAAATGATATCCATTTGATCCCAACTCCACACCAGTTGGAGGACGGATCCCACATGTCGGTCGAGGAGACGACTGACGTAGACATCGGCTCAGATCCAATGAATCCACAGATTATCAAGCTGGGGGTACATCTATCCCCTGAAGAGCAAGCCAAAAGCTCCAAGGATTATCGCAATCACTTGGTCACCCCAAAAGCTCCAAGGATTATCGCAATCACTTGGTCACCCCAAAAGCTCCAAGGATTAACACAATCACTTGGTCACCCAAAAATCTCCAAGGATTATCGCAATCACTTGGTCACCCCAAAAGCTCCAAGGATTATCGCAATCACTTGGTCATCCCAAAAAGCTCCAAGGATTATCGCAATCGCTTGGTCAAAACCCAAAAAGCTCCAAGGATTATCACAATCACTTGGTCAAAACCCAAAAGCTCCAAGGATTATCACAATCACTTGGTCACCCCAAAAGCTCCAAGGATTATCGCAATCACTTGGTCACCCCAAAATCTCCAAGGATTATCGCAATCACTTGGTCACCCAAAAAGCTCCAAGGATTATCGCAATCACTTGGTCACCCCAAAAGCTCCAAGGATTATCGCAATCACTTGGTCATCCCAAAAAGCTCCAAGGATTATTGCAATCGCTTGGTCAAAACCCAAAAAGCTCCAAGGATTATCGCAATCGCTTGGTCAAAACCCAAAAGCTCCAAGGATTATCGCAATCGCTTGGTCATCCCAAAAAGCTCAAGGATTATCGCAATCACTTGGTCACCCCAAAAGCTCCAAGGATTATCGCAATCACTTGGTCACCCCAAAAAGCTCCAAGGATTATCGCAATCACTTGGTCACCCCAAAAGCTCCAAGGATTATCGCAATCACTTGGTCACCCCAAAAAGGCCCCAAAGGATTCTCGAAATCCCTTGGTCACCATCAAGAAAAAAAAAAAAAATCATCAAAAACAACAAAAATTTGCATCTCATTTCCAGGCATGCTCAAATTCATCAATAAAAGCTCTTCTTACATCTCATCTTCATATTCACAAAAATCATTCCATCAAAATACAAAAATATATAGTTGCATTAAGCATCGCATCCATACATTGCATATTTGTGGTCGTATAGGTCAAAGGCACCATAGGTTGTAATTGCTCTGCTAGTCCATCTTGTTCCACATTTTTCCATTTTATAAGCAGTCCAAAAAAAAAAAAAATACACCATTTACTGCTTTTTACCACACTAGAGTCAGTGGTCTTATAATGTATCAAGAGTTTTCGTCTTTTAGTCGTAATTTTGCTTTCTAAGCCATATACTATACACAGTCAAAAATATTTTATGAAGGTAGAGTCATACTTGCAATACGCCTTGTTACGTAACATCCCATCACAAGCTAAAACATAAAACAATTCCTAAGTTGTGTGAATGAAAGATGAACCTTGCAAAGCAATCCAGGTCACCATAAGCGAAATGGTTATCTTGCTCATCCCCCTGTGCGAATGACCCCAAAGAATGCTGAGAGTTGGCAAAAGGACAAGCATCCTCCCTACCCAATTCCCTAGGAATCCCAAGTTCTCAAAAGTTGCAAAACATCAAAAATTTGCAAAAGTCAAAATTCCAAAATTCAATATCCCAAAGTGCACACATCAAAAGGCACAAACAATAGTGATTCTCATCACTTCATATCCCAATCCCTTGCTCAAAAAAAAAACAAATAAAACAAAAATAAACAGTGATTTTTATCACTACAAAAGAGCAAGTATCCCCTTACAATTGAAGAAAAGAAGGGAGTTGAACTTGAATCCCTAGAACTCTCAGCATTCCGACAGGTCATGAGGCAAACCGCAGTACCGGTTTGGTTGATAGCCTATCCGTCACTCGTGGCAAACCTCCCGCATGACGATATATCTACTGCATTAACTTATGTGCAGATCAATGTTTGCATGTGGATGAGCTAGCTCATGGTATCCTAGATTGCACCATAGATTAATCTGACTAAATACAATAAAGGAGTTAGTGGAGCTAATTAGGTGATCCTCAGTATAGGTTCGGTTGAAAGCCCATTTGGCACTGGCGGTATCCTAACAAATACCACATAAATGAACTCAATTGCACACACAGGGATGTGAAATAACGTAGTCAAAAGCAAGTCTGATTCATACCTTGTTCAAATGTCTTGTAAGATAAAGTACAGTCGTGGATAGTGAGTTAAAACCGTTCGAGTCTCAAAAAACCTTAGCTACATTTATAAACCAACTGCGCTACTTTTCATCCTTACAATACCATCATAAAATATGAAAAAAAAAGAGCAACATATATACACAAAAGCATTTACCATAGCAATCACCCAGTATACAAAGCCATAAGTCCTGTATAGTCTATGGTGCCAATGCAAAGTTATCAACAAATCATTTCATCCATCCCATTACCTATCATATAAATCAACAAAATTCACATTTATCATACCATATGCATACATCAATATAAAGTAGCATGCATCCATCAACATCAATCATTATGCATAACATGAAATTATGACATATATACAAAGAAAAAATAAAAAAAACCAACAAAAATAACAAAAACAATAAAAAATGCAACACAAACAAACAACAATAAACATTGCCAGACACAAGTGCTCTTGCACTTAACCTCTTACAATAGCAAAACTGATGTCGGGGTTTACATTGTCACTATCCTACTCCCTAAGAAGGCTACCATAGCCGGACCGCTCCACGAAAGGAAGGATTTTTGCCAATTTCAGCTCCAAGAAGCATCGCAAAAAGGGTTACCACCCACCAAAAATAGGTCTAAATGTCAAAAAATTGCACATGCTTAACGTTAAACAATATGATGGCACCCTTGCACAAGTCATCTTGGGTCAAGTGACTCGTCACTTTTCTCATGAAGGTCATTCCCTCATTGATTCATCGCTTGAAGGGGTAGTCACACTTAGTCACAAATCAACAAACACACACCCAATTATGGAAAACGACATGCATTCAAAGAATCATTGACAAAGACAATTACGCTCCTTCTTGGGGCAGTAAACAAGCAATAATCACAAGTTGATCAATCACTTGGAATTCCCGAAGCACGAACACAAGGTTCCCCCATGGACAAAAGGTTGCGCCCATTGCCTATTCATGACTGATCAATATCTAAGCTCAAGTCACACCTCACCAAAAAAGGTTAATAGTTGAAATCAAATTCCTTAGCTCGTCAGAAGCAAGGATTCAAGAATGCATGCCCTTTCCATGCTTGGGGCATCAAGAGTTGGTTAGGTTACTAAGAAACCCTAATCATTAGTGCTTTGGTTATCTATTTTTGCTTGGCGTTGCGCCATGCACAACGCATCCCAAAAAGGGGCATCTGTAGACACCAAAACAACACCAATCCGATTATGTGACTGCAAACATTGATCTCATTGACACACACGACCCCCAGGGCAGCCCTCAGAGGTTAAACAGTGGTCCTAACCACTTTGCCAGCAATTTTGGAAGGCCAAAAGGCAATTTGGCACATTCAGGCACTTTGCTCAGTATTCGTCTCACCTAGGGACGAATTCAAATTAGGATCTGTCTCACCCAGAGATGAATTTTGAATTCATCTTTAGGCAGGACGAATTCTGGGTTCAACGGGCAAAAAGAAAAATCTTGACAAGTGGCAGCCAGGGGAAGTCCATTAATGCCTCTTGCCTTGCATGCACGTGTAGGTGGGTATATTTGTCATTAAAGGACTATCACAAGGGCAGTTATGGAAGCCTGAGTCAGAGAGGAGTCTCCTCCCTCTTGGGGAGGCATAGTCGCCATGTGGCACCCCTGCATGCCCATCCAAAAGAGACCCCTTGGGTCTATAAAATGGTGAACTTTCTCACCCAAAAGGAAAGGAGGGTGGGAAGCATTTTCAAGCAACGAAGTGTTGCCCAATTGATACTGCGCCTTAGCCCTTTTGTGATTCATATCTTCTACATCCTTGATCTCTTTCGCAAATGAGGTCATTGGGTGGGCATTGGAAGTGTGAATCCGGATCCAAAATCTGACACTTGACCACATTACCCCACCCATTCGTCGACAACTAGTTATAAGAGATTTTGGGCCCATCCCAAGTGGATTGGTGCCAAAGTTAGGTTCTAACGGTGGGTGGCCCGCCCAGGCGCCCCGTACTTCTTAGTGTCATTTTAATATGTTATTTTGTCACTTATTTATATTCCATTCTATTTTATGTTGTTTAGATAGTTTGCAATTTCGATTTCAGCATGTTTTGATCAAATATTGTCATCTTTTGTCGTTTTTGTTGTCTTCACTAACTTGCAGGTAGCGATGTCAAATTATCGGTGATGGAGGCTAAATTGGGAAAAACCGACCATCTGGGTCATCCCAAAATGCCCCCAATTAGCTAACCCCCATGTTTGTAGGTGTTTTGGAGATCCCGAGATGCGACATTTGGGTAGGGTCACTTCGGCATTCCGCCATAGGCGAAATTCATCCCACCCAGGGACGAATTACAGTAGAATCCGTCCCACCCAGGGACGAATTCAAATCGATGACCAATTTCATGACTGTTCTGATGGCAATGGCCCTCTGGTAATGTTCTCTTGTCTCTGTCAAATTTGTAGACTGTTTGGGATCCGTTTAGTTATCGCTGTAATCAATTTTTCGCATGCATCTTTCATTATTTCTATAAAACAAATATTTCATATTTTGCTACAGGTGCTACTAACGACTTGTTGTGTCTTTGAACGCAGGAAGAGCAGCAAGAATCAAGGGTTCATCAATGCAAGCGGCGACAACACTTTGGCCCGCCCATTTCAAACATAGGCATGCGAAAGGAAGAAGACTAAGTCAAGATTGTAATCAAGATCCATTTAACGCTCCTAGCCCCTAAAAAGGGAGGAGGCACCTTTGTAACCGATATTAAGAGAGTTGAATAAAAGGGTTGTGCTTTCTCTAATTTCTTGTGTCTCCGTTCAATTCGCTTCTTTCATTTCATGTGTTTCACATTTTAAAACTTAAGCATTTGTTTGATCTTGAATGCAATAATTAGTATTTCTATCTTCCGGAATCTCGTGCTTTCAAATATAACCATCAAATATAGGTTTACCATACCTATGATTAATTATTTGTTGGATGAGCTACATGGTGCTTAATATTTTACTAAATTGGATCTTAGGTTAGGGTATCATCAGAGTCATATTCATAAGGAGGATATACCTAAAACAACTTTTAGGACCTAAGAAGAGCATTACAAGTTCTTGGTCATGCATTTTAGCCTCACAAAAACACCATAAACTTTCTAGGGCTTGATGAATAGGGTTATCAATCCTTATCTATGAAAGTTTACATTGGTATTTTTTTATAATATATTTATCTACAACAAAAAATTTTGAGCAAGTGTTAAATCTCCTGCAAGTGCATGAACCTTTGGCATCCTTTGAATTTTTGAAATACCAATATTCAAAGTTTTAGATATATCTAGATTGTTATATATTGTTATTTTTTAAAACATATTGGATAAACATAGATGTATGCATCTTTTTATGTGTATGAATGTGTACATGAGTTTGTTTGAGTAACATGTATTTTTTTTATATGGATATATGTGCATGTTCATGTGCATGCATGTATATTGGTATGTGTTCATGGGGAGGGAGGGTTTCTACAAATCATTCCATAATATCTGACTATAAATTCAAAATAAAATATCTTACAAAAATAATGTCTATAAAAGTATGTATTAACAAAGATTTAAAATACAACAAAACCATGATCAAAATCAAAATTATTATGATGTCATTTTATATTTTATATCATTCATTTAATTCTAACAATGGTCTTTAAGAACCATCATCACATATATGTAACTTGTTAGGTACCTAGTCCCAAAATTTGGGTGGATTGGTAAGTTTTGGTGCTTACTAAGAGGAGACCCAGGTTCAAACCTTAGAGATAAGATTATTTGGGGCAAAGGTAGTAGAATGTCCCGACTCCATTGATTGAGCATCAGCCTAACAATGACGGTTCCAATATTGGGCCACCTATGATATCCCTCATGTCGGGTCACTAATAACAAGGTGCGATAGGGGTTATAGAGACCACTCCAAGGATTTGAATCCAAGTATGGTAGTAGAAAATTAAGGGAAGTTACCGATTCCCCTATATGTCAAAAAACAATTGTTAGGTACCCAGGATAGGTACTTAATAATATAATATTATATATTGGTATGAGCCATAAATGGCCTATTAAGGAAAGCCACATATATAATTAGAAATAAAAATAGGTGGGAGAATAATATCATAGAATCATATATGTAATCATCAAGTAATCTTGTTATATTAATATGCACTTTGTAACTCATGGAAGGTGAACCATCACATTCTTATATAAAGAGAGATGTACATCCCTTTTAAAGGATATAAGAAGTATTCCTATAGAAGTCTTGACTTGTCTAGCTGGAGATCTTTTGGAGTTGTTTCCTTTCAATAAGGAGTATTATATGGTGTTGTCCTACCTCAAGGGTCTTATCAATCTCTATTTGATTGTGTATATTTTTATCGTGGAATTTATTTATGGATGCTTATTGTATATTTTTTCATATTGATAAAATATTTTTGTAATGAGAGTAGAGGTTCTTAACATTTGATATTAGAGTAGCAATTTTGGCAAGATCGGCATCTTTTTGTAAAGCTAGGGCATATTTTTTTTAGAAAAATACCATATATTGCAGGACCCATATCTTATTTTTTAGCAACCATTATCATAAGGTTTTTACACCGTTATGTAGATCTTTTTGAGAAGTACAAAAATGACTACTCATTTGTTAAATTCTAATTAGTATTGATAAAGTTATGGCTATTTGAAGTTGGGTTATTTATGTTGTTGTTTGGCCATGAGAATGTTTTTCAAAAGAAAAAATATTCGTATTAAATATTTAATTTGTTATTTTCAGAAGATTTTTACACCAGCATGAAGATTATTTTTGAGTACTATAAAAATGACTGCTCACTTGTGAAATTTTACTAATTATTAAGAGAGTTACAGCTGTTTGAAGTTGGGTTGTTGAGGTTGTTTTTTACCTGCACTATTTTTTCAAAAAGATAAAATTTGTAATAATTTTTTTAGTAATCATTTTTAGAACCTTTTTGCACCAGCATATAGGTTACTTTGAGTACTAATAACATGACTACTCACTTTTTAAATTTTGATAAGTATTGAGGGAGTTACAACTATTGGCAGTTGGGCTTTTGGTGTTTGCTTTTAGAGCTGGACAAAAAATTCATGCAAAGGAAAAAAAATTATAATTCTCAATTTGGGTAAGTTGATCATTTTTTGTTAGTTTTATTTTGAGTAAAATATGCATATTTAATGGTTTGATGAAAGAAATAGATATGATCTCAAAAAATTTAATTTTTGAGAGTTTCCAATTATTTAAAACTCTAGCTGCTTAAAAAAAAAAGAAATATGGAGTTTTCAATATTCTTTGGAGAATATGATATTTATGTTAAATAATAGTTCATTAAGTGGAAAAATTTCCTTTCAATTTTTCTAAGAGAGAATGGAAAGTGAAGATTTGAGATTACTTGAGGTAATATTTTTCATGGTTTTTAAACTTTGCTAATGCTCATAAATAAACACATACATAGGAAGAATATGGAGTTGCATTTTTAATAAAATGGGGAATAGAAGAAAAGGATAATAATGTGTTGGCTAAGGAAACTACACTTTTTATGTTAGGGCCAAGAAATGGTCAAAAAGATTTGCTTGAATGTAAAAAATTTATTTTGTAAGTTTATTGTTGCATTCAAAATCAAAAAATTATTGTTTCCACTAACCCTAGAAACAAATATAATTTTATCAATATGTCTCTAATTAAGAAGTTGTACACTCAAGAAAATAAAATCAAAGACATACAACTTAAGGGTCAAAATGTTCAAATTTTTGAATATTTGAAAATCACCATAGATAAATAAGTTTTACATTTAGATTTTCATGATATTAAGATGAATGATCTAGATATTGTTCTTGGTTATCCTTAAATTTTTTGGGTACTATTAAAATTAATGTGTAAAATAAATTTATGAAGTTATGGTACCACAAAAGGAATATAACATTGTAACATATAGTTTTTATAGTTTTTTAACTTTGCTCATACTCATAAATACACACATACATAGGAATAATATGGAGTTGTATTTTTAAGAAAATGGGAATTAGAAGAAAAGGATAATAATGTGTCATCTAAGGAGACTGCACTTTTTATGTTTGGGTCAAGCAATGGTCAAAAAGATTTTTTTGAATGTAAAAATTTTATTTTGCAAGTTTATGGTTGCATTCAAAATCAATAATTTTTTGTTTCCATTAACCCTAGCAACAAATATAATTTTATAAATATGTCTTTGATCAAGAAGTTGCAAGTTCAAAAAAATATAATCAAAGACATACAACTTGAGGGTCAAAATGTTCAAAATTTTTGAAGATTTGAAAATCACCATAGATAAATATGTTTTACACTCAGATTTTCATGATATTAAGATAAATGATCTAGATATTGTTCTTGGTCATCATTGGTTGTATTCTTTAGTTACTATTAAAATGAATGTGCAAAAGAAATTTATGAAGTTATGGTACCACAAAAGAAAGATAACATTGCAACATATCTCCTAGTTTAAGGTGCAAGAATTAGGGGTAAAGTAGGAAGTCATGGTAGGAAAGCAAGTTGTAGAAGATCATGAAACAATCTAAGGAGTAGGCAGTAACATAGTTCAATAAAGAATCAAAATTAGAATTCAAGGATAAATTAAAATATGAGAGATTCAAAAATGGACATGATGTTAAAGAGTCCAAAAAGGTTAAACATCGGGCTAAGGTTCGAGTAAATTGCCATCAACAACACCATGAGAGTCAACAATCATGAATTTAGGGCTTAACGCAACAAAAGAAGAATGAGTGACATATAGGGAACTAGAGAAGACAAAACTTTAGACATGCTATCGGTCATAAATGCAAGTAGGTATGAATGAAAAAAGTGAAATTTATGATTCCAACACATGGTATTTGCATCAACAAATACTACCATTAATCATAGTTTTATTGGGATGGAAGGATGATCAAGATTGGTACCAGTACTCAACATGGCTCAAAATATCATATTGTTTACCCTCTTCTAATTTTTCAAAGATGAAACATTTTGTGAGATGGATGGATTATTAAGTACCCAAGATAGGTACTTAGTAATTTAATATTGTATTATATAATGGTATGAGCCATAAATTAACTATTGAGTAAGGAAGTCCACATGTCAAATTTAAAATAGGTAGGAGAATAATGTCATAGAATCATATATGTAACTATTTGGGAATATTATCATATTATTATGCACCTTGTAATTCATGGAAGGTGAACCACCACATTGGTGAACTTGTCACTCATTAAAGATGAACCATCACATTCTTGTATAAAGAGAGATGTATCCCCATTGTAAGGGATATAAGAAGTATTCTTATAGAAGTATTGACTGATGGAGCTGGAGATCTTGTGGAGTGGCTTCCTTTCAAGGAGTATTGTACAGTGTCGCCCTACCTCAAGGATTATCAAAATTTATTTTATTATGTGGATTTTTATTGTGCAATTTATTTGTAGATGCATATTTTATATTTTTATATATTGATAAAAGAGTTATTATAATGAGATGAGAGGTTCATAAAATTTGGTATTAGAGCAGCAATTTTGGAAAATGGTTGTTTTTACATAGAGAGGGCATGTTTTATTTAAAAAATGTCATATATTGTAGGAGTCACATCATTTCTTTCAACTATCATTTTTAGAATGTTTTAGCACCATTGTGTAGATCCTTTTGAGAACTACAAAAGTAATTGATAATTTGTTAAATTATAATAAGTATTGAGGAATTTATGGTTTTTTGAGGTTGGGTATTTTTGGATACACAATTTTTTCCAAAAGAAAAAATCATATAAAATTTTTAAGCAATTATTTTGAGAAAATTCTTGCTCCAACATGTAGATTATTCTGAGTACTATATAAAATGACTGCTCACTTGTGAAATTTTTCTAATTATTAAGAGAGTTATAGTTGTTTGAAGTTGGGTTGATGAGGTTGTTTTTTGGTTGCATGATTTTTTTCAAAAAGATAAAATTCATATTAATTTTTTTAGCAGTCATTTTTTGAACCTTTTTGCACCAACATATAGTTTATTTTGAGTACTAAAAAAATGACTACTCACTTGTTAAATTTTGATAAGTATTGAGGGGGTTACAACTATTGCTAGTTGGGATTTTGGTGTTGTTTTTGGGGTTGCACGGAAAATTCATACAAAGGGAAAAAATTCATAAATCTCAATTTGGGTAAGCAAACTAGCTGTTATTTGTTTTTTTTGAAGAAAATGTACAAATTTAATGGTTTGAAGAAAGAAATAGATTATATCTCAGAAATTTCAATTTTGAGTTTTTTATTATTTAAAACCTTGGTTGTTTAAAAAAAAATATGGAGTTTCTAATATTATCTGGAGAAGATGATATTGATGTTATAGAATGGTTCATGAAGTGATTTTTTTTTCTTTAAATTTTTCTGAGAGAGAATGGAAAGTGAAGATTCAAGATTACTTGAGAGGGAATGTTTTTTTATGGTTTTTAATTTTTTCTCATTCTCATTAATACATACATAGGAAGAATATGAAATTGTATTTTTAAGCAAATGAGGATTAGAAGAAAATGATAGTAATGTGTCGGGTACGGAAACTATATTTTTTTATTTCAAGGACAAGCAATGGTCAAAAGAATTGTTTGAATGTAAAAAACTTATTTTGCAAGTTCATGGTTGCATTCAAAATCAAAAAAATATTGTTTTCATTAACCGTAGCAACAAATGTAATTTTATAAATATGTCTTTTACTAAGAGGTTGTAAGTTCAAGTAAAGAAAAACAAAGACATATAAATTGAGGTTCAAAATGTTTAAATTTTTTAAGTTTAAAAATCACCATAGATAAATATGTTTTGCATTCAAATTTTTATGCTATTGATATGAATGATGTAGATATTGTTCTTGGTTATCCTTGGTTGCATTCTTTGTGTACTATTAAAATTAATGTGCAAAAGAAATTTATGAAGTTATGATACCATAAAAAAAGATAACATTGTAATATATCTCTCATTCTAACTTGTAAGAATCAAGGGAAAAGAAGTTATGGCAGGAAAGTAAGTTTTAGAAAATCGTGAAACAAGTTCTAAGGAGAAGGTAGTAATAGAGTTCAAGAATAAAATTCAAAATACAAGGATAAATTCAAATATGGGAGATTCAAAATGAACAAGATGTTGAAGAGTCTAAAAAGGTTGAACATTGAGCTAAGGTTTTATTATATCATCATCCATACCACCAGGAGAGGAAATAATCACAGATACAGTGCTTGAGGTAGCAAAAGAAGAATGAGGAATATATAAGGAACAATAGGAGCTAAAAATTTAAATATGTTATTGGTCGTAAATGAAATTTAAGTATTGATGAAAAAGTGAATTTTTTTTCTTCCAAAACATGGCATTGGCATCAACGAATAGCACCACCAATAATAGTTTTATTGGGATGGATGGATGATCGAGATTTGTACTAGTACTTAGCATGGCTCAGAAGATCATATTATTTAGCCTCTTCTAATGTTTCAAGGACGAAACATTTTGTAAGAAGGATGGAATGTTAGGTACCAAAGATAAGTACTTAGTAATTTTATATTGTATTGTATAATAATATGAACCATAAATTAATTATTGAGTAAGGAATGCCACATGTTAAATTATAAATAGACAAGAGAATAATATCATAGAATAATATATGCAATTGTTAGTGAATATTGTCATATGTAACCATCAAGGAATATTATCATATTATTATGCCCTTTGTAACTCATGGATGGTGAACCACCACATGGGGGATCTTGTAACTCATGGGAAGTGAATCATATCAATCTTGTATAAAGAAATATGTACTCCTATTGTAAGGGATATAAGAAGTATTCTTGTAGAAGTCTTGGCTCGTGGAGTTGGAGATCTTGTGGAGTGGCTTCCTTCCAATAAAAAGCATTATGTAGTGTTGCCATACCTCAAGGGTATTAACAATCTCTATTTTAATGTGTGGATTATTATTGTGCAGTTTATTTGTAGATGCATGTTGTGGATTATCCTGTAGTTTATGTGCAGGATAAGTTTCCATTTTTCATTCTAAATTGTATTTCAAACAAATAACATGATAAAAATCATGTTTTTTCTTTTTTAGATTTTTTTTAATAGGGATATATTTAATATTAGACCAAAATTTTAATAATTATGTTAAATTGTTATAATATCTTTAATGTCATGACAAACTCCACTTACATATTTGATCTTTCCTTTGCATTTTGAATATCAAATTTTAGCACAGATATGTGGTTTATGAATATTATGAAATTTTACACATCAAAATAAATTATTCAATATGAACCCAATGAAACACTTATACAATAAAAATTGATATTATTTTAAAACAATGATAATATCCAAAAGCAAAGGTATATTTTAAAAGGAGGATAAAATATGTGAACAAATATTAATAATGTAAAATATTATTAGATCACATATTCAATATTTAAAAGTGGTGAAGTGCATATGATTGAAGATATTGTTTAAATTGGTTATATATGATTTAAATGGGTCTGATTTGTATGATATATCATGCAATTTTATATTTATTACTTGTTATTTATTATTTTCTTTCAAAAAATATATACTATGTTTTTTTTTTTTTTTAAAGAGGGGTAAAAATTTATTAGATCAAAGAAACCTTACAGCAGTGAACAAACAACTAGCAAAAATAGCCAACAAAAACCTCAAACAGACATATCCTCAACAAGTAAATTATGAAGTTGCTGAGAACAGTCTAAAGGGAGGTTATCCCAACCCTTAACAGACCAATTCCCCTGAAACTGAGAAGCCCATTTGGCCAAACAGTCCGCAACCCTATTCCATTCCCGAGGAATGTGAACAAAAGAGATAAAATCCAAATTACAACAGAGTTGAAGAATCTATCAAACAACCAAATTCAACCTCTAGTGAACATTATCAAGATGGTGAGTCTTTAACAAATTGATAATAATCTGTGAATCAGACTCACAGATTATCCTCCGCCAACCCATAGCCAACCCTTGTTCCAAAGCACAACGAGATAGCAAGAGCCTCCATATAATTATTAGAGTGTATCCCCTTATAGCATGAAAAAATGAAACAAGCATTCCGAGCACTATCTCTCCCAACTCCTCCGATACCAGCATGCCCAGGATTACCTCGAGAAGACCCATCCGTATTGATCTTGAACACCCCTGGAGGAGGAGGATGCCATCTCCCATCTCTCTGCATTTTTTTTCCATCTCGGTTTCTAGATGAAATAACAGGACGAGGACCATTCTCCACAAATCCCAAATTTTGCATCATCAAAATCTTCGACTGCACCAAAGGAAGACTAATCTAGCATGTGGAAGAGACAGTTTCCTGGATCATACCAATGATTCGCTGCCAAAGCTGATGAACAGTAAGCTTGTTATCATGAAAAATTCGTCGATTTCTTTCCAACCAAATCTGCCATAGAATGCAAGAAGGACCAATAGTCCAAGCAACCTGGAGAAAGAAAGACTTAGCGGGAGGTCTCCCTAAACTCCTCCAGAACTCCAAAAGAGAAGAAGCATGGGCACAAGGCTGCTTCCACACCTCCCACCAAAGATGCCAAATATCCCGTGCAAAAGAACATTGAAAAAGAAGATGACCTGAAGACTCTTCATTGTTCGCACATAAAAAAAAAAAAAGAATGTCCTTGAAAACCTCTCTTTTGCACATTATCCCAGGTAAGGCATCTATTGTAAGTAGCTAACCATAGATAAAAATTGCATTTAGGCCAAGAGAACTTGGACCACACTTGCTTCCACCAGGGCACCTCATCATCCCCAAAATGTTGTCGATCCAACTCCCTATATCCTGAAGCCACCGAATAGACCCCTCTAGGATCCAAGCCCCAAGCCAAAACATCATCATCCTATAAAGAAGAGCAGGCCCTACAAGCCAAAATACGAGTCAACTCCTCTCTTTCCTGAAAAGTACCCCCTACTGGCCAATCTATAGGATCCTTCCAACGAACAACCTCAACCTGCCCAACTCTTTCAACAAATTTGTAGTCCATAACCCGATTCCAACCGGCATCCAAAAAGACTTTGCACAAATTCTGAAGATGAGGATACATGGATAAAATGGCAGGGAACCCATCCCAAGCATCCTTCCAAAAGAGAGCCTTGGAACCCTTATGAAAAATCTAGAACAAACCTTGCTTAACAAGATTCGCCCCCTTCTTAAGAGTGTTCCAGATGAAAGATCCCCTACCAGAAAAACTGTATCTGGGAATCTCAGAGCCCTCAACCCCATTCAAATATTTATAGGACAGAATCTTTGCCCAAGCTTGGTCTTGAGAAGTACACCATCTCCAATAAAACCTAGCTGCCAAAGCCTCTCCAGAAAGGGAAGACAAATGAAGACCCAACCCCCCTGCTTGCTTTGGTCTACAAATAGTTTCCCACTTAACCAAACTCCACTTTGAAGACTCCAAATTACCAGCCCATAAAAATCGTCTAGACAAAGAATCCAACTCATGAATAAAGCTAGCAGGAGCAACTTGAATCATGCAGCTATAGATGCAAAGGGCCTGAACCACAGACTTAAGGAGTAAAACTCTAACAGCAGAGGAGAGCCATCTAACAGTCCAATGAGAAACATGAGCACGAAATTTGTCCAAAATGGAGTTCCAGATCTCACGAGGCAAAGGACCTATCGAAATAGGAATACCCAGATACTTCAAGGGAAGAGCACCAATCTGAAAAACTATATACTATGTTGCTTCTATGTATGGAATAAGAAATATTATTGAAGAAGTAAAGCGATGTGTCCCTTAATTTTATGAATTTTTTTTTATTTTTTCTTTTTGAATTAATTTTGAGTTTAAAGGACTATATATTCAAATTAAATGTACCTTTATTTACAACTAAGATTTCAACTTACAAATTCATTTTTATTTGTATTGTTTCCTTAAATCAGTGGGACACCTTTCATTGCAAGGTTGTAACAATTTAATAGTCAACATATTTCAATCTTGTGGGTGTCTCTTATATCTTATGCATTTCTTGACCACTTTAACTGAGAATGAATTTATAAGATATAATTTCATGTAGGTTCTAATTTAGGTAATAATAATATGCATGAAACCTTCCTTATGAAAAATTCCTTAGATATACTTGTAGAAGTTAATTTTAATCTTTATTATGTAGATTTTTTAACTTGATAAGAATTCAAGATATTTCATATCTAACATATTCACAACATTAGTTTTCTATTTATTGCATTTCAAACTATTGAAGTTAATTTGAAAAAGCCTTATCTACTGAAGGATGCTCTAAATGGAGATGGAATTGAGAACGATATATGTAAAAGGCATTAATTAACTAAGAAAAAGTTCTACTAAAACATACTTCATATTTATAGACTTGATATTTATGATAAAGACTTTGCTATAAATCTTTCACAATGAATATCCCTTATACATGCTATAGGAAAAATTAGAACTTATGATGGAATATTTAAGTTAATCATATATCATGAAGGAAACAACCTTTAAGAACTTAATGATTTTGTCAATGTATGAAATACAACTGAAAATTTGATAAAGGTATCTCTTCTCTCCTTATATTTATTTTTAATTTATAGTAGAGGGGTTTTAAAAGGGTCCTCAAACCTATTACAAGTAGGGTTTTTAAAGGCACCCCAAAACCTTAGATCTAGCAATAAGATATCAAGAAATACTGAGCTGAATTCCATAAATTAAACTTAAAAATCTAATGAAACAACCTCCTAGTAAATAAGCCATAGATTTTTATCAAGCATATATGAGATATTATCCCATGGTCAAACAACCATGTGCTCTAAATATAAAGAAACAAAAAAAAATAGTAGAATAATGAAAATGCTACCAGTTAAAAATAAATTTATAAATAAAAACTACCCAAACAGAAGCATTTTTTGCCTAACATGAAAAGAGAACAAAGGAATTTTGTCATCACAATCAACAAATCTATCCAATAAAGCAGATAATAGGAGAACCCCTCATGAGAAGAGTCAATTTAAGAAAATAATACTAGAAATATTGACCAATAAAATCCACAACATAAAAATCATCTAGGAGATTTGCACAATAAATTCTATGACACCCGCAAATATCGCTAGAACCAACCAAAAAAGTTTCAAGAACAACTGCTCTCAGGTATAAGAAAAATGAGATAGCAGAATTCCACACCGCACTAGAGAGGGAGAAGGGCAATATCCCAAAAAAATAAGCCTTAGAACCTTTGGATCAAACACACCACCACTATTGGAATGGAGAAAGAGATATCTACAGACCATCAAAGCTAGGAAAGCTAGGAAACCCACTAACGACATGGGATAAAAATTCAAAACCCAATACATCATAACACCCAAATTTCACCCCAATTGGTTTGGGTAGGTATTTGACCCTATCTCCCCAAAACAACCAGATACAACAAGAAATTATCAAACCCAAAAGAAAGCAGTACAAACTAGCTACAAACCCATTACTGGTAGAGAACCCTAGCCATAGATACATCCAAGCACCATCCAAAAAGAGCAGCCAAGCCATCAAATCTGATGCCAACCAAGTGAACACCATTAAATTTTTGCAGCCAAACACCATACTAAGCTCATCCCAATGGGTTTGGGTTGGTAGATGACCCTTTCTTATCCCTAGAAATCTAAAAAAACATGAAACTATGAAACCTAGAAGAAATGCTGCACAATCCAACCAAGTTCCCGAAACTAGTCAACAACCCAAGAAACGCAGCCACCCAACACACCCACCAACCAAAGTGAGAGCCAACCAAGGGGTCAACATCCAAAAATTTTCAATGCATTATAAGGGTCCACGACTTATCTCTTTATCTTTGTCTTTATAGAATAGACCAAATTATGCATATGAAAATTTTACCATATTACACGTAAAGCATAATTAGATTCTTTTAATCGTTATGTTTAAAGACTAATTATTTTATATATTTTTTACATTCATAATAATTATGTTTAATAGAATTTCTTGGATGTATGATGAGTTTAAGGAACTAGAAAAGTTTTTATTGGATTCATCATTTTTATATAAAATATGTCAACAAGCTAATAGTATCTTAGTTATTATATAACTTTTTAGATGACCTTTTGCATTATTGTGCTTTGTATGTTCGACCTTAAATTATAAGTATTTTTTCAAAAAATTTAGGAATATGTTGAATATTTTTTTATAAAAAGTATTTAACTTAACGAATATTTTTTATTTCTCTATCTTATCATGGATTTTGTTAATCTTGTTATCCTTTTCCAAGATTTATATATTTATATGCATCTAGAAATATTATGTTTTTATTCACCCAATTTTACCTAGTGCAAGCATTTTCTCATAGTTTAATAACTTGACGAGGCATAATCATTTTCTATATATATATATATATCCCTTGAAAATAGAAAATCAATTATATTCTTATTTTTTAATAAGAACATCTTAAAAGTTTTATCCTTTATAAGACCATTTTCAATAGTGAAGCAACTTTTGTTAGGCTTACCTTAATCTTAAACATTGTATGTTGAATCTATGAATTTATAAAACATTGCCTCTAAACTAGTTCTTGACAACCAAGTTGTTATAGCAATAAAACTTAAAAAGGAAAAAATCAAAATTTTAAACTATTGTTTTTCAATTAATAAGAAATTATTCTCATCTATCTAGCTTTTGAAATTTCTAAACATTTATTCTTCTTAAAGAAGCACTTTTATTACTTGGTTAAAAACTAATTAAAAAAAATTAAGAAAATTAAAAAATCAATCATAATATTAATATTGTTTCAACCATTATAGATAGATTGAATTGTTAAGAAATAACAACTTTATTAAAAATTATTAGTAAAAGAAATTATAATATACATTATTTTATATAATTTAAAATAAAATTTATTAAAAACATATGAATTGAATATTTTATAAAAAATCATAAATAATTACACTTGAAAAAATAAACTGCCTTATATTAACCATAAATTACAGTGCATAATACAATAAATAAAAAATGAATGCATAAAAATGAGAATTATTTTTAACCGTACCTTTCAGGCTTTTCAACCGCTCCAATCCCTGCGGAACATTCTTTATTTGGGACAGCGGAGTAGGCGTAGACTCTCGTCGCTCCATCCTCCAACTCCTCCCAATATTTATCCAATGTGAGGAAGAGAAGCTTTAGAAAGGCCCCGGACTTTCCAAACGCCTTGGCAATTCTGGGCACCTCTTATTACCATACAACACCAGTTTTGTCTCATGTCTGAGGCGGGGTCCTCTAGCTAGGATTACTAGCTTTTATTATACTCCACACTTCCCCGCCTGATTGCTGGAATGTCAATGTCTTTAAACCATTCAACAGCTCCAATCCTTGCGGAAAAATCTTTATTTTGGGACAGAAGTATATCCATAGTCTTTCAAGACTTGCCATCGCTCCATCCTCCCACTCCTCCCACAACTCCTCCAATACAAGGAATTCATCAATGTAGAGATAGGCGAGCTTCGGAAAGGCCCCCGACTTTCCAAACGCCCCTGGCAATTTTCTGCACGTTTTGTTGTTGCGAAATTGCAGCTGGATTAAGTTGGGCATTTTTTCAAGTGACTGTTCTGAATAATCGCTGCATCCACAAGACCTTAAATTGAGAATCTTGAGATTGGCAAAAGCGCTTATCCAACCTGGCACTCGAAAATCCTCTAAGTTCAGACTTTCAAGATCCTCCATAGCTTTCATTGTCTCCGGCAAATTGATTTCCTTCCCTCGTACACTCGCTATTGTCAGATGACGCATGTTCACCCAACGCGCAAGACTCCCTTCTAATTTCCTCTTCTGCACTTCAGGTTTTAAGCTTATCCGCAATTCTAGGAGCTCCGTCAAATTGGCTAAATCCTCCAGCTTTAACGATTTATTCTCATCAATCGACAGTTCCAATTCATTGGATCTCAGTGTCCGCAAAGAAAGGAGCTTCGATATTCCCTTTGGGGGAATACTATTTATCAACTCATGTGAGCATTGACTAACATTGAGATACTGCAGACATGTAAGTTGGCCTATCCATGCAGGTACCTTAACCAGATCTCTGCACCAAGAAACATCGAGAAAGCGGAGACTCCTCAACTTGGCAACACATTCCGGTACCTGCTTAAACTTTGTCTTAGATAAAATTAAAACCCTAAGGAGCTTTAAATTTTCAACACTTTCTGGCAATGAGGAGATGTCAGTACTGCTCAAGTCGAGCATCCGCAGCACTCTGAGTTTGCAAAACAATTTTGCTGGAATATTGTCTCCAATAGAATTGTTGAATAGAGACAGAGTACGGACACACTCAGGAGAAAAAGGATTCCTGTCTATGGCATTATTGTTAATGCCTTTCTTTGCCAAAAATATACGTCTACAGCCACTCTTTCCCTCATAAAATGCTTCTTCTACAGCAAATGCAGATTTATTGTTTCTACTTATATTCACAGCAAAATCAATCCTTTGCAAGAAAGTATTTGCAAGAAACTGAATTTTTAAGTTATTCCTTTCCTCCCAGGGGATCAATTTTTTGGAAATCAATCCTTCAAACTAAAAACTTGGTAAGTAAAGAGCTACGTTGGAAACTGGGAAATGGAAGAAACATTGATTTTCAAGACCAAAAATGGTTAAAGGACTATCCCCTCTTTCCAGACCCCATCCTTTCAACCCTTAGAGCTTGGACAATTGAAGTTTTTGGTACCAAAGTTGCAGATTTTATTACTTTGTCAAACAATAGAAGGGTTTGGAAGCCAATAATGAACAATGATCTACCAGGGGCATCAATAATACTGGAGAATGAATTAAAACAGTCTTTACTCCCTTCTGGCATTCTTGAGGACCAGCTTATCTGGGAAGCTTCAGACAATGGGGAATTTTCTGTCAAGACTGCTTATCTGATGCTTATTGATAATGATGAACCTACTTTCCCTCACTTGGAAGTTTGGCCCAAAAGCATTGTTCCGAAGGTTGGGTTTTTTGCATGGCTGGCCATCCAAAATAAGATCCTCACCATGGATAACTTAATAAAAAGAGGTGTGATTGTTGTTAATAGGTGTTATCTTTGTATGTCTGAGTGGGAGTCTATTGATCATTTGTTTCTGTATTGTAATTTTTCTGTCTCAATCTTGTTAGGTCTGTTACAAGTGTTTCATATTTATTGGGTCCATCCTCAATCCATTTTTGACTTATTTGTCCAGTGGCCTTCTCCCTTTTTGAATAGCCGTCTTAGGTATATGTGGAAGATCTGCCTTCATCACTACTTGTGGCAGATATGGTTGGAAAGGAATCGTCGGGCCTTCTTGGATAAGGTTTCTCAGTCATCCTCTGTCCTATCAAAAAATTTAGTATATGCTAATGAGAATGCTTGTTTAGTGCCTGCAGCATCTAGACCTCCAAATCCTTTTGAAGCTTCATTAGGCCTGTCATTAAACTTACCTCTCACTGATGGCCTCAATCATCCTCAAGTCTGTCCTAGAACCATGATCACATGGACCCCACCCCCCCTAGGGTGGATTAAGTTAAATTTTGATGGGGCATCTAGGGGCAACCCAGGTGAAGTTGGGGCTGGTGGCTTACTTAGAGACCACAAGGGTGAGGTGCTTGTAGCTTTTGCTGAACATCTTGGAGCTCAAACTAACAATGTGGATGAAGCAAGGGCAGTTTGGAGAATTATCCAAGGAA
Source organism: Wollemia nobilis (assembly GCA_028583015.1). Taxonomy (NCBI): domain Eukaryota; kingdom Viridiplantae; phylum Streptophyta; class Pinopsida; order Araucariales; family Araucariaceae; genus Wollemia; species Wollemia nobilis. The sequence goes on from JAQPPZ010003222.1 coordinate 5,519,493, forward strand.
ACTGTTGGTGGAAGGTGATTCTCTTATTATTATAAATCTTCTAAAGAACACTAAGAGAGCTCCTTGGAGATTTGATGACTACATCCACGAAGCAAGGGCTCTAATTCATGATCGACTTGAGGCCATAATTTTGCATACCTTCCGGAAGCAAACATGGCGACTGATAGGTCGGCAAATGAAGGCATTGTAGCAGCAAATTTGATCACGTGGACTGAAAATATTCCTCATGCAGTCTCAATGGTGATAGATAATGAAAAATTTTAGATTGGAAGGCTCAAAGTGGATTTTGTCTTTGTTAGTTCTATTTTGCGTCTTTCTTTTCTGATGGCCTTAATATTAAGCTTCCATAGTTTAGTTTGGCTGTATTTTGTTGGAAGAGTAGGTCTTGGCCCTTTTTGTTGTCAGTTTAAACTTTTAGGGCTTGGCCTTTGTCCAGTTGGTCAGTGGACCCTATTTTGTAAAATGGTTTTGGGTCAACCAGTTAAAACCCGGTGTTAATTATAAATATTCTCTTACTTACCAAAAAAAAAAATATTCACAGCAAAATCAAGCACCAAATCATGTACATTACACTTTTTTCTAACAACATAATCTCTGCACATTTCAATTAAACACAGATTTGCAAGCTTATTTAAATAATCCCAGCCATTTTCCAGCTCATCTTCATCAGGCGCCCATAGATATATAAGATATTCGCAATCTATCTCATGATTTTCAGGAAAGAAGGAAAGATAAGTAAAACAAGACTTAAGAGATTCAGGCAACAGATCATAACTCAACTTTATAATCTGCATAATAGGGTCGTGAGGATCAACTGCCTTTACCTTTTTCAACTGAAGCAACTTTAACTCCCAGTCTCTTGGAATTCTTGTGTTCGCCATTGAAGTTGCCACCGTCTTGATTGCCAGCGGCAATCCTGCGCATTCCCTTTCAATTTCATGAGATAACTTTTCAAGATGAGGTGGTGGTCTATTCTGCAGACAATCTGAAAAGGCATAGGCACAAAACAACTTCCAACTGTCTTCCTCTCTCAAAGGCCTAGTCTCATACATGTACACATTATTCATATTGCTGAAAATTTGCCTGTTACGTGTGGCAACAACAATTTTGCAGCTGCTATTATTTTTACAGGGCAAACCAAGTCTTCTTATCAAGTCATCTTCTTGAAACGGTTTCCATACATCATCTAACACAATAAAAAACTTTTCCCCTTCTAAACTGCTGTGTATCAAACGCTGTGCCTCTATCCAGCTTATTCCACTCTGAGAAACACCCTCTAACCCTATCTGGGAGGCTAAATCATATTGCAACTGTGAAACAGAATACATCTGAGAAATTGAAAGCCAACCAGATTTGTCAAACATATGCTTTACCTTTTTGTAGACATTCTGCATCAGAAATGTCTTGCCGACGCCTCCCATGCCGACAACGGCAATTACTGAAACGTCGGCATTCTCTAACAAACTCACAATCTCTTGAACCTTGTCATCTACAGCCACGGGTCGTGCATCCCATTCCAGCACGCTTGATCTCCTCCACACTTCCGTCTGAGATGTGCTACTGCTGGCTGACGCCGCTGCTTGCTGAAAGGCAGGCACATCTTGCAAAATTTTCATCTCCTTTGGATCTTCAATAACCGACCTCATTCGGTCTTTGATCTCTCTGATCCTCCGCCCCATTTTGTAGCGGAAGAGCAATTCAGTCCAACTATACCCACATGACTGAGCGCCGGGGCTATCGATGTAGAAAGATTCGACTTCATATTCTTCAAAGATGTCCTCGGCATCCAGAGCGATGTCGAGAACATTCTGGATCCATTTTTTAACGTATTCATCTTGACCACCTGCATATTGGAGAGAACTCCTCAGAATTGAAAGCTTCCTATTCAGCCATTGGAAGTGCTTTGTGAAGTTCAAGACCAAAGCTGTCTCGTTGAGTATTTGTTGACCAAGAATGCCGCCAAGCTTTTTAAGAACAAAGTCTACAGGTCCCGCTGCCATGTCTGATATCTTGAGATATAAAAGATCAAGCTAAGGTTGAGCAGCGAGAGTTGCGCTTAGCTTAACGCAAGAAGAGCTCTTCAAACTCGGGGTGAATGCTAGTACAGACAACTCGTATAATTTATATTTGGCAGAAGAATATTCAATGGCTTTCTGTTTGAGAGATTGGATGAGAAGGTCCTAAGAAAACATTGTGAGTGCGTGATGACGTCAGTATTTGTTAGCCATGTTCAAAAGCTGAGTATGGTGATGACACGTATACATATTTAAAACTTTGGTCATTTCATGTGTGTAGATTTAAGTCTCATGTCCAATCGCCGGCACCGTAAAAGAGTGATGGGACTAAAGTAAAACAATAACAGAGAAGAAGCGGGGAACATGTTCAAAGACTGACGTATTTTTCAGATTCGTGATCATGATCCTCCTTCTAAAAAGCAGGACCGACCATTTGAAATTTGAAGTTTAACATTCAATATAGAATCAAATTAATGTAACATTGTTTCTAATGTAAAAGGAAAAAGATTGAAAATATATATATTATAATTTTTTTAATTTTTTTTAAATTATTGATTTAAATTTTTATTATAATATAATATTTTTATAAATTAAAAAAAATTAAAAAGAAACAATCGTAGTGATATAAATTGATTATCTTTATTTTTAAAAATAATATATTTTCAAGTAAAAAATAATCAATTTATATATATATATATATATATATATATATATATATATATATATATTTTTAACCATTCTTAAGGAGTTTGAACACAAAACCACTTAAGAAACAACTTTAGCCACTAGAGCAACTGTCTGTGAACAATTTAAATAGTTTTACATAAACATATAAAATTAAAAATATAATTTGTGTAAAAAAATTTAAATGACCTATACTAACTCAGGTTAAAATTTAAAAGATATTTTACGACTCCATTCTGACAGTACTCTTTATTTTTATAAGTAGACAAATTTGAAGGAAATTAAATTCAATCGCAATTTAAATCGCATTGGGAGAACTGCTTCGGGTCACGAAAAAATGCTTCGGCAAGTTTTACTTCAGCGAGGAAGAAAGGTTCGGGGAAATTTTTAGCGAGAGAGTTTCGGGGGAGGAGACTTCCGAAGTAAATTTACTTCGGGGAAAACACTCCCAAAGTTTGTACTTCGGGGAAAAGCTAGCCGAAGTAAAACTACTTCAGGGAGATCACTTTCGAAGTAGGTACTTTGGGGAAAAACAGCCGAAGTGAAACTACTTCGGGGAAGGCTGCAAAGTTCGGCAGCGCGCGACAGTCTTCGGTGAAACAAAGTGCCGCAATGTGTTTCGGCACAAACAATTAAACCCGACTCCTTTCTGGATCGAATGGGTGTTTAGTCACTTCGGGCAAACCCTAGCTCTAAGAAATGTCTGCGGACAAAAAACAATGTACAGAGAACCAAATATATTTTATATATTAAATATATTCCCGGATTTACAAAGGGCTTCCTTCTAAAGCGATTACAGACTTCTGCCAGATAAACATCTACAGGTTAAAAGCACAAATAAATCTTGGAGACTGCTACTCCACGCTTCGGATAATGGTTATTGCTCCTTCACAGTCCTGCTGCTATGTTGGACGAAACCCTAGCTCTGTGGTTGTTCTGGGCTCTCCAAACTGCTTCTTCTCTTCTCTCCTCTCTATTCCACGCTCCTCTTCTCTCTTAAATAACAAAATGGCCCCGGTATTTATAGGTAGGGAATGATAACAAAGGGCGGGACAAACTCACCAACCTGCTGATAGAAATAAATGTCGAGGTGGCTTTTCGACCAACTGTCGGACAACCCCAGCTACTCGCACGATCTCGCACGATCGGGAAATTAATGCGTCGATTCCCGTGCTTGGTTTCCACTTCGGCCGATTTTCGCTTCGGAGGGCAACTTGAAACTAGTTTGCGGCGAGACGCTTTTCGGGGGCTACCGATTTGTCTTTCGCGTCGAAGCATTTTCCGAAGGTGTTTCAGAAGTGCTTCGCGTTGAATCTCCTTTGGGCATAAAGTTAGATTTAATTTTTCTAACACCCTCCTTTAAATCAAACTTCACATGTTCTCTGATGCCCAGCATATCTCGCAGTCTGGCAAAGTCCTCCTCCTTCAGGGGTTTTGTAAAGATGTCGGCCAGTTGCTCCTTCGATCTACAGAACTGCAACTGTACTTCGTCGAATTTCACCAGCTCTCTGATGAAATGGTACCGGATATCAATGTGCTTCGTCCGGCCATGGAAGACTGGGTCCTTCGAGAGCGCGATGGTAGAGTTATTGTGGCAAAATATTGTTGTTGCTGCTTCGGGTGGATGTTGTAGTTCACTCAGAACTCTTCTCAGCCAGACTGCCTGGCAGGCTGCTAAGGTGGCAGCAACATACTCTGCCTCTGCTGTAGATAGAGCCACAATTGGCTGCTTCTTCAAGGACCAAGAGATGACTCCGGATCCTAAATGGAAGGCATATTCCGAAGTGCTCTTCCTGTCATCTACGCTACCAGCCCAATTGCTGTCGGTGTAGCCAATTAACTCCAGCTGGTCCTTTCTGGCATAATGGAGTCCATGGTTCCTTGTGCCATTGACATATTGCAGGATTCTCTTGCCTACTTGCCAGTGAGTGTCTTTGGGCAACTCCATGAACCGACTGATTAAACTCAAGGTGTACATCAAATTTGGCCTGGTTGTTGTCAAGTACATCAGGATTCCAACTAACCTTTTATAGAGAGTTGGGTCAACACTTCTGTTGTTGTCAGTTTTGCTCAGCTTGACGCCAGTGGCTGTCGGAGTGATGGCAGGCTTGTTGTCCTCCATCTTAAAACGCTTCAGGACATCCTTTGCATACTTGCCCTGAGAAATGAAGATGCCATCTGCTGATTGGACAACTTCAATGCCGAGAAAATATTTCATCAGCCCCATGTCTGTCATTTCAAACTCGGTCTTCATGGCTGTTTTGAACTGCGCAAATAGGCTACTACTATTGCCAGTATATATCAGATCGTCCACATACAGATAGACGATTATCAACTCCCCTGCTTCATTTATTTTCAGGTACAGGGAGTGCTCATATGGGCATTTCTGAAACCCATTCTTCTGAAAATAGTTGTCAATCTGACTGTACCATGCCCGAGGTGCTTGCTTCAACCCATACAGGGCCTTCTTCAGCTTGAGGACCTTGTCTTCTTGCCCTTCAATTTTGTAACCGGGTAGCTGGTCTATGTAGACCTCTTCTTCCAACACTCCGTTTAGAAAGGCAGACTTGACATCCATCTAGTACACACTCCAGCCTTTCTAAGTTGCTAGTCCCAGAATCATTCTGACTGTGTCAAGTCGGGCTACAGGTGCGTACACCTCATGATAGTCAACTCTTGACTTCTACTTGTAGCCTTTTGCCACTAATCTGGCTTTATGCCTGTCAACTTCTCCTTGGGCGTTGAACTTCGTCTTATACACCCACTTGACCCCAATGGTCTTCTTTCCTGCTGGAAGTTCTGTCAGCTACCATGTCTCATTCTTTTCAATGGCTGCTATCTCCTCATCCATCGCATTCACCCATGTGCAATTTTGACTTGCTTCTTCAAACTCCACTGGATCACATTCAGTAAATAAGACGAAGTCAAAATATTCTTCATCCATCTGATTACGAGTTACCTCATAAATATCTTGCAAGCTCCGAGTCTTCACAGGTGTTCTCAAATTTTGAATTCTGCTTGCAAGTGAACGTGACCGAGATGATGAGGCTGTGCTACTACTGACACCACTGATGCTGCTTGAAGGCACAGGTGGCTGCACACTGTCTGTTAGAGTTAATGTAATGTGCACTATGTCAGTTTGACACTTGTCAGTTTCATTTACAAGTGTCATGTTCATCATATAGGCCTTCTGCCTATATATGTAACCCATTTTTATGAATAATATAATCCCATAAGTCATCCCTCCTGACATCTAGTATCAGAGCTCCAAGATTTCTCTGGCCTTGTGAGCTTGAGGGGGATTTCCCTTATGGAAATCCTCCCTCCCCCAATCCTTTTCCTCCATTTTTCATTTTTTCATTTTTCCTCCATTTTTTTCCAAGCCTAGGGAGTATGCTCTCCATTTTTTTAAAATGGATCAAAAACCAGACAGCTTGAAAGACATGGCTGCCTCATAAGTCCAGAATCAAGAGGCTTGTGGTTGGTACCAGGAGGATTTGTTCCAGGGCCATGAGCTTTTGTTTCTAATGATAGCATCTTGAGAGAGATTCTCCGTAGATAGTCTGATCTGCTGCAGCAATATAGATCTTCTCTTCAGACCGCGACGCAATCTTTCTGAGATCATTCATGCCTTCGGAGGGGTTGGGCTGTTCCATGATGAAGATGTTGTTGCTGCTGCCGCCCCTGCTCGAATGCGACAGCTACATATTTTGCTTTGATATTGATTCCGATGGCTGTCGTTGTGGGGAAAGAATTCGTACTACTGCAATGGCTGCTGGTTTCTCGTGTGAATGAGTTTGCCATCAACTAACAAAATTTTAAGTGATGGAGGCGGATGCGAAAGCAGAAGCGAAAGCTGTGGCGACGTTTATCTTGGGCGGCTTGTTGTTAGCAGGGCGATTATTGACGACATCAACCACTTCCTTCTTGGTTCTCTCACGGCGTGGAGCATTGTCGATCTCAGACGACCACCACATTGCCTTGTCAAGCTGTGCCCATTTGAATACGTAACAGATTTTTCAGATCAAATTTTAGATGATCCACGGAGCTGCAGATTTCTCCATTCCTGGTGAAAGAAATGTTCTCCTCTTCATTGCAGATGCCTTAGCAATGCTAGAAGCACCTTGGATGTTCTTCTTTAGCATACTTTGGACGGCGACCGTGTTTAGTCAATACAGTAAATCGCGGTGGGCGTGATTTTTGGTTTCAAGAAATTTTTATCACAGCCGGGGATGGAGACATTAGCATCGTACCACTGGGCCCCCATGACGGTCTCGATGATGTCGGTGATGAGGTCTCTGGACTGCAGGCTGTAGCACATGCCCCGCGTGCCCATGGAGATGGCGTCGCTCACGCCCACCGTGTTGAACCTAAACCCCACCATTCCGGCCTCGCAGACGCCCTCCTTCACGGCCTCTCCGAGGCGGAGGAGGTCGCTGATTCGAACCCGCTAAAGCGAAATAAGTACAACTCGCGTGTGACGGAGCCCAAGTCCCAGGACGGCTCGCAGGCAGTGCTATACGCCTCATGGGACTGTCGGATTATGACATGGGAAGTGGTACGAGGGCAATACCTATAACATGAATCAGGCACAGAAACTTGTGTGGAGCTCGTAAACCTTCTTCGGAGATCGTCGATATGGGCAAAACGACATAAAATACTTTTTTGTCGTCCTACGTCTGCTTCACGGCCTCTGTGGAGCGTAGCTGTATCTTTTCCACGTCGCGCCCACTGCACAGTTGAAGATAATCTTTGTGACTATCAGCCAGTATTTGAACCGGGATATGTGCAAATGTGGATAAGGCTTGATCATTTTCCCCACTTGTCATAACACTGTGATGGGCTGGTTCAGTCTGACCACGTGGAAGTATTTCATATTATGGTCCCAAAGATCATGTGGAGTTCGAATCTATGCAATCTCCGCCAAGTCCAATGTGATCCATAGCATAAGAGACTATTAGCTTGATTAATGGTCGACAAAGAATTTATGGCCATAACAAGCTTGATTCACTTGTTAGGTAGTGGGGAGGGCCCCACTCATTTGATTCCACCACGCCACATTGACGCACGCATGGCCTATAACTTTTTCCTTGGAGGGAAAATTTCAAATCATGATGGAGTTTTTTTTATTGGCCCTGTTTTTTTTCCACATGGAAAGTGGAAGGCCTACATGGCCCATGTAATTCCCCTGAGAGGGAAATTGAGTCTGTTTTTAAATTCCGCCACAATGCGATGCCAGGAATATGATATTCCTGAGGTTTATTTTTTGCTGCTTTAGATAGGCATGTTGTTTTTCCACATGATACAGGCCCCTTTGATAGTGCCCTATAGGGGTATTTATAGTCATTGGAAACGTTTTTTCGCGACGGACACAATGGTGGTGTCAAATTGTAATTTTGAGGCTGTTTCACTTTAGTTTTTTAGCCTCAAAGTTTTTCTACTTTGGAGTGCACTCTCGGTTTTACCCGACACTCCCAAGGTAATTTCATATGTGATCCTTGTACTTAGTGATCTTGTCTATACACTTGGCAAATGCAGCAGCTGGTTACCCATACATTTCAGTGAGATGACATGGTCACCATAAGGACACTTATACTAGGGACTACATACAAAGACGCCCTAGACTCTATCCGAGGTTTTTTTCGGATCTACTTCTGAAGACTACAGACGAAGACACTTCAAAAGATTATCTTCTTTTCTTCTTCTCTCCTCCTATTTAGATCTATGGCTCATTTTATTGTATTGAGTGCATTTTTGACAGAGACCGACACTCTTATATGGCTCGTTTTTCCTTTCATTAGGTGCATTTTCGGTAGAGACCGACACCTTCTAGATTGAGTTCACCATGAGCAGGGATTTCATACTCATGGTGAATCTAGTCAGTGACCTACAAGAGGCAACATCCTCTGAGGATGACCTGTAGAGGCAACAGACCCAGAAGTGGCTGACCCTGAGGCACCCATGATGACCCCGAGGCACTTAGACGACTGACCCAGTGGCAACAGACCCCTGGAAGTGGCTGACCCTGATTCAACAGACCAAGATGTATACACAATGAATCTAGCATTATTCACAGTTGGAGAGCAAAACACAAAGAGCAAGAGCCTTAGACCAAATCAGCAATAAAAGAGGATGTAGATTTTTGTTAGAGAAGTCAACATTAAGGGGGAATGTTACCTAATGTTGACTTGTTTTTTTCTTTAGTTAGGATAGTGCACTTTAAGGGGGAATGTTAGAGTTAATGTAATGTGCACTATGCTAGTTTGACACTTGTCAGTTTCATTGACAAGTGTCATGTTCATCATATAGGCCTTCTGCCTATATATGTAACCCATTTTTATGAATAATATAATCCCATAAGTCATCTCTCCTGACATTGTCTTCCTCCAAGTTTACAGGTTCAACAACTGCTGGTTCAGGCTGACCAGTCTCTGATTTCCAGTTCCAGGCTTCATCCTCCAGGAACTTCACATCTCGGTTGATGACAAGTTTCTTTGTCATAGGATTGTACAGCCTGTACGCCTTTGCTGGTTCGCCGTATCTTGTGAAGATGCATCTTTCAGCTTTGTCATCCAGCTTCTGCCTTTTCTCATCTGGAACATTTGCATATGCTATGCACCCGAAAACTCGCAAATGAGCCACACTTGGCTTTAGATTGCTCTAGGCTTCCTCTGGGATTTTGTCTCTCACACTCTTGGTGGGACATCGGTTCGACGAGATAACCGCACAACTTACAGCCTTCCGCCCGAACTCATGTGGCAAAATTTTTGCCTTCAGCATGCTCCGTGCCATCTCCATGATTGTTTTGTTCTTCCTCTCAACTACACCATTCTGCTACGGTGTGTATCTGGCAGTGAACTGCCTGCGAATTCCATGTTGTTTGTAGATGTTGTGGAATTCGTTGGAGATGTATTCTCCACCTCCATCAGTTCTGAGAGTCTTCACATAATATCCGCTCTGTTTCTCAACCAGAGCCTTGAACTCCTTAAACTTCCCAAATGCCTCTGACTTCAGCTTGATGGGATAAATCCAGGTCTTTCGACTGAAGTCATCAATGAAGGTCAGGAAGAACTTGTTGCCGGCATATGTGGTGGTCTGCATGGGACCACAAATGTCTGAGTGCACTAGCTCCAATGGTCGTGATGCTCTCCAAGACTGTCCTACAGGGAATGCATCCTCGTGTCGCTTGCCGACCTGTGCAACCTTCATAAACTTGGTTATGTTGCACAATAAGGGGTAAACCCTTCACCATCTCGCTTCTCGTGCAAGCAAGTTCGAAGCCACTGAAACTCGGGTGACCGAATCCGAGATGCCACGACCGGGTAGCATCCTTTACAACTGCACTCAGAGACATTACAGATTCATTCTGAATCTGCAACGGAAACATTTTGTTTTTCATCATGGACACAGTTGCGATTTGTCCATGCACTTTGTCTCTGATTGAACAGACACCATCTTTAAACTGAACAGTGTCCATTTTGCACAAGCTGTCCAACACTCAGCAGATTGTGCTTCAACCTGAGCACATAATAAACATTCTGAATTGTTTTTCTTTCACCGTGTCAGGTGCGGATGGAGATTTTGTCTTTCCCCATCACGGGAACTTTGTTGTTGTTCCCCATCTTGAATTCAGATTGGACTGTTTCATCCAACTATGAGAACATCTCCCTATTCCCAGTCATATGGTTGCTGCACCCACTGTCAAGATACCAAATATTCTTCTTGCTTTCCTCCTCAACACTGCAAGTTAGCAGCACATTTCCTCCTGCCGCATTTTTGATTTCCTCCGTATAATGGGCTTGCTGCTGATTCTCGTTTGCCATTTTCTTCCTGCACTGTGAGGCATAATGGACGAACTTATTGCAGTAGTAGCATTGGACCTTTGACATGTCCTTCTGCTGAGAACTTCCTTGTTGATTTCTACCAGTGCCTCTTCCTCCATGCTGATGAAAGTTGCAACTGGGCTCACTGTCATGAGGGTTTAACCTCCCTCCTTGCTTGTTACTTATCCCACATCTGCTTCTGCCTCTTCCTCCTTGAGAACTAGAAGCGCTGTGGTGGGAGTCTTGTCTGCCGCTGTCTCGGACTGAGACTTTTTCTTTGATACCAATTTGAAGGAAATTAAATTCAATCGCAATTTAAATCGCGTCGGGAGAACTGCTTCGAGTCACGAAAAAATGCTTCAGCAAGTTTTACTTCGGCGAGGAAGAAAGGTTCGGGGAAATTTTTAGCGAGAGAGAGTTTCGGGGGAGGAGACTTCCGAAGTAAATTTACTCCGGGGAAAACACTCCCGAAATTTGTACTTCGGGGCAAAGCTAGCCAAAGTAAAACTACTTCGGGGAGATCACTTCCGAAGTAGGTACTTCGGGGGAAAAACAGCCGAAGTGAAACTACTTCGGGGAAGGCTGCGAAGTTCGGCAGCGCGCGGCAGTCTTCGGCGAAACAAAGTGCCGCAATGTGCTTCGGCACAAACAATTAAACCCGACTCCTTTCTGGATCGAACGGGTGTTTAGTCACTTCGGGCAAACCCTAGCTCTGAGAAATGTCTGCGGACAAAAAACAATGTACAGAGAACCAAATATATTTTATATATTAAATATATTCCCAGATTTACAAAGGGCTTCCTTCTGAAGCGATTACAGACTTCTGCCAGATAAACATCTGCAGGATAAAAGCACAAATAAATCTTGGAGACTGCTGCTCCACGCTCCGGATAATGGCTGTTGCTCCTTCACCCGTTCTGCTACTATGTTGGACGAAACCCTAGCTCTACGGCTGTTCTGGGCTCTCCAAACTGCTTCTTCTCCTCTCCTCTCTATTCCACGCTCCTCTTCTCTCTTAAATATCAAAATGGCCCCGGTATTTATAGGCAGGGAATGAGAACAAAGGGCGGGACAAACTCACCAACCCGCTGACAGAAATAAATGCCGAGGTGGCTTTTCGACCAACTGCCGGACAACCTCAGCTACTCGCATGACAGCTACTCGCACGATCGGGAAATTAATGTGTCGATTCCTGTGCTTGGTTTCCACTTCAGCCGATTTCCGCTTTGGAGGGCAACTTGAAACTAGTTCGCGGCGAAACGCTTTTCGAGGGCTGCCAATTTGTGTTTCGCGCCGAAGCATTTTCCGAAGGTGTTTCGGAAGTGCTTCGCGCCGAATCTCCTTTGGGTGTAAAGTTAGATTTAATTTTTCTAACAAAATTTTCGGAGGAAAACAGTCCATCGGATGAGATCGGACGGCTGGACTTTTCACTCCAAATGCTGACGGTTCTGTCACATGAAGTTAAGGCCTACGTTACCTCTACAGTACGTTGGATTGTTCTTCACTGGAGAACAATTAGTAGGAGCGATAATTGAAATGAGATTTCGGTGGATGGTACAGCGATAGAAAATATAAGAGGTTTTTAAAAAAAAAAAATTATTTATTAAAAGTGAGATACCATTTATGTGGATGGTGAGACTCTACACAAAGAATAATAGCGATTGAAATTGATTTCCACTCCAAATGTTGACAGTTGTGTCCATAAATTTGGGCCACATTGCCTATAGAGTACGGTGAATTGTTCAAAAGCATTGACAAGGAACAATAATTGTGATGCCCTTTTTATGAATAATGAGCTGTATAGGATAACAGCTATTGAGGCTGGGATTTCCACTCAAAATGCTCACGGTTCTGTCACATGAAGTTTACTGGAAAACAATTAGTAGCAAGCCATAGTTGAGACGAGATTTTATAACAATTAAAACTATGATAAGAGAAAATGAAAAACTGATTTGGTTTTATTTTTTATTTTTATTGTATATTAAAAATAAGATACCATGTATATGGATGGTGAGACTCTACACGTAAGGACAAGAGCGATTGAGGCTGGGATTTTTACTCCAAATGCTGGCGGTTCCGTCATATAAAGTGGGGGGGCCTACATTGCCCATAGAGTACGCTGCATTGTTCTTCATCGAAAAGCATTAAAAAGATTACAATTAATAGCTAGCAATAATTGAGATGTAAGATGCCATTTCAATGGATATGACTGTTAACACTACAAGTAAAGGATAACAGCGCGATTGAGGGTGGGATTTCCACTCCAAATGCTCACGGTTCTGTCACATAAAGTTAGGGCCCACAGTGCCTGTACAGTACGTATTTCACTGGTAAACAATTGGTAACAAGCACTAATTAAGATGAGATTTGCATATCTATTGTGAAATTCTATAGCAGGACAGATTTTGCTAACATTCTTGAAGGTTCTAGGATTTGGTTAATTTAATTTGGATAATTTTTTTGGCTATATTCTTGAAATTATTTCAGTAGTCATTTCTCTTTTATCCATAATTTTTTTTTTTTCCAACAAAATCTTTATTGTTGAATATATTTTATGCAATTTTTTAATATATTTGTTCTAATTCGTCATTGAGGGGTGTGCTATCTTTTGTCAATCTTTACTTTCTTTCAAGTAATTATAAGGTCAAAAACTTTATATTTCATAGTGAAGATCAAAAAAATTCATTTGATTTATTTAAAGGGAGGCCTATCTTTAAAAGTTACTATCATTTTTTGTCTATCTTAATCAATGCTTAAAGTTATTTTCTTTAAATATACTTTAATATTTCTTAGAGAAGATATTCAAAAATTTAATATTAATCTCATTTTTTTGTAAGGCCCATCTTTAATATATTTTTTTGTCTATCTTCATCTTTGCTTTTTACAAACCTTTATTATTTTCAAAGAAAGAGCATTTCATTAAAAAAAATTTAGAAGAAGTATATTTTAAATCTAAACCTTTTAAATAAAAATTGTTGATAATTAAATTTGGTTTACAAGTTTAAAAAAAATTTAATTTTTTCTCAAAATATCTTTTACCTATGTTCCATGTATCATTATTCTTAAAAACTTATAGTTTCCCTCACGTAAGGGCGAGTTTTTGAGGTACTTTTTTTTTAAATAAAGGGGTAAAAATTTATTGATAAAAAGTCTGGATTACAAAGTACAATTGAGCTCCCAACCAGGACTCAAATAAGCAACAAGACAGGCTAAATCACCAAACAAGGTCAACTCCCAAAGAAAACCAAAAAAAAAAACCACATTAAGTCTGAACATCCTTATGGATCAACTCCCGTAGGTGTTGAGAATTCCCGGACGGGAGACTCTCCTAGTTATCAATACTCTGAGTATCCAATAGCTCAGAAGCCCTTTTGGCCAAGTAATCAGCAACCCCATTCCATTCCCTTGGAATGTGCACAAAGGATATAAATTCGAACTCTTCACTCATTACGAGAATCGAATGGTCACAGAGGCCAACTGCCAATTAACATCCTCCACTCTTTTGCTGTTTAAAAGATTAACCAAAATTTGAGAGTTAGACTCGCAAATAATCCTGCGCCAGCCAAGATAAAACCCCCTTTGCAAGGCCTCAAGTATTGCCAGAGCTTCCATAAGATTGTTGGAGTGAACACCTTTATAAATGGAAAAGAAAAGCTGACCACTCCAGCAGAATCTCTCTCAACACCATCAATTCTAGCATGTCCAGGATTGCCCCTGGATGACCCATCAGTATTAATTTTTAAAGCTCCTCTAGGGGGCAGTCTCCATCTACCCTCTCTCCTAACCTTCTTGCTAAGCTGAGGAATTCTACTAGGGCTAAAAGAATTCACACCAACCCCAAAAAAACCGAGGGTTTGTCGTACCTTCTCCTCCCTAGAGTCCAAATGGGGGTCCACATCACATTTACTATGGATAGTTTCTTGAACCATACATAGGATCCTTTGCCAGATCTGTTGAACAACCAAATGACTTCCCTCAAAAATGTGATGGTTTTGTTCGAGCCAAATCTGCCAGATGATGCAGGAAGGGCCCAAATTCCAAGCCACTTGGAGGAAGGGGGCCTTGGCTGGAGGTCTGCCCAGACTACTCCAAAACCCCACCAAGGAGAGCACATGAAAACAAGGATGGTTCCAGACACTCCACCAACAGTGCCAAATGTCTCTAGCAAGGGAGCATTGGAAAAATAAATGAGAAGAGTCATCCTCATTCTTACCACAAAGGACACATAAAGAGGGACCCTAAAATCCCCTCTTCCTCAATTTATCCCAAGTGAGGCATTTATTACGAGCTACCAGCTAGAGAAAAAAGTTACATTTCGGCCAAGCAAATCTATTCCACACCTTTTTCCACCATGTGATAGGGAGACTTCCAAACTTTTGCTTATCAAGAACTTGATAACCATAGGCTACAGAGTAGGTTCCCTTGGGATTAGGGTTCCAAGCTAGAATGTCTTTATCCCTCAATGAAGAATAGTACCTCCCCGTAAGAATAAGAGCAAGCACATATCTATCCTCGGCCAATCCCCCTTGGGACCATTCCTGCAGATCTTTCCATCTGTACATCTCCATATTTCCAAAATACTAGATTTTTTTAAAGTCCTCCACATGAGACCAGCTTTCTTCAAAGAAAAAAATGCTTAGGGAATGTAACCTGGGATATTGAGTCAAGATAGGATGGTGGCCATCCCAAGAATCCTCCCAAAAAGAACATCCGATTCCCGATTGCAAATCCGAACAAACCTCGCTTAATTAAATTAGCTCCTCTTTTCAAAGTGTCCCGGCTAACTGAACCTTTCCCAACCAAAGCGGCTCTAGGGATATCCGCCTCGTAAATACCTCTCAAGTACTTGTAAGATAATATTTTAGCCCAAATCTGATCTTGAGAGGTACACAATCTCCAATAAAGTTTCGCAGCCAAAGCCTGCCTAGAAAGAGTTGCCTGTTGCAACCCAAGGCCTCCCTCTTGAACTGGCCTACAAATGGAATCCCATCTAACCAAACTCCATTTAGATTGATCAAGTTTTCCAGACCACAAAAATTGTCTTGACAAAGCATCCATATCCTTGATGAAACGAGAAGGAGCTGTTTGCACAAAACATCTGTAAATGGGTAAGGCTTGAATAATAGATTTTAAAAGCAATACTCTACCTACAGAGGATAGCCATCTGATAGTCTAGTGATTTACCTTCCTTCTAAACTTATCAAGTATAGACTGCCAAGAAGATCTAGGTAGAGGATGAGATGAAATCGAAATCCCAAGATAAATGAAGGGGGGAGTCCCGACCTGGAATCTTAGAATGCGACCAATCCTGGCTTGAATAAGAGGGGGGTATTGAAGAAGAAAATAAAGGACTTGTAATCATTAATCACCTATCCAGAAGCACCAAGATATATGTCAAGATACTGTCTAATGTTTCCAGCTTCCTTGATAGTGGCAACTCCCAACAAAGCAGTATCATCAACAAATTGAAGGTGGGAAAGAGGTGGCAAACTGTTATCCCACTTCCACCCCTGAATGAGACCATGCCTGACCTGAGACTTGAGTAATCTGCCCAACCCTTCTGCCATAATGATAAAAAAATAAGGAGATAGAGGATCTCCTTGCCTCAATCCCCTTGAGGCCTCAAACAGCTCCGATGTCTCGTTATTAACAAGAACATAGAATGAGGAAGAAGAAATACATCTCATCACCCATCTAATCCATTCCTCCTCAAAGCCAAAAGTAGCAAGAACTTTTTGAATAAAGGACCATCTAACTCTGTCATAGGCTTTTGCCATGTCCAACTTAATGAACATAGTTTTCTCCTTAGAAGTTTCCATTGAGTGAATAGCTTCTATAGCAATAACAACCCCATCCATGATTTGTCGACCAACAACAAACCCACCTTGCTCCTCAAAGATGATTTTTCTCAACCATATCTTTAGCCTCTCAGCAATAATTTTTGTGATGATCTTATATACAAAATTACAGAGAGCAATAGGCCTGAACATATCTAGGGAATTCGCTCCCTCTTTCTTGGGAATAAGCACCACAAAGGTAGCATTTAGGGCCCTTAGCATATGTTTGTTCTTTTGGGACTCACGGACCACCTCCAAAAGGTCAAATTTGATTAACTCCAAAAACTCTTGATAAAACTCAATCGAGAATCCATCCGGACCTGGGGCTTTTCCATTTTTCATCTTGAATACAACACTTTTCAGCTCCTCAAGGGAAATTGGACCCATCAAGTACTCATTCATCTCTCTAGAAATAATTGAGGGAATATAGTTTAGAATAAGTTTTTCTTCCTCATCATCTGAGAGGGCATCCTCCTTGAAGAGAGAGGAAAAATACCTCTTAGTCTCTTTTGAAATATCCCTGAAAGAAGAAAGCAGGGCACCCTGAGAATTAACAAGAGAGGTAATCAGGTTACCATTACGACGAGCCTTAACAGAGTTATAAAAGAAGGTTGTGTTCCTATCCCCTTCCTGAAGCCAATCTACTTGAGCTTTTTGTTTCCAAAAAATTTCTTCCCTCAGTTCCCATTCAACAAGGTCTTTTACAGCCTCAGATTCCTCAACAAGAAGCTCCTCCGTGAGTCCCTGATCTCTAATCTTCCTTGAAGCTTATTCCACCCTCCTAAGAGCTGCCAACTTAGCCAAGGAAAGGTTCCCAAAATTTAGTCTATTCCATATCTTCAATTTATGCTTAACAAATTGTAGCCGCTTCATAAAGGAGTACATAGTGATACCATGAGGAGGTTTGCCATTAGTCCACCAGCCTCGCATGAAATCATGAAGCTTAGGATCTCGCAGCAACATAAGTTGAAACTTAAATGAGGGATTATTTTTTAGCCCTAACTCCAGAGCAGAGAGTTTGATAGGCCAATGATTAGATCCTCTACCCTCCAGAATCACAGAACTAGCACTTCTATTATTGGCAAACCAAAAACTAGAGATCAGAAACCTATCCAGTCTCTCTGAAATGGAATATTCCCCACATATTCTATTATGCCAGGTAAATATCTCATTATCCAGCTTGATGTCAACCAAGTTCAAGGCCCGGATATGAGCATTGAAGATAGAAGAAAAAGGCTCAAGACGATCAATCCCACCATGTTTTTCCTCCAAACAAGTGATAGAATTAAAGTCTCCAGCCAAAATCCATGGGTACAAGGGAGCCAGACTTCTCACAAAGCCAATGTGCTCCCATAAATTCACTTTACCATTGTAATCAGTAGGAGCATACACGTTTGTAAGTAGGATGGTCTCACCAGATTCATTATCATGCCCGATCATCAAAATAGACCACTTGCTGGAAATCCAGGTAAGAGGAGAGATCTTAACTAGATCCCATAAACAAGCAAGGCCACCAGCATATCCACATGCACCAATACACTGACATTGCCCATTTCTCCACAACTTGGGAGCAATATTGAACAAACTATCAATAGCTAATTTAGTCTCCTGAATAAAAACCACATCCGGAGAATGAACACGAATCAAATCATGAACAACTTTTTGTCTGGGGATGTTGTTCAACCCCCTTACATTCCATGAAAGTATAATCATTTTTGTGGGTTATGAAAATGGGAGTCCAATGTTCTCACCAAACCTGACTCTACCAAAGTCTCCCCCATTAACTTAATTTTATCTTGGTCTTTCTTCCGACCCACCTTCATATTCTTATCTGAAGCATTTTTTTAAATTATTTTATGCTGCAATCCCAGCACCGTAGGAGTTTTACAGTCCATGGATGACTGCATCAGTGCCTAGGTAGGAGAGGGCATATCTAAATCTGTGCCATTTTCTAAGATAACTTCACTTCCAGGGCTAGGTCCAACCATATCACCTATACTCGGAACCAAAGCCCTCTGTTCTTCATTTAAACCCCCTATATATGATTCCCTTGGTTCCACCTCATGAAGAGACAACTGATTTGGTCTTGTTATATCTATAACAGGTAGCGATGTTTCAAGTATCTCGACGCACTGATCAAGGTTCTCTAGAATTTCAAAACGGTTGAGCTGAGCATCTGGCTGATTATCCTTAATGTCTCTTTTTGCCTTTCTTCCTTTGTTTTGAGGTTTTACCATAACAAAGCCTTCCTTATCATGATCCCCATCCTTTATCGAGGCTTTTCCTTTATCCATATTTTTTATAGCTCGAGAGGGCCCAGGATTTGAAGCCACAGGTAGGACAAACTTAGGGAATTTTCTTTGTAAGTGGCCATATTCATGGCAAATCCGGCAACAAAATGGAAGAGCTTCATAGTCAAGTTTTTGAACCCATGTGGTTGATCCAAACTGTATTTCAATAGAATCTAGAATAGGATTGTTTAAATCAATTTCAACACAGATACGGGCAACATAGATTACCTTTTTATCCAGCGTCTGTTGTGATGGTCCAATCGGCTTCCCAAGTAGAAGGGCAATCATATGCAAGATGTCATTTCTCCAAAATTCCAATGGGAGCCACAGAAGCCGAACCCACACCGAAACTCGTGATGGTCTCTCGTCTAATGGGTTGAAACCCACATGCCAAGGTTTAAGAAATAGTCCCGCTTGGTTACAAAAATAGGGACATCTTTCAAATGCTTTGTTACGATCCGCAAGACAAGAAAAAACCACCATGTTTGCACTCAGCATCACCTCCACATCACCTTCAGGGTTCCAAGTCTTCCTAACCCAAGCCTCCACAAAGGGAAGAGAAATTTGGATGCCCATAAATTTACCAATAAGCGCACGTTTGGTTAAATACTCCACATCTTCTGCCACCAAGTCTGGTTGAACCACTAGAACTGGCCTAGCTTCACATCGTTCCAAACATCCATTGTTCTTTAACAAGCGATTCCTGGCATGCAATGGGAAATCCTATTCCTTCCAATCATTTTTAAATGAAATACTAGCACTAGCATACACGCTCTGTGACGGAATTGATGCCATCACTACATTCCTCTAGTTTTTCATACCTCCTCCAGAAACTGCTGCCATCCCCGCAGAGCCCCAATTTACCTCCTTACAAAATGACAAGTTTTTGAGGTACTTGGTATAACAGTCTAGCAGATATTTTTCATCATTCGTTTCTTTGGATCTCTCTCTAACTTATAGTTTCCTTTTTATTCTCACTATACCCGCCCTTACTTGAGGGAAACTATAAGTAGAGAGAAGAATTGGAAGGGTTTTGGTTTGAATGCGGGGAATCAATCTATTTAATTAGTATAGTTTCATTCTCGTTAGGACGAGTATTTTGAGTCCCAAATATTGAAAAGCTTCATATATTTCTTCCAATTGCATTAATCAATTAATTTAAGTTCTAGGGGGGATATATTGGTAAAATATAACTTCAATATTTTTCCTATGTTAAACTAATGAATCCAATTGAATCTCCCACCCCTCATAAATTTCACACTTGGAAACCTAAAATTTTAAATCTTATCTCTCAAAAAGGTCTAACTCATTTGCTAGAAGAAAAAAAACCAAAATTTTATAAAGGATACGAAATATTTTCTCATAAAGGAAAAATGCACGAAACTATGAGTATTATAAGATCTAATGTTCATGAAAGTTTGTGGTTTCATATTACAGATTGCAAAAAACCTTTTGGAAGTTGGGAGAAACTGAAGACTCTATTTGGAAAAGTAGATCAGATGATATAAATGCAATTAGAAGTCGAATTCACATCTTTATCTCTTGAAGATTTTAGTAGTATTGTTGACTTCCTCACTAAGTTCAAAGAAGTCCTCACTCAATACAAAGGTAGCAAGAATACTAAGACTAAAGAGGAATGCATTTATCTAATCCTTTATAAGCTAAATGGTATTTTTCAAAATTTTCTACCACCTTTATATCTACCAAGGATGATCTGGGTGCAACCTTTAAAATGACTTCTTTAGAAGAATTTTGTGATAGATTAACTAGGGAAGAAACTAAGCTTGCTAGATATGAAATCTCTTCTTCTTCTTATTCTTCTTCTAAAGCCTTAATAGCCTCCACTTCTTCTAAAGAAAAATTCAGTAAAAAGGAAAAGACCCCCATAACCTGTACTCATTGCAAAAAGAATGGTCACTTTGCTAACAAATGCTGGAAAATATTACAACAACTAGAGGCGGCTATAAAAGATCAAAAGATAGAAAATAAAAAGCAAATAGGAAAACCCCTTAATGTTGAAGGAAAAACCTCTAATTCTTCCTCTAATTTTTGGGTCCTATATTCTGGAGGTACTTGATGAGCACAAGAAATTCTCATATTTTGTACATAATTCTTGGATCAATATGCTGCTGTGTAATAAGGATTGCGTACTTTTATGAATGATTATATAGATATTTGATATAATTATGTGTGTTATCTAATTTGTGTGCTTTTAGTCTGTTTTGTGGAATTGCAGTTGATTTAGTTAGATTTGGAACGGTCGAGGTCCTTTTGATGGACCTGGCACTTTATTTCATCGGGGATCAATGTAGAGAACATAGGTGCCTACCTGCAATCGAAAGGCGCCAAGGGAACAAGCGCCTCCCTACAGTCGGAAGGCGCCACTTGAATCCAAGTGCCTCCCTGCAGTCGGAAGGCGCCACTTGAATTCGAGCGCGTCCCTACAGTCAAAAGGTGCCACTTGAATCCAAGTGCCTCCTTGCAGTCGAAAGTGCCAACTGAATACAAGTGCCTTCTTGCAGTCGAAAGGCACCGATTGAATACAAGTGCCTCCCTGCAGTCGAAATGCGCCAACTGAAAGACAAGTGCCTCCCTGCAACCGAAAGGCGCCAACCAAAAGCAAGTGTCTCTCCACAGTCGAAAGGCATTAATAAAAGGTAAGCGCCTCCCTACAACCAGAAGGTGCTAATAGGAGGCAAGCGCCTCCCTACAACCGAAAGGCGCCACTGATTCTTTGCCCATTGACCAGAGTTGAATGACGTGGACGGCAACGGCTGGTGTAGTTCCAGCTCTGCATCATGCAGAGCTAATTTTGAGATAGCACCAATGTATCTGAATGTCTCACTAATGCTAGGCAAAGCACAAACTGAAACAAACACGTCGCCTTTAGAACAGAATGCCAGACGTCGATTGCATTCGCCAGACTGTTCTAATTTAGTCTGGGAAATATTGACTATTGTAACCGCTTATGTAACAAAAGTTTTGTGGGTGTGCTATATAAACACACGTAGATCATTCTGAAAGATATATAGAATTAATTAAATAAAGAAATACTTTGAATTGTAGAAGATAGATTGTAATACGTTGATAAATATATTTCAGTTCCAGAAGTTCTAAAGGGCGTGTTCAATCGGGAAGAAGCTACTGGAGCCTGGGCCCACTCCAAGCCAGTATTTCTTCCCCATTTATTTGTTGTTTATTTATTTTAATTAGTTTATTGATTTCATAGGAACGCTCATTAATTTGCTATGTTCCAGTATTTGCAGTAGGTTTATTTTCAGGAATATGTACATGCTTTATTTTTGTAGATTTAATTTTGTTCTTCTTACGTAATTTATTGAGGAGTGCGAGAATGATTGACAACCATCTCAAGAACACCCCCCAAATGTAGGATTAGTAGATTCACCCTCCAGTGGTATTGTAGTAGCCTAATTCTGACTCTTCGCAAGTTTGCGAAGCTCCTTGGGTTGATAATTAAATGCACGGGCATGTGACAAAATAGGAAACCATTCACCTTGTTTGGCCCGCAACATTTTGGCGTCGTTGTCGGGGAAGCGTATTAATTAGATTACTTACAATACCCTGAAACCTTCATCTGACCTTGCATGAGTTCTTCGACAAGAAGAGGACCTGACGATCGCTTTATAAGAACTAATCCATTAGGACCTGAGTCTGCCGAGCATTTTGGATCTGAGTTGGACTCGCCCGACCTACTAGCAATCCATTGGAGTGAGGAACCACACTTTGTGCAAAGTGCCACCTCATCCCATCAACAAGGGCAAGAACGAATCATCATAAATCCCCTGTTTAATAGGACTCCTCTAGAGGAAGCCCTGTTGTGGAAGGTTGTAGAGGATCAGACGATCTCGCCAAAAAATCTTAGAGCATTGACTCAGAAAGTTTTAAATGATCGGAAGGCCATAAATGTTGCATTAGAAACTACATTTCCCAAAAAAATGGATAACAATGAAGTCTCATCTAGCTTTAGTTTCCCAATAGAGGACGGAGTAGGAGATACCAAAATGAAAAACATATCCCCTGCTCACCTCCCGTCCTTCAGAGGACACCCGACTGAGGACCCTGACCTGTTTTTATTCAAGTTTGATGTTTTGTGCAGGTCTGTGGATTACAAATCAAACACGTAGAAGTTGAAATTATATCCTTCTACATTAGATGATGCATCTCTACGATGGTTCATCGGTCTGGGAGACACACATCACCACCTGGGACCATATGAAGACACTCTTTCTAGAGCAATATCAAGATTTCGGGAGAGCAAGAGACTCCAGGGAGGAGGTCTTGAGCATGACACAAAGAGAATATGAGTCTCTCGAGGAGTATTGGGAGAGATTCAGCTTTAATCTTCAACGGTCCCCTCACTCGAAGCTATCTGATAAGTCCCTCAAAAGCATCTTCTTGAGGGGACTTACAAATGAGTCATTGGAGGCTATTAACATGATCTCTGGAGGTAATGTCTATCAGCATGCCATATATGACATTTGGAAATTATGCCAAAACTACTCGAGAAGGCGAGGCAAAATAACCACCAGGACCATGAAGGCGACTGCTTCAGTCACCAAAACAGAAATAGGCAACATGTTGGAGGATTTGAAGAGCGAAATGCTCTCATCTCTAGCACTGTAGATGGATACGCTACTGTTAGAAAAGAAGAAACATGAAAATGACACATCATTAGCCTATTTCTACCCAAAATGTAGAGGAAGGCATGCAAAGAATGCTGCCCAAAAAACAAGGTCAGAGTATGCACAGTTTGCAGGCTAAATCATAAAACTCGATTGTGCCCACAACTGCCTAGTAACTAGGAAGCGGCTGAGAGCACGGAGGCCTACTTCATAGGCAATAGGAAGAGTTGGCCATAGCCCCCCATAGGGAATATACCAACCATAATGCCATCATATGGGGGAGGGGCATACATGCACCAAGGACCCCCTCAACCACCTAATATGGGGTGGTGGGGACCGTCACCCTAGATGAACACACCCCCAGTAGCATTCTCGAATCAGCAGCCATGGATGCCATATCCATATCTTGGGCAGCAGTGGAGAGGCCACAATGCATGGAATCAGACTCCACAGAATGCAGCTCCTACTCACATCCAACATAACTTACCAGCATTGCTAGTAGCGAGACCTGCGTAGCTACCAGCACAACCGACAACAAACCCAAACAATAGAATAAATCATCCGACATACAATGTAGAAGGTGAGATGTATCATATGTATAATATTTAGCTTAGATCAGGTATGCAGCTAGGAGTAGAGATACCGCATCTAGTAGAAGAGGAGGAAGAAATGGTAGAGACACCTCCACTGGTAGAAGAGGAGGCAAAAATAGAGGAAACACCTCTGGTAGAAGAGGGAAAAGCACTTGAGAGAGCGGAGGCTCCATTTCCTAGCCGGCTACAGGAACAAAGAAAAACAACCCAGCCAGAATTCGACATCTTGTCGAGCTTGAAGAATCTCCCAGTAACGATCCCATTATTTCAAGCAATTCGACATGTCCCCATTTACACCAAGGCAATTAGAGAAATGTGTCTAAGGAGACCGGGACGAAAAGCTACCTAGACTATCAACATCATGGGTAAATTGGCAGATCTGATGATGGGTAGAATATGTCATCCAAAGTATGCAGATCTAGGTAGCCCAATGCTGACCATAAAAATTGGAGGACATTCCCTATCCAACACATTGGTTGACCTCGGGGTAGCTATCAACGTGATGCCTCAAGAGACCATGTAGAGTCTACGGCTCACGAACCTAAAGCCAACCATGACATTGCTACAGTTAGCCGATTGATCAACCGTGTCACTGAAAAGGATGCTGGAAGATGTGAACGTAATAGTCAGTGCATGGGAATATCCAGCCAACTTTTTAGTTTTGCAAACCAAGACCAGGCTGGGTGGTTACCCGCTCATTTTGGGGAGGCCATGGTTGGCAATAGCTGACGCTTACATCAGCTATCGGGATGGGCTAATGACCATCTCCAATGGGCAAAATGTCAAAAGGCTGACCATTTCACCGCCAGCTCAATCTATGGACTCGACAGAAGAACCCAGGATCACCGAGCATGGAACTACGGAGTTGTCCATAATCCAACCGGTGATGACCTTGGAGGAGGTGGCAAAAGAGGACGAGGATGGTGCTATCATGGAGTTTCTCCATGGAGAATCATCCACCCCCGCATCTGGATCGTCGTTGACTGGCGCCCAAGATCAGCACATCCAACAAATACACTTTGGGCCAGGGAGGACATTAAACGTCAACAATAGGTTGACGCCCACACAGTTGGAAAAATTGGAAGAGCTTCTGGTAAAACACCAACAAGCATTTGCATGGGACTACACAGATATGCACGACATCAGCCCGAAAATATGTACCCATCAAATTTATTTAGATGACCAGGAAACTCCTAGTCGACAGCCACAGAGAAGGATGAACCCATCAATGAAAGACATTATCAGAGAAGAACTGCACAAACTTTTGGCTACCGAATTCATATATCCGATTTCTGACAGTGAATGGGTATCACCATTACTAGTGGTCCCCAAAAAGAATGGGAAATGGTGAATCTGCGTAGACTACAGGGCGTTGAACAAGGCGACTAAGAAAGACCACTTCCCACTACCATTCATTGATCAGATATTGGACACACTCTCAGGAAGAAAATACTTCTCCTTTATGGATGGTTTCAGTGGTTACAACCAGATCCAGATAGGGGAAGAAGATCAAGATAAAACAACGTTCACCTGTCCATGGGGAACGTTTGCCTATAAGGTATTGCCTTTTGGACTGTGCAACGCACCGGCCACCTTTCAAAGGGCGGTGCTTAGCATATTCTATGATATGATAGGAGACAAGGTGGAAGTATACATGGACGACTTCATTGCCTATGGAGAAATCTTCGAGGAGGCAATGACAAATTTGGAAAGAGTGCTCGATAGGAGCAAGGAAAATTATTTGTCCCTAAGTAATGAAAAATGTTTTATGATGATGTAGGAAGGCATCGTGTTGGGACACCATCTCTCTACAGAAGGAATAAAAGTAGACAAGAGAAAGATTGAGGTCATCAGAGACCTACCTAGACCCAAAACGTAGAAGGAGGTAAGAAATTTCCTTGGATCAACCAGGTACTACCGATGATTTATCATCGAATTTAGTAAGATTGCCAAACCACTGCACACCCTACTTTCTAAAGATGTAGAGTTCAATTGGACGGGAGATTGCGAAGAGGCGTTCCAATTGCTGAAGGAAAAATTGATATCTGCACCGGTCTTGAGAGGACCAAATTGGCCATACCATTCCATATTTACTACGATGCATCTAACGGTGCGATCAGAGCAGTCCTTGGGAAAAAATATGGCAAAGAATTCTACGCCATCTATTATGTCAATAAAAACTTGGTGGGAGTGGAGCTCAACTATACAGTGACAGAAAAAGAATTCCTCACAGTTGTCCATGCAATAAAAAAATTCCACCACTATATAATCGGATACAAGGTCTTCATCCATAAGGACCACGCGACCATCAAGTATCTGATGAGCAAGTCAGCCATTGGTGGTAGAATTATCAGATGGCTATTGCTATTGCAAGAATTTGACATCACTATAGTCGATAAACCGGGCAAGGAAAACATCGTGGTGGATTTTCTATCCAAATTGATACTAGTAGATCATCAAGAAGTGGAAGATCAGTTTCTGGATGAACATTTGTTCGCTATTAGTGAAAAAACTCCGTGGTATGCAGACATAGCCAATTACTTGGCCACCGAAAGGACCTCACATGCTCTCTCCTACACAGAAAAATAGGCGATCATAGAGAAGAGCGCATCATTCCTTTGGATGGATGGTCTCCTATTTAAAATAGGACGGGACCAAATTATAAGAAGATGCATAGTAGA
This sequence comes from Wollemia nobilis, assembly GCA_028583015.1. Lineage (NCBI taxonomy): Eukaryota > Viridiplantae > Streptophyta > Pinopsida > Araucariales > Araucariaceae > Wollemia > Wollemia nobilis. The sequence continues at coordinate 5,546,060 of JAQPPZ010003222.1, forward strand.
ACAGGAGTTTTCAGAAGTGCTCAAGGCATGTCATGATGAGCCATACGAAGGACACTTTGCAAGGAAATGAATTGCCTATAAAATCCTGCAGGCTGGGTATTTTTGGCCCACTCTATTCAAGGACATGGCTGCATATACCAGCAAGTGTGACGAATGCTAAAGGATGGGTAGACCAACCCACCGAGATGAAATGCCCTTGCAGCCCCAGGTACACCTGGAACCTTTTGATAAATGGGGCATGGACTTCGTGGGACCATTTAATCCACCTTCGATGGGAAGGAGGTTTATTTTGGTCTGCACGGATTACATCACCAAATGGGTGGAAGTGTAGGCATTAAGGGACTCAAAGGAAAGAACAATCATTGATTTCTTATTTGCCCATATTTTCACACGATTTGGGGTTCCTCGGGAGATAACAATAGACCAAGGGCCCCAATTCACCTCCAAATTGATTGAGCTGATGGAGCAGTATAGAGTTCGACACAATAAAACCATGCCCTACCATCCGTAGGTGAACGAGCAAGTAGAAGTGATAAATAGGGAGATAGAAAATATCCTAACAAAAACCGTGTAGCAACACAACAAATATTGGGCCACACGGTTTTCAGAGGCAGTTTGGGCATACAATACCACATGGAAATCCACCACAGGATGCACACCTTTCCAACTGGTCTATGGAAAAAATACGATGATGCCCATCGAGTTTGAAATCAAAACTCTGAGGATGACTTCAGAATTAAATTTGAGCTTGGATGAAGCTCAAAAACAGAGGATTTTCCAGCTAGATCAGCTAGATGAAATCCGATTGGATGCTTTGCAGAGGATAGAGATTATACAGAAGTAGAGAAAGAAGTGGCATGATAACCACATCAAGCTAAAGAAGTTCCAAGTAGGGGAATGGGTACTATTGTATGATTCTCGGTTCTAGGAAAGGAAGGGCAAACTTATGCAAAGGTGTATGGGGTCGTATGAGGTGGCAGAGCTCATTAGGAATGGGGCGGTGTGCGTTAAGATAATTGACGACAACAAAACCATGTTCACAGTCAATGGCCACCGACTACGCCCCTATAATACGTCCGAAACATTACAAGTGGAATCCAGAGTAGGCGTGGGGGAGACCCCATCTTGCTAAATCTGGACCGAACTCTCACAGGTGAAATGGTGGGAATGAAAGTGCTCACCCAAATTTTTAGTTAATATAGTTTTTTTTTAATGTGTGTTTTTGCAGGGACGACGCCCGCATGCAAGCTGCAGGCATCCTAATCTAGGGCCTAATAGGCAAAGAACGCGTCTAACTGCATTTATTTTCTTTTCCTTTTTGGTTGCTTTTTGCAGGTGGAGGACCTGACAGCACGAGGGATAGGTATCTGGGAAACCAGGCCTGATTTGGCTCAGCATTCCGACACTGGCTCGTAGATAGAATCTGGGCAGCGTGAAAAAAACTCAGAAGGTTTGATCACCCTTTTTCCAATCAAATTGCCAACCAGAAGAAGGTGCCTTACTGCACCCAGAAGGCACCAAGCCCAGAAGAAGGTTCCTTACTACATCCAGAAGAAGGCGCAAAGACAGAAGAACGTGCATTACTGCAGTCAGAAGGCACCCATCCAGAAGAAGGCGCCTTACTGCACCCAGAAGGTGCCAAGACCAGAAGAAGGCACCTTACTGCATCCAGAAGAAGGTGCCAAGATAGAAGAAGGCACCTTACTGCAGTCAAAATGCGCCCATCTAGAAGAAGGTGCCTTACTGCACCCGAAAGGTGCCCATCCAAAAGAAGGCACCTTACCGCAGTCAGAAGGCACCAATCCCAAAAGAAGGTGCCTTACTACAGTCAGAAGATGCCCATCTAGAAGAAGGTGCCTTATTGCACCCGAAAGGTGCCCATCAAAAATAAGGCGCCTTATCGTAGTCAGAAGGTGCCTTACTATAGTCAGAAGGCGCCCATCTAGAAGAAGGCGCCTTACTGCAGTCAAAATGTGCCTTACCACAGTCATAAGGCGCCAAGTCCACAAGAATGCACCTTACTGCATCCGAAAGGCGCCCATCCAAAAGAAATTCTAAAAAATTAAAAAAAAAAGGAAATATATATATATATATATATATATATATATATATATATGCGCCTTCCGTGGCAGGAAGGCACCAAGAAGAAAAAAAATAAAAAAAAAATTAAATAAATAAATAAATAAAAATAAGCCAGCCAAATACGCATCCCAACATCAGGAAGGCACATTCATCAAGCCAAATACGCCTTCCAACATTAGGAAGGCGCATTCATCCAGCCGAATATGCCTTCCAACATCAAGAAGGTGCATTCATCAAGACGAATGCCTTCCAACATCGGGAAGGCATGAACCAGAAGGAGGCACCCCCCACATTGGGAAGATGCATGCAGGAAAAAGTGCCTCCCACCAATTAGAAGGCACCGGAAGGCGCATTCATTCAAATACGAGCACCGACAATGTTGGAAAGGCGCTACAAGGGCACCATCCACATGGGGAAGGTACCAAAGAATGCCTCCCGCATGCAACATTTACACCTACCGGACGCCTCGAGCGGAATGAAGCATTGCACGAATAAACGACATCAAATGACTACACCCCTCCCTTGTGTCACAAGTCAGCAAATCATAGGCTACCATGACAACTGGAACATCGAATCAGGTACGCGCATATTAAATCAAATCTTTTATATAATTATTTATAAATACGTAGTACCAAAAAAATACAGCTTTCATAAAGATCGTACCCCCCATAGCTGAAAACGCGAGCCAATGAGAGGGCGCATTCCATAACTGTTAGGGTTAGGCATATTTTCTATAAGAAAGCACCTTCCTGAAGAAGGAAATACAGAAAAAAATACAGCAGAAGGCACCATGGGAGGAAGGTCTAAGAACCATGTGATCAAGAAGAATGAACCCAGTGACACGGATGGGATCAGAGGGGCAGTAAAGACTCTATTTGAAACTAAGGGGTGGCTCGAATACTACACCCTAGTCAGTCAGGTCCAGGACGTGGATGTAGCTAGAGAATTCACCACATCTTTGAGGGGCGATGTGGCCCAAGTACGAGGGATGGAAATTCTAGTTGCCCCTGAGTTCATCTCACAGGCGACTGGATTGCCTCTCATGGGGGAATGTATATACAAGGATGGAGTGTTAAAAGTATACACCAAAATACTGCTGTCAAGAGGAAATGTGCAGGTAGACAAGGAGGGGTTACTCAAAAATAGTCTCCCCATGAATATGCGGAAGATGTTCGAGCAGATTGCTTGATTCTTCATATGCACAGGGAAGTATTCCCATCTGCACCTTAATCATGTGCACTTCCTCAATCACCTAGTCTATGGGAGAAAATTGAATATACCTTTCTACCTGGCGAGTGCTCTGAAAGATGAAATGACTCGATACCAGAAAGGGGCACCGTCCGCCTTTGCCCACCATGGGTTGATATCGACATTGGTCCGCCATGCACAAGCACAAGGACAAAATCATGATGTAGAGGGAGATGGTGGCCAAATAGAGCAACATAATGTGGTTTCCAAAGTAGGGCAAAAAGAAGCATCCCCTATAGAGGAGATAACAAACATCGAGCAATTGGCATTGCCCTATTTTCTAGGAGGAGCAGAGCAGTCATCGATGCCCAAAGACGTAGAGGATAGAGGGCATTCCCCAGTGCCCCAGTATGATGAGGAAGAAGCACCACTCACTGGTGGTGAGGACGAACCAATTCCTAGAAGGAAACATCTACGGTGATTCCTCTCGATAGATGAAGAATAGAGTGACACAGAGATAGACGTTGCTGCTCAAACCCTCCGAGAATTCATGAACTAGAGCCCACGGAATGAAGGAACTTTCGAGAGCAATGACCAGATCGATGCGGCCTTGGAGGAGGCGCTTGACTGGAAAATTGATTGCTGGATGGCATAGAAAATTTTGGAGGATTGCCAGAACTAGCATCAAAGGGAATTGGAGGAAATGGATATATGAATCGCTCATCTCGAGCAGTTGGTCCGACAGTTGCAGGAGGAAAATCAATTACTTTAGGACAGAGGAATAGCAAGACAAGATGCGTCCACACAGACTGATTGGCAGAAGCAGTGCCGACAAACTCTCCCACATCCGTCAAACGAGTATTCTCTTTGGGAGAGATTCGATCGGATGCTTGACAGAGCAGCCTGGAGGTAGGGGAGGATTCCTCTATTTTCAAGGGTGAAAAGGAAATAAGTCCTACGATGCCCCCTGTCATTGTCCTGAGTGACACAGAGCAGGACAAATATCTCTAGCAGCAGATAAGACCAGAAGATACAGAGGACCTCCCTAGGCCTGAAGAAGGAGAAGAGCCTAAGGGGTCGACACCAAGTAGATAGGAGAACGAAGGATCACCCTCGGAGATAACAGCACAGCCGATCCTTCAGAGTAAAGAGAAGTCCCCAAAGGAGAAAGAAGAGACCCCTATCCGAGAGGCCACATTTTTTACAGAGGCCAAGGCAAAGAGGCCTAGGACGACTTAACAGAAGGTGAAAGTGACCTTTTTTGAGTCAGAGGAGGATGAATGGGACATGCAGCTATTCGCCGAAAGGCAAAAATATTTTGAGTAGCTATGCAACGAAATGAAAGCAGCCAAGGAGGCCAGGAAGGCATCCTCGAGGGTAAAAGGAGATTCTAACATCTGCGTCAATCCAGCAGAAGACAACCAATTTTGGGAAATCTATGGTTCATCTCGAGGGCGGCCTTCCATGATGAGGAGGTACTTGGAACGGTGGGGAGTATATGGCCCACAATTGGAGGCCGCTGCAATTGCAAAGGAGAATGCAGGGCTTACCCCTAAAGTGGTCAAATTATACAAGGCCCAAGTAGTGCCTTCCAGAGGGGATAACTCGGATATCCCTCTGGCAGAGGTCAAACCTCTAGACCCCGACCTCTGGTAAGCTGCCAAAGCTATATTTCAATCGATAGGAACCATGCTGGCCAGACCACCACCAGTAGTGGCCAGAACAAGAAGGGGACAATTGACAGCCGCAGTGTCCCATAGGCAAAGGTGAACCACACCTTCACATGCTGGTACAAAAAGACAGACTCGGGCCGCAGAGGCAGTAGAATCCTCCAAGAGATGGTGACGATGAGAATTCATAGGGCTACCTACAGTTTGGATGCCACGAGGGCATGGCATATGTTAGGCATGGGGGGATGATGAGCACCAGAAATGCTCATATTTTGTACATATTTCTTGGATCAATATGCGGTTGTATAATAAGGATTGCGTACTTTTATGAATGATTATATAGATATTTGATATAATTATGCGTGTTATCTAATTTGTGTGCTTTTAGTATGTTTTATGGAATTGTAGTTTATTTAGTTAGATTTGGAACGATCGAGGTCCTTTTGATGGACCTGGCACTTTATTTCATCGGGGGTCAATGTAGAGAACATAGGTGCCTCCCTGCAACCAAAAAGCGCCAAGGGAACAAGCGCCTCCCTGCAGTCGAAAGGTGCCACTTGAATCCAAGCACCTCCTTGCAGTCGAAAGGTGCCACTTGAATCTGAGCACCTCCCTACAGTCAGAAGGCACCACTTGAATCCAAGCACCTCCCTGCAGTCGAAATGTGCCAACTGAATACAAGCGCCTCCCTGCAGTCGGAAGGCATCGATTGAATACAAGCGCCTCCCTGCAGTCGAAAGGCGCCAACTGAAAGACAAGTGCCTCCCTGCAACTGGAAGGTGCCAACCAAAAGCAAGCGTCTCTCCATAGCCAAAAGGAACTAATAGAAGGTAAGTGCATCCCTAAAATTGAAATGCGCTAATAAGAAGCAAGCGCCTCCCTATAATCGAAAGGTGCCACTAATTATTTGCCCATTGATCAGAGTTGAACGATGTGGACGACAATGGCTGGTGCAGTTCTAGCTTTGCATCATGCAGAGCTAATTTGGAGATAGCACCAACATATCCGAACATCTCACTGATGCCAGGTAAAGCATGAACCAAAACAAACACACCGCATTCAGAACAGAATGCCAAACGTCGATTGCATTCGCCAGACTATTCTAATTTAGTCTGGGAAAGATCGACTATTGTAACCGCTTCTATAATAGAAGTTATGCGGGTGTGCTATATAAACACACGCAGATCATTCTGAAAGATATATAGAATTAATTAAATAAAGATCTACTTTGAATTGCAAAAGATAGATTGTAATACGTTGATAAATATATTCCAGTTCTAGAAGTTCTAAAGCGCGTGTTCGATCGGGAAGAAGCTGCTGGAGCCTGGGCCCACTCCAAGCTAGTATTTCTTCCCCTTTTTTTTTTTTTAATTATTTTATTGCTTTCATAGGAACGTTCATTAATTTTCTAACTTCCAGTATTTGCAATAGGTTTATTTTCAGGAATATGTACATGCTTTATTTCTGTAGATTTAATTATGTTCTTCTTACATAATTTATTGAGGAGTGTGGGAATGATTGACAACCATCTCAAGAACACCCCCCAAATGTAGGATTAGAAGATTCACCCTCCAGTGGTATTATAGTAGCCTAATTCTGAATCTTCGCAAGTTTACGAAGCTCTCTGGGTTGATAATTAAATGCACGAGCATGTGACAAAAATAGGAAACCATTCACCTTGTTTGGCCCGCAACAGTACTCATCACATGACTGCTTAAGATAAGTCTTTTTCTTCTATCTCCTCTAGTTCTACTTGTAGCATAGAAGTAGGTGACTCTTCCTTTATCCCTGTCAAAGGAAAAGGGGATATAACCATTGATGGTGGCTCTATTAACAATTTTCTCTATGTTCCAAACATTGCCACTAATATCCTCTTCGTCTACCAAATTTGTACTTTTGGAAAGGGGAAAATTGTTCTCTTCTCCCCAACAGGAGTTGAAATAAGATATTTTCAAGATCCCAAATCTCTTATAGCCAAAGGGAATATTGATCACAACTCTCATATTTTTCACTTCAAAGGTTTTCAAAATCTATAAGGAGCCTCCTATTTTGTGGCTCATAGTGATCTTGAAAGTAAAATATGACATGAAAGGTTTGGTCATCTTAGTTACAACTACCTAAAGGATTTGAGAACCCATGATATGGTTATAGGATTACCCCAAGTCTCTTCTAGTGATGGATTTTGTCCTTGGATGTTCTCTTGGAAAGCAACATCAATATCATTTCCACCCAAGTAGTTCTCTAAAGGCCTCTTCCCCTCTAGATTTAATCCATAGTGACTTAATGACCTTTCCTGAACCATCTTTCAAAGGATCAAAGTATGCTCTAACATTTATTGATGATTTATCTAGAATATCCTGGGTCTACTTCCTAAAATATAAGAGTGATGTTCTATCCCACTTTAAATTTTTTAAAGCCTTAGTTGAAAATCGGGCATCTTGCAAAATCAAGAAGATTCGCACTGATAATGGGGGGAATACTGTAGTAATGAGTTCTCCACTTTTTTATCCAATCATGGCATCATTCATCAGCATTCTGTCTCCCATAATCCTCAACAAAATGGTATTGCAGAAAGGAAAAACTGGATATTAAAAGAGATGGCTAATTGTATGCTCCATTCAAGAGATCTTCCAAAAGTTTTTTGGGTAGAAGCTATTAACTATGCAAATTATATTCAAAATCACACACCTCATAAAGCTCTTGACCATTTAACTCCTGAAGAAGCATGGACTAGATTAAAACCAGATGTTTCCTACTTCAATATTTTTGGGTGTACTACTTGGGCTCACATCCCAAAGAAGAAAAGGAAGGCTCTTGATAAGAAAAGTAGAAAACTCATCTTTGTTGGTTATTGTGAAGAATTGAAAGCATACAGGCTTCTTGATCCCTCAACTCATGAGGTCTTCTTTCATAGGAATGTCCAATTTGATGAAACATTCCCTCAAAAAGATCCTCAAAAGCCCTCTTCCTCCATTGAGCCTTCTCCTATAGTAGAACCTCAATATTATGAAGAGCCAACTCTTGAAGTTAACTTGGTTATTGATAATCAAGATGAGGAACCTATAACTCCATCTCAATGTCTTTCAACTCCTTCAACTCCTTCCTCTATGCCAAAATGGGCCCACACCATTGTTAAATAAGCTACTCCTTACATCCAAAATCTCCCTTCAACAAGATCATCCAACCCCATAGGCACTGGCCTTGTATGTTAGTCTATTTCCTTTGATCCTCAATCCTTCAAAGAAGCCTTAGGTATTAAAGAATGGGATGATGCCATGGAAAACAAATTTCCTTCCTTGATAAAAAATGAGACTTGGGACTTAGTTCCCTTACCTAAAGGAAGGAAATTAGTTCGTTGTAAATGGATCTTCAAAACAAAATATGGGCCTAATGGAGAAATAGACAAACACAAGGCTCATCTAGTTGCCAAAGGTTTTTCTCAAATTGAAGGCATAGATTATGCATAAACCTTTGCTCCTGTTGCTAAAATGGATTCTGTAAGATTGGTTCTTGCTCTAGCTACTTCCCAAAAGTGGCATGTCTATCAAATGGATGTCAAATGTGCTTTCTTACATGGATATTTAAAGGAAGAAATATTCATGGAACAACCTGTTGGTTTTACTCAAGACTCCTCTCTGGTTTGTAGGCTTAAAAAGTCTCTCTATGGCCTCAAACAAGCCCCTAGATCTTGGTATGAAAATATGGACTCCTTCCTTCTTTTAGCAGGTTTTTCTCATTGTGAGTTTGATAACACAATTTACATTTGGAGAAATGAAGGCAACATCACCATTCTTGTTCTTTATGTTGATGATCTTCTTCTCACTGGTAGTAACCTGACTCACATTCAGACTATAAAAGACTCTCTCTCTAAAAAATTTGAAATGGCTGATCTAGGAAAAGCTCATTACTTCCTTGGGATCCAAATAAGTCAAACAGATGAAGGTATATCTTTGTGCCAACAAAAGTACACTCTAGATCTTCTACAAAGATTCAAAATGATAGATTGCAAACCTTCTCCTACCCCCTTTCAATCTGGAATTAATCTTAGTACTTCTTGCTCATCCCCTCTTTGTGATGCTACTCTATACCATCAACTTGTAGGAAGTTTGCTATACCTTACTCATACTCACCCAGATATATCATATGTTGTTGGCCTCATATCCAGATTCTCTCATCAGCCTCACTTCAGTCATTGGTAGGCAACAAAAAGAATCCTCCATTACTTGCAGGGCACTACTCATTTTGGGCTCTTCTACAAGGGAAAATCCATGGATATCATTGGCTACACAGATTCAGATTGGGCAGGTTCAGTAGAAGATAGATGTTCCACATAAGGCTATGTATTTTGCCTTGGTTCCTCACCAATAGCTTGGTTATGCAAGAAATAACAAGCAATAGCCCTATCTTCTACAAAGGTAGAATACAGGGCAGTAATTTTGGCTAGTCAGGAAGCTCTTTGGCTTCATCAAATTCTAAGAGAATTTGGTTTCACACATGACCATCCTATAACTCTTTGGTGTGACAATCAGAGCATAATTCATATTACACGTAATCTAGTTGAACATCAACAAACCAAGCACATTGAGATACACATGCACTTCATAAGATAACATATTCAGAATGGGGACATACACTTGGAATATATTCCAACTAAGGAACAAATTGCAGATATCTTCACCAAGTCATTTCCTTCTCCATGTTACCTTCAGTTGAGAGATAATATTGGAGTTATTCAGTTGCATTGAATGGATTTATGAGGACAATCTTCGCCATACGAAGACAAGCCTCTCTTCTTCTAATAGTTGGTTTTTCCCCACAAGGGTTTTTTCACCAACTATTTATTGTATATGAGTACCTAATCAGGCCAAAGTTTTCGGGACTCATATTTATTTCTTGTAATAAGAGGACAATCTTCGCCATACGAAGACATGCCTCTAATTGTTGGTTTTTCCCCACAGGGGTTTTTTCACCAACAATATTATGTAAATGAGTACCTAATCAGGCCAAGTTATCGAGACTCATATTTCTTTCTTGTATTAAGAGGACAATCTTTGCCATACGAAGACATGCCTCTCATAGTTGGTTTTTTCCCACTAGGGTTTTTTCACCAACTATATTATGTAAATGAGTACCTAATCAGGCCAAGTTGTTGGGACTCATCTTTCTTTCTTGCATAAAGAGGACAATCTTCACCATACGAAGACATGCCTCTCTTCTTCTCATAGTTGGTTTTTTCCCACAGGGATTTTTTCACCAACTATCTATTGTATTAGGAGGACAATCTTCGCCATACGAAGACAAACCTCTAACTTCCTTTTGATTGATGGTTTTTTCCCATTGGGTTTTACCATCTCTTCAAAAAGAAGTCTTTGTACATGAGTACCTCAATAGGCCTTGTTTCCAAGACTCATTTGTATGATTCACCCCTAGTATCACTTAAGGGGGGTGTTAGAATAAGAGAATATTCTCTTAAGTTCCACTAGGATAGATACTTGAGTTTCCACTCCTCCATGTGTTAGGAGAACTCTCAGTGGTGTCTTCATTAGGTATGATGAGTTGTTGTAATCCAACGGCTCTCAATGATCAACTCTGCTATTTATACAGAGTTGATCCTTGGAATAAATCAATCAGTTCTACTCTTCTCTTCATCTCTTGTAATGCTTTGCATATCTATTGTGAAATTCTAACATAGGGCTCACTTTGCCTATACAATTAGTAGTTAGCAATAATTGAAATAAGAATTTTATGAATAGTGATCTTGTAGAAAGAAAGTACAACAATTATTAAAATATAAAAAATAAAAGAAGACAAGAAACTGTTCATATTTATTTTTTTATTTTTTATGTATTATTATCCTTATCATAGTCAAAGATCAAAGATTGTATTTTCTGTTGGTGTACCGGAAATAATTTCATTATCACTGGTAATTAATTAAAGTAATGATATGATGTTAAATAAAATAGGTTCCAATGTTACATGATAAGGATAGGAAAAACCACAACCTATGTTTAAGTTTTAGACTGTTGGATAGCCAATTAAAGTAATGATGTTAGGTTGAAGAAAGTGGATTCCAGTTTTAAGTGAGAATGATGGAAGAACTGATAAATATGGAAGATACCATAGACCATGTAAGTTTGGAAAAAGTGAATTCCAACACTAAGTGATAAAGATGAAATAAATCACAAAGATGGAAGAAACCACAATCTATTCCTATTTTTTTCACAAGTGGATTTCAATACTTAATAATAAATATGGAAGAGGCCACAACCTATATCTGATTTTTTTACAACATTGAATAGTGAATTAAAGTAATAATGTTAGGTTAGATAAAGTGAATTCCAACATTACATGATAGAAATGAAAGAAACCACAACCTATGTCCAAAATTTACAACACTAAATAATCAATTAAAATAATGATATTAGGTTAAAGAAAGTGGATTTCAACACTACTTGATAAAAATAAATAAGATCACAACCTATCTATTTTTTATACCATTGGATAATCAATTAAAATAATGATGTTATGTTGTAGAAAGTGGATTCCAACATGATAAATATGGAAGAGTGAATTTTATGCCAGTGGATAGCCAATTAAAACAATTTTGTTAGGTTGAATAAAGTGGATTCTAATGCTAAGTAATAAAGATGTTACACTATGCAATGGAGACCCTAGTCTTGATTTTTATACATTGCTTAAGATGACAATTCAAAATGGGCTACAAACCATAGGATGAAAGATCTTACTATTCTAGTTTTACAAATTATTTTTAGTGGCATTATGGAATTTAGTTTCTTTTAATACTTGTTTTTCATATAAATTTAATAACAAAGTTTATCATATGAATAAAAAAACGAACTTATCAATTGTTTCATTATATTTAATTTGGTCATTTGGGATGTAAGCTACAATAATATGTTTAAACATCACAATAAAAATTAATTATTTAATATAGGTTTCTAAGCCAATTCCAAACTCTTTTTGATGAAAGCTTATGTTGTCAGTAATATATTTTGTTTATATTTTTATTAAATCGTTAAATAATTTCAAACTAAAATTTATTTCTTATACAAATACATACAATTCTATAATTTCTTAAGGTTCCTCCTTCAATATTCTTTCCTTTACAAGCTTTATCTCACATCCATAGAGGAAACTTAAATTTTTCTTCACATCCATTTCAAAAAAAATTGTTTTCGAATTTTATCAAATTCAAATATTATAAGTATACATCATTTATGTGGAGACAAAACGCAATGTGATATTTATGAGTTGTATCCTTCCAACGATCATTAAGAAAAATCCTTTCCAACATGCCAAACAAGATCTCATTGTATCAAAAATTGAGTCGTAGAGCTCCTCATCATTTTCTTTGTTAGGCAAAGGAATACTTAGATATAAATATGGCAATTTTATAACTCGAAGCCTTAAAATATTAACAGTAATCCATTGTAAATATAATGCAATATTTGTAAAAATAGTAGTAAAAATAGTATTAATGTCTGAATTTATAGGTGGTATAGATTCATGTCCTCCTACATATGGGATAAGGATGGACTATCTTTATTAATGGACTAGATAAGATTCAAAGGGATCATTGTATTTGTAAAAAGAGTAGTAATAATTAACTTTATAGGTGGTGGAGAGTCATGTCCTCCTACATATGGTACAAGGGTGGACTAGCTTTATTAGTCCTTAAGTAGGATGATAGCGAGCCATATTGACTGATATTTTTTGTTGTCTTTTATCACCCAGTTGTCACCTTTATACCACAATTCCTCGTTATTTTTATTTATTAACTTTTACAAAATTCTAAAATAAGGATAAAGTTGTGATTAAGAGGTATGTCTACACATGTCCCCCAAAGCATGTGTTCTTAAGATCATCCATGCCACAATCATGATCATTGATTGCTTTTTAGGGTTTTTGATGTGCGATCATGATCATAGCATATTTTTATACCTAGGGTTAAGATGATATGTTATTTGGACTAATGGTTGAGATTTTATAGCTCTAAAAAGTGTAATTTATTCATTTGTCTCAAAAGAGAATGTTATCCTCATTATTTTCTATGAATACCCACTTCATCTCCTTATTTACTCATCACACTATTCTTATACATTCAATTACTTAAAATTCACACATGCTCTTGATCATTTCTAATATTAACATTGCTCTCAATCTTCTTGTCTTTATTACTATTGGCACATGCAACCTTCTTCTCTCTCTCTCTCTCTCTCTCTCTCTCTCTCTCTCTCTCTCTCTCTCTCTCTCTCTCGCTCTCTATCATGTCCTTGTAAGCACAACCAAAACCATCGACTATTGATTTGTTACCTTCCATAAAGGAGAACAAGATATTGTATCAAGATTTACAACCAAAGATCAAAAATTTTACTTGAGGACCAATTTCTAAGTCACATGAATCCTCTGCATTCATTCTAGTTGTGATATATTTTTTTGTAGTAGTTATGTTGCAAGCAAGATAGAATAAAACTGAGGTCTTTATTGTGCTTTGGTATTTAATGCCCTAAGTGTTAAGTACTTGATTTATTGCATTAGGATTTACCCTATATTATGCTTTTTGTGGATGCTCTTTATGTAGTATGTCCTTAAATGTCATATTTATATGTTTGTTTAGACTAGGATAGTTTTAAATTTAATTGCATAATTATTGATTTGTTGTCTAAGTATTTTGGTATACCTTAAGTCATTTTTTGTAATTTGTTATAGTACCTAGGGATAGGAATATGGGGAAATGATATTATATTGTATAAGGATATTATAAATAATTGGCATGAGACATACATAACTCAAGGTTGATTATATTATAATAATAAGTGGGATAAGAGTTTAGGAGTTGGCTCCCTAAAGTAGAATTAGAATATTGGTATATAAACAAAAGATACTATAATTGTAATCATCATCAATCATATAGAGTATTCTCTTGTAATAGTCTTGCTCATGGAGTGAATCTCATTTTGGGAGATATTATAGAGTGGTTCCTTCCTTAAGGAATAATATTGGTGTTGCCCTATCCAAAGGATATTATCACATCTTATATTGTTTAGATTAATTAATATGGTTGATTTCTTTAATATTTAGCATATTATGGATATCTATATATTTACGAGAAGTAAAATTTCATAAAAAGTAATAATAGAGTAGCAATAGAGTCCATGGAAGAAGCAACAACAAATTCTAAGGAAGCTCTATTAGAAGCACACAAGGATGCACCAAAATAAGGGCACAAGAGAGAAGAGAATGAGGAAGAATTTAAATTAGAGGAATAAAATGCTAAATATGTTGAAGAATATTATATTATTTGGTACATGCTAATGTACCCCCATTGTACCTTCATGGTACAAATGTAAATATGTAATATATTAGGGTTTGAGTCTTTAGTTTAGATGAGTGATTTATATATCCTCTTCATGTAAGTGTCTATGTGTAGGATATGCACAAGTGTCATGCACGTAAGTGTGCATGATATTATTTCAAACTAATATGTTTAAGAAAAATACTTGTTAATTGATTGAGAGATTAAAGCATATAAAGAGACTAAAAAAAAGAAAAGAAAATTTTCTTAAAAATCAAAATATTTAATCAATTAAACTTGTGGAGTGTAATATTTTACCATTGATATATATATATATATATATATATATATATATATATATATATATATATAGATAGATATATAATTTTTTTATAGAAATATTTTAAAGAAATCATATACTTAATATACATAATAATTATATAATATTTGGAAGAAATGGAGGGATAAAATGGAGGGATTGTAGCATGGGGGTATAATGGGTTTGAAGGGTTTTGTAGGTTTCCAAAGAAATAGGTCTAGCACCAAGGAGGACCATGGTTTTGGCGAACAAGGCGAAGAAGACAATTTTTTCAAAAACTTTTGATCTAGATGCCTAGTTGTGGGCCAATGCCCTTAAATGAAAAATAAAACACACAAGTGGTGTATCAAACTCCAACATATGAATGGAGAGCTTATGGTACTAGATGACCTGGCGAACATGGTGGTAGATCAAGGAAAAATGTCTCTAGTGGCAAAGTTTGTTGGGATCCGACTAGATTTGGATGCCATTAGGAAATGGTCTCAAGAGAAGTGGAAAAATCTCAGTAATATGGAGATTGTTGTGTTATCCAAAAGTTTATTTTGTGTAAAACTTAATTTTTTGAAGGATTGTGGCAAGATCCTCTAAGGGGGACCTTGGTTCTTTGGTTGAAGAGGTTATTTTTGAGAAATCAGAGTTCAAATTTTGATCCCTTTTCATAGTGCATTGATTTAGCGCCTATGTGGGTGTGTTTTCTTAGTCTCTCGATTCATTTTTGGAATGAGGAGATTCTTATTAGCATAGTTAGAAACATTGGATATATGATAGCTATGGACCTTGCTACCCTGGCTCACTCTCGAATGCTCTTTGCTAGGATATGCATTAATGTTGACTTGAGCTAGGAGTTGCTAAAATCCATCAAGCTAGTTTCCAAGTATGAGTCATAGATGTTAGAATTTTCCAAAATAGGCATGCAAAGCATTACACAAAATATATAGAAAAGAGTAGAACTGATTGATTTATTCCAAGGATCAACTTTGTATAAATAGCAAAGTTGATCATTGAGAGTCGTTGGATTACAAAAACTCATCAAACCTAATGAAGACACCACTAAGTGTTCTCTTGACACATGGAGGAGTTGAAACTCAAGTGTGTCTATCCTAGTAGAACTTAAGAGAATATTCACTTATTCTAACACCCCCCTTAAGTGATACTAGGGGAGCTTTATAAAAATGAGTCCCGATAATAAGCACTGATGAGGTACTCATGTACAATGACTTCTTTATGAAGAGATGGTAAAAACCCTATGGTAAAAACCATCAATAAAAAGGAAGCAAGGAAGAAGCTTATCTTCGAATGGTGAATATTGTCCTCTTAATAGAATAATAATGATGAGTCCTAGCAACATGGCCTGATGAGGTACTCATTTACAATATATAGTTGATCAAAAAATCCCCTTGGGGAAAAACCAACTATCATAAGGTATGCCAAATATTGTCCTCTTATACAAAAAGAAAGATGATTACTGACAATTTTTCCCGATGAGCTACTCATATACAATATATAGATGGTGAAAAAACCCTTGGGAAAAAACCATCTATCACACACAAAAAAATATCCAAGATAGAGGCATGTCTTTGGATGGCGAATATTGTCCTCATAAAATACATGTTGTTGGAGAGATGATGAAAAAAACCACAAGGGAAAAAACCATTCTCCAACCAATATAATGAGAGGTGGAAGACCTCTGTGTCAATGCAGCTGTATTACTCCAAGTTTATCTCGCAATTGAAGGTAACGTAGAGAAGGAAAAGACTTGGTGAAGATATTTGTAATTTGATTCTCGGTTGGAATATAGTCCAAGTGTATATCCATGTTCTGAATATGTTGCCTTATGAAGTGCATGTGTATCTCAATGTGCTCGGTATGATGATGCTCAATAGGATTGCATGCAATATGAATTGTGCTCTGATTGTCACACCAAAGAGTTATAGGATTTTCATGGGAGAAACCAAATTCTCTCAAAATTTTATGAAGCCAAAGAGCTTCCTGACTAGCTAAAATTGCTGCCCTGTATTATGCCTCTGTAGAATACAATGCTACTACTTGTTATTTCTTGCATAACCAGACTATTGGTGAAGATCCAAGGCAAAATACATAGCCTAAGGTTGAACATCTATCTTCTATTGAACCTGCCCAATATGAATCCGTGTAGCCAATGATATCCATGGATTTTTCTTTATATAAGAGCCCAAAGTGCGTGGTGCCTTGCAAATAATAGAGGATTCTTTTTGTTGCTTGCCAATGACTGAAGTGAGGTTGATGAGAGAATTTGGATATTAGGCCAACAACATATGAGATATCTGGGTGAGTATGAGTAAGGTATAATAGACTTCCTACAAGCTTACAGTATATAGTTGCATCACATAGAGGGGATGAGTAGGAAGTACTCATATTAATTCCATATTGAAAAGGTGTAGGAGAAGGTTTGTAATCTATCATTTTAAACCTTTGAAGAAGATCTAGAGTGTACTTTTGTTGACACAAGGAAATTCCTACATCTATTTGACTTATTTGAATCCCAAGGAAGTAATGAGCTAAACCTAGATCAACCATTTCAAACTTTTTAGAGAGGGAGTCTTTTATAGTTTGAATGTGAGTGAAGTTACTACTAGTGAGAAGAAGATCATCAACATATAGAACAAGAATGGTGATTTTGCCTTCATCTCTCCAAATGTAGACTGTGTTATCAGACTCACAATGAGAAAAACTTGCAAAAAGAAGGAAGGAGTCCATATTTTCATACCAAGATCTAGGGGCTTTTTTGAGGCCATAGAGAGACTTTTTTAGCCTACAAACAAGAGAGGAGTCTTGAGTGAAACTAGCAGGTTGTTCCATGAATATTTTTTCTTTTAAGTCCCCATGTAAGAAAGCACTTTTTACATCCATTTGATAGACATGCCACTTTTGGGAAGTAGCCAGAGCAAGAACTAGTCTAACATAATCCATTTTAGCAACTAGAGCAAAGGTTTCTACATATTCAATACCTTTAATTTAAGAAAAATATTTGTTCTACTAGGTGAGCTTTATGTTTGTCTATTTTTCCATTAGGCCCATATTTTGTTTTGTAGATCCATTTACAAGGAACTAACTTCCTTCCTTTGGGCAAGGGAACTAAATCCCATGTTTTATTTTTTATTAAGGAAGAAAATTTATTTTCCAATGCATCATCCAATTCCTTGATACATTTTGCTTCTTTGAAGGATTGAGGATCATAGGAAATAGACTGAAATACAAGACCAGTTCCTATGGGGTTGGATGATCTAGTAGATGGAAGATTTTGAATGTAAGGAGTAGCTTCTTTAACAATGGTGTGGGCCCATTTTAGCATAGTGGAAGGAGTAGAAGGAGTTGAAATACATTGAGTTGGAGTTACAGGTTCCTCATCTTGATTATCAATTTCTATGTTAACCTCAAGAGTTGGCTCTTCATAATATTGAGGTTCTACTATAGGAGAAGGATAAATGGAGGAAGAGGGGAATTGAGGATCTCTTTTCTAGAATATTTCATCAAATTGGAAATTCCTATGAAAAATACCTCATGAGTTGAGGGATCAAGGATCCTGTATGCTTTCATTTCCTCACAATAACCAATAAAAATGAGCTTTTTGCTTTTCTTATCTAGAGCCTTCATTTTCTTCTTTGGGATGTGAGCCCAAGTAGTACACCCAAAAATATTGAAGAAGGAAACATTTGGTTTTGATCCAAACCATGCTTCTTCAAGATTTAAATGTTCAAGAGCTTTATGAGGTGTGTGATTTTGAATATAATTGGCACAATTAATAGCTTCAGCCCAAAAAAGTTTAGGAAGATCTCTTGAATGGAGCATGCAATTAGCCATATCTTTTAATGTCTTATTTTTCCTCTCTACAATACCATTTTGCTGAGGATTATGGGATACATAATGCTAATGAATGATGCCATGAATTGATAGAAATATGGAGAACTCATTACTGCAATATTTCCTCCATTACTAGTGTGAATTTGCTTGATTTTGAAAGAGGCCTAATTTTCAACTAAGGTTTTAAAGACTTTAAAGTGGGATAGAACATAACTTTTATATTTCAAGAAGTAGACCTAGGTTCTTCTAGAAAAGTCATCAATAAATGTTAGAGCATACTTTGCTCCTTTAAAAGAATGTTTTGGGAAATATATCAAGTCACTATGGATTAATTGTAGAGGGGATGGGGCTTTTAGAGAGCTACTTGGGTGGAAAGGATCTTGATGTTGCTTTCCAAGAGCACATCCAAGATGGACTCCATAAATAGAAGAGACTTGGGGTAAACATATTACCATATCATGGGTGCTCAATTCCTTTAGGTAGTTGTAACTAAGATGACCAAACCTTTCATGCCAAATTTTGCTTTCAAGATCTCCATGAGCCACAAAACAGGAGGCACCTTATGGATTTTTGAATCCTTTGAAGTGAAATAGGTGAGTGTTGTGATAAATATCTCCTTTGACTATAAGAGAATGGGTATCTTGAAAGTCTCTTATCTCAACTCTTGTTGGAGAGAAGAGAATTGTTTTCCCCTTTCTAGAAGTACAAATTTGATAGACGAAGAGGAGATTTGTGGAAATGTTTGGAACATAGAGAACATTATTTATAGAGCCACCATCAATGGTTATGTCCCCCTTTCCTTTGACTGGAATAAAGGAAGAGTCACCTGCTTCTATGTTACATGTAGA
This sequence comes from Wollemia nobilis, assembly GCA_028583015.1. Lineage (NCBI taxonomy): Eukaryota > Viridiplantae > Streptophyta > Pinopsida > Araucariales > Araucariaceae > Wollemia > Wollemia nobilis. The sequence continues at coordinate 5,565,323 of JAQPPZ010003222.1, forward strand.
ACTTGAGGAGATAGAAGAGAATGACTCATCTGAAGTAGTCATGTGATGAGTAGCTCTAGAATCTAGAACCCAGTAATTAGAGGAAGAATTGGAGGTTTTCCATTGAACATTTAGGGCTTTCCCTATTTGTTTTTTATTTTCTATATTTTGATCCTTCATAGCTGCCTCTAGTTGTTGTAATCTTTTCTAGCATTTATTTGCAGAATGACCATTCTTTTTGCAGTGAGTACAGGTTATGGGATTCCTTTCCTTATTTTTGATTTTTTCTTTAGAAGAGGTGGAGGCTACTAAGGCTTTTGAGGAAGAGGAAGAGGAAGAGGACTCATATCTTGCAATTTTAGTTTCTTCCCTAGTTAGTCTATCACAAAATTCTTCTAAAGAGGGCATTTTAAAGGTTGCACCAAGAGCATCTTTTGTAGATAGAAAAAGTGGTTGTAAATATTTGAAATGCACCTTTTAGTTTAGAAAGAATTATATAAATGTACTCTTCTTCAATCTTAGTCTTCCCACTGCCTTTGTATTGAGATAGGACTTATTTGAATTTGGTGAGGAAGTCAACAATACTACTAAAATCATCAGGAGATAAAGTTGTTAGTTCTGCTTCTAGTTGCATTGATCTTATTTGATCTACTTTTCTAAACAAAGTTTTTAGTTTCTCCCAACTTTCATGAGGAGTTTTACAATCTATAATGTGAAACCATAAACATTCATGAACATTAGATCTAATAATACCCATTGTTTCATACATTTTACCTTTATGAACAAATATCTCATATTATTTTTCAAACTCCGGTTGCTTTTCTTCTAATAGGTGTGTGAGCCCTTTTTGAGAAATGAGATTTAAAATTTTGGGTTTCCATGTATGGAAGTTATGAGGAGTGAGAGGATCAATTGTATTCATTTTGAAAGAATATTGAATTTTAACCAATATACCCCCCTTAGCACTTCAATTTTTATTAATGCAATTTGGAAGAAGATATGTAAGCTTTTTTTTTTAATGTCACAATCCTCTAATTATCGGCCCTAATGAGAGGAAAAATATAAGTATTAGAGTTTTTTTAATTAAAATTAGCTTAGAAGCAAATGCATATACCCCTAAAATTGTTCTTCTCAATACCGGTCCTTACTTGAGGGAAACTATGAAGTAATGAGATGAAAAAATTATAGGAGAATAGGCTTGAAAATGCAAGTGGGATCAACCAGATTTGGATGATGGATATCTCAATGACTCACCCTTACAAGAGGGAAACTATAAGTAAGAGATAAAACCAACATGCGAAATTTGGTGATCGAAAAATAATTTCCAGGCTTTTATACCATTTATTTCAAAAACCCACCCTAACTTGAGGGAAACTATAAGTTTTCGAATATATTGGTACATGGAACGTAGGCAAAATATTTTTTAAAATTTTTAGAAAAATATTAAATTGTTTCTTTTTAATATTATTGCTTGTTATAAAGGAAGACCAATATATTTTCTGAAAAAAAAAAGATGTTTCAAGAGCAAGAAATAATTTAAAAAAAAAAACTAATTAGATTTGAGAGCAAGAAAAAAATATTATGCTCTATGAAAAAATTGAATGATGGAGTATATAAAATATCATCAAGCAATTTTTGAACTTGTAAAGATCTTGTTAATTTGATTTAGTTCATATTACATTTAATTTAAGAAATAAAAATTATCCACTTAAATTATAATGTTAATTTAAAAAAAAAAAACTAAAAATATTAGGCATTTTAGGAGAGAGAAAAAAAATTCAACTTGAAATGATGCCTTATAATATAATTTAGTTCATATAACATATAATTTAAGAAATAAAATTATGGACTTAAATTATTACGTTACTTATTTAAAAAAAAAAAAAACTAGAAATATTAAAGAAAGACAAATAGACCCCCAAAAGACAATAATTGGTGCAAATATATGGCACCATTACCACCCCTGCAAAAATACCTTTTATTTCATAGATTTTATAGAAGACGCCCTTCACTTTGGAAATAAGTCTTTAAAGACTTCGTGAAAAGGGAGTCAGAAAGAAAGCCTTCGAAAATGAAGGTATGGTAGAGAGGAATACAATGGAACGAAAACCGAAGGACAAGTTTTCACGTTAATAAAAGGGCTTGCAAAAATTAAGAATAACATTAAAAATTTATACTTCTCTGAATACGTTTTGTAGACTCTGCATACAAAATATTAAAGGCAGGATACGAAGGACGAGGGAGAGGCATCGCCAGAACTGGAGGTTGAAAGAGAGAGTTTCCCATCTGCCCAGCACGTTGCAGAGGAATATGAAGCCGAAGGCTGTCTTTAAGAGTATGGAAATCATCTCTGCGAGAGAGGATGATTACGGTAAAATGGAGACACAGTCGATCTCTCACAGTGGAAGCAGAGGCCCTCGAAGAAATGTTTCCTTCGCTTGAGTACTAGATTTCAACTTTGCTCACCCTTGATATAGATATACCTGCAAAAATAAGACAACAGTGAAGGCAAAATGAAAGAAACTTGCTCGCCTTTTTATCTGATTTACCTACAGAAATAATGACAAATGCAAAATATATAGAAATATTGCCTATATTATTTGAAAAAAATAATATAAAACATATGCAAATCGAAGAGCTTTGTAGAGATTGAACACTGATCAATATAAAAAAAAGAATGTTGTGTGAAAGAAGGAGTTGAATGAGATATAAAGAACTCTAAAGAGATTTGTTAGCCAACGCCAAAAAAGGAATCCCAAAACCAACGGGCTTGGTGACAATCTGTCGATGCCAAATCGAGATATGTTAGAAACAAATAGTTCCTTAGAAACATTTTTAAAGAAAATGTTTTAAATGCAACTTTTGTGGACGTATATCAAGTGTTCGTGGCAGACCAACACGATTTTAGAAAATTTTTCATCGACATTCAAAAATAAATCTCCAAATAAAGAGGCACCTATGGATCTTATTAAAGGCTTTTAAAAAACATAAACAAAATATACAAATAACCAGATTGATAACCTTCAAGAGGGAATGCTATCAAAGTCTATCCTGCTCGGGTACCATGTTAGAATTTCCCAAAATTGACATGCAAAACATTACACAATATATGAAGAACAAAGTAGAACTGATTGATTTATTCCAAGAATCAACTTTGTATAAATAGTAAAGTTGATCATTGAGAGTTATTGGACTACAACAACTCATCAAACCTGATGAAGACACCACCGAGTGTTCTCCTGACACATGGAGGAGTTGAAACTCAAGTGTGTCTATCCTAGTAGAACTTAAGAGAATATTCACTTATTCTAAAAATAGAATCAAGTAATAGAGTACAAAAACCTAGTAGTTAAGTACGGGATTTGTAAGAAGGTTGGACACCCAATTTTTTTCTACAATACCCAAAGAAATAATTCTCAATACAAACAAAAATGGATTCAAAGACAACCTAAAAATAATTTTAAATCAAAAAGCCTCAATGCTAATGGAAAGGTAGGTGAAGCGGAAGGATCAAATAGAATACAAGAAATGGGGTGAACGGATCAGGAACTACTAGAAGAGGGAGAAATCAATAATATGTATAGTGAGGTAAACCTTCTAGCCCCAAATCCTATCGTTAAATAATGTGCTACTATTTTAATGAGGATCACTTTTGATCAAGTTGTAATAGACTAGGTGTTTTAAATTTTTATTATTTCCTAAAGTCTAATGTCATAAGTTTAAATTGGAATAATTGCAAATCTTATTCCAAATTGTAAATGTGCACATATGGATGACACATTGGATTGTGTTTTTTTATCTTAGTATGAGTTAGCAAATTGAATTTGATTAGTTTAGTCAGTTTTCTTGTTAGCATCTTCTAATTTGGGAATATTATGGTTTTAAAAGTTTTATTTAAGCACCCCTTGACAATAAAATATTAGCTTCTTTTTTATCCACATTAGTTGGTATTAGATCTTTGGATCAATTGTGGGTTGTATTAAGTTTACGTGGTTTAGATCTTGCTCAAATTGGACTTGCATTTTCATATGCAAGTCTTAGAAGCTTCCTTTAGTTGCTAGAAATAGGTGCATAATTTCCTAGTAAACATTTACAAAATTCTCAATTTTAGGTTTGTAATAGGGCCTTTGGTAGCTTTTTTGAGTTGATTTATTTCCATGCACAAAAATTTGTGAATATATGCCTCCTAGAGCCTTGTTTTTCTCCACTTTAGGTGAGATTAAGGTTTAAAAATAAATTTAAATATATATATAGATATATATATATATTGTTACTATTATAAGATTTGGTATTAATCAGGCACACTCCATTGGACATTTAGGCGATTACACCGTTCCTAGCTAATGACTCATCTCAACATTTATCTATGGCCTATTTAGCCATCGATGGTTGACCATCGAAATCCAACCCTAATGGTTGCTTGGTCGCTCATCTCTATTTGATCATCGATAGCTTCTCTATAATTGAACCAAAACCCCAATGTCGCTCCCTACTCCCTAATCCCTACTATCACCTCAATATTATGGCTTCCTAAGATCTCAATATAATCATATATCTCCCCTCCTTGATACCACCTCCTTGCTAGCCAAGCCCTGGTTTCCCCCCAACAATGGATAATCCTATCAATAGACCATTTTTTGACCAAAACCAGTACTTCCCAATGAACTTTGTGATTGCCAATGTTCTATTTCAACCAACCAAACAATTGTCCATACATTCTTGACTAGTTATCAACGTATCAAGCGGGAGACAACAAGAAATATTATTTTTGTTTAATCTCATATGCCTCAGACAAGGGAAGCAAGAGGTATTTAAAAGTGCCTTAGGAGATCAAATTAAATAGTCAACCAAGCTAGTTGGCTGTAGCTGTTGCACCAATATTTTTTAATGGTCAGCAATCTCACTTGTGGTGTGACACACAATATTTTTATTGTATTCTAGAAGTGACAAAAATAACCCCTTTTTGTCTAATTATTTAGTTTATGTATGATAATAATCCCACATCCATTGTGTGGGAGGCACAAAAGCAATTTAAAACTAGCCTCGCATAGAAGTATGGATAGCTAGCTTGGTTGGCTGACTTTACCCCATGTAGAAGTGATCATGGACTTTGTTGTCATTAACATTGTTGACTTTGTTGTTTGTTCTGACATGTTGTTGACTTTGTAGTTTGTTTTGATCTATTGTTGACTTTGTAGTTTGTTATGACTTGTTGAATTTGTTGTGATTTGTGATGACATTTGCTCAATTAGGATCAATAATCTATTTTTTAGCAATAAATTATTAAATAATTGATTAATTTTCTAAATAATTTTATTGTAAATTTTACCTTTTTACTTTTGGTAAAAATTGGTAAAATTATCTCAATTACCTTTGTAAAGGGAAAAATATATATATATTTTTGTGTGGGAATTGTGTAATTACTCATTTTAGAAGGAAAATTTTTGTTTTGCTTAGGCATAAGCATCAAAATATGAAGAAGGCTATTTTTGTAATTTGTAAAATTGTAATCCTTAAAGATCTTGTTTTGATCTTTTGAAAGTAGGTTTTGCTTTATAGTATCATAGTTGCACTTTGAAGAACATAAGATTATACTAAGAGGGGGGTGAACAGTATAAGATAAAACTTTTACTTTTTTTTACAAAGCAATAACTTCAAATATCATCAATTGCAATAATAAAATAAATCACAAATCACCACACACATAAGAGACATGTATTTAACGTGGTTCACCCAATATGTGCTAAATACATAGAGAAATATTGCTTATAAATTTATCAAAAATTTTGTGGGCTCTAACCCACAGGAGATACCAATCCCCTATTATAATGTTTTTGGACCCCAATCCATAGGAGACACTTGTCCCCTCTCACAAGTTCATGGGCACCTACCCACATGAGACACCTATCCCTCTCAAGTTCATGGATACCAATCCATAGGAGACACCAATCCCCTCTGTTGGTTCGTTGAAACCAATCCACAAGAGATACAAATCCTCTATTCTCTGGTTCATGGAAACCAATCCATAGGAGACACTAATCCCTTCTGCTCTAGTTCATGGACACCAATCCATAAGAGACACCAATCCCCTCTACTTTGGTTTTTGGACACCAATCCATAGGAGACACCAATCCCCTCTGCTCTAATTCATGGACACCAATCCACAAGAGACATCAATCCCATCTATTCTAAATACTACTCATATCTACTCCCAAACCTGATCACAATAATACTTATACCTCTTACTCAAGTCAGCTCTAAAATATCTTAACAATACTACTCATAACTCTGATAAAATCAGCTCCATAACTTGCTCAAATATTCTCTCAAATTTTCTCACAACATCTGATCAAATATGCTCACAAAACTTGCTCACAAAAGTGCTCAACACTGCTCCAAAACCTACTCACAAATATGCTCAATAATCTGATTCAAATATTGCTTACAAACATGGCTCATATACTCCCAAACATTACATGCATACAATGCTCATCTATTCCCAAATATTGCATAATTATGTCATCAAGTTCTTCACATATTCTTCAATGTGCTTTCCTTAACTAAAGCAATTCAGACATATTCTACCTAGAATAATTTTATCTTCATGAACATATTGAGAATTATATGCACTAAAAAATACCCAATGTGTTCTTCACATTCATTAATTTTATCTCTTTCACATGTCTCATATTTATTACATTAGAAGGTAGCTTTAGTCTAGCACTTGATAACTGACATGGTAATTATTGATTTGCATCTTTCCTTCAAAACCAATCACTATGCACAAATCTATCCTTTTCATATACTCCCAAAATCAATCATGAACAATATACAAATATCCTCAAATATGATCTATAACCCTTGCACATTTACTCACAATTTCAATCAAAGGCAATGCACAAATTTGCTTTAAAATCTGATCTATAATCCTTGCACATTTATTTCCAATTTCAAGCAAAAACAATGCACATCCAATAATTCCTTATACCTCCCACTATATGACAAAATATTTTCCTCAAATTGATTAATCCATTTTTATAAAGGAATTAAATCACCATACCTCTAAATCTACCTCAATGATGATGATGAGCTTTTTGCATGAGCTTTCCAAACCAATATTAACAAAATGATTTTCCTTTTTTTTGTGCTTTCAAAAACTGTTTAGCAATTCTCTTTTTCTTTTCTTGAATAAATATCAAATCAACCACTTTCAAAAACCATTATCAAAATATATAAAATAAAGCTTAAAAAATACTCCTTATATTTCCCTTTTGATACTCACAATATAAATCTTTAATAATAACAAAAACCCTTTATATCTCCTTTTAGAACATGTAAAATACAACCTCATACCTTATAACTCACTTTTATAGCATTCAAAAATTCATTTTAAAATCATCATTACACACCTTATATCTCCCACTCAATTAAATAAAATAAATTTTTTGCCCTTACCTCAAATAGTAAAAACTACCAAATGTGCACGGAGGAGATTCGATCTCCTAACTTCTGCCAACATAGCACCCTAGCATAGGCTAGGCAACCAAATGAGCTACCTCGACTGGTGGAATAAAAGGTGCAGCTCAAACTATTTAAACTCTTTTTTGTTCTATCAACTAAAACAAAAATGGTTCCACGGGGATTTGACCCTGCAACTTCCTGCTACACAGTGCCTTAGTGCAATCTCAGAAATTGTCTAGGCTAGCCATCTAGATGAGACTAAATTCGCATCATAAATATTATAAATTCTCTTTTTCATTCGCTGCGACCAAATGTGCTCTTCTTCTCTTGTACCTACCGCTTAATTTTCGTACAATGCAGATTCAAATTTCCACTCACCAAAATGAATTTGATAGCCTTTTAAATATGCATTTTATTTAGCACCCAAGCAGGCCAGCTATGCATTTTATTTAGATCCCAAGGAGGTCAGCCTTAGTATTTTAAATATTTGAATTTTTGAAATTTGCATTGGTGTTCTCAAGGATGTCGTCCAACCTTTTAACCTTTAAATATTAAATTTCTGAATTGTATTTTAATCCTTTGATTTAAATATGACCTTCCACTTTTTCAAAATTTTATATATTTAAATCCTCTTGATTTAAATATAACCCTCCACCTTAATATTTAAATATTTTATTTAAATTATAAATTATATCTCTGCCTTTATGACAACTTTACCATTTCATCCTTTGAAGATATTTTTGCCTTTGACACCTCTAAAGATATCTCTACCTTTATTATTAATGACAACTCAATATTTCATATTTGAAGATATTTTTGCCTTTGACATCAATGACAACTCAATATTTCTAACACACTTATTTTTTTTCCTTAAAGTATCCTTTCTTTTTAGTCCATATGGCTTATACTAGATGCCAAATGGCATTAGAAATAGTAGATTAGATGACTTTTTTGGCCCAAATGGTTGGTATCTTGGCCAATAAAGTTAAAGAAATAACAACCTAAAGTGCTCCTCAGGTTAAGATCTCTAAATATCTAAGGCAACAACAAGATTTAATGTCAAAACTTATGATGTGTCTAGGAATTTAGATGTCCTAAACAGCTGGAAAATGGACATGGAGACTTGGTTCTCCTATACTAAGGTTCCTGATGATGACCAGATACCTTTTGCTAAACTCAAATTTTTAGGGTTAGCAAAGCTCGTGGTTATGGATAGAAAATAATACCAAAATCCTATTACCATGTGGGAAGATTTATTCCAAGCTTTGAAGGATACATTTTACCCTTCTAATTATGAACAAGAATTAAATGTTAAATGGTATAGATTAACACAATATTACAATATACTTGTTCAAGACTATGTCTTCCAATTCAACAGGTTATGCATTTTTCTTCGCATGAAGGATCCCATAGAATATTTGGTCATCAAATTTACAAGTGGTATTCTTGAACACATGTATCAAGAGTTAAAATACACTCCCTTGGATACTTTAGATGCAACTTTAAACCATGCACAGTTGACTAAGGAGAAGCTTGCTAGCCAATCAAGAGGAACTCAATTTTTAAGACTCACTAGAGCATCCAATAAACAACAACAAGTGAAGAAGACATCATCCTAATTTTCTTATCCTTCCACTTCTTCTTCTAAAAAATCTTCTTCTTCTCCTCCTTACTCTCAAAATTTGTGTACTTATTGTAAGAAGCAAGGAAATCTTGGGCAACAATATTTTTAATTACAAAGTTTGAAGTAGAAATCCTTAGTTGTTAAGCCTCCTAATGGAGACCCCAACGATGGACCCATTGAGTATAAGGAATAAGGAAAAAAATATTAATATTTAAATTGTATATTGAATAATTTAACCCTTATGCATCACAATTCTTCTATAAATAGCCATGACAACTTGTTTGTCACTATGATCCATTTGACTCATGACTTTTTTACATATTGTATTATCAATAATGACTCGTAGAAAAATCTAATTGTGAGTTCTATTATTTATAAGTTGAATCTAAGCTTCCATTAATCCCTCATCCTCATCCTTATTCTTTGGAATTAAAGGATAATAAGAGTATTGTAGAAATCACACACAATTGCACTATCTCTTTTGTATTTGATCCAAAATTTATGGATAAAGTCACGTGTGATGTCACCTCAATGGTTTGTTAGGTTTTGTTGCTAGGAAAACCAATAAATATGTTAGGAATGCCATATACTATGCCATATCAAACACTTATGCTTTGCACATGGATAGCAAAGCATATCTAATTAGATGCACTCAACCTACTATCAATTTGGTTTTAAGTTATTGAAAAGCACACACAATAGTAAATCAAGAACATGAGTTGGAACTAATCTTCATAAGACATAAAAATCAAGAAACTCAAGCAACACATCACAATTATGTTAGGAATGCTTAAATTAAAAAATTTTTACAATATTACGCATAAGTGTTCAAGGAACATTCTAGTATTCCACCTGTAAGAGAAATTATAGCATAGATCTTATTTCTGAAGCATCTCTTCAAAATGCACCCATGTACAGACAATTAGCAAATTCATCATTTATAGCTAAGTGCTTCATTAATACAAGTACATATTCTTGTGCTTCACCTATTTTGGTAGTGCTTAATAAACATGGTACTTGGTGACTATGTATTCATTTCAAGGCCTTGAATAAAATCACCATAAACAATATGTATCCACTCCCTAGAATTGATGACATTTAGATCAGCTACAAGGGTTAATGTTATTTTTAAAGATAGATCTAAAAAGTGGGTATCATAAGATCTGATTATAGTTAGAGGATACATGGAAGACAACATTTAAGACCAAGATAGGATTATTTGAGTGGCTTGTTATACCTTTTGGTCTTACTAATGCATCAAATAAATTCATGGGGCTTATGAATAAAGTTATTAGGGATATCCTAGAAAAATATGTGATCATTTATCTTTATGACACTCTAGTTTTATCACCCACTTGGAAGGATTATCTAGTTCACCTAGAACATGTTCTCCAAACCCTTAAAGAGAACTCGTTGTTTTTAACCTTCCAAAATGCTCCTTTGCTCTATCCTCCATCACCTATCTTAAATTTAACATCAATTATCAAGGCATTAAAGTGGATCTTGTCAATTTTGAAGACCTCCTCCATTGGCCCACTCCTATTATCAATAAATTAAGGAGTTTTCTTAAACTTGCTATTTTATACCACAAGTCCATTCCTAGGTTTTCCACTATTACCTCCCCATTGTATCATTTGACTAAGGCCAAAGTTATATTTCAATGTAAAAAAGACCTTTTTTGTGATTTTGATACATTGAAACATAAACTATGTTCAACCCTTGTCCTAGTCCTTCTTGACCTTTCTCAACCTTTTGATATAGAGACAAATGCCTCATAGTTTGCCCTTGGATTTTTATTGAAGAAAAATGGTTACCCAATGGGCTATAATTTAGAGTCCTTTTTAGCTACCAAACAAAATTATTCCACCTATGATAAAGATTTATATGCTTTGGTGCAATTTATTAATAGTGGAGACTTTATATTCTTAGAAAATTACTATTGTGCATACTGATCACTTACCCCTTAAGTTTATCCAATCTCAAAACAAGATTGAAGAAACATGTTACATGATGTGGGTAATCTACTTGCAACAGTTCCACTTAGTTATCAAGTACAAAAAAGGAAGTAATAACCATGTAGAAAATTGTTTGAGTCACCCTCTAGTAGATTTCACATTGAAAATGGTCACTACTTATCATATTGGTTTCCAGAATTGGTTCGTTCAATATCTCCTTGATTTATATTTTGACATAGTTTACCAACATATTTTACATATTTCTTTTAATCTAAGTCATTTTCAATATTATCATTTGAAGGATGGATTATTATATAAGTTGGATAAACTTTGTGTACCTCAAGAGCATCTATTGTCTCTTCTCAAAGAGGCACATTCTATGTTCTATGGTGGATATTTTGAGAAACACAAGAATCTTCATCACTTACAATGATTTTTCTATTGACCTCATACGTAGCAAGATGTGTTGATATTTTTGAGATAGTATGGTTTTTGTTGCCACTTCAAACCAAGAAACAAAAAATTGAGATTAATTGTTCCTTTTTCTATTCCTTCTTTTCCTTGGGAAAGTATTTCCATGGACTTGTTGAGTGGATTCTAAATGACTATTAGGTAGCATGATTGTGTATTTATCATTGTGGATCAATTGCATAATATGGATAAGTAGAAATATAATTTTAGCACCATATTTATCTTAGCATTTCTTTGAGAAAATATGACATTCCTTTGGTATACCTAGAAAAATTGTATTTGATAGATATTCATGTTTTGTGGTTCATTTTTGAGATCTTTGTTGAATATTTTGGAAGTTTTCCTTAAATTTTCCATAACTTTCCATCCATAGTCAAATGGGCAGATTGAGGTAGTTAATTGTACTCTTGTTCAGAGTTTGAGGATTTATCATCACACTTCTTCAACAATGTGGGATATGAGTCTAACTCACACTGAGCATACCTACAAGTGGTCCATTCACACATCCACTAGACATTCCCCCTTTGAGGTTTACCTTGGGTTTCAGCCCTTGGCAACATATGAGTTACCTTTATCTTCATCTTCTACCACTATTGTTCACATTTAGAAGGAGCAAGATAAGGAAACATTTTTCATCCAGAATTTTTAGTATTTAGTCTAGAGTGGCTTGTATTTTGTAGAGGAATAAATAGCAATATAAGCAAGCCATGGATAAGCACTGAGTTCCTCATCAATTTTAAGTTGGATACATAGTTTGGCTTTATTTTGTCAAATAATATTTTTTAGATAAGACACATAGTAAAATCAAACCACTATGCTTTGGGCCTTACACCATTCTTCAATAGTTGTTAGAGATTACCTTTTGCATTGATATTTTGACTCATTTAGGAATTCATGACATTATTAGTGTGGATATTTTGAAGCTAGACCATGAGTACACTTTGGATACTAATCTTGTCATCAACCATCTTGTTGATGTGGTGCCTAACTTTCAACTTTCAATTGATTCAGAATAAGTTTTCAACATAAAGAGTCATCATACATGACAAGGATCTACCACTTCCTACCTTGTCATTCATCATGATCAATTTCCACACTAGAATCGCTAGACATCACACCATCATATGTCCTACATTTTTTTATCCCTTATACAAACATTGGAGTCCAATGTTTCTATGGTGAGGAGGGATTATGAGGACCACTTTTGATCAAGTAATAATATACTAGGTATTTTAGACTTTTATTATATCCTAAAGTCCTAAGTCTAAGTTAGAAAAATTGTAAATATTATTCTAAATTGTAAATGTTGGCACATATAGATAACATAGTCATTGGAATGTATTTGTTAGCTTAGTATGAGTTAGAAAATTGGATTTGATTAGCTTAGTCATAGTTTTCTTATTAGCATCTTCTATTTTGGGAATATTATGGTTGTAAAAGTGTTATTTAAGTACCCCTTGACATTAAAATATTATCTTATTTTTTATCCACATCCTCTTTCCACTCCAATGCCTTTTATTGTTTAAATGAAGTAGATGAAATTTTGATCCCTTTGAGTAAGACATTAGAAAAGTTTTGTGTCTAGCCTAGATCCTCCCCAAACGATTGACATAAGCAAGTTATTGAAGGATTTGATGATTTGTTAATAGGACATCCCTAACATTGTTTAGTTGTTTTGATATTCATAATTAAAAAGGAAGAAATATCTAAAATCACACCAAAGAATAGTAATGAAAAATGAGGCACATTGGCCAAAGCATGAAATAAATGAAAAATGTCACTTTGAGAACGAGGTGCTCAAGGAGCATATTGCTCTAAGAGAGACGTGACTAGAGTGTGGGTTTCTCTATGAGTAGGACAGCCTAAGATTGGGTGCTTGGGGAGTGCTTGGATTTATCTTTGTTTACATAGTCTCGTTTCCACTCACACTTGTCTTTCCTTGTTGCCATTTTAGGCCTTTCCTAAAAAAGCAAGATTCACGAATCACAAGTTGGGAAAGATTCTAGATTAAAAAAAATGGAGTCACCATTTACACAATAAATTATGAAATATGAAATCTAAAATGAAACGCAACTCAATAATTTGCATGCAAAATATTTATGGATTTCATACGTTTTAGTGTAACATATAACCCTTTTCATTGGTTTAGAAGGATATTAAGTATACATACCTAGATCTAAAAAATTATGTGTGGTTGGGGTAAGATCGATTTTATATTGAAATTGCACTTGTGGGTCCCATCGGGTGTGCTAGAATTGTTGAACTCATGTGTGATGGGTGTTTCTTTGTGGCGCAAATTGGATTAGTCCCATTGGGCATGCCAAAATTGTTGAATATGGAAATTGGCAAATGCAATTTGCATCCATGAGCATAGTTCAACAAATGGATGGTGAGGTTTCTATCCTCCCCAATATTTGGATCTTGGGTTGATTACCTTCTACTTTATAAGTTGAGAAACAATAAAATAAACTAATCTAAAATGCAGAAAACAAATATAATATACTTTATGTAATATAAAAAGGTGCAAGAGAAAAGAGATGTAAAATACGATCGAAGATATAACAATATTTAGTTTTGGTGAAATTGGCAGTTTGAGCAGGAATTGAATAACTTCAACATGTAGAATCCTTGAATAACCTACAACAACAATGAAAAGAGAGGGATTAATAAGGGAAAAGAGGGTAAATCCATTGTTTTTACACATCCATGAGATAAATAGTCAGTGACACAATTGAATTAGAATGTCATGCACCACTCTTTTATTGAATTATAATTTAAATTTTCAATACAATCTTAATCTGAAGAGTATCTATGATGTTCTTGAAGGCCAAAAGACCTTTACAATGAGCCTTTAGCTCTTATTTATACTTTTACTTGAATTCATGAAATTAATTACATACAATTTATCTTGATGATAATTGTGAGGTGATTCTATCCTTATTTTTTTACTAAAGGTATACATGGAGTGAAACACCCTAGCAATAAATTTTTTTAGAGTGGGTTGCTTTGAAAGTGGGGTGCATGGAGAGAGGGTTGCTTCCAAAGTAGAGCACCCTAAGAGCAGGTTACTTTGAAAGTGGGGTACCCAAAGCACAAGTCACATTTAAAATGGGATGCACAAAGAGCAAGTTTCTTTGAGAGTGAGGTGCCCAAAGTGTGGGTTGCTTTGAGAGTAAAGTGTTTGAAGAGCAATTCACTCTAAGAATGGGGTTCACTCTTCTAAACACCCATCAAATTATTGATTTCTACCCTCTAGTTCTTTTATCTCAACCTATGTACCAAACCTTGTTCATGAATTGAGGTTTCTAGGAAAGTGTGTTGCTCGAAGAGTGAGATGCTTCTATGAGTGGGTGTATTATAAAGTGAAAAATATTCTAAAAATATATGAAGTCTAGTTTTTTCCCTTCACATTTTTCATATTGTTGCATGACAGAACTTGTTTTGGAAGTAATGGTGGTTGGAAACTACTACATTACTTCAAGGAATAGGGAGGAGGCATGCATGTCATTTCCCTATTTGTAGCATTGTAACCACTAGAAATGTTGCCCTACATCTCCTCCATGTGGATTCATTTGTATCAAAGTTGATCTATGCGAGGAAGCAATAAGACAACACAATCCTAGAAATTGTTGTACATAGCGTTAATGAAGTGGTGCTTCATCTTGATCTTTATGTAGTGTAACCACAACATGGGGTTGTGGTAGTTTATATTGAGGTCTCTCCTCCCCTACATCATTTTTCAAGATAAACAAGTTGTCTTCCTTGCATGTAGCCACACACTAGATGCACATGACACACTATATCATGAATAAGATGATAAGTTTTTATTCAAAAAAATAAAAAATAAAAATAAACATCATTTTCATATTCCTTAGGGATCAACATAAAATAAGCATATATCAATAGTATCATGTCCATTTATTTAGTGGTTTTTGCTTCCATTGAGTATTTTTAACTTTAGTCATTGCTAACTAAGAGTTGATTACAAGACACAAAATGATCGTTTACAGACAATCGAGTACCTTGTGCAATGAATATATTTCTTAGGTGGATATATCCCATTAGTATGCAATTCACTAGGGTTAGGAAGATCAAGCAGTTCTAGATTAGGATCTAATTGGGGTTGTTAAAATTTAATTATGTGGAATGAACTACTATGTGTCATGGATATGGTGAATGAGGCTTCTCAATGTGGACTGATCCAAGAGCCATAATTTGCTTTCCTTCATTGATTCTGGATTCATGGTGTTGTTGATAAAATTGATGTATCTTGTGTATACTAATTATACTTAGATGTAAATGTTATTCTAAGATATACAGGAGGAGTCTAGAGTACTCAAAATACAAAAGCTTTCCCATGGTCATTAGAAGAAGATGAAAGTTTATTTGTTAACTTACAAAAATGTGGGCAAGGAGATTTTTAATATTTTTTGGTATTTATAACTATCATAATTGAGCCAAGTTGGCAATAGTGTTGAGGAAGCATATGTTAAATTATTTTATGTGTTAGTTGACATATTTCACAATAGTAGAGGTAAAAAACCCTTCTCTCCTTGACATCTTGATTTCAATATTGTTTATTGTGTTTGTTGTTGTACATCTATTAGTACCCCACTATTTGGGATATTGATGTCTCAAAGATTGTGACACATTGACATTCCTTAATTTAATTTGGAGCAAATTCCCAATTCTTGAGGATCGACAAAAAAATTTAATAGCATGGAAGTTACAACATTATTTTGAAACATCATATTTGGCCAAACTTTCATGACAAATAGATTTTCTATAGAGTTGTTCAATTTGCAACTAAATTTGGTGCTTAGGGAGAATTGGTAGTGCAAGAAAAATAACCACCTAATTATTTTTAGTAGGAGAAAGTGGGGCACATGTATATGATGGTATCATGGTAATTTCATTGGATTTGGAGTGAATTTAATAGGGGAGAATTTACTTCAATTAAAAAAAGTCAAAGTGTTGTTGACGGATGGAGGCCAATGCCATTTTGGAGTGATGTCGAAGCTTGGTATGTGTATTACACAAATTTTGTGTCTCTGTATCAGTGTGGAGATAGTTCTTGGTAGTTTTAGATGCAATATTAAATGATCCCTTACATGAATACATGAGCAACGTCAAAAAAATAGTAGATATTGAAGAGAAAGTTGTTAGAAAATAACTAATTTTAGTAGATGTGAATGGAAACTTTAGGGTATTATCCTTTTTGGTAGATATCTATGCATTGGTATTTCAGCATGTTAGATAGATTCCAAAAAAAAATTATGTGTCACACCAAGCTCAATAGATAGTATTTTTCAAAGAGTATGATTTGAATGATTTAATGGTGATGATAAAGAGGTGCAAAACCAATGTAGAAAACTAGATTGTGGTCAAATACAACCATATTTATTTTCTCATCAACATAATGGGGGTGCATGTCTTCCATTCGGTTGGTTTAGTAAATACCTTTATTTCTTTGTGGTGCATGAGAAACATTATTTAACGAAGTGTTATGGTCCTCACACCTATACACTGCTCTTAGTGTAATAGCCTTTTTTGTTATCACTTTTGTGTAGAGATTTTAATTTTCACTAAATTTACTTAGGTAAGAGAGAGAGGAAAAAAAAAATAAAGCAAGAGAAATAGATAACATGGATAGGGAGTGCATGTCTTCCATTCGGTTGGTTTATTAAATACCTTTGTTTCTTTGCGGTGCTTGAGAAACACTTTTTTAAGAAGTGTGATGACCCTCACACCTATACACTACTCTTATTGTAATAGCCTTTTTTGTCATCACTTTCATGAAAATATTTTAAATCTCACTAAATTTACTTAAGAGAGAGAGGTAAAACAAGAAGGAAGCAAGATAAATAGAGAAGAGGGAGAAAACAAAAAGAAGAGATTCATTTGTTGAAACTATTCTTCTTTGATTTAGTTTGGATCATCATTTGATATCCTATTATCATATGTTCCTATTATTTATCTAGAATTTATCTAGGTTCTTGTTAGTGGTGTTTGTGATCATGTTTGGTTGTCTTGATATTATATCATGTAGTCAAGTCAAGTTCTTTGTTCTTATGGTGAGTATTATCTGTTCATAAAGGTTCTTTATCCAAGGCTAAATTTCATTGAATTGACCAATATTTGCAATGCAATTGATGTCTTTTATCGCCATGGAGGAAGCATAAGGATTGTATCATGCCTTTCACGAGATATTAAGTGATATTGGGCATATGTCCTTTGAACATATGGTATTGCAAGGATGGCTAGATCACTTGATATTTGAGGCTCATTGTTGAGCCTGTTGTTTCAAGTGACATCTAAATTAAGACTATGAAGGTGATACAAAAGGTAATTTAGAACTGAAATATTGTGAATAAAACACGTTTTGTTGATGGATCTTTGACATCAATATTTTTGTTTGACATTTCAAAATTTGGTTGAGGCTCTAGTTGGGCTTGCAAAATTGGATGAAGCTTGTTGCTTGGAGAGTTTGAAGTGCAAAGATTGGTCCAGTTTGTGGAGTACAAAATTTAGAGTTTTATTAAGATTTTGGTTAGTTTGGTCCATTCCTTAGATGTTTTAGAGTAGTGCATTGGTGTCATGAAATCTAGATTTCAGTTCAACTTTTTGTTTTACTAAGTTTTATGGTTTGTTACAACTTACTTTTCATTGAAGTCTAGATTTTTATTTAGTGTTGTATTTTAGATATAGGATTTTCTAAGTTGAGTCTCCAGTATCATTGTTGTATGTGATAGTAACACCTTTGTAATGGCAGTAATATCTTATAAAGGTATCCTTGTATGTGTGTTAATGACTAAAAATTGATGGGAATTCGGTTTAGTCACTAAGGAGGGGGTGTCAAAATAAATTTAGATATCAACATAACAATATAACATGTTTAAATTATAATGCTCAGTGATATATGTTGTTATCAAGTAATTGGCTACTCAAGGTATGTAATATGTTGTACATTATTGTAATATGATATTAGGAATATGTGCCTATTATTAATATTTTATAATATTCCACTAAAACAAGTCATATGTTAATAAGGATTAGCTTCCATGTCCAAATTATAGCAAAATAATATAAGTAGTATCTTGATGAATTTCCTTTATAATAATTTGGGAGGGGGGGGATCCTAATTTGGTGTTTTCTCAATGCAAAATTCATTATTACAATGAACACCATAAAATTTAGTGAGGACCAGCATACCAAATACTTATTAGTATACACTCTATTAAAGAGAAAATGCAGAAATGATAAATTAGAGCAAGTCACATGATTCGCTATAAAACCAATTTGATTTGATTCATACCTCATTATTAGGTATCAATATATTTTTAAAGTTCAAAAGACTCATCAAAAGCCATTGAATTTAGGTTTTGTACACTAGTTTTGACACACTACCTAAAGTCAAGAAATAAATAAGTTAGAAATATAATATGTGTGGATGTCATATATGCATACAATATTTTTTGTATTTTTTATAAAAGTTGGGCTTTGGAATAATGCATGTACTAATGACTTAAGTGGATATATGTATGCAGTGAGTCATGCAAAAATAAGTTAACACTATTTTACCTTGCAGTTAGAAGGTGAGGCATCAAGGGTGGTAGTTTTTTGTAATAGCCATCCCCAAGTTTAAATGGGATCCCCTCATTCAATTGAACGATACAAACACACAAGAGAGAAGGTATGAGAAGAGACAGATGGGGCATACAAAACTCAAAGGAGATATACATGCATTGTGTATGCAAAGAGGGATTGTGTGCAGATATTCTACACAAGAACAAATACTATAATTGTAGAATATGTACACATTTCACCATACATGATATCATTAATGCAACATTTATTCATACTAATTCATTATTTATTATTGCCATTGCGTGTTCTTTGCATGTATTATTAATGATAATTGTTGTGGTAGATTAAATTCAATATGTTATTTGTATTCTTTCCAAGTTCTAATGTATAAGTTCATTTAGGTAATTGATAGGTTTTCCAATTGTAGACACCTAAAAGTCGCACATGGTCGCAAATTCATCCTTCACGGTTAATTAAGTTGTAAACCTTATAAAATTGTACTAATTGGCCTCAAAAAACCTTGTATGCACAAAAGGGCTATCCATAAGCCCCTTTGGGCCACTCAAGCCCTTTCCTACGCCTAATCATGGTCCCCATGCGACCACCAACAAAAGTCTCACCATGGTAACTCTAACCTTGGTTTAAAAGTCACTTTATCATTAAAGTGCACTTTATGACTTAAACACATGTTTAATTAGGATTAATCAAGATTAACACTAATATTATCCTCACACATGTGTGCACCCATGACTTGCATAAGATATTTTAAAGATGCTTGATTTAACCATGATCTAACCTAGGATCCATTGAAAATATGTTGAATATTTTCCATGTTATTATGATCAAGTTTTGGGTTAATATATTTGAACCCATGGGATTGATATATTTGAACCCATTGATAAATATATTTAGGTTAACATATTTGAACCCATGGATATATATATATATTTGTGTTAATATATTTAAACCTATGGATTAATATATTTGAATATTGGAAATTTTGGGTACTTTGGGTACATTGCCTTTGCTCAAGTGTATAAGTTGTCATTGATGTCAAAAGGCATTTTTGTGTTGATATCAAAAAGAGTGTGATGTCAAAAATATCTTGAGAAGCTTCATAATGTTAAAGGATTTTTATTAAAACCATGGTGACAAGGTTAAAGGTTTTTCTTAAAATCATTTGGACTCATTAAGGGTTTTTATTAAAACCAAGCTTAACGTAATGCAAAGGTTTTTACTTCTTGAAAAACCTTGAAGGTCCATGTTTATTATTAATAATTAAATTAACTCAAACCTTTGTCAAAGGTCCAAGTTTAATTTATTATTAATAAAATAATAATAATAATTATTTTAATTATTATTAAAGGGTCTTTCAACCCTTAAGCGATAGAGAAAAAAATATTTCTTTCGTCGATGTGTTGCCATCGTTGGAGGAGCGCCGACGTCAAACAGTTAAGGAGAAATGGCTATATAAGTGGGGATGATTTTCTAAAGTAAGAGCACCATTGATTAATTGGAATCTACGATTTGCGTTTGCTCTGTATCATTCAAATAGTTCTTGGCGTCTGTGATTTGCGTTTGCACTGTATCATTCGAATAGCGCTTGGTGTCTTCGATTTGAGCTTGCTCTATGTCTTCGAATCTTCGATTAACGTCTTTGAATTTGTGCTTGATCTGTGTCTTGGAAACCATGCTTGGCATACTTGGATTTGAGCTTGGGCTGCATCCTTACTTTTATGCTTGATGTTAGTGGATTGACAATTGCACCTGAATTATGTTTTTCCAGACTATGCTGTGAGATGATTAATGCAAGCATTCAATGACTTACGTTTTGGACAGTGCTCACCAGTTTGCATGTGGCTTGTGGAAGACATTTACGTTTTTCAGATTCTTGGCATCAAAGGAAGATAAAATATAGGGCAACACTGTATTTCTTCATTGGGCACTTGTGACCCAACGACGGTGGCATTGAAGCGAAGGCGCTAGAAGGCAGAGGTGCCGAGTTCGATTCTCTTCGTGGGTAATTTTCTTTTGGTCGCGATGTGCAAAGGATAGTGGTTGTGAAAGTGCTGGAGGTATAAGTTTAAGGTATCATATTTGCTTTGACATTGTTTTATTGATGCTCAATTTTTATGTGGAGTAATAAGGTGTAAAGAGGTTTTACTTTATATGTATATTATACTTCTGGTGGTTTTTATTAAGTTGGAGAAATAAGGTGTTAATTTGGATCTTTATTATTGTTTATTATTGTATAGTTGCTAACTCTAATTGGTGGCAAATTGAGAGTTAGTGTTGTGACAGATTTTGAGTTCTCCTTCTTCATCAAAATAAAGGTATGGGCAACATCTTCCATGTATATTATTGATGGTATATTTTCTGAAATTGAGTTTGGAGTGAAAAGGTTGTCTACTAGGTTATTTTTGGTGTAAATCTTATTTTTTGGATATTGAAAATTGTTTATGCATTAAAATCATTGATGAGTTTTTGGGTGAATGCGTAATTCTGGTTGAGGAAGAGGAAGCATTTTTTGCACTAGGGTTTATGTTAGCAAGTCTTGCTACTTGCATTGAGATGATGAAACCCTTAGTTGGCTATTTTGATATTGATGGTTGAGTTGCTTCTATAGAGGTTGTTTTGATCAAGTTAGTGCTTTACTTGATACATGATATTGGGCTTACTCCATTGAGTTGATTTGAGCAAGTTATTCTTTGCATTTGGTGATATTGTGTTGGTGGTCGTTTTGTTCAAATATCCTTGGAGGGAAAAGGATTTCTACTTGTTTCATTTTCTTGTGATGATTGGTTGAATGCTTCAAGGTTGATGTTGAGTTGAATGGTGTTGGTTGACTAAACCTTGTTTGATGAGCATTGTTGTTGAAACCCTAGTTGTTGGTGAAAAGAATATGAGTATCATTGTTATATGAGATATTGCATGGTTGGCAATTGTTGGGTTGTGTTTCATATTCTTGAGAAAAGCATACTACATCTATCTTATTCTTTTGAGATTGAGATTGAGTTGATATTGATATTGGGAGTTAAGTATAGAACATATTGGGTCTCTAACAATTCTCTTTATGTTTCTATGAGATTTGAGATTGATATTGGGAGTTAAGTATAGAACATATTGAGTCTCTAACAATTCTCTTTATGCTTCTATGAGGTTTATGAATCACATTGGGTCTCTAACCATTCTCTTTGTGGGTTCATGCTAAGAATTTTTTTCTTGGTGAGCTTGCTGAGGTTTGGGACAGGTTTCGGTGGGGACTTGTGAGCAAGTTTTGGATAGGTTCCAGTGGGGACTTGTGAGCAGATTTGGACAGGTCCTAGCAGAGGACTTGTGAGCTAAGTTTTTGATAGTTCTATCAGATAACTTGAGGACAGAGGTGCATTGGTTCTTTGAGAAGAACCTGAGGACATATTCGACAAGTCTTTGAGAAGGCTTGTGTGTAGAGGATTGATTTGTTCAAGAGTTGGACAGATATGACAGATAGAGGAAGACTTGTACTAGACCGACTGACTGTATTTGGTATAAGTAGTTGAACTGCTGTGGACGTGATCATAGAAGGTAGAGGTCTCTTAGGCTAAGCATTGAGGACAGGAGGTCTTCGATGGAAAGGAGTTCCACGTGCTGGCAAGAGGTAGAGGCAATTGATATTCTGAGGGATCATTTCTAGAGCAGAGGGGAAGGTATCTCCTTTGAGTAGAGGCTCATAAATTCATATTGGGGGAAGGTCTCTCCTTTGGGTCGAGGCTCATAAACATTGAAATTGGGAAATTTTCCCAAAGAACTTTGAGATAACTTTTAGAGAAAATTTTTGTGGACGTAGCCCAGCCATTCTAGGTGAACCACATTAAAATTGGTGTCACTTTGTGGATGATATTGTGCATTTTTTTGATATTGCTTTGGGTATATTGCTTTACTATTTTGAAGTATAAAATAAAAAGTAAAAAGAGGTCTTATACTGTTCACCACCCCCTATCAGTATAAGCTTGTGTTCTTCAATTGGTATCAGAGCGGGTGCCTTCGAAAAGTTTAACATCTTGAAAGAAAAGCTAGTAAAGAACACAATGGATCACTCAAGTGGCAATGCAGCACCTATTCTTGATGGGTCTGATTTTGGTCTTTGCAGTGCAAGGATGAAGGTTCATCTAATGGCACTTGGAAATGAGGTTTGGGAAGTGATTGAAGATGAGTACACTATTCTTGAACATGGTCCTAATACTAAAGAAGAAATGCTCCTACATCACATCAATTCAAAAGCAATGAATGTAATACTAAAAGGCTTACAAAAAGCAGATCTCACCAAAGTGATTCACTTCAAGACAGCTAGTGAAATGTGGAATCAGTTGAAGGTGGTTCATACAGGTGATACAAATGTCAGAAAGGCCAAGTTGATACACTTCAAAAGGATGTTTGAACAACTCAAGATGAATGATGATGAAAATATTAGTGACTACATACTTCATATGGATGAGGTTGTTAACTCCATGAAAGACTTAGGTCTTGAGCTTGTTAAAAATGATGTTTGTGATAAGATTTTAAGATCTCTTCCTAATAGATTTAGTGAAAATATTTCTGTTATTGAGGAAGCTAAAGATTTGGATAAGTTGAAAAAGGATGAGCTCCATAGTATACTTGCAGCATTTGAGTTAAGAACTCAAGTGAAGGTTGATGTCAAGAAGGAGGCAGCTTTCAAGGCTACCAAGAAATCCAAGGGTAAACAACTTCAAGAGAGTGATGAGTCTTCTAGTGATGAAGAGGCATATTACAACAAGAAAGGCAAGTTCTCTAGAAAGCACAAAAATATGAAAAATGTAAGATGTTTCAATTGTGGAAAGTTTGGTCATTATGCTATTGACTATACTGTTGCCAAGGATGAAAGTGATGAAGATAAACAGGACTGTAAGAGCAAGGATTCTGAAAAGCACAAGCATCACAGGAAAAACAAATATGAGCATAGCAATCAAGGAAATAGGTACTCTCACAAACACAAGAAGAGCTTCTACCTAGACAAGGCAAGTAAGTGTTCTAGTAGTGATAGTGAAATTTCTTCAAGTGATAATGAAAATGAGATGTTGTTCATATCAAAAAAAGAGGAAGAACCAAAACATAGATTCATTATCATGAAATTTCTTAGATGTGGAAATTTTGGTCACCTTGAGGATGATTGTACAAATAATGATTTGGTTTCTAGTATGTATGAGGATGCTTCAGAAAACTATAAGGAAGATGCTTGTATGGTTTTTGAAAAGAGTAGCACCTCTAGTGATAAGAAATCTGAAAAAGGCTTTGATGATTCAAAAAGCAAACAAATAAAGGATCTTGAAAGTGAACTTATTAGTGCTCTTAGTGTTTTGTAAAAGGAAAGAAAGAAGAATGCTAGACTCAAGGATAAGTTAGATGAATGTTGTATGGAGATAGATGATCTTATAGAAAGTCTTGACTTCTCTATAGCTAAGACACAAGAACTCAAGGATGAGTTAGAGTCTAAGGTTCTTGAGTATAGTGAGTTAGAACTGAAAATGGCTTCTTTGAAAGAGGAAACTAAAGAGTACAAGGATAAGCTTCATAGGTTTCAAGATAGCTCCAAAAAGGTTAAGTCACTCATCAAAGGTCAAATAAAGACAACAGATAAAACAGGCCTTGGTTTTGTTAAGCCTCACAAGGAACAAGTTGGAGAGTCTAGTAAGAGACTCCAAAAGGAAGAGATTTCGATGAGGAAAGTATTTCGGATCATGAGTCCTTAAATGATAGATGCACAGAAATAGAAAATAGAATTCAGAATGAGAAGAAGAAGTTTTCGAGCCTAAGAGGTCAAATAAAAGAAAGTTTCAAGGCAGATGTTTTGCTTGTCACGGGTTTGGTCACATAGCTTCACATTGCATGACTCAAGTAAGGAAGGTAAATGACAGTTTTAGAGGTGGTAATTTCCTTCAAAGGTATTGCTACTCTTGTCAATAGTTTGGGCACAAGGCAGTTTATTGCAAGGAAAATATTAGGAACAGGTTTGATCAGAACAGGTTTGGTCAGAACAGGTTTGGTCAGAACTGGTGGATTCAAAGAATAGGTATGCCTAAAATAAATAACATTGTTACATGTTATAAGTGCAACAATGAAGGTCACACAGTCAGACAGTGTAGAGCTAAAATTCCAGAATATAGGAATAGGAACAGTGGCATGATCAGGTCCAAGGATCAAGGCATGGATAAGAATAGGGATGAGAACAAGAACAAGAACAATGACGAGAACAGGAATATGGACAAAGAGTTCAAGAGAAGGCCCGACAAGGAAGTTATAGATGTTGATGATGATTAGTACCTAATGGGAGTTTTACTCCCACCCCAGAATTAATCACCTCATTAGGAGGTGGGGGAGGGACTAAGCTAAGAGGTTCATTCTTAGTCCCGAGCCCCAAATGTGGCCCTTTGCCATTGATGACAAATGGGGAGAGATATGAGTAAGGGGGAGAGCTTCAAAGTGAAGAGGAAAGCTTCAAGTCAGGGGGAGAAAAACTTTAAAGGAAGATTCTCAGTTGTGGGAACAGTTTGGTCAGTTGTTAGCACAGATTGGTTTCAGTTTTGGCTCTTGAGAAGTGTTTTTAGTAAAGGTTTGCCATCAATGACAAAGGGGGAGATTGTTGGCAATTTTGGGTACTTTGGGTACATTGCCTTTGCTCAAGTGTATAAGTTGTCATTGATGTCAAAAGGCATTTTTGTGTTGATATCAAAAAGAGTGTGATGTCAAAAATATCTTGAGAAGCTTCATAATGTTAAAGGGTTTTTATTAAAACCATGGTGACAAGGTTAAAGGTTTTTCTTAAAACCATTTGGACTCATTAAGGGTTTTTATTAAAACCAAGCTTAACTTAATGCAAAGGTTTTTACTTCTTGAAAAACCTTGAAGGTCCATGTTTATTATTAATAATTAAATTAACTCAAACCTTTGTCAAAGGTCCAAGTTTAATTTATTATTAATAAAATAATAATAATTATTATTTTAATTATTATTAAAGGGTCTTTCAACCCTTAAGCGACGAAGAAAAAAAATATTTCTTTCGCCGATGTGTTGCCATCGTTGGAGGAGCGCCAACGTCAAACAGTTAAGGAGAAATGGCTATATAAGTGGGGCTGATTTTCTAAAGTAAGAGCACCACTGATTAATTGGAATCTACGATTTGCGTTTGCTCTGTATCATTTGAATAGTGCTTGGTGTCTTCGATTTGAGCTTGCTTTGTGTCTTTGAATCTCTGATTGACGTCTTTGAATTTGTGCTTGATCTGTGTCTTGGAAACCGTGCTTGGCATACTTGGATTTGAGCTTGGGCTATATCCTTACTTTTATGCTTGACGTTAGTGGATTGGCAATCGCACCTGAATTGTGTTTTTCCAGACTGTGCTGTGAGATGATTAATGCAAGCATCAGTGACTTACATTTTGGACAGCGCTCACTAGTTTGCATGTGGCTTGTGGAAGACATTTACGTTTTCCAGATTCTTGGCATCAAAGGAAGATAAAATATAGGGCAACACTGTATTTCTTCATTGGGCACTTGTGACCCAACGGTGGTGGCATTGAAGTGAAGGCGCTAGAAGGCAAAGGTGCCGAGTTCGATTCTCTTCGTGGGTAATTTTCTTTTGGTCGCGATGTGCAAAGGATAGTGGCTATGAAAGCACTGGAGGTATAAGGTTAAGGTATCATATTTGCTTTGACATTGTTTTATTGATGCTCAATGTTTATGTGGAGTAATAAGGTGTAAAGAGGTTTTACTTTATATGTATATTATACTTCTGGTGGTTTTTATTAAGTTGGAGAAATAAGGTGTTAATTTGGATCTTTATTATTGTATAGTTTCTAACTCTAATTGGTGGCAAATTGAGAGTTAGTGTTGTGACAGATTTTGAGTTCTCTTTCTTCATCAAAATAAAGGTATGGGCAACTTCTTCCATGTATATTATTGATGGTATATTTTTTGAAATTGAGTTTGGAGTGAAAAGGTTGTCTACTAGGTATTTTTTGGTGTAAATCTTATTTTTTGGATATTGAAAATTGTTTATGCATTAAAATCATTGATGAGTTTTTGGGTGAATGCATAATTCTGGTTGAGGAAGAGGAAGCATTTTTTGCACTAGGGTTTATGTTAGTAAGTCTTGCTACTTGCATTGAGATGATGAAACCCTTAGTTGGCTATTTTGATATTGATGGTTGAGTTGCTTCCATAGAGGTTGTTTTGATCAAGTTAGTGCTTTACTTGATACATGATATTGGGCTTACTCCATTGAGTTGATTTGAGCAAGTTATTCTTTGCATTTGGTGATATTGTGTTGGTGGCTGTTTTGTTCAAATATCCTTGGAGGGAAAATGATTTCTACTTGTTTCCTTTTCTTGTGATGATTGGTTGAATGCTTCAAGGTTGATGTTGAGTTGAATGGTTTTGGTTGACTAAACCTTTTTTGATGAGCATTGTTGTTGAAACCCTAGTTGTTGGTGAAAATAATATGAGTATCATTGTTATATGAGATATTGCATGGTTGGCAATTGTTGGGTTGTGTTTGATATTCTTGAGAAAAGCATACTTCATCTATCTTATTCTTTTGAGATTGAGATTGAGTTGAGATTGATATTGGGAGTTAAGTATAGAACATATTGGGTCTCTAACAATTCTCTTTATGTTTCTATGAGATTTGAGATTGAAATTGGGAGTTAAGTATAGAACATATTGAGTCTCTAACAATTATCTTTATGCTTCTATGAGGTTTATGAATCACATTGGGTCTCTAAAAATTCTCTTTGTGGGTTCATGCTAAGCAAGTTTTTCTTGGTGAGCTTGCTGAGGTTTTGGAAAGGTTTCGGTGGGGACTTGTGAGCAAGTTTTGGACAGGTTCCAGTGGGGACTTGTGAGTAGATTTGGATAGGTCCTAGCAGAGGACTTGTGAGCTGAGTTTTTGATAGTTTTATCAGAGAACTTGAGGACAGAGGTGCATTGTTTCTTTGAGAAGAACTTGAGGAAATATTTGGCAAGTCTTTGAGAAGGCTTGTGTGTAGAGGATTGATTTGTTCAAGAGTTGGACAGATCTGACAGACAGAGGAATACTTGTACTAGACCAACTGACTATGTTTGGTACAGGTAGCTGAGCTGCTATGGATGTGATCATAGAAGGCGGAGGTCTCTTAGGCTAAGCATTGAGGACAAGAGGTCTTCGAGTGGAAAGGAGTTCCACGTGCTGGCAAGAGGTAGAGGCAGTTGATCTTCTGAGGGATCATTTCCAGAGCAGAGGGGAAGGTATCTCCTTTGAGCAGAGGATCATAAATTCAGATTGGGGGAAGGTGTCTCCTTTTGGCTGAGGCTCATAAACATTGAAATTGGAAATGTTTCCCAAAGAACTTTGAGATAACTGTTAGAGAAAATTTTTGTGGACGTAGCTGAGGTATTCTGGGTGAACCACGTTAAAATTGGTGTCACTTTGTGGATGATATTGTGCATTGTTTTGATATTGTTTTGGGTATATTGCTTTACTATTTTGAAGTATAAAAAAAAAAGTAAAAAGAGTTCTTATACTGTTCACCCCCCCCCTCTCTGTATAAGCTTGTGTTCTTCATTGAACCCATGGATTAATATATTTGGGTTAATATATTTGAACCCATGGATTAATATATTTGGGTTAATATATTTGAACCCATAGATAAATATATTTGGGTTAATATATTTGAACCCATGTTTTAATATATTTGAACCCATGGATTAATATATTTGGGTTAATATATTTGAACCTAGGATTTATGACCATGGTATAGTAAATCCCATTTTTGTGTTGTTGGTATATAAAACAACACTTGCATGAGGGTTTGGAAATGGTGAATGTTTGAGCACCCACCAAGGGGGAACGTAATATGCAAGAAATGTAATTGCAAGTAGTAGAGCAAGCAGGAAAGAAACTAAAGGATATTATTGTATTGGAGATGGTCAAGTTTATACAATAAGGAGATATTCTTGTTGGGTTTTTTCCTCGAAAGGGTTTCCCAGGATAAATTCTTGTGTAATGTGTTCTTCTTATCTATTTTTCTTTTGATTCTAGAATTACTATTTTTTTGAATTTGTTTATCATGGTATTATTTATCTTCATTTGGTATCAGATCTAGGTTTTAGCTTTGTTCAAGGAATAAAGGTTTCAACCCTAGGATAAATTAATTCTTGAGTGGGAGTAGTGTGTGAAAGAGTTTGAGTGAATAAAAATAACAAGAAGCATAGTGGTATATCTGGTGAGCTCCAATAGTGGTGGATCTGGTAAGCTCCAATAGCAGTGGAGCTGGTGAGCTCTGGCAGTGGTAGATCTAGTGAGATATGACAATGGTGGATCTAGTGAGCTCTAGTAGAGGTGGAGTTGGTGAGCTCTGACAATGGTAGATCTAGTGAGCTCTAGCAATGGAAAATCTAGTGAGCTCTGGTAGTGGGATACCACATGGTATCAAGGCAATAATTTTACAAAAAGTGGGGATTTCCTTTTGTGGAATTGCATAATTAGGGTAAATTTTTAGGAGCCATATCTTTGCAAAAGTTTATTCGATTCATGTAATTATTGGATCAGTTTGTACAAAATTTGAAGAGCTTTAAAATGAGTGGTCATATGAAGGAATCCGAGCAATATTGAAGGAGATACGACCTTTAAATTCAACCATATAAAACAAGGGTAGTGATGAATTTTTAAATCATGAATTTTTTGGAAGATGAAATTTTTTTGTTTGGGTAAGTCAGTTGTAATTTATTTTTCTTTGAAGACAAATTACAAAGCTAGTTATCTATGTGGAATTCAATATTTAGATCTGTTGAACTTTGACAATGGTAGAGCTAGTGAGCTTTGGTAGCGGTATATATTATGAGCCTCAAAAATAGTAGATTTTGTGGTAGTTTTAAGACCCTATGGAAAGTATTCAACATGTAGAAGAATGTTGGAAATATGTTGAATATTTTCCATGTTATTATGGTTGAGTTTTGGGTTAATATATTTGAACCCATGGATAAATATATTTGGGTTAATATATTTGAACCCATGGATATATATATTTGGGTTAATATATTTGAACCTATATATATATATGGTTTAATATATTTAAACCTAGTTTTTATGGCCATGATATAGTAAAACCCCTTATCATTTTTTTGGTATATAAACAAAACTTGCATGAGGGTCTGGAAATGGTGAATTTTTGGACACCCCCCAATAGGGGGAACACAATATGAAAGAAATGTAATCGTAAGCGGTAGAGCAAGCGAGAAAGAAACTAAAGGATATTATTATATTGGAGATGGTCAAGTTTATACAATAAGGAGATATTCTTGCTAGGTTTTTTTCCCGAAAGGGTTTCCTAGGATAAATTCTTGTGTAATGTGTTCTTCTTACCTATTTTTCCTTTGATTCTACAATTATTGTTTTTTTAGAATTTGTTTATCGGGGTATTATTTCTCTTTAAGATCTACTTAATCAAGGTTAACCCTAACCTTTGCTCACACATGTGTGCACATGGGATATTTCTAGATATTTAGAAGATCCCTTTTTAGGGTATGTGGGAGGATGAGTCACCTTCCACCTCACCCTTTAACCTTACCATGGTTTGCATCTAATCCAAGGTTCATGCCACCTTATAGGGGATACCTCACCCCCTAAGATCTCAAAAATATATCAATAGGAGTACTTTTACTCACAAATTGATCCATCTCATTCCATATAATAGAACTCTACTAAGATTACATAAAACCTCTACACATCAATCAATCAACCATAAACCATCAAATCACCATGACAACCCCACCATTTGTACCCTCTTGCATATTTTTTTTATAGGTTCTGACAAGTACAGGAGCACATACGATGCTGACTAGGAGCTGATACAATCATGGGACAACATCATATTTTGTTAAATATTAGAAACCACTATTACAATATCAATCACTAGGTACCCATAAAACACAATACGGTCACTACGTAGGGTGCAAATCTTACCAAAGTCCATTTTTAGCGGATAAAAAGTTACAAGATCCTCCCTACAGGTATACTTTACTATTTTTTAGCACTTTGAGTCAACTACAACTTTTATCATGTATTTCATTACTTTATTCAACATATTTTGTCTTAATAACTATGGGATCTAATCCATGATAGGTCCCCAATTGCACTAATCCTATTTTGCAGGTCATATAGGTTTGGAGGACAAGTTTGATCAAAATTATGACATGCATGCACTAGGCCCACACCCTTTGAGGATATTTGGAAGACCATTCTAGGACATGGTTGATATTTCACTGAAATAAAAGGAACATCCACTTTTTTAAACCCTATTTTGTAGCCTTCTAAGGTAGATTTGTGAAAAGGAACACTTGTAACCCCTTTTTTGAACATAAATATAATTTCATAGACTTTACACCCATTTTCCATTATATTCACCAACCCAGTGTTAAATCGTAAAAAATAGTTGTCAAGCCATATGAGGAAGTTGCTAGATCATACAGTGAATATCTCAAGCTATCAAGAATGAAGGCAAGTCATCTAGAAAAGGGTAGGCCATCATATTCTTATATTGGGTTGTATAAATCTTAAAGCAAATTAGTCAAAGGTAAATATGTAATGTGGGCCTTACAACCTCATAATTACAATCTCATATATTAAATTTGTTAATCCAAATTATTCCTCCAAGGGTGGAATACCACCACCATGCTACATTTAGTGTTTTTGTTTCTTGAAGTTTGAACAAGCATTGCATAAAATTTGGAGAGGTGGATGATAATTAACATACTACGAGGATATGGGAGATGTAGGATCAGATAAGTGGGAGATCAACCAATATGAAAAAGTTAGAGAATTGCATAATAACAAGCACAATAATAACATGGAAGTATTGAGCACAATGAAGACTTACATATTTCTAGAAAATAACTGCATCGAGAAAGAATACTAGTAGAGCTTATTGTTGAAGAGATACAGGTACTAGAAGTTGAAAAATTTTATAATCCTCAATTGGAAGATATTTTGGACAAGGAATGTGAAAGGTGGAAAATGTTGTTTTTAACTACAAAGGAAGAAGTGCAATTGGAGGTATAACAAGTAAATGAGGTTCAAGTCAAGGATAATGTTTGCATAAGTTGTGAAGAAGGTACAAAAGAAAACTATGCACAAGACGAGATGAAGCCATTGGTGACACTAGGACAAGTTGGAGGAGAGTGCATAGAGTTATAGAGGACAAGTTATATGCACAAAGGTTACCACAATAGAGTGTGTAAGAGATAAAATCCAATGCTCGTATATTCGTAAAGTGTGGGAGTGCAAAGTGGTAGTTGAAGATTATTTGTAAATGAAGGATTATCAAATGAGAATGAACATCCACTTTTGGCTAATATTGCAATAGCTCTAGGTTTATGGTTCATGGTAAAGAATATCCAAAATGCTATATCAAAACATGTGAAACAATATGCAGAGCTAATGGTGTAGATGATGAAGTATTATGGCTATGGTTTTTTTGGCCATATTACATGGAATAGCAATGGTTGACACCTAAAATAAGGACAACCCTTCACAACATGGGATGATTTGAAGATTGAATTTATTAAAGAATTAAGAGTTCTTTGAGATGATACAAATATCATTATATATATCTACTCAATGAAGCAAAATAAGTATGAGAACATCAAGTATTACAATCATTAAATGAAGGAACTTATTAATAAATGGAACTAAAACCAATAGATGGACTACAAAAATGATGGTTTTTGAATGGATTGCTATTGCAATACAAGAAGAAAATGAAGGTAGTTCCATAAGCTACACATCAAGGAGCATTTGATGAAGAATTAAATTTGAAAAGCAAAAGAAGACAATCATAGCAGTTGGAAGAACCACAATTCATGATTGAGATGATGATTCAATAAACAATTGAGATGACTTGACTGCGATAATTTGGGCCATAAAAAAGGAGGACATATGGTGTTTTGATTGTAAATTAGGACACACCAATTTCAACTATATGAAGAAAGCATTTTGTAATATCTATGAAGTGGGGTATGTTTTTTATTTTCCATTTAATATCAAAATCACAAGATATTATATGGTGACGATTTAGGAGATCATGGAAGAGAAATAAACTAATTTAAGGAATGGATAATGAGAAACAAGTGGCATATATAATAATAACCACCAAGTAAGAAGGTAACCACAACAAAGAAGTCAATATATAGAAGGAGGGTTGATTTTAGTATGATTTGGATGGGATTCCAATCATTCAATCCATAAGGTATGTTGTTTATTATCCATTTAATCTTAAAAGCATAAAATATTATATGGTGATGATGCAGGAGATCAAGGAAGATAAATCAACTACTTTAAATAATGGATAACGAGCAACAAGTGGCAGATATAAGAATAGCCACCAAGTAAGAATGTAATCACAATAAAGAAGTCAATCCATAGGAGGAGGTTTGATTGTAGTATGATCTGGATGGGAGGCCAATGATGAAGCATTCAATTTGAAAAATAAAAGAAGACAATCATAGCAATTGGAAGAACCATAATCCATCATTGAGATGATGATTCAATCAACAATTGAGATGACTTGAGTACGATAATTTGGGCCATAAAAAATAGGACATATGGTGTTTTGATTGTAAATTAGGACACAACAGTGTCAACTATATGAAGAAAGCATTTTAAAATATATATGAAGTGGGGTATGTTTTTTATTGTCCATTTAATCTCAAAATCACAAGATATTATATGGTGATGATGCAGGATATCAAGGAAGAGAAATAAACCACTTTAAAGAATGGATAATGAGCAACAAGTGGTAGATATAAGAATAACCACCAAGTAAGAAGGTAACCACAAAAAATAAGTCAATCCATAGGATAAGGGTTGATTGTAGTATGATTCAGATGGGAGGCCAATCATTCAAAGTTAAAGATGTTAAAATTGGGGACACTTCACACAAAATGGCCAAAATGGACCAACAGGAGGAGGTGGTAGAAATAACAATGCAATGGTTGTCGATTATGGACCATGTAGTCACACAGAGATAAATTGCTCAAAGAAAGCAAGTATAAGAAATTCCCAGAACATCAATATTATTAGCATTGAGGAGCCTTCACAGGATCAATAAAGAATAGAAAACAAATGCTAGCAGTAACATAGGGAAAAACAAAGAAATCAGAATAGTACCCAAACCTTGATAAAAAAGGAAAAATAGTAGGAATCACATGTTCAAATTGAAAAATTAGAAAATACCAATCAAGATAGACTACTCTAGGGTAAGAAATTGAAGAACCCATCACAATTGAAAAGGAGGATGGAGTAATGAACCAGTTGTTTACACAAGTATTGAATACAAGTATCAAAGTGGAAGTATCTAGTTTACTTGATGAAATACCGAAGCTATAAACAATGGTAGGAAAAATGGTGCGACTGAGAAGAGTGGATTCGTCATGATACCAATCGAATGTAACACAAATAAGGAAGGATCACTGCATTGAACCGAAAATATTTATGATATATGCTAGGAAGAAACCAATGTTGATTCATATTGAATCACAAGTTGAATCAAGTAATTTTTTATGGGGGTTCAAGTGTAAACATTTTACCTAAAAATATTGGGAAATACTTAATGGCACTATTTCTATGGTCTCTCAATTTTAGAATGTATGGCAAAAACTAATATAGCATAGATATAAAGGGACTACTGAGTGTACTAAAATTAAGGTTTTCTAATCAAATGTTCATCATGGGTTTTGTGGCAATTACTATGCAAAAACTAGACTATGATGTTTTGTTGGGATGTGGGTGGCTATGCATAGCAAAGGTGAACCACAACTAGGAGGACTAGTTGGCATTCAAGAAAGGCCAACATAAGTACATGATAAATTTGAAGAATCAATCTATAAGTAAAGAATTAGTGATATCTAATGAGTCCAAGAATTCATTGGAGGAGGATAAGAACATACGAAAACCAAATGAACGTGTGTTAGAATTGGAAGAAAGCACATATGACAAGAAGCACTCTGACAATGGATTTATCCATTGGCAAATGGAGGATTATGAATTTTTTTAGCTAAGCTATGTGTATTAATACAAAAGAAGATCAATATGAACTTGTACAAAGTGTATATGATATTGAAAAATGCAACCAAAATGGAAATTTCGTGGCTAAAGTTGATGAGAAGTGGACTCTTCCATGAAATTTTATAGAGTACAATGTTGTCGATGTGTTGATTGATGAAAATCCAACACATACATTCAATGTAGATAAAGTGGCAAAATAAATTGACACCATACAATATAAATGAATGAAGACGGTGTAGGTAAACCTTGATGAAAAATATGATCCATTGTGGGATGTCTAGGATCCAATTTGGAGAGCATCAACATTTAAAATATTCATACAATATAAGGTCTTCTCATGGACATATAAGGATTTGAAGGGGATTCCACATTTTTATGTGTATAATATCCCATTGGTTTTGGGCACACAACCAATACAAATAAGGTCCTATAGAATGAATCCAAAGTATGCAGCCTTAGTCAATGTAAAATTTGAAAATATGGATGTTGGATTCATTTTAAGGTAACCGTGAGTGAGTGGATGTCACCAATTGTGATTAATTTTAAAAAAGAGTAATTAGACCCACATCAACATTTATTTCAAGAGTTTGAATGCTATAACTATTAAGGTTCCCTTTCTTATTCCTTTCACTAATTTTATTTTGGAAGAGGTTCCACGACACAAGATTTATTCATTTTTTGATAGATTCGTGGATTATAATCAAATTGGTATAGCCAAGGAGGATAGGATAAAGACTAATTTTGTAGTAGATAATAATAATTATGCATATAATTGAATGTATTTTTGTTCATGCAATACCCCTAACACTTTTCAAAGAATAATTTTGTATATTTTTGAAAACATATTCACAGGAAAATTCAAAGTATTCTTAGATGATTGGTTATTGTGTGAGAGAAAGGATGAACATTTGAAGACCTTAGAGGAACAAATGACATTGTGTATAGATGCAAGGTTGTACTTGAACCCAAAAAAGTGTAAATTGCTAGTGTTATATGGGAAGTTGATTGGAAATGTGTTTAAAGAGGGTTTGAAGACCAATCCTAACAAAATGAGTCGTGATGAACATGGAGGAACCATATGACATAATTTCATTAAAGTTCTTTTTGAGACATATTGGGTATTACTAGAATTTCATTAAAAAATTGCACAAGTCTCACACCCTTTAGATGTATTGACACGTAAGAATTTTCCTTGTCAATGGATGAAGGAGCATCAGAAAGCTTTTGAGGATCTCAAGGCAAAGTTGGTTTGCACACCCTTTCTGGTGTTTCTATATTAGGAGAAGTTTCATGTCCATGTTGATGTATCCAATTTTGAATTTGCATATGGGTTGGCACTAGGAGGGCATTTTAGGTCGGATAAACCCATATACTTCTCTAGTTGGTTATTGTCTTGTGTAGAAAACTACAAAACTATAGAGTGGGAAGCTTTGGGAATGGTGTATTTAGTGCAAAGGTTTAGATATTACCTACTCACTAATCCCTTTGCTTCCTATATAGATCATGAGGCATTGTTATATTTAATCAATAAACCAACTATTCATGGATGAGTTAGAAGGTGGCTTATCATGTTGTAAGAATTTATGTCAAGTGGTTTTTGGACCTAGGAATAAGCATTTGATAGAAAATCAATTGTCAAGGATTTTCTTGGGAGAACCTATAGGAGGAGTGCTAAAAAAAAATTAGATGCTTGTTTATTTTAAATCATTGTGCTACCATAATGGTACAAGTATGAGAGTGAATACTTATCAATGAGTAAGCTACCATAGGATTTAACGATAATCAAGAAGATTATCATAAACTTAGCACCTTTCCAATTGATAGCTAGATTGCTATACAAAATCAAACCGTATGGAGTACTACAAAGTTGTGTAATGGATAAGGAAGTAGAATGCTAAAGGAAGGCCATGAAGGGATGGTAAGAGCACATATGGTACTAGATACAACTATGAGGTAGGTGCATCTAGCAAGGCTATGGTGGTCTACCCTTAATTGTGATGTGAAGGAGTTTGTGACCACATTGATACATGCTAGAGATTTTGTGAGCCCTAACTCCTGGAATTCATCACTCTCATCACTCAATGGAGTAATCCTTGGCCATGTCAAGTCCCTCTCTAGAGTGAGGTGATGGTAGATGATCGACAACTCTAGAACATCCTGCCTAATGTCGAATTGATGGGTGATGCGAGAGAATTAGAAGAACTCCTATACCTTGGAATTACATATGAGGATATATATGTCTCTATGTGCTTGATGTATCCAATCATCAACCTCTTTCCATGGAGGGCAGTCTAAGTATGGGTGCTAGTCAACTTGCCCTACCTGCAGTCTTGAGAACTTCCCAATGTAGTAGTCTAGGTCTCCTGAATGAGACCTGCTCTTAAAGACCTCATGCTCATGGGGCCAATATGCTACATAGCACTATCACACTACCTCAATGGTGCAAATTTGGAGGGGTAGGCTAATGGGATGCTCGACCCTGATGTGCTACCATCCCCAAATATATATTAGTAGTCTATAATCAATTCCTACTCTGCTCCTCTATGTGATATGATACAACTCATTATAGAGATATTCTAGTAGGGTACTCCCCCATGATAGGATTAGAATATGGTCATGTGGGCTTGATATAACATCCATGATCCTAGCTAGGAGGTTCTAAGGGAATATCACTCTAGAAGAGTTGGGCAAAAAAATTTGCATAATTAGGTGCATGAAGATGGTAGCTCATCGAGAGAAGATCTGCTAGGTATACCAGTGCTCAATATGGACCCCTTCATGGTCTGAGTGTTGTGTTGTATCCTTGCTACGACCACCAAAAATGTTATCGAATATAGTATTATTTTACTTAGTTGGTTAAAATGTGATGGCCTCACCATCCAAATGAATATGGAAGATGCGATAGACATCCTCCAGAGTCACAATCATCTCACTTATCGATAGGTGAAAGGTATTGGTCCATGCATCCCAACGTTGGTCCAATGCAATCATATAGGCCTAGTCAGCCCTAATGGTGGGGAGGTGTAATACATAGCCAAACCACATGGCCCTGAACCATCTCAACTCTACTAGGGACAAAGCACAAAATTTTTTTTATTTGGGATCAAACCATATGATATACAAGCTTGAATTTTGGGATCAATATTCTTCCTTTTCTCATTAGGAATGTGTGCATATGCTAAAGAACCAAAAAAAATTAAATGCTTTACATTGGGTTTCTTTCCATACCACCCCTCATAAGGAGTGATTCCATCTAAACTAGAAGTTGGACTTCTATTTAGAATATATACACTGGTTCTTACAGCATCGACCCAGTACATATTAGTTAGATGCTTAGTCTGAAGCATCGTTCTTGCCATCTCAACTATGGTGCGGTTATTTCTCTTTGCCACATCATTTTTTTGTGGGGTTAGGTAGTAGTGAATTACATTTTGATCCCACTAGCTTCACAATAGT
This sequence comes from Wollemia nobilis, assembly GCA_028583015.1. Classification (NCBI taxonomy): domain Eukaryota; kingdom Viridiplantae; phylum Streptophyta; class Pinopsida; order Araucariales; family Araucariaceae; genus Wollemia; species Wollemia nobilis. Next base: position 5,603,948 of record JAQPPZ010003222.1, read on the forward strand.
TCAAGAATTATTTTGAGGAGTACTCACCTCCTCGTCTATTCTAAGACATTTTACAAAATACTCACTTTGTTTCTCTACATTGTTTCTGATATCTATGAAGCAATCAAAAGCTTCATCTTTATGTTTCAAGAAATAAATTCGGAAAATTCTAGAGAAATCATTTATGAAAGAGAGAAAATAGGAATTTTTTCTAATACACTTTTTCTGCATTGGACCACAGGTGTCCGAATGCACTAACTGAAGTGGATAGCTGGCTCTCCATGCTTGTCATTTTGGAAACTTAGACCTTGAGTGCTTTCCCAAAGAACATCCTTCACATACCTCCTTTTATTCATTGATTTTGGGAAGTCTTGTCACCATAGCTTGAGAAGTTAACAGTTTCAAGCTAGTAGAATTAATGTGACCATATCACAAGTTCCAAAGCACCCTTGGATTTGTTATAGCTATATTTGCGAGTTGAGCTCCCCCTGGCTCACCAAATTTGAGAGGGAATAACCGATTCTTGGTCATTGAGACATGTGTGATGACTTGATTACAATTTTTTTTATCAAGAATGATACATTTTCCTTCATAAAAAACAATTTTGTAATTATTCTCCATCATTTACCCAATTCTTAGCATATTGTGTTGTAGCTTTAGAGTGTAGTATATGCCATTAACTTTCTTTAGTCCTTCTTTTATTGGAACCTCCATGGATCCAATGCCTTCGACTTGCAAAGCTTTATCATACCCTAATTTGATTTGGGATTTGTAAGTGGAATCTAGAGTAGCAAATAAATTTTCTTTACCACTCATATGGTTTGAGCAACCAATATCCAAAATCCATGTGTCATTTAGATTTTGTTATGATTTTCCATATGATAGAAAAATATTATAGGTATAATCTTCTTCTCCATAATTTCCATATTAACTTCTGCTGCCTTGAGAATATTTTGACTAGCAGTCACGAGCAAAGTGACATGGCTTGCCACATCTAAAACAAGTTGTTTTTGACTTGTCACTTCCTCGTCCTTGATTTTCACTTCGTCCTATATTTCCTCCTCAATTTTTGTTTCCACCTCTATTCTGATTGCCTCCTCTATTGGAGTTACCTCCTCTATTGTAATTTCCTCCTCTTTAGTTGCCTCTACCTCTTTGTTGACCTTTGCCTTGACCTCTTCCACATCCTCTTCCAACATTTTTATTGGATGTGAAGGCTTTATCATCGCCTCCATAGTTGGTTGAAGGAGATTCTTGTAATCTCTCTTCATGAGACATTAACGACCCAATTAATTCATCAAATGTTAAAGTGGAAAGATATTTTGACTCTTCTATGATTATGGCAATGTGATTCCATATTTGAAGAAGTGTTCGTAACACTTTATTTAAAAAAAAAATAGGCTTAATTTCTTTTCCAAGTGTAATCATTTTATTAACTACTACCTTGACTCTGACATAGTAGTCACCAACTTTTTTGTCTTCTTTCATTTTGAGATTTTCAAAATATCGTTTCAATGTTTGAAGCCTCACTTGCTTCACTTGATCACTTCCCTAGAATCTGTCTTTCAAATCTTTCCACACGTATTGTATAGTTATACAAGCAGCTATTCTAGGGAATATACTTTTCTCCAATGCTACTTGGAGATGATAAAGAGCAAAAGAGTTGCTCTTTTGTGCTTCTTTCTTTGTTTTCTTATCTACGACACTCAATGTAGCCCAATCTGTGGGTTCTATGAAACCCTCTTCTATTATATCCCACAAACCTTTTCCTATGAACAAGGTCTTCATTTTTATAGACCAATACTCATAGCCATAACCATTGAACTCTAGAATTGGTATATTGTTATGTGAGGCCATAGTTAGTAAAACACTCTTTTTATTTCTCGATTACAATAAAGCACTTTTCTTTTTCAAAGAAGGAAGAAGGAAGAAATAAGAAGAAAGAAGAGGTTACAATTTTAAGTCAAAATTGCCTTGATTCACTCTTTCACTGATTGCTTGTTCCTCTTGCTATGGTGCTGCTATTTCTTGATTCACAAAATTGTCTACTACTTGTTCTTCATTGTCACTGATCAATATTATCTTTGGTGATTCTAGTTCTAGAATTTCCATTGAATTACTGTAATGAGTATATTTTTATTCTTGTGGTGCAACTTCTATGGATTCAGATTGCTCAAATTGAGTCCTAAAGGATTTATATTTAGATTCTAACTCGTACCCTGAGTCTGAATGCCTTTGGTGTGCAATTATTGTGTTCTACAACTGATTAAACATAGTATGTAGCCCATAAGCTCTCACTTTTTCATCATTTTTTTTTGGTTTTTTCTCTCACCAAAAGTGCACATAGGGCATGATAACAACCACTTGGTCTTATCATCAATGCCTCTTTACAAATTTCAGTTTGATCCTTTGTCTCTCTTACAAGAAAAAAATACTAAGCCTCTCAAGCTTGTTACACAAAATTTCCAATTTGTATAGCCTCCTAGACTATCACAATATGCTTTTACACTACAATTTTGATTTCTTGAATCAGATGTAAATCTCCTTCTTTTAGAATAAATTGCCTCTTAGGCAATGTTCTTAGAAAAAAAAATTATATAATTTTATTTCAATAATAATTTTAAAAATTACTATAGTAATATGTTATTTAATAAAAAATATATATTGGTATTTTTTAATAAAAAACAATATCATTTTGATTTACTAAATAACTGTACTATATAACTTTTAAAAATTATAATGAAATAAATTAAAATTATAAAAAAATTAAAAAAAACTTTGCAGCGCCTTCGAATGCTAATTTTTAACTAAGCAAAATGATTGTGTCGCATTTTGAATGCGCGACCACCTCTATGCAATTTTTAGCCTTTACCAAATGCGCTACAAGCCAAGCTTTTGTTTTCAACTACCTTACTTCTATTTGAAACATACCCATCATGATTTTTTTTCTAAAACTTCAAATGAAGTATCCCACATGCATTGTGCATAGGGATATTTGGGGTTTAAAAGAGGAAGCATACAGATGAATGTTTGGTTTCCTTCGGGTAATCGGACCTTTCCCATTTTACCCCTTACCTCCTACAAATATCCTCTCACCAAGTGTCACTTGTGAATCTCCTCTTGCTATGTCACCTGTGAATATCCTCTCACCACATCACCTACGAATCTCCTCTTGCCAAGTGTCTTCCTATAATTTGCCTGCAACATTAGCCTATCAGTCACCTACCACGTCAGCCTGTCAGTCTAGTCTGTCCTTAGGCTTCGAGCCTGTAGGTATCCATTGCATGCCATGTGTCCTTCGCTAGTTTATGCCTTGAACTACATGCTTTCTATGAGCCTCCTCTCAACCTCACCTTGGTTCACGCTCTACGGGCCTTCTCGACCTCCTCGAAAATCATGCCTTGCATGTGAGCTTGCTCCTATGAGCCTCCTCGACCTCCTTGAGATTCTTCCCTCACTTGTCGATCTCCTTGGGCTCTGCGCCCCACCTGTCTTGCCTCATCTTTGATACCAGATGTGAATAGCTCATGCTCATTAGATTTAATCAAAAAAATTACAAGGTTTAAATAGTCTGCTAACATATGGTTAATGAGAATTAAGTAAGATGAAGAAAAATTTAATTAAACAACCTGAACTAAATATCCTGCCGCCCAATCCTGTTGCCCATTATGCCGACCACTGAGCTGACTAGGATGTCGTCCAAGGGGGTAAAATGGGTAAGGTCAAAACTAAATTTGACCACTTTTTTTCCCATTTTTACCATTTAACTTCCAACACGTGCAAGTTGTGAAGGATCTCAGATTCCCTCGTACTCATAGTTAAAGTCTGGAATACATAATAATAAGGCAAAATAAATTAAAAAACAATAAAAATAATAAAAATTAATCTAAAAATGACAAAAATATAAAATAATGTCAAAAACATAGAAAAAAGGATAAAAACACTTCAAAATCAAAAAAATCAATTAATTTTGCTTAAAAATAAAACAAAAATTAAAAAATTAAAAAACATTTCTAAAGTTGTTGAAGCGCGGTTTAGATCCGCGGTCAGAATGGCGGTAAAATTTTTTTATCATTGGAATTTGAATCCTACCACGACTGATAGCTGCAACCTCCAATTTGACAATTGGGGATCGTGCCTTCCAGCCACAGATAGGAGAAATGAACTTTTTAGGGTCATTTCCCATCTCGAGGAACCCAAAAATTAAAAACCCTCCCCTCTAAGATAACCTAAGCTAATCCTAACTAGGGTGAGGTTCATTACCAATAGTTTAGTGAGTTTAATTTAGCCCATTAATTTATGAGGATAATTTTAAAAACTAGTAAAGGCAAGTAATAATTGAGTTGTGTGCTTCTACCTTAGAAGCACCGACTCCTTTAGGTTGGTCTACCATCGATTTGGGTAAGTGAGGAGGTGAAACTGCGATAGCATTCTATATCAGATTTGTCTTCTCACCTCTCAGAGCTCTCATATTCTTAAATGCATCAGGAAATAATAAAATTTTTAAATTGTGCAAAATGCTTAAATATTTCCTATTTTGGCCCCGATCATGCCTGACAACTGCGGTCCCCAAATTAGGGTTTTCTTCTTGTAGGTCTAACCCATGGCTAAGCAATATTTCTAGATATCGTTGACATGCAAGGTTAGCAAACTGAAATAAATGCTCTTAGATCCCACCATGTGGAGTTCCAAAATGGTAAATTAAAAATACCAACCTGATCAAAATTTCCAAAAATTTGAAAAATAGCAAAAAAAATCAGATAAATCAAAATCCAAATGTGCCTTGTAACTAGTTATTTACCCTATACACTTGGCAGCTGCAGTGACTTGCGCTCCATGTAGTCTGGAAATATGAGTAAATTACCACAAGGATATTTGGGGAAATTAGTCATCGTTGAATTTTTATGATTCATTTTAACCCCTAAGAAGACCCAAACTATCAGACTGCTCTAAGGGAATAAGATATTGGTTGCAATTATCCTATGACATTTTTAGAAAATCATCAAACTATATGATTCAACACATTCCTAATTGTAATTGCTATCATATTGATTCTCTAATAAGACCTTCAAGGCTAGATCGCTCCATGGGATAAAGATGTACAATTACTATTAACAATTGTAATCATAGTTGATTCGACCTTGCCAAGTAGTCAAATGCTAAAACCTAAAATTGTTCAAAGTCATTCATAGTGGTCAAGTGACTTGTCACTTCATTTAATTGTCACTATCCTCACCGAATCATCACTTGAGGGTGTAGTCATAATATCACAATCTTAATCAAAGTCAATAAAATATCCCTTAATTGTAGATCCCTTGATCTTGTCAAAATTATGTTCGTCTTACGAATCATTGCCAACAACTATCATAAGCTTACCCTCTACTGGGACAAAAATAAAATATGACAATTAAGTTAGTAGTTCTTCTCCTTTCGAAACTATATGGTGTGAAAGCCTATAGTATCCCTGAGTTGCCCGATCATCACTGGAGCTTGCCAAAGGTTTTTCAAATTTAAGCCTTCCATCCAGTTGGAAGCAATAATTCTAGGATGTGCATCCTCTTTGTAGGACTTGGGAATCTAATGTTGATCAGACTAATGATCATCATCCAACCTATGACATCATTTTAGGAGGTCTATTTTTTCTTAGCATTGTTTGATCTCACAACGCATATCAAAAGGGGCATCTGTAGACACCTAAAATGCATCATGTCGAGGATACTACTCATATGGGACATGATATAAGACCATATGGAAGACCTTGGAAAATTACCAAGGTATAGCAGTGGTCCTAACCACTCATTTAGGCACTTTGACCTAACCAGCATTAGTCATGGCTGAGAACCATGATTAACAGAGATGACTGCACCTCAGAGCCACGGTTATCAGTCAAAGTCAATTGGATCTTAGCCAACCCAAATTCAATTGCAATGGCCAATCGGTTGTATATTAGAGCGGTTTGGGGGAAAAAATATCTATAATATTACCTCCAACTGCTCCAACTATCCAATATTGATCTTGCTTTCCTCAAGAATCTAGGACATAGCCCTTCAAGAGGCTATAAGAACCCCATCCAAAATGGTAGAAGAGAGATATGCATAGGTGAATTTGAGCAGTGAAGCCCTATCAAATTCAAAACTCACCTAATTGCATTGTGATATGTATTTCTTACCCCTAATTGAGAGATTGACATGGCAATTCCAGCCATGGATATCCTAGGAGTTTAAGAGAGCCAAGAATATCAATTATGCCAATATCAAACACAATCAAAGTGATCCAACCACAAAACTAGTCTAATAATATTGAGGTGATCCTTGATTATCAATTTGGCAAGAGGATTCAGAGATTCAACTCTTGAATTGGAGGACAAACACACTTCAGGATTTGTCACAGCTATCAACTGTGGCTAACAGTGTCAACCATGTGACAGAGCCATGGTCAGGGTATAATTCTTGATTCCCTTACTTTCTAGCCACAGGATTTGTTTAATGACATCAGATAAGGCATATTTTAGATTTACTTGCATTATTAGAGATTTTTGACCAATAGAATTAGGTTGTCATCATCTTGCTTTCAATATTGCAATTAGGACATTAACAAATTGTTTTCTTGCTTCCATGCCTTTCAATTCGTAATTAAACCATTAGATACATGCATCTATTTTTCCTTTATATGTTTCAAGGCATCTTTGTATGTTTAACATAGTTTTAATAGGCTTCTTGCATTTTATTGATTTCTTTCTAATTATGATGTCTATTTATGTAATTTCCTCAAAAGGCCTCATCAAGAGAGGTATCCTTTATTATTAATGTTTCTTGTTGTTTCTTGAATGTGGGATTAACAGTATGATGCCATTCAAAGCAAAAAATACCTCTAATCATGGAGAAGAAGGTCATCGACATCTTAGAGTAGTTCGTTTCATCTTTAAGAGTCTTCAAAATACACCTACCCTTGCATGGGGGATCTCCTTTTCAAATTATAACAATTGTATCACATTGAGTATCCCTAAGAGGGAAGAAATTGTAACCATGATTTAACAAGATTTAATAAAATGGATATTTCTTCATGTTTTTCATTATTGTCAATTTCTTTACATACTTTTATGATGATTTCAGTTGTTATCTAGTTAGGTGTATGCTTTTCAAGATGATACACAAATTATCATAGGTTTATTTTTAAATAATATAATATCTATAGGATAGATTGGTAAGTTTCAATAGATTTTAAGTTATGGTTTCCTTCCCATGGACTGATTTATATCAAAATCTTTAGAATCACCCTAGTAATAGAGGTTAGTGAGAACCTCACAAAGAAATGTTCCCTATTGCTCAAATATAGGGTAGTTATTGGTATTTTTAATGCATCTTGTCCAGGGACCTCAACCTTGAGAAAATGGATTGATAGGAGTTGGAAGTCCTTGGGAGTAAGTCTATCCTTCCTTACAAAGGTTTCTTCCTAGAAATTTTTCATTCTAGGAAGGAAAGAGATAGAATCGTAAAAGGCATTCCTTGGTTTAAAAGAGGTTCCTTGGCTTTGCACCTAAAAATATAAATCTATCCCTACTACCAAAATGGGTTATAGGATGTATGGGTTACCCATTGAATTATGGAAAATGGATACCATCAATGTAATAAGCAACACTTTAAGAGAATTCCTTGAGATTTTAGAGACTACAAAAGAACAATTCTTTACTCTTTATGCTCAAATATTGGTCATGTTTATATAAGTAAACCTTTACCAGAATCAATCATTCTTAAGTATGGGGGTATGTTGTGGACCCAAACCATAGATTATAAAAACATATCTTTTATATGTAGAAGATGTCATGATGTGGGGCATATTAATATATCATGCCATAATAAGAGAACAACAAAAACATATGTAGAAAACCGCAAGAGAAACTTACAAATGGATATGGATGATAATGGTTTTAAACTTCCTAAAAATTGTTCTAGATAGATGAAAGTAAATAAACAGTGGAGACCAATAAGGAAGGATATTGGAAGAAATATCAATTCTTTTGAGGCTCTACCTATAAATAAAATGTATATCAAATCTTAGAGTACATGTTACAATAGAATTAGAATATTAATAAGGAACCATATATTTAGTATGATCCTAAGTTAGGGATGAACATTACTATTAAACCTAAGGAATGTGCTTCATCAAATTATGAAGACTCTATTGAAGTACCATGCACCATTTAGGATAAGGAACATGGTAGAAAAAATAGTGTTAGATGGTAATTCCCCTACCATTAATAAGGAAATATTAGAAAATGGGTAGGACAAGTCAAAAGCTTCCATAGTAGAGCCAGGAGAGGATAAATCTAACAAAAATAAAAGTTGTGAAAAAATATTGATGATAGAATAGTAAGACCTCTTGATACAGGTAAGGCAAAAAGAGGAAATACCTCAAATTATCAAGTAAGATTATGAGATTTAAAACTCACACTATATTCATCACTCAAAAATAGATTACATTATATAGATCCTGTGAATAGAACTTAGATCTATTTGGTTGTATCTAACACTAATCACGCAAAAAATATTTTCAAGAATAGGCATATGACTAAAAATCTCCTATATACTCTCTAACTTATTCTATCTAATATAGCTATGTATAAACTTAACCAAAAGTAAAATTTTGCTATCGAAGTCCAACATTCTCCCCCTTAAAGTTAAGAGGGCTGAAAAGACAATATCTCAACTTTATATATTGAGCTTTAGCAACTCCTTTAGTGAATATGTATGCTATGTTATCCAAATATTTTAGCTCAATAACCTATTTCTCCACCATTTCTCTAATGAAGTGATACTTCATGTTGAACTGCTTTGACCTGCTGTTGTGGATATGATTATATGTCAATTGGATGGCACTCGTATTGTCACAATACAATATGGTAGGATAATTTTATCTTTCACCTATTTTTTCTAGTACTTTTCTCAACCATAATTCTTGGGTACTATCATTTGTGATTGCTATGTACTCAGCATCAGTAAATGATAGTTCCACAATAGTTTACTTTTTAGAACTCCAAGTAATTAGTCTTGACCCAAGACTAAAAAAATTCCCTGAAGTAGATTTCCTATCATCTATATTTCGGCCCCAATCACTATCAATAAATCCAACTAATTTTACATCATTACATTTGTGGTAATGCATTACATAATCCAATGTACCTTTTACATATCTCAAAATTATTTTAGTTGCTTGTAGATGAATTTCAGATGGATCAACCATATACCTTGACACTAGAGAAACAACATATTTAATCTACAACCATGTGTTGGTGAGGAACATTAGACTCCCAACCATGATCCTATAGATGGTCTTGTCAAATTTTGGTGCTCCATATTCTTTTCTTAATTGTATCCCATGACCTATTGGATTTGAAACAGAATTGCATTGCTCCATAGCAAATTTATTTATCATGTAATGAGCATATTTATGTTGACATATGAAGATCTCATTTCCTATTTTATGTACCTCCATTCCTAGGAAATAATGTATCAAATCTAGATCCTTCATTTCAAATTATTTCATCATGGAGTGTTTGAACTCCACATTCATTTTATCACTACTACCCATGAATATTATATCATCCACATATAAGCACACAATGAGAATGTCTTTACATTGTTTCATGTAGTAGAGAGTAGGTTCAATTTTTCTCCTAGTGAATCCATACTTAAGAAAGTAGCCATAAATGCATGAGTACCATGCTCTTGGTGCTTGCTTTAGGCCATACAATGCTTTCTTAAATTTGTAGACAATGTTCTGCTTACCTTGTTCTTCAAAGACTTGAGGTTGTTGCACAAAAACCTCTTCATTAAAGTACCCATTGAGAAATGCACTCTTAACATCCATGTGTTAAATTTTGCACCCTTTGTGGGTAGCCAAAGAAAGTACTAATCCGATGGTCTCTTGTCTAGAAACAAGAGCAAAGTTTTCCTCATAGTCAATCCCATAATTTTGAGTAAAAACTTTTTCTACTAGTCTTTTCTTGAGTCTTTCAATGCCCCCATCACCATTTAACTTGGTCTTATAGACCTTGTTGTGGCTGATCCACAACGTACCCCAAAATTAGGGACCCACCTTTTTTGCATGTGTTCCAAGAAGACTGAAGAGACCCATAGGCTAAAAATCAATGAAAAAAAGCAAAACTCCACAAAATAGAAAAAGTGTCGCGATATCATGACATGTTGCTTGGTCGTGGCCAAAATAGAAAAAGTGTCACGATATCGCGACATGTTTCTTGGTCATGGCCAAAATAGAAAAATTGTTGTGATATCGCGACATGTTGCTTGGTCGCGGCCAAAATAGAAAAATTTTCACGATATCGCGACATGTTGCTTGGTCACGGCCAAAATAGAAAAAAGCGTCTTGATATCGTGACATGTTGCAGTTTCGTGGCAAGAAGAGAAAATGTGTCGCGATATCACGATATGTTGCACCATCGTGGCAAGAAGAGAAAAGGTGTCGCGATATCGTGACATGTTGCACCATCACGGCCATAGAAGAAAAAGTGTTGCGATATTGCTACATGTTGCACCGTCGCGTCCAGAAGAGAAAAAGTGTCGAGATATCGTGACATGTTGTATTTTTGTGATTCAAAGCAAAGAGAAAGAGCTCGAATGAAAAAGTGTCGCGATATCACGAAATGTTGCATTTTAGCAACCGTACAGGAAAAATGTCGTGATATCGTGACATGTTGCATTTTTGCGATTCAAAGCAAAGATAAAGATCTAGAAAGAAAAAGTGTTGCGATATCGCGACATGTTGCATTTTTGTGACCGTACAGGAAAAAGTGTCGCGATATCGTGACATGTTGCATTTTCGCGATTCAAAGAAAAGAAAGAGGGAAGAAAAAAAAGTTTCGTGATATCGCGACATGTTGCGTTTTCACGATTCAAAGCAAATAAAGAGGAAAGAAATAAAAAGTGTCACGATATCGTGACATGTTGCATTTTCGTGACCGTACAAGACAAGAAAAAACAAGAAAAGAAAAGTTTCGCGATATAAGTGTCGTGATATCGTGACATGTTGTGTTTACGTGATTCAAAGAAAATAAAGAGGGAAGAAAGAAAAAGTGTCGTGAATCGTGACATGTTGCATTTTCGCGATTCAAAGCAACGAGAGAGAGCTAGAAAGAAAAAGTGTCGTGATATCGCGACATGTTGCATTTTCGTTACCGTACAAGACAAGAAAAGAAAAGTGTCGCGATATCGTGACATGTTGCGTCATCGCTGCCAAACAAGAAAAAGTGTCACGATATCATGACATGTTGTGTTTTCACTGCCAAAGGAGAAAAGTGTCGCGATATCGTGACATGTTGTGTTTTTGCGATTCAAGGCATAGAAAGAAGGCAAAAGAGAAAAAGTGTCGCGATATCGCGAAATGTTGCACTATCGTGGCCAAAAGGGAAAAAGTGTCGCGATATCGTGATATGTTGCATTTTCGTGACCGTACAAGATAAGAAAAAACAAGAAAAGAAAAGTGTCGCGATATAAGTGTCATGATATCGTGACATGTTGTGTTTTCGTGATTCAAAGAAAATAAAGAGGGAAGAAAGAAAAAGTGTCGTGAATCGTGACATGTTGCATTTTCGCGATTCAAAGCAAAGAGAGAGAGCTAGAAAGAAAAAGTGTCGTGATATCGCAACATGTTGCATTTTCGTTACCATACAAGACAAGAAAAGAAAAGTGTCGTGATATCGTGACATAAAGAGAGAGAGAGAGAGAGAGAGAGCTAGAAAGAAAAAGTTTCACGATATAAAGAGAGAGAGAGCTAGAAAGAAAAAGTGTCGCGATATCGTGACATGTTGCATTTTCATGACCGTACAAGACAAGAAAGAACAAGAAAAGAAAAGTGTCACGATATAAGTGTCATGATATCGTGACATGTGTTTTCGTGATTCAAAGAAAATAAAGAGGGAAGAAAGAAAAGTGTCGTGATATCGTGACATGTTGCATTTTCGCGATTCAAAGCAAAGAGAAAGAGCTAGAAAGAAAAAGTGTCGTGATATCGCGACATGTTGCATTTTCGTGACCGTACAAGAAAAAGTGTCGCGATATCGCGACATGTTGCATCATCACTGGCCAAAATAGAAAAAGTGTCGCGATATCGCGACATGTTGCGTTTTCGCTGCCAAAGGAGAAAAGTGTCGCGATATCGTGACATGTTGCGTTTTTGCGATTCAAAGCATAGAGAGAAGGCAAAAGAGAAAAAGTGTCGCGATATCGCGACATGTTGCACGATCGCGGCTAAAAGCAACAGAAGACAGAAAGGGCAAAAAGTGTCGCGATATCGCGACATGTTACATTTTTGGATACAAGCAACAAAAGAGAGCAAGGAGGCAAGAAGTGTCGCGATATCGCGACATGTTCCAGTTTCACCAAGGTAACGGACCTGCATAGTGACGTGGACACAAGGACAAAATCTAATGAATAAGACAAAGCGTTACATGATCATTCAAGATGACCGTTACACACAGAGGGAAATGAACGCAAGCCAATGAGGAGAAAATGCAGCGAAGGGCCACAAAATGGAAACCAAAGCACACGCAGTCAGGGAAGGTGAAATGAGCAGCCATCGAAAAATGAAACGAACCATCGTGGAAGGAGAAGCAATTTGTTCAGAAGTTTAAATACGCCATTCAAAGAGGCCAGAGGAGGTCAGAAATTGCTGCAAACAGAGTTGCATATTTGAAGGCGAGAAGGCCATTCTGGACCTGTTTGAGTTGTTTTTCTTCCACAGACTAGTTTGGAAAAACTAGAGATTCTGCTATTGTAAAATGACATATTTTTAATGTAGAAGTGTTCAGAAATTTGCATCTTGTGGGCAAGAAAGAAGGAGATTTTCTTTGCATGCTATGGATTTAATGTTTATTCTTTCATTTTTTTTAGATTTCGAATTTATAGATAATGTTAAATGCCATCTTTTTGGGTTACATTAGGCGAATATTTGAAATCTGAAATGTTATTTCGTACCCTAGGAACCAACACTTAGTCTATGGGGATTGTGCATGTTTTGCAAGTCCAATAGGTTAGGTTGCATGCATGGAGACCTCACATCTTCGGTTTTGTCAGAACAGGATAGCATCATACTGAGTGCATTTTTATTTTCAGTTTGTTTTCTTGCATTGCATTTTCATTCTCTGCATTTTATTTTCTTCAAAAAGTTTAACTTATTTAAAATAAACATTTAAAAATTACAAAATCCAAAAAATCAATGAACAATCACTAAAGTTTCATGGTGAAATAAAACAACATTGCCCCTTGTTTACAGTTACTTGCAATCACTAAGGTGTTCCAAGCATTTAAATTGATTATCTTCATTTGAGATTACCAATACACAGTTGCAAATGCTAATACAGCGGAGACCTTGGAGAAGTTGTTTGTTTGACTTCTTTGCAAGAGGGGATTTGGAACCCAAATCCTAAAGGAGAGTTGTACTTTCACAACTGGGTGAAAATACCACTCAACAGATTGGCGCTAGAAGGAGGGCCGAATTGTTTTATTTCAGAGTGATTTAAATGCTATAGGGATTTAAATTTTTAATATTTCATGCCCTATTGATTATTATCTTTAGCCCTCTTTTAACAACACAACTTTGTAGTGTTAAAAGGAGGACATTAATTGCTATGCATTGTTCTAACGCTTTTTGATTGTTCAGACAAGAATAATGTGTTTGATTTGATTTTTAAAATTTTGGTTTGATATTTGCTAGTCAATTTCATGCTTATTTGTAAGGAATTATTTTTTGTCTAAAATGTATTCGTTGTCGGTATTATGCTCTTCACTTGCGTGTAATGCGATCTTGTGAATCAGAAAGCCTACAACACTAGGAGTATGCTCTTCACTTGCGCACATGCGATCTGGTGAATCAGAAACTTACATTTTAGAATACTGCTTTGTCATGGTTCCTTCTTTCGCTCACGACTAACAAATTGATTTTTCTTTGATTTTCATTAATTGCAGGATTTTTTCTGTGTCGCAGGTTTTATTTGAGGTATTGAGAGTTTTGTCAGGTTCTGTAGGGTAGTTTCATTTACAAGCTGGACCCACCACATCACATCGCAACTAGGTCTAAAACAACCGAGGAAACCATATTCCAAAGCCTCTCACTCGCTCATAGGAATCCAAGGAACAAAACCGAACAAATTGAGGTCCCACCAGATATTCTTGTTATAGAAGATCCTTCTGTTTCAGGTGCATCTAGCGGACTTGCATCGGTGGTGTCATTTGCCACTAGTGTACCAATTATCAGTACCATTTCCACGGTTCTTGTAGGGTTATCATCATCGATTTTGAATCAAATGGCCCAGCCTCCACCACCTCCTTGGTACGGAGCCAATAACATTCCTTTGAATATTGCAGGGGATATTCACGAGATCCCTAAGAATATAGAGAGATTTTTGCCCAAATACAAATCGGATGGCCCAAGGACCGTAGAAGAACATATTCAGGCCTATAGGGATGTTTTGATAAGATTGCAAGTTCAACATGAAGATGTGGCTTGTAGACTCTTCCCCATGAGCCTAGACCAAGTGGCCTACGAATGGTATATTTTCTTACCTATTGGTTCCATTACGTCATGGACGCAAATGGAGGATGCTTTTGTCAACCAATTCAAGTCACCATTAGATCCCACAATCATCTATAATCAGTTCATTACATGCAAAAGAGGCCAGGGTGAGCCAATCCAAACTTTTAATCAGAGATTTTAGAAGTGCTATAATAGAGCAATTCAAAATTTTGCCATTGATCCCGCAGTAGCTTTGCAAATATATTTTGGGGCATTGGATCCTATGACGGCAATGTTTGCAAGGCGAAATCCTCAAGTTACCATGCTTGCTCTAGCCTACAATGAAGCTATGACCATTGAACAACAAATGACACCACAGGGTTATGGGTTTTCCTAGATGCCTATGGTAGGACAATATGGCCCATATGGTCAAGCTCCTATGATGAATCAGATCATGGCACCACAAATATCAGGCATAAATGCTTTGCCTTATCAATAGCCATATTCATCAACACCCGCTTACGCACCCATTCCAATTCAACCAATCACATCCATTCCCCCCATTCCTTCATTTTTGCAAAATAGTCAGCAGACTATGCGAGGAGCCAGTCCGGTTAATTCTCGAGGCTATAGTTCCTTTCCCCAATCCAATTCCGATTCAAAGTGTGAATCCCTATACAAATCAAGTGGCTCAAAATCCAACTCAAATGTTAAGTCAAGATCTCACCAATTACGCAAATCCTATTGGAACTAGCAATAACATACCTCAACCAAAAGAGATTTATTCAGAGGTTGAAGAACTCAAAAAGATGGTTCACAAATTGAGTAATGATTTGGTTCAAAAATAGAAGTATGAATCCCATGCCCCTCACCCAAATCAAAACTTCAACAATAGAGGGAGACAGTGGAATACGAAGCCAAACAATGGGGGTGTGCCTTCCCCTATTGCTAATCAGATAGATACTTCTACAGGACCAAGTCACTCTAGTTCCATTCTTAATATTTCTGATTTTGCGTGGGAAAATGGGTGTAGATTGCATAATACAAAGATGCATAATGAAAGGAATTGTCCCGAAATAGCTAGGTATACCCATTGTCTCCAAGCTCAAGTGGATGATTTGGAACTTGTGCCAAATGAGGGTCCACCCCAACATCAACAAGGAGTGGACAACATTTTGGTGGTGGAAACTCTATATCGTCAAGAGAGTGAGAATGAGGAAGGTGAAGATGAATGGGATGAGAAACATGTGGATGAATCAGAAGATGAAGAAGAGGTACTTGAGCATCATGACTTGAACTTGGAGGATGATTACTGTGATTCATGGAAGAAATGGGAAGAACATTATCAATCTAAATCTTCTAATAAACTTGTTGTGTCAACTAATATGCAGGATAACTCAATTGCTTCCTCACATGAGGATTCTGTAAATCTTGTACAATTTGAGAAATTTTTGGAAGAGGAATTAGAATCTCATCAAATTTTGGAACATGATAAGGATTCTACAACCATGAATCAAGAAAGAGAGTCCCTTGCTTTAGATTCCTTTGGAGGAAAAGAAATGGAAAATCTTGATCCAATTACTTGTGCTACAATGATTATGCCATTTCAAAATGAGAAAATTACAAAACCTAAATCATTTGGGTTTGATATCATTGATGATCCGATTGAAAATCTCACGTTACCCAAAACAACCCAAGTGATTGATCATGGAAATGTGTTAGTCAACCCACCCCTAGATAGACAAGACTTATGGTTTGAAAGGGATGGATGTATTTTCGATTGGGTACCTAAGTTTGGTGCCTTTGATAAACAAGTCATGGAGAAAGAACAAGTGCTACAGGATGATGAATGTCATGAGAGAAAAGAGGAATTTTCAAATCCTCTTCAAGTAAGGTCAAATGAAAGCGGGCCAAAGGTAAAATCTCACCGTTTTGGTTTCACCATGCAAAATTCGAATGAAGGTTTGCCTAATGACTAGTTTGATTCAAATATTATTAATGTTATGGCTTTATTGAATGAAAATGAAAGCTTATTTCTACACCATGAATCAAAGTGCGGAATGGACATCTTAAAGAATAGACATAAAAGAATTGAACATCAATCATTGTCTAATCAATTTGAAAACTTGAAGCTCCACCATAGGATTATTAATGAAACTAAATCAAATTGGTATGGTGAGAGGGGAAAGTGGAGGTTTGGTTCTTTGTTTGGTTTGATCTTGTTTTTGTTGGATTCCTGCAAAACTTGGTATGCGTATCACGTCATATGTCTTTTAAAGAATTCTAATCAGGTTTGGGATCCGGGAAAATGATAATCCAAACTTTTTGTACATTTGTATATACTTTTGGTTTTCGTGTTTTGGTTTCGGAATGGATCTCATTTTGGTTTTAAGTTTTGTGTGTTGGTCCTTTGGACATTTTTGGTTTGTCAACTTAGGTCCTTATGAATGTTGGCTAAGACTAGGAGAATATGAAACATCGAAATTATATTGCAGAAAGCTCCACGAATATTGCAAACACATTAAAGAATATCGTTTGGAACCTGTGAGGCATGAAGTTGTCAGTTTTTCACATTATGGTAAAGTAGGTGATATATATTCCATCCGCATTTCAGGAGGATCAATGCATTCATATCTCATATTACATTCCACATTGCATAAACATTTCATCTCAGTTGCATCTTCATTTCATGTACAATCATTGAAAAGGTGTCGAATCCTCTTAGGGTTATTACATAACATATATTAAAAGGATCCTAAGGTTGGGAACTGATGCCCGAACTATCTTGAACCAAGCACGTTCTACGCATATTAAAGAGAATCTTGAGAAAAATGGTCAAAACCATACTTGGAAGAAAAGGTGAGGCGAAAGGAGTATTTCGTGTCTGTCCTATCATGCAACATAATCCTTAAACAGTGGTTTTTATCACTCCCATAGAGCTTAAATCCTAAAATTAGAGTAGTAAGGATAGGGTTAAATCCCCATCGAACTTAGGTTGAGGATCCAATTCCCCAAAGCTCTGATTTGACCTTCATGGAGTAGTAAGGATAGGGTCTAATTCTCATCTCGCTTAGGTTGAGAATCCGATTCCCCAAAGCTTCTATTTTGCCCATTCAAGAATTTGAAATTCCAAAGCAAATATTTTTCATTTCTTTATTAATATTGGATTGGAAGGATCATACTACATGTCCCTTGCAAGGATGGGTAGTCATCCCCAAGGTCCAAGAAATCAAAAGTAGAGCCAAATCCTGGATTATGGGGTTGATCTTCACCGGGGCTATAGACGCTTGGCTGGCAGTGGAGTATGCTCATGCATGGCAACATGTCTTGTCTAAAAGCAAGACCATTGACTGCTCAAACGGACAGAGCTAGCTCGACAGTTTCATCCATAACGAGGTTAAATCATTTTGTTCAAGATGAGGTAATGAACTCTAGATCAAAGTAGTAAGGATAGGGTTAAATTCCCATCTCGCTTAGGTTGGGAATCCTATTCCCCAAAGCTCCGATCTCACTTACACCTGCACATGGGTTCAAGATGGTAGTGACACATAACCAACTTTGGGATCTAATAAATTAATTCAGTATGCATATATTTGGTCCTAAGAGGGTTTGACAGTTTTGATATGTTTGTTCATGATACTAGAAGGTTTGAACCTTTGCAAAGCAGGTCGTTATATCTCTAGCATAGTTGTCATACATCAAATCCTGCACAAATCATTCATAGCCTTGCATACGAATCATAAGTGAAACTAACAATGGAATGTTGATCAGTTTCAAACGATAGGGAATGAAGCACATTGCACACATCGAGCTGATGCTTAATAATTCTAATGCTTCATGTATTTCTCATCTAGTTTCATTCTTGGGATATTTGTTGACGCTTGTATTTGAGTCTGTGTTTTTTCTTTTCAGGTTGAGTTCTCACCGAAATGCTCAGGAGCATTTCCTAGCAGAGTCGCCATTTGTTGTGGCTGCTCCACAACGTACCCCAAAATTGGGGACCCACATTTTTTGCATGTGTTCCAAGAAGACCGAAGTGGCCCATAGGCTAAAGATCAAGGAAAAAAAGCAAAATACCACAAGGAGGAAAAGTGTCGCGATATCGTGACATGTTGTACCGTCATGGCCAAAAGAGAAAAAGTGTCGCGATATCGCGACATGTTGCACCATCATGGCCAAAATAGAAAAAGTGTCGCGATATCACGACATGTTGCACCATCACGGCCAAAATAGAAAAAGTGTCGCGATATCGCGACATGTTGCACCATCGCGGCCAAAATAGAAAAAGCGTCGCGATATCGCGACATGTTGCACCATCACGGCAAAATAGAAAAAGTGTCGCGATATCGTGACATGTTGCACCATCGAGCAAAAAAGAGAAAAAGTGTCGCGATATCGCGACATGTTGCACCATCATAGCCAAAGAAGAAAAAGTGTCACGATATCGCGACATGTTGCACCGTCGCGGCCAGAATAGAAAAAGTGTCGCGATATCGTGACATGTTGCATTTTCATGATTCAAAGCAAAGAGAAAGAGCTAAAAAGAAAAAGTGTCGCGATATCATGACATGTTGCATTTTCACGATCCAAAGCAAAGATAAAGAGCAAGAAAGAAAAGTGTCACGATATCGTGACATGTTGCATTTTCGCGACCGTACAGGAGAAAGTGTCATGATATCGTGACATGTTGCATTTTCACGATTCAAAGCAAAGAGAGAGAGAAAAGAAAAGTGTCGCGATATCGTGACATGTTGCATTTTCGCGATTCAAAGCAAAGAAAGAGCAAGAAAAGAAAAGTGTCGCGATATCACGACATGTTGCATTTTTGTGATTCAAAGCAAAGAGAGAGGGAAGAAAGAAAAAGTGTCGCGATATCGTGACATGTTGCATTTTCGTGACCATACAAGACAAGAAATAAAGAAGCAAGAAAAAGTGTCGCGATATCGCGACATGTTGCATTTTCGCTGCCAAACAAGAAAAAGTGTCATGATATCGCGACATGTTGCATTTTCACCGCAAAGGAAAAAAGTGTCGCGATATCGTGACATGTTGCGTTTTCGTGATTCAAAGTATAGAGAGAGGCAAAAGAGAAAAAGTGTCACGATATCGCGACATGTTGCACTGTCATGGCCAAAAGGGAAAAAGTGTCGCGATATCGCGACATGTTACATTTTCGCGATTCAAAAGGGGCAACAAAGGAGAGCAAGGAGGCAAGAAGTGTCGCGATATCGTGACATGTTCCAGTTTCGCCAAGGTAACGGACCTGCATAGTGACGTGGACACAAGGACAAAATCTAATGAATAAGACAAAGCGTTACATGATCATTCAAGATGACCGTTACACATGGAGGGAAACGAACGCAAGCCAATGAGGAGAAAACGCAGCGAAGGGCCACAAAATGGAAACCAAAGCACACATAGTCAGGGAAGGTGAAACGAGCAGCCATCGAAAAACGAAACGAACCATCATGGAAGGAGAAGCAATTTGTTCAGAAGTTTAAATACGCCATTCAAAGAGGCCAGAGGAGGTCGGAAATTGCTGCGAACAAAGTTGCATATTTGAAGGCGAGAAGGCCATTCTGGACCTGTTTGAGTTGTTTTTCTTCCATAGACTGGTTTGGAAAAACCAGAGATTCTGCTATTGTAAAATGACATATTTTTAATGCAGAAGTGTTCAGAAATTTGCATCTTGTGGGCAAGAAAGAAGGAGATATTCTTTGCATGCTATGGATTTAATGTTTATTCTTTCATTTTTTTTAGATTTTGAATTTATAGATAATGTTAAATGCCATATTTTTGGGTTACATTAGGCGAATATTTGAAATCTGAAATGTTATTTCATACCCTAGGAACCAACACTTAGTCTATGGGGATTGTGCATGTTTTGCAAGTCCAATAGGTTAGGTTGCATGCATGGAGACCTCACATCTTTGGTTTTGTCAGAATAGGATAGCATCATACTGAGTGCATTTTTATTTTTAGTTTGTTTTCTGCATTGCATTTTCATTCTCTGCATTTTATTTTCTTCAGAAAGTTTAACTTATTTAAAATAAACATTTAAAAATTACAAAATCCAAAAAATCAATGAACAATCACTAAAGTTTCATGGTGAAATAAAACAACATTGCCCCTTGTTTACAGTTACTTGCAATCACTAAGGTGTTCCAAGCATTTAAATTGATTATCTTCATTTGAGATTACCAATACACAGTTGCAAATGCTAATACAACGGAGACCTTGGAGAAGTTGTTTGTTTGACTTCTTTGCAAGAGGGGATTTGGAACCCAAATCCTAAAGGAGAGTTGTACTTTCACAACTGGGTGAAAATACCACTCAACAAGACCCATTTACATCCAACACATTTCTTTCCCTTAGAAAGCTCCACTAGCTCCCATGTATCATTCTTTTTTATAGAGGTCATTTTCTCTTTCATGGACCTTTTCCATACATCATGAGTATATGATTTTTCATAACTAGATGGCTCTAGCTCTACACTATTTATTAAAGCATAGTTTACAACATCACCCTTAGGCTCTTGAGAATCATCATCACCATACATGTGCAAATTTTTAAGTCTTTTAAAAACTTCATTAATCTCATTAGTTTGGCTTCTAGTGTATCTTTTTTGAAAATTCTTATCCAAAATTTTGTATGAGGGACGATACTTAAGTGTTCTCTTACCTATTTATGGTGAATCTATTTCCATTGGCATTGGAGAATAACTTGCTGATCTTTATGGAGAAAAACTTGGAGTAACAATTGTTACACTTGTGGGAGTAGAACTCTTCTTTGGAGGAGGATTTCCAGTGCTGATTTTATTAATGGGCTGCACTTGAGAGGAGCTTGCATCTTGAGATCCATCATAAAAAAAAAAAAAAATTGATGACCCTATACTCCCCCTTCATCAAAAATCACATCTTTGGAAATTACAACTTTGTGTGTTTTTGGATTGTAGAGTCTATATAACTTTGAATACTCACAATACCCAATGAAAATACATGCTTGGCTTTTGGGATCAAGTTTCTTCTTGTCTCATCAGGAATGTATGCATATGCAAGACAACAAAAACATTTGAGGTGTTTTATATTTGGTTTTTTTTATACCATCCCTCATAAGGAGTCACCCCATATAAACTAGAAGTATGACTCCTATTCAAATCGTAAACACTTGTTATAACATCATAAACCCAATACATGTTACTGAGTTTCTTTTTTGAAGCATTGATCTAGCCATTTCTACAATAGTGTGGTTCTTTCTTTCAGCCACACCATTTTTTGTGGGGTGTAGGCAATAGTTAATTGCCTTTTGATCCCACAATATTTACAAAATTTGAGAAATGCATTTGAACAAAACTCCCCTCCTCTATCAATCCTTAATATATTTACAATATACTCACTTTAATTCTCTAAATTATTTTTGAAATCCTTGAAACATTCCAAAGCTTCATATTTAGTTTTCAAAAAATAAATCCAACACATTCTAGAGAAATCATCAATGAAAGTGAGAAAGTAAGAATTGTTACCCAATATTTTGGTATGCATTGGACCACAAATGTCTGAATGTACCAATTTTAGTGGATGGCTTGCTCTCCATGCTTGTCCTCTTGGAAACTTTATTCTTGAGTGCTTTCCCAAAACACATCCTTCACACAGCTCCTTGTGCTTGTCAACTTTTGGTAATCCACACACCACGGCTTGAGAAGTCAACAACTTCAAGATTGCAAAGTTAAGATGACCATATCTCAAGTGCCAAAGCACACTTGGATTTTCTATGGCTATAGTAGCAAGTTAAGCACCTCCTTTTTCCCCCAAATTAAGAGAAAATAATCTATTATTTGTCAAAGGTACTTGTTTAAAAACTCTATTACAATTGTTTTTGTCAAAAATTACACATTTTCCATCTTCAAAAACAAGCTTATGGTTCTTTTCCATTTTTTTCCAATACTAAGCAAATTATGTTGGAGTTTGGGGGTGTAATAGATGTTGTTTACCTTCGTTGTGCCTTATTTTTTTGGAACCTACATGGCTCCCATACCTTCAACTTTTAGGGCCTTGTCATATCCCAATTTTATCTTTAACTTGTAGGTGGAATCCAATATAGCAATAGCTCTTCTTTACCACTCATATGATTGGAGCAACCAATTTCCAAAATCCAAGTTTCATTTATATTTTGGTCTAATTTTCCATAGGTGAGGAAAAAATTTGAAGTTCCTTCCTCTTCTCCATAGTTTCCATATTGAATTCTACCATATTGAGAAGTCTTGGACCAAAAATATTTAGCAAAGTGACCAATCTTACCACAATTATAACAATATTTCTTTGATTTTTCACCTCATCTTCCTCTTCCTTGGTTTCCACCTCTAGATCTTGTTATTCCTCTTCCTTGTCCTCTTCCTTGATCTCTTCATTGTCCTCTACCTTGTTCTCTTCCATAAGCCTCACCTTCCTTGGATGATAATTCTTTGTCATCACCTCCAAAGCTTGATGATGTATAACCTTGTAATTTCTCTTCATGGGACATCAAAGAACCAATTAGTGCATCAAATGTTAGATTAGACAAATATTTATATTCTTCAATAATGATAGAAATAAGGTTACACTTATGAAGAAGTGTTACCAATACTTTCTTCACAACCACTTCAGTTTTGATGTCTTCTCTAAGGGTTTGCATTTTTTTTACAATGGATTTCACTCTAAAATAATAATCACCTACTTTTTCATCTTTTTGAATTTTGAGATTTTCAAAATATCTCTTCAAGGTTTGAAGCCTCACTTGCTTCACTTGATTACTGCCTTGATAACTATCCTTCAAGGCACCCCAATAATCTAATGATGATGTGCAAGAAGCAATCCTTGGAAATATGCTTTTCTCAAAATCTGCTTGGATATGATATAGGGAAAAAGAGTTCTTCTTTTGTGCATCCTTCTTGCTGGTTTTATCTGCTGCACTCAAGGTGGTCCAATCTGTAGGTTCATTGTAGCCTTCTTCTACAATGTCCCATAACACCTTGCCAATGAGTAAGGTCTTCATTTTGATAGACCAATACTCATAATTTAACCCATTAAACTCAAGAATGGATAGGTTATTTTTAGTTTTCATTTCTCACTTAGGAATCAACAAGACTGAGATAAATTTAATACAAAATGACAAACACTAAACACCTTTGTCTTTATTTTCTTTAACCGCTCTTTACTCTCTATTTTCACAACATATACTTATTATGATAGTGATTTAAACCAAGTTGTAACCACTATTTGCAACTTTCAACACATTATACACAATAGAAATAACACACTTTGTTGTCTTCTCTTAAAAAATAATATTTAAGGAAACTGCTTCACAAAATAGCTTAGTATCCAACCAGATTTACTTCTACCTTGACACCTTCAATATTCTGCTCCACAAAGCCTGTAATATTTAGTGATGATTGCAAGTATTTTCTTAGTGAATATCATTCAAGTCAACTAACCAACTAGTAAATAGCCAGTTCTATGGCTCTCCTTCCTCACAGCACAGACCAATTGGAGATGAGAATTTCATGTTATAAATTCTATAGTTTTCAAGTTCACTAGCTGAGCGCAAGACATTTAGCATCATAACTGAGAAGCACCTCCATCGAGCATGTCTACAAGAATCACAGTCTCATACAATGCACAATTAGATAACCTATGTTCCACTCTATATTCTCTCCATACACAGTCTTGCACAATAGCAAACCATAGTAGCAAACGCCAAACCATGCGATTTTCTAGACATCAACGATATTTACACCAAACCAGATGAAAGGTGGATGGATTATCTCCATAAAAAATTCTCACTATATCTATCCTCTCATAGGATACAAAAAACTTATATTAGTTGTGATGTATACCTCCTTGACCGCATTTAGCCTTTTTCTCACATCGATCGTTGCCTCTCACGCAAAATTTAAGTAAATTTTCGCTTCCAAGCGCTTCCAATGGTGCAAATCACAGCATATCATTTGTAGTTTTTTTATTTATTTACATCATTATGTGTTAGTAGACATCTCCTCACACTAAGTAAATGCAATGATTAAATGTATCTTCCTACGCACTCCTCTATATATCCTCGAATGACGTGTCCTTTTGACACATAGGATATTTGCATTACATCTTTTATGGTGTTCTACAATGGCTTCAACACGAGCATCCATATTTATAAAATCTTTCAAATGAAATCCTCTTAGATCAAAAATTGTCAGATGATATCCTCTTAGATCTTATATCTCAAAAAATCCCTTACATCGTAGATCAACAACACAATGAGCTTTTAGTAGCACTGACTATTCTTAACAACAATGTCTCCTCGTACCTACAATCAATGAGCTTTCTCTCCAAAAATAGTCAATAATTCAATTGCATTGACAAATCATAAGAATTTATCTCACACAAAGTTTATCTCACACAACAAAAATTGTCTCACAGTAAACACAACAACCATTCAAATGTAGCCACAATTCAAACACATCCACATAGCATCAACTTTCTCATAGGATCAAACTCACACAGGGCGATGGGTAATCCTCAAGATTCTTTCCTTTTGCTCTGATACCAAATGAGATTTAAAACTCACACTATATTCATCACTCAAAAATATATTACATTATATAGAGCTAGTGAATAGAACTTAGCTCTATTTGATTGCAGCTAACACTAATCATGCAAATTTTTTTTTCAAAAATAGGCATATGACTAACAATCTCCTATATGACCTCTAACTTATTCTATATAACATAGTTACGTATAAACTTAACCAAATATAAAATTATGCTATCAAAGTCCAACAAACTCATGGAAGCAAGGGCAAACATAGATAAAGAAACACAATCTAATATGGTTTAAATTATCTTTAGAAAACAACAAAATGATATTGTAATTTGTAGGTGGTGCCAATAGTCCCTAATGAGACATGATTACCATCTTAGGAATATAGTGGGTGCTAGTTTCATTCTTATCAATATTTATGGACCTATAATTCAGTCAGGTAGATTAGAAGTATGGAGTGGGATTGAAACCTTTATGAGAAGTAAATACCAAGAAACATGTTTCACGATCATAGAATATTTTAATGTTGTAGCTAATCTAGATGAAAAATTTAGGGAAATTGGGAAAATAATTCAAAGTATGAGATATTTATTTGATTTTATTCAAAATAGTAATATATGGGATGTTTAGTTTGAATAAGACAACCATAATGGATCAACAACATAATGGGATGGGTAGACCATACTCAATTTGTTGATATGATAGCACAAATGTGAAATTCTTTAGGAAACAATGAACTGTATACACTTCCAAAACAAATTAAATCAATGACATATAGATTAAAAGAATGGAACAAGAACCTTTTTGGAAATATTTTTTAGAAGAAAGAAAAAACTAAAAGAGAAGCTTTCAAAATTTTAAAAAGGTGAACATGATAATCCAAGCTTAGAGGAAAGGGAGTTGCATAGTGAATATCATAATATTTTGAGTAAGAGAAATTTTGGAGATTAAAATTGAGATAGACTTGGTTAAAAGGATGAGATAAAAGCATATTATTTTCATAGGATGATAATAGTACATATATCAATATCCAAAATTAGTAGAATTAAATTAGTATAAAGGGTTTGGATTGAAGACCAAAATGAAATAAAATGAAGACAAGTTTTTTTTACCAAAATATTCTAGGATTGGAGGATTTTGAAGTTCTTAATGATAAACTACTAGAAGAAGTACCTTCAGTTATAACAAATGAAGACAATAGGAAACTGATGGAGCCTATTACTATGGAAGAAGTTTATTTAGCTCTTTTCTCTTTTGATAAGAATAAATCCCCAAGTCTAGATGGGCTCTCTACAACATTCTATTAGCATAATTGGGATATAGTGAAGGATTCTTTATTGGTGGTAGTAGAATAATTTAGGGTAAAATGGTACATACCTTATAAAATAAATGCAACATATCTTACATTAATTCCAAGAATAAAGGATGCATAATTGTTTGATTCATTTAGTTCTATAAGTGTATGTAACATGACTCCTAAGATAATTTCCAAATATGGAAAATTGATTAAGACCATTGTTAGAAAAATTTATTTTAGAAGAGCAAGGAGGATTTGTGAAAGAGACAAATTTTAGATAGGATCATAGTAGCTCATGATATCATGCATTCAATAACTTCAATAAAAGAGATCAATGATATTAAAACTTGATATGAGTAAATCCTATGATAGGGTTAAATGGGATTTTATTTTTACAAGTATTAGAAAAGTTTGAATTTGAAAAGAAATAGGTTAGACAAATTAAATCTTGTGTCTTTATAGTATCATATTTAGTTCTAGTCAATATGTTAGTAACATAGTCTTTTAAATCTAGGAGAGTTGTTATACAGAGAGATCCTATATCAACATATATGTTCATTATTATGGTAGAGGTTTTGGGTAGGAACTTGAAGAAGGATAACAAATATGGGCTAATAAGTGGACTTAATCCTAGTAATAACATCAACAATATCACCCATTAATAGTTTGTAGATAGTATTGTAGACACCAAAATCTAACTACTTGTCATCCATTCGTATCTTCAAATCATATCCATTCATTATATATATGTGTGTGTGTGTGTGTGTGTGTGTGTGTGTGTGTGTGTGTGTGTATTTATTTAATATATACATAAATATTAATATTTTATTTATATATATAATAAATATATATGCATTTATGTGAATAAATACTAGTCATCTACCATGACTTAACCTCAGCCATCCATCCGTCATTATCCATGTCACATGCTAAAGTTCAATCTCAATCCTTCCTCATGTTTTAATCTTGACCATCCGTTGGCGTCATCGAAAACCTAACATGATCAAGGGTAGATTATAAAATATGATTCATTTTGATGAATCAAGGTCCACAAAAAATATTTAGAGAGCCCAAATTTGAATATTTACCCTAGCCATTTTGTTGTCATCTTCTTCCCTCGTTGTCGCCATTGCACCTTCTATTTTTGTCATTGTAAAATCCTCATGAACCATATCTAGTTTTACCTCATTCTCTTCCACCCCCGAATGCCATCCATAGTTCACAGAACGTTTCTAAGAATTCATGGAATATTGTTAAGAATTCTTGTAATATAGTTGAGCATTCATAGTCATCCCTAAACACCTATGGGTATTTTTTACAATATATTTGCAGTTCAAAAAACCTTGTATGCTTTCAAGTGTTTGCACAACTTTTGAACATAGAAATAGGAGCATTAATCATCATTGACAAGGTAATATATTCTTTGGTATTTATTTATATTTTCTACACTTTTATTTATAGTTGAACATTGTAGCATTTAGGGTTTACTAGTTTTATTATTCAAAGGGCCTCACACAGTGGAGTCCTCACTGGTGCTTTCAGTTTGTATGTCCAAGAACCACATATTTCAAAGTTGTTGCATCTAGGGTGGTCCCATAGGGATACACAAGCCTACCTACACACTTTTTATGGAGCAAAGATGATGCGAAAGACACCATATATTTATTTGTGAATAAGAGTTTCTAAACCCTATATTTGTAATAATTGTATCAATACATCATCATATTATAACATTGGAGATCAAGGCTCACCCTATAATAATATCAATATTATTATCTTCATTTGTGTGATAAGTGTTTGTGTCAATTTTGTTATCTATTGCTTTGGTGTTGTCATTTTTTGCTTTACAAAATGGTGATCATGGTGGGACTCTCAAAGGGTTCCTCAGTTTGATTTACCTTATCACTGATTTATGTTTCTATTTCTATTTTATAGGTTTCTAGAAGTTCGATCGGATGAAAATCATAAAAAATAGGGTTTTTAGGAGTAGCAAAGTTTGATCAGTGGTTGCACGGATGCCCTACAACATTTTAGGGATGCTCTACAGAGTCTAGTAGATGCCTCACAACATTAAAGAGACTATGGTTGGTGTTTAGAAGAGTGGGGAAGACATATGTAGGCTTTCTAGTAAGACTGTTTAAAACCCTAACTCCATTTTCATTTTTTCTACTTTTTAATAGTGAATTAAATGGGAAAAAATCTATTTTTTGTTTTAAAAAGTAGCTATATTTTTCATTCTAGGCATGTGCATCTTTCATATAGTCTACATATAGGGTAAAATAGAATTTGTGCATTCGTTGTAGTTGCATCATCATATTTGATTTAGATTTTTGCTATTTTATGGGGTTTCACTTGTTATTTTGTATGTTGTTTGCAATTGAAACGATAAAATCATAAATAGATGCATATTAGGGTTAAAGGCTTCTATTTTTGCTTTTCTAATCTAAAAAAAGTTTAAAATACCTGAGTACACTCCCGCTATTGGAATCACTTGATGATTTAGGGTGAAATAACTGAGTGAACCCTCCACTATTAGAATCACTTGATGATTTAGGATGGGTCTTAAATGGTGTACCCTAAGTTATTTTAAGGAACTTGGTGTTAGTGTCCTTGGCTTCTATCTTAGACAAGTTAAATAGGGTTTTGTTTAGCATTGAGTAAATACTATAGACAACATAAATTTTAAAATAAATCACACACTTTGCACATCACACATTTAACAATAGTGATTTGGATTTCATCACCAACCATTGTTCGAGATTGATGATGGTGGGTGTCATCTCCATATGTCATCTCACCCCATAGAAACCATAGCAATCCATGAACAATATTTATATATTTCATCACCAAAAAGGTTCTCATTTTCCATCCATCCTTAGAGTCCACTTTTCATATTATCTTAGGTTTGCACAATACAACACACAAAACCATACAAAAAAAGAAAAAAAATAACTGTTGCAAAACATAGGATTAAATTTCTTGTTTGATTCTATGTGATTTCCATTGCATCTTTTATACACATTCCACACATTCACCATCCCCAACTAAATTATTAGCTTATGGTTTCAACTTCAAGCAAAGAAAAAAATTTTAGTCAAGACTTTGTTAGTCAAACCACTTCATCCATGGAGTGTTCCACATCTTTCCCCACCACTTCTATGGTTAATCCTATAAATGTGATATAGGTAAATATTCTGGTTTGTCTACGGTACCCTCACAGACTATGCATACATAAATACTAATGTATTACATAGAGCCATAAATACCCCCATTCTAGAAATTGAGCCATCATCACCTACCAATCCTGGCATCATATACATGGACATGGGTACTGGAGTTTATTTAATATCCACTAACTTTGTTTTAGAGTAAATCAATAGCCCATTTAGGTATGGTACTTCTTCTTAGTAGAAACTTACCCACTGCATCCTTTCAAATTTAGCTAGGTGTATACCAACCCTCTTTTTGAGGCATCATCTACACCTTACCATAACTTATCTCTCCCACAAAAATCATGTGGTCAAAATATTTCCATCTCATATTCCTATACCACCACCTATGGCAATCCATTACATGAAGCACATGTAAATTTTTCTTCATATATGTTAGTCTCCATTCCATCCAATATATATCATTCAGTTCCAATCCTTGTTGCAACCTATCCTCCACCCGTCTCATCTATTTACACCACATCTATACCATATGCATCATAAATTGCCATATAGCAAGCATTACAACTCAAAAAATTTCTCATGGATCAAAAATAGGCTCATTATTATCCCCAACAACAAATATAGGTGGAAGATTTTAAGCCCCAACCCATTCAAACCTAGCCTATCTTCTTTACCTCAAATCCATCATGGGTATCACAATATTCTATGGTTTACATCCCCACACCTTCATTAACTCACACCCATTCAATTTCTATAATTCAACACTTTCATAGTCTTCAAACCTCATCTCCATTACATCATCCACAATAATTCTCTCATCAATCCCAACATCATAAAATGCAATCCAACCCATCAAACCATCAATATCTCATCACACCTTAGAATTTCACCACTTTATCTTCATACAGTCACCAAGAAATTTAGGGCTTCCCCATACTTGAGGAAGACCCTGATATTCAGGTAATGCAATAGCAAATTGATAGCTTGATACAACACACTCTTGGTATGATGAACCAAAATCCTACCTTAAGGCATCTAATCAATTAACCCATTCACTTTTTGATACCATCACCACCATATTCAGTAGATTTTATAGTGCTAAAATTTGATAATTTAAAGGGACTAAGGACCCTAGAAAACATGTAAGCACATCCATTCACTCATGCTTTAGAATCAAAAATCAAGAAGCTTTAGTGTTTTGAATATTTCCTCAGAAATTGGGGGTATATGTTGTGGAGTGGTATAACCATCTACCTCATCATAGTATTTATACATTTGAATAGTTTGTAAACCAATTCCTAGAAATATTTTCCCCCAATTTTCGTAAGAAAAACTCACTGTTTGAATTGTATAATCTTAAGCAATTTGATGATGAATCAGTATATGATTTTGGCAACAATTGGAGGTTCGTTATCACAAAAGTTCCATTCTCCATACCAATGGAAGATTTAACTCGATTGCTCACCAATAGTTGTTTAAAACCCATCTCTTGGTTAATGCAATTGCAACAATATATATCATTCAAAGAAGCTCTTACCCAGGCTAGCATAATTGAGGAAATAAAAATCCAAAAAAGTGTGCTAAAACCTAAAAATAAAGAATGGTAGAATAATGTCCAATCAAAAGGAAGTTATTCTTGTCAATCTAAGCCAAATAAAATGAATCAAGTGGCTATGATTCATCCAGTAATGGCTCAACAACAACAATCAATTCAATAGCAACCACAAAAAAATTCATATCAAGCAGTTCCTCCACCCCAAAAAACTCATAATATGGTGACAACTATGGATAATCATAAATGTCGATAATATTTTCAACAAAATCACCATTACACACCCTTATTTGAATCATATGCTTCCATATTTCATAGGTTGTATGACACAAATTAGTTTTCCTTGCTTGAGGTTAAACGATATGATCCTACCAAGAATAGAAAAAGCTATAGGGAATATTTTTTCTACCCTTATCATTGACAAAATGGGTATGGCATTAACAATTGCTATAAATTCAAAGATATAGTGCAAGACCTAATTAACCTAGGTGCCATCAAGTTTGATAGTCCCTTGGATCAACAAAATCAAAACCTTGGTATTTATCAAACACCACTTCCTCATCATGAGAAAGTGCAACTAACAACAAGAGGTTCAAACATCAAGACTCCTCCTAATTAGGTCAACCATGTGCAACAATACCAAGGTTTTGTGGGTTCTATATATGTAGTTACCCGAGGTCAAAAACACACCAATCAACATAACACATAATAGCAGACTGTCCAATATATTGTAGCACCTCAGGCAAGTGTGTTTACTCAACCTACCAATTCATCATCACCCATTTAGTTCTCCACCAATTTCCTTAAATAATTCACATTCCAAGCCATCCATCTTCACCCACTCATCTTTCCAATCATCCACAAAGGCCAATCATACCTCTAAGTAGCTGACTAACCACTAGCTTTAAAATAGCTTCCACAAAACTATCTATTTATGAGCTAATACAACAATCTCCACCACACCATGAGGCATTAATGGATATTCTAAAATCTATTGAACTCCAATCTTAAGATGCTAATACCTTTAGCAATTTTTTGGATAATATCCGAACATGTGTGGAGCCTTCCATCATATTTTATGATTTTGAGATCAAACCAATATTATCAGTATCAATGGACCCTCCATTACACATTATGGATCAAATTAATAGGAAGTCATTCAAATAAGTTTTTATTGATATTGACTCCTCCATAAATATCATCACCACATCTGCTCTTTAACATATAAATCTTCCACCATCTCATATAACCAAGTCCACCTTCACCTTGAAAGTATTTAATGATACTCTTTGTTCCACAATTGGCATTGTCATTTTACCCATCGAAGTGGGGGTACAAATATTACACACAATGTTCCACAACTTGGAAGGATCCATGGCATACAATGTACTCCTTGGATGCCCTTGTATTAGGAAAATGAGATGTCTCCCCTCTATACTCCATTACTATTTTAAATATGTACATGAGGTACAAATTCATTGCATACTAGTGAACAATCATTTAAGTATTGCAATTTCATCTCAAATCCCTATGAATCCACTCTTCCACCCAATAATATTTTCTTGACTCCATCAACCACATCATCCACCACACCATCCATGTCTTCATGCAAAGCTTCTATTCTTGAGGAATTCCCTATCAATACCTCACATCAAGCTTCCACTTTCATGCTTCCATCCTCATCACCATCGAATACATGTACATGTGCTCAATATCAATCCAAATTATCCAAATCATCAACATAAACATCCCCCATCATTATTTCTTCCACATCATCACCCATTCATCAAACAACTCAACCAAATCCACCTTTATCTACATCATATGATGTCTCATAAGTTGAATTAATGGATTTTGAGATGCATTCCAACCCACACCTCCCTCATTATCAGATTCACAAGTCAATCATGAGATTTATACATCTACCTTCACATCATACCAAGTTGCGGTCCACTTCACTAATCCTAGCATTGGTGAATACGTTGTCCAAGAAATTATTGTTACACCACTTAGCATCTAAAATTCTAGGGATTATGGTCATCCACGTGATCCAACCTTATCCATAGGAGTAGTGTACAACATGGGTTCAATGCCTAACAGCATCAATTTTGTGTATAGGGGGATTGATTCATCATCCAATCCATCTTCCCTAGATGAACCCAAACAACCAACCCTTTGCCAATATACAACACATGTCAATTTTTCCATTCTGATACTTTCACCAGGTCAATTGGTAAGGATATGGCCTAGGAAAACATGAATAGGGAATGCATGAGCTCATTGATAATCCATATCAAGAAGCTCATGATCATTCAGGTTTAGGTTATCACTCTCATTATTCCACCTCTTCTTTTGAGCAAGCTTTTTAAAATCCCCATTTGAATTCAAAAGAAGAAACCCATCAAACCAATGATTTTGAGGAGGAAATATATGAATAATATGATGTTATATAAATATATTTTGATGAATCTAATGAGGAATCGACACCCATCACTCCATTCACTAAACAATATGAGTATTATCTTAGAATTTTCCCCATCCATTAGTCCATATTTCATTTGCTTCTCCATAGGTAGCGATATGAACCAACTGGTGAACCACCTCCACTTCATTGATCCACCTCACCAAAAAAAATTGTAATATATGTACATAAAATATAAAAAATCAAAATAAAAAAACACACAAAATTTTAAAAAAATTCAACATTGCATTGCATGTACATGGTTTTTTTCCTGTTGCATTTATTTGTGTTGCTCGTTATTATTCAAGTTCCCAAAGTTATTGTATTGGTTCTAGCAGACATATCTATCCATCCTTCACATTTCTAACCACCAGTTTTCTATTTAAGTTAACATGAACCTTGTTGAATTATTCACCCCATTCCATAATCTATATGATTTGGCAAAGCCAATTACAATTGACATGAGCCTTATTGATATGGATAAAGGTTCCTCACCTCCATACTTTTCCAAATTTATCCTTTTAGAGGAATTTTTAATAGCTTCATCCAACTACATTCCTTCATTACCTCCACATTTACCTTCACCTTCACCTTTAGATCCCAAGGTTTTCCAAGTAAACATGGAAGAGACTATTTCAAAAGAGTTTGACAATGTCATAGATGATATTCATATTATCCCTACATCCCATTAGCTTGAGGAATGTTCTCATATATCCATTGAATATACCATTTATGTGAATCTTATTTTAGACATAGACAATCCCTAAATTATCAAACTTAGAAAAATTTTATCCATAGATGAACAAGAGCAATTAATTTTTATCCTCAAGAAGAATAGAAAGGACATTTTTGCATGGTCCTACAAAGACATGCTTGGTCTTGACCCTAACTTGGTTGTCCATAATATCACCTTGTGCCCTCATGCTAAGCTAGTCAAATAAAAATTGAGAAAGATACATAATACCATTACCATTATGGTTAAATAAGAGCTTCAAAAGCTTTTAGATGTGGGTTTCATTCATCCCCTTTGATTATCTTGAGTGGCTTTCAAACATGGTACCCATTTGTAAACCTAATGGGGTGATATGCATTTGCGCTGAATTTCAAGACCTTAACAAATAATGTCCTAAGGATGACTTTCCTCTACCAAATATCGATACTCTTGTTGACACTTGTGCTGGACATGAAATTCTTTCTCTAATGGATGAATTTTTAGGATACAACCAAATTTGAACCAATCCTGATGACCAATATAAAACAACATTCACTACACCTTGGGAGACATTTTGTTACAAGCTGATGCCCTTTGGCCTCAAAAATGTAGGTTCTACTTATCAATGTGCCATGACATACATATTTCATGATTATATGCACAATATCATTTAAGATTATTTGGATGATCTCTTGGAAAAATCTAAAACTCAACAAGAGCACATTGGTGTCTTGGAAAGAGTCTTTGATCGACTTCTAGAACATAATGTAAGATTGAACCCAAAAAAGTATATCTTTGGTATCACCTCGATCAAAATACTAGGATTCATTATCTCCAAAAGAGGCATTGATGTGGACCCAAACAAATTTAAGGTCATCATGGAGATGCCTCCCACAAAAAACTTGAATAAATTGCATAGTTTACAAGGAAATATTCAATCAATCCATCGTTTCATTGCACAAATTTCTGAAAAATGCAAGCCATTCAATCACCTGCTACAAAAGGGACGATATTTTAATGGATAAATGAGTGCATTAAATATTTCAATGACATCAAGAAATACTTGGCTTCTCCACCAGTTATAACTCCTCCTCATTCAAGGCTCCCCTTCCATATTTATATTTTAGCAATGAACTTTGAATTAGGGGCAATGTTTGCACAAAAGAATGAAAACAATCAAGATCAAGTTGTCTATTACATTAGTCAAATATTGGTAAGCTATGAAACCAGATATACTTATGTGGAAAAATTATTCTTAGAAGTGGTTTTTACCACTAACAAACTCAAACTTTAGATTCTTACACCACATATGTCATAGCTTGTGAAAATCCTATGTTACATGATGTCTCACCCTTAAAATAACACTCACACCACAAAATGGATAATGCTTCTCACTAAATTTGATCTTGAGTTCATAAACCAAAAATCCATTAAAGGTCAGGTTATAGTCGATCATCTTGTGGAAGCTCCACTTCCTAGTGATCAACCCTTGATTATTGAGCTCCTAGATGATTCGATATTAATTGCCACTGAACAAGAAGAATATGTCATTACAGAGGAAGATGTCGATATCACACTATTATTTAATGGTTACAAGTGTGAAAATGGTGAAGATGTTGGAGTCATGTTTCATACACCATAGGGAGTACCTATTCCCCTATCTTTCAAACTTGACTTCTAATGCACAAAAATTAATGCAGACTATGAATCCTTAATTTTAGGTCTTCAAGCAGCCATAGCTATGGGTATAAAGCGTATCAGGATATTTGGTGACTCCCAACTTATTTTTCATTAAATAAATGAAGAATACCAATGCAAAGAACTAGAATTAAAGCTTTACCATGAAGTAGCAATGATATTGCTCGCTAAATTTAACTAGTATGAAATCAATATTTTACCACATTCAACTAATATATTTGTAGATGTGATGGCCTCTCTAGGATCATTGATTCCAAAGAACTCCATAGGAGAGGTACAACCACTCATTACCATAATGATCTCTAAATTTTCAATCATCTATGTTGAATCTGAGGATGAGAAGCATATTTGATTTATTCATACAGATTTGTATGAGCCTTGGTCCAATAAAATAATAGCCTTTATCAAGTTTGGAACACTCCCATAAAACATATCATAAACTGTTAAATGCACTTTCAAGCAAAAGGTAACTTGTTTTACTCTCTTGGGAACTGTGTTATATAGAAATGGTTATGATGGAGTCCTCCTTCATTGTCTCAAGCCTACAGAGACACACAAATCCATACTTGAAGCTCATGATGGTACTTGTGATGGTCATTTTAGTGGAATGGCCATTACAAAGAATATTTTATGCATGGGTTACTATTGGCCCACCATGGAACACAACTATTGCACTTACATCAAACATTGTTAGAAAATGTAAAAAACATGCTAATTTAACTCATCTGCCATCACAAGCATTACAACCTATTCAAATCCTTTGGCATTTTTCATAATTGGGTCTTGATTTTATTGGTAAAATCTTGCCTTCATCCTTAGGATAACATATATTCATCATCACATCCACTGAATACTTCATAAAGTGGGTTGAGGAAATTAATCTAACTAGTACAATAGGACCTTGAATTATGGAGTTTATACTCTATCATATCATCTCTCATTTTGGTATTCCCTCAAAAATCATATCTGACAATGACAAGTATTTTAAAAACAAGGATGTTCAAGCACTTTGCAAGAAATATAATATCCAACATAGTTTTTCGACTCCTTACTACCCACAGACAAATGGACAAGCTAAGGCTACCAACAAGACTTTAATATCTATTCTCAAGAAACTAGTCAAATAAAATCATCAAGATTGACATACTCAAATCTTCTTGGAATTATGGTCTTATCAAAAAAGTATCCACATGCCTACTGGGGCAACACCATTTTCACTGGTCTATGAATTTGAAGCAATTATACCTATTGAGGTTGAGATCCCCTCATTGTGAATTTCATTGCAATAATTTATAGATGATGATTCTACCATACAAGCACATTTTTACCAACTCACACTTATTTATTAAAGGTGGGTCAATTATTTAGAGCATTTACAAGTTTATCAATACTACCTAAAGTGTACTTAGAATGCCAAAGTTCATCCATGTGAATTTCAAGTAGGAGATATTGTTCTTAAGGAGGATAAACAAAACACCAATGCATTGTTGTAATTTCATGATAAATTCATGGCTAATTGGCTAGGTCCATACATTTTCACTCAAAAAGTAGGTAAAGAAACTTATAGGCTTGCCAGTCTAGAGGGAGTCAAAGATCCCGAAACACTTAACATTATCCACTTGAGAGCATTTTATTCTTAATGTGATATATATATATATATATATATATATATGTATGTATGTATGTATGTATATATACATGGCTAATACAAAAAACAACATTGCATTTTACATTTTGTATTTCACACATTGCATTGCACACATTACATTTCACAAATTGCATTTCATACATTGCATTCACAACCATATTCACACATTTCATTTCATATTAGGGAGTCATTTATTTATTTTAGATAATAATTGCACCAATAAATTTTTGTTACCTTAATTAGGGGCACCTTAAAATCATCATCCATTTTAGTGCACCATTCCATAAATTCAAATTATCATTTTCAAACCATATTTCCATAATCCCTAGGTGTTTTTGGTCACTCAACCACTTCTAGTGTTTCCAGCAACCTTCGATACATCTCAAGTTTTCTTTAGGACCAAGAAAAATTTTCACTAAGAAAATCTTGAGTTTTGGGAATTGATTCTAACACTCTTAAACCAAACGCAATCACACATCTTAAAAATATATTGTGTCAAAAAGAGATAACATAATTATTGGGTTGAACCTCAAAGCAAAAATGGGTATTCCTTGCTTGTCCCATTATGCACATAGTCCAAAAATAAAACATAGTGGTTTTCACCACTATCACAATTACTTTCAAATACAAAAATGTGTAGTAATGATAGGGTAAAATTCTCATCACACTTCGGTTGAAAAAACAAACCCCTAAAACTCTAAATATTTTCTACATCATACACCACATATCCTCAATTTGTAAGGATATAACTACATTTTCAGTCACATGGTTAGGTAGTCTAAATTCCCAAAACTTAGAGACTAAATTCTTGGACTATGGAGCTATATACATCAGGGCTATAGATACCTGAATTGCAGTGGAGTATGCTCATGTGTGGCAACACGTCTCTCTTGAAAATACCTTTGACCACACATACAAACAAGTGAGATTATTTGTCTTCTCCATGATAGGTTTCATCCTGTTTTACTCAATATGGATTAATGAAATCAGTTACACACACATTGTTTCTTGATTACCTCGAGTCATTACCATACTCATGATTTAGTAAATGAATTCACTGCACACACATTTGGTCTTAGATAAATTAGATAGAATTTAGTGAGTTTGTTTGATATCACTAGTATGTTTGAGTCTCTATAAAACAATTAGTTTTCCATATCAAAATCCATATTAGTTTTCCAAATAAACATCCGTATCAGCATCCATATCATTACATGAGTTTTAAATTTCATATACCACCATTTCGGTACCCTTGATTAAACAACAATGCCATAAATGGTAAGTAAAATCTAAACTATGAATGATTATTAGAGAATTAATTCATTTGCATCCATACACATTATCATTGTATTATCATACATCACACATATACAAAATCATTCACACAAAAATAAAAACCATGTATATATATATATATATATATATATTGCATGTACAATGAATTCTCAAAGGCTATATATAATGGAGTGCCAAGGCTCATATACAAAGTGCATCTAAGCACTAGGTAACACCTAGAG
Source organism: Wollemia nobilis (assembly GCA_028583015.1). Classification (NCBI taxonomy): domain Eukaryota; kingdom Viridiplantae; phylum Streptophyta; class Pinopsida; order Araucariales; family Araucariaceae; genus Wollemia; species Wollemia nobilis. The sequence continues at coordinate 5,643,076 of JAQPPZ010003222.1, forward strand.
GAGGACCCATGTGATCCTGAAGGAGCCCTAGACCTAGAGACACTATGCCTAGACTCACTATGCCTAAGAATCCCAGATATAGAGGAAGAATGTCGATCTAGAAGCCCAATGTGGTGCTACATCAATAGATCCTCAAAATACTAGATATATACATATTGATATTGAAGGTATAGTACACCATACCTCTAATGATGGTCTCTCTGAGCTAGCTCTTCCTGGAGTCTCACTGATGAGTGTCATAATATTACAGTTTATGTATCTGATTTACTTATGTATTCCTTTGTAAATGGATGGATATGAATGCATTTTATTATTATTCAATTTAATATTGTTATTTATGCATCATATTGATTAATTATTATAAAATTTATTTACGTGCATATTTTACATGAATTTTGTGCAAGTTACTATGTTGTTAAGTAGATGTGTATGGAGTTGGATAAATTATGTAGGTTGCTGAACCATAAGGTCGAAGTATGTAGCAGGGTTGGACATATAACATACCTACAGGCACTATGGATGAAGTACCATACTGAGGTGTTACCGATGCATCTAAAAAAATGAGTGTTATGGAAGAGCTGAGTCAAAGTTGACTAAATCCTATTGCCACATCAAAATCCAGTATGATCACATTTTACACAGTCACCCATTCGACTGTCAATGTGGGCAAAAGAATATTTGGCATCTTTGATTTATTGATAAAAGTTGTAAAGTTATATTAAAGTTGGAAAGAATCCAAATTGTTGATTTATTTCACCAACTCATATTCTCTTTCCTTAAGAATAGGGCACAAGATTATTGTCATTATCTCTTAAATTAAGAAGTTTTTAAGTGGTTGCCACTTGGGCTCATGAGGATTAGTCCAAAGCCCTATTTTGTTATAAATTTGTATTTGATTAGAATAAGTCATTAACATGTGTGTTTGTGCTGATTAGTCAAAGTTTCATCTTGTTATGAAATTATATTTGTTTAGAAAATTGTTAGTACATAGTTAGAATTGAAGGTTAGTATTTAGATTTGATTAGTTGGAAAGAAACCGAGTGTGATATAGAAAAGGCTTCCTTGAACATTAATGTATAAATTACAATGAGGAGGCTATTGAAAGGGTCCTCACTTTTTCTCGTTGTCTTCACTCTTGTCCTTTGAATTACATTTTGTAATGAAAGTTGAAGAAGTCGCACTGTAGATTTCTAGAAATGTACATGATCAAATATCAACAATAAAATAGTATTATTTTTCCACATCTATTTCACAATGTTATTCTGTATTTTGAAATTATCTATTTCCTTCTATAAAGTATTTATTTTTCCTACAATAAATGAGTAATTAATAGTTAGAATACGTTAGATGAAATAAGTAGTTTCTAAAGTAAAATAGTGTAGAGGAGAAGAGAATATACTAACCTTTTCGAAGGTAGGTCCCACTTCTAGAAGTCCAGTCCCTACTCTCCCACTTCTACAATATAATAGGAGTATATTAGTATAAATATGATTAGTATAAATTAATCTATATCATTTATTTCAAAAGTAAAATAGTTAAAACCATCATTAGTTGCATGTGAATCCACACACACATTCATTCATTTAGTTAATTTCATATCTATTAAGTTAATTTCATATTAACAAGAAAGAAATTAAAATATTCTATCTTTTCTATAACCTGATATTAAGAAATTGAATCAAGTGAACTAAATATTGTCTTGGAAAAATCTATACATGATTGTATGTTCTTTAAATCGAATTGACCTAGATTGATAATTAAATGGTTGGTCCTCAAAGCTAGATATTTTTGGCACCATTTTTTGGGAGAGCAGTGTCATTACATTAATCTATAAGTTGGTGGACCAGGTAAGGAAGGAAGCTTACCTATACATGGAGGGTGGTACAAGTAGTGATCAATGCATGTATAAAGTTATGTTTTGAGGGTGGCACAAGTAGTGGTCAACACACACACACAAATATCCTCTACATTATGTGGACTAGGTTCCAATTTTATTAAAATCTATTTTTATTTTTTTCCTAGAATTTAGTCATTTATTTTCCAATATTTATTTTTCAAGCATTTACTTTTCAATAATTTGTTTTTCTACAATTTCCTTTTTAGCAATTTATTTTCCTACAGAGTGTGGTTGTTGCTAGTTTAAATATAAGAGTCTATGGCCTATAGATATATAATGTAGTACAAGAATTAGGTGTGACTGAGTGAAACAACCACAATGAAAACATCCCTTAGAACCAAAACGGTAACAACAATACTTTTTCTTATTGTCCTGAGATCACCTGGCCAATCCGTTTGATTTCAGCCATAGTAAGATTTGCTTTAGAATAATTTTACTTTTTCTTATTATATTGAGATCACCTGGCCAATCCATTTGATTTTATTATAATAATATTTGATTTATTTTTCCCTTATTGATCTGAGATCACCTGGCCAATATATTTGATTTAAGTTAGTAAGACCTTCTTTAATACAATTTTACTTTTTCTTATTATACTGAAATTATTTGGCCAATTCGTTTAGTTTTAGTATAGTAGGAACTATTTAGAAAAGAAAACAATAGCACCAAAAACAAAACAAAAACAAAAAAGTATATATATATATATATATATATATATATATATATATATATATATATATATATATATATAAGTATAAGTTGCTATATGGTGGAAAATAGTAAATAGTTTGCATTCATTGACCTCAAAAAATTACTGATAGAGCAAGAAGTTAACATTTTTTTTAAAAGCAACACCAAACATTTGGGGAAGAGTAGGAACACCTGTGTAAACATCTTGATACCATAAAATATAGATCATATGAATTAATTCAAATCCATAGAATAAAAATAGCTCAAATTCTAAGGCTAGACTATCACTCACCCTACCTTTAACTTATTAGGAGTTGTGAATGGTGGTTAGGGAATAGGAGAGCAACAATAAACTCAGTAAGCTACTCATGGGATTAGTATTTTAAAGATTCTCTTACCATCCATATTTTCCTAGAAAAGGTAGAGGATAGGGAAGTAAACCTAGAATATAATCAAAGATATCATAGGACCCCAAGTGTAGTACTCTTTAGATAACTATGTCAAGACTTGGGTTACAAACTACAGTTTGAGAGCCCTAATCCAATTGTAAAGCATACTTTTATTGTCCAATTGATTACTCTGGTAACAAAAGAATTTGGAATTAATGAAGAGCATTATATGAATCCCAAAAAAATTGAACCTATCAACAATATTTATAGATTGTTCAAGGAATATTAAAATTTTATTTCAAAATTTTATGCACAAACCTAGTGTTAGGTAATGGAGCCAAATTGATAAGGAATTAATTACCATTAAATATTGTTTATAGGGTTCCTAGGGACAACATTAAATATTTAATTACCATTAAATATTGTTGATGGAGAAATTTTTATTGAAAATTTAATCGTATTTCTTGGTGAAAAACACTTGTCAAAATAACGTTATAAGCGTATGGGTGGTTTTAGCTCATGGTTTTTTGGCCCATTGTATTCCAACACCACTATGTGGTTTAGAATAGAGGAAAATCCATGAATATCTATATATTTTATATTGTAAAGGTTGCTTGTGTGGTTAACGCTCTTTTCTGGTTTGGAGCAAGAGAGGAGAGGAGACATTATACAGAGGAGAATATTGTTATATCATTTATAATACAAAGAACTGATTTTTTCTCCATGGATGTAGGGTACACTACCCAAACCATGTATATCTTTTGTCTTACATTTGTGTGATTACTTGTTGTTTATTGCATTGTTTTCTATTTTTCTTATGGGAGCTTAACTAGGGTTTGAACTATTTCTCCATTTTTGTTGTTATTATTATTTGTCTTTGCATAGGCTGTGTATTGTTTGTACATGGTAAATTCCCAAAAATTGGTATCAGATTAATATTTTTGGGAAATGGAACTCACAAGAGAGTTTTTTATTCGAGTGGAAGAAATGGGAGAAAATTCCAAGTTTAAACTGGAGAAGTTTACTGGATAAAAATTTGGTATGTGGAAAACAAAGTGGAGGATGATCTATATCAGAAGGATGATATGTACTTGGATCTAAAAGGGAATACTAATGGTAAACCTAGGATGATGGATGATGAGGAATGAGATTTGATAGACAGGAGGGCACCAGAGGTGATCCAGTTGAGCCTAGCTGATTCTATTGCATACAAAATTAGGAAGGAAAATACCTCCAAAGAAGCCATGGATACACTAGCTAAGTTGTATGAAATACCCTCAACTTCAAATAAAAATTTTTTGATTAGAAAGATTTTTACTATGAAGTTGCAATAGGGTGGATCTATTGAAGAACACCTTAACTAGTTTTATGTTGTTATGGGTTCTTTAAAATCTGTAGGGATTGATTTTTATGATGAGGTTATGGCTTTAGGGTTTCTTTATTCACTACCAGACTCGTGGGGTAGCATTGTAATGGTAGTGAGTAATTTTATGCCTGGATCTAGAAATTTGGTGCTTGATGATGTTATTAACATAATCCTCAATGAGGATATGAGGAGAAAAACCTTAGGGTAGGCTTCATCATCTAGAGTAGCACTATATACAGAAAGTAGATGCAAAAACAAAGAAAGAGGAAAAGGCCAAGCTAGATGGAAAATCCATAATAGAGGAAAATCGAAGGGTAGATCTAAAAGCAAAGACAAAAGCAATATTGATTATTGGAACTATGGGAAGAGTGGACACTTCAAGAGGGAGTGCAAAGATTGAAAGAATAATGAGGATAATAATGTGAATGATGCTCAAGAGGTAAACATTGTTGGTGTAATTTATCAGGATGCCCTAATTCTTGTAGTAAATTGCACGAGTGAGTATTGGATTATAGACTCTAGAGCTTCTTATCATGTCACTTCTCATAGGGTGTACTTTGCTGATTATACTCCAGGCCATTATGAAGAGGTTTTGTTGGGCAATAAATGTCCATGTGATATTTTGGGTATTGACACGATGAATGTAAAGTTGTGAAACAAAAATATCTAGGTGCTTAATAATGTTAGGCACATTCTTGATCTAAAGAGGAACCTGATTTAAGCTAGTGCACTTGATTTGGAGGGATACAACACTAATTTTGGAAATCATTAATGGAGAGTTACAAAGGGTTCAATGGTGATTACAAAAGGTGAGTTGACTGGAACTTTTTATTTACTACAAAATTCATATTATCATACATTGAACTATGTTGATCAGTATGATGCGAAAGCATGGCACTTGTGGTTGGGTCATATGAGTGAGAAAGGGATGAAAACCCTTCACTCCAGAAAACTGTTACCAAAACTCAAGGAGGTTGATTTGGGTTTTTGTGAAGGTTGTGTATAAAAAAAACAAAAAAGGGTAAGATTTTTGAAATTTGGTCTAGAAAGGAAGAAAGATAAATTAGAGTTAGTACACTCGGATGTGTGGGGTCCCTCACCGATACTTTCTCTTAAGGGATACTCATATTATGTTACCTTCATTGATGAATTCAGTAGGAAGACATGGATCTACAAATTCAAGCACAAGTTTTATGGTTTTGACACTTTTCGAAAGTGGAGAGCATTAGTGGAGATTGAAGCAGGTAAGAAAGTAAAGTTCCTTAAATCTAAAAATGATGATGCATATTACAACAAGGAGTTTGAGGACTAATGTGCAAAGTAAGGAATTAGGAGAATCAAGACTACTCCTAGGAAACCACAGGAGAATGGATTCTTGGAGAGGATGAACATAACTATAATAGAGCGTTCCAGAGCCATTATATTGCATGCAGGGTTTCCATTGTTCTGTTGGGCTAGTGTAGTTGAGACAACATTTTATTTTATAAACAAAGGATCTTGTACTAAATTGGATGGAGGCATTCCAGAGGATACTTGGTAAGGTAAGCCTATAAACTACTCTTTCCTTAGATTATTTGGTTATGAGGCTTTTTACCACATAGATAAAGAAAATAGGAGTAATCTTGATGCAAATTCTAGAAAGTACTATTTTCTTGGTTATGGTGTGGATGAGATGGGATATATGTTATGGGATAATGTTGGAAAGAAAGTTATCAATAGTAGAGATGTGATTTTAAATAAGGATAAGTTGTACAAGGATAGGCACATACAAGTTGAAGAGGATGCACCTGAGTTTGTTTACTTGGATGCAATCCTAGAGCATGGTGTAAAAATATAGCCTCTTGTTCAGATTGATGAACATGGTGCTCATGAGGAAGAGCAAGGTGAACAAGAAATTATTGTTACTCCACCACCATATCCATAAGAAGTAAGGAGATCTACAAGGGTAAGACATGCACCTGATAGGTATTATCCTGATTTACATTATGTACTATACACTGATTTTGGTGAACTAGAATGTTTTCATGAGGCTTTGAAAGTGGATGCTAGGATTAAGTGGGAGCATGCTATGAAGGATGAGATGGACTCATTGAATCAAAACCAAACTTATTATTTGGTTGAGCTTTCCAAGGGCAAAATGGAATTGCATTGAAAATGGCTGTACAGGGTGAAGGATGAAGTTGATGTTAGCAAGAGGTACAAATCAAGACTTATTGTGAAAGGATTTACACAGAGAAAAGGTATTGACTATGATGACATTTTCTCACCTGTAGTAAAAATTACTTCAATTCAGACTATTTTGAGTATAGTTGTAGTAGAATATCTTCATATTGAATAGTTATATGTGAAGACATCATTCCTTCATGGGTATTTAGGGGAGGAGATCTACATGTACGAACTAGAGGGGTTTGATGTCAAATACAAGAAGGGCCTTGTGTGTAAACTGAAAAATATCTTGTATAGTTTGAAGCAAGCTCCAAGGCAATGGTATCTCAAGTTTGATAGTTTCATGAGTGAGCATGATTTTACTAGGAGCTAGAGTGACCATTGTGTTTATTTTTGGGCTACAAGAAATGGTAACTTATTCTCTTATTGTATGTTGATGATATGCTTGTGGAAAGATCCAATATGTAGGATTAAGAAATTGAAAATGGATTTGGCAAGTAAATTTGCCATGAAGTATTTGGGGGAGGCCAAACAAATCCTTGGCATGAGAATCACTAGATATAGGAAGGAGAAAACACTGAATTTGTCTTAGGAGTATTATTTGGAAAAGGTTCTTAAGAGGTTTGGTATGCATGGTGCAAAACTAGTATCCCAACCTCTTGTAAAACACTTTAAGCTCTCAAAGAAGCTATGTCCCAAGACAAAGTAGGAGGAAGAGCACATGAAGAAGGTACCATATGCTTAAATAGTTAGGAGTTTGATGTATGCTATGGTGTGTACAAGACTAGACATTGCCCAAGCAATGGGAGTTGTGAGCCGATATATGAGTAATCCAGGTAAATCTCACTAGCAAGCAGGAAAATGGATACTCAGGTATTTGAAAGGGACTTCAAAATTTTGCTTGAATTTTAGAGGTTCCAAAGTTGATTTATAGGGCTATGTGAATTCAAATATGGTAGGTTATTTGGATTATGGGAGGATAACTATTGGGTATGTATTCACATTTGGAGGTATAAGAGTGAGTTGGATATCCAAGCTACAACATGTTGTAACTCTTTCTACTATGGAGGCTGAGTATGTGGTCATCACGAAAGGTGCCAAAGATTTCATATGGCTTTAGAGGTTGATTGAGGAGTTGGGTCAGGAGCAAGGATATGGGACACTTTGGAGTGATAGCCAAAGTGCCATTCATTTAGCGAAGAACTCTATTTTTCACTCATGGACAAAGCACATTCAGTTGAGGTATCACTTCATTAGATCAACAATGGAGGATGGTTTGGTAAAGTTGGGTAAGATTCACACTTCCAATTTTTTTTTTGATATTCTTACTAAAGTTGTAACCAGGGAGAATTGAGCTTTTGATTTACTTCGGATGGCATTAAGTAGTAAGGTCATGTTATGAGAAAATTTCAGTCCTAGGGTGGAGGGACGTTGCATCAATCTTGTCTCCAAGTGGGATATTGTTAGGTAATGGAGCTAAATTGATAAGAAAGAAATTAATTACCATTAAATATTGTTGACGGGGTTCCAAGGGGTAGCATTAAATATTTAATTACCATTAAATATTTAATTGCCATTAAATATTGTTGATGGAGAAATTTTTATTGAAAATTTAACCGTATTTCTTGGTGAAAAACACTTGTCAAAAGAACGTTATAAGCATATGGGTGGTTTTAGCTCATGGTTTTTTGGCCCATTGTATTCTAACACCACTATGTGGTTTAGGATAGAGGAAAAATCATGAACCTCTATATATTCTATACTGTAAAGGTCGTTTGTGTGGTTAATGCTCTTTTTTGGTTTGGAGCAAGAGAGGAGAGGAGACATTGTAAATAGGAGAAGATTTTTGTATTGTTGCTAATAAAAAGGACTGATTGTTTCTCCGTGGATGTAGGGTACACTACCCGAACCATGTATATCTTGTGTCTCTTACATTTGTGTGATTGCTTGTTGTTTATTGCACTATTTCCTATTTTGCTTATGGGAGCTTAACTAGGTTTTGAACTATTTTTTCATTTTCACTATTATTATTATTTGTATTTGCATAGGCTGTGTATTTTTTGTACATAGTAAATTCCCAACACCTACAAACTCAAAGGGTAGATTTATTAAAATTAGTTAACCAAAAGTAGATTGCCAAGAAAACCATAGTAAGAAATCTAAAAATTTTGAGTTAAAATAGACTAAAACTGCATCTTTAGATTCTACATAAGTTAAGAAAATTTAAATTATAGAACAATATCCCAAAATTTATTTGCTACTCGAACAAAATTTTAATGATCATATCGATCCTTCGTCTATATTTATCGACCCTATACCTAGTCCAATTCTTGAAATACTATATTTAGTCATGGCTTATCAAGGTAGTGAACAAGGAAAAGTAAATAGAAACCAAATACAAAGAACAATAGATCAAGGGGAAGTATAAAACCAAAGGGGGGTGGACATAGAAATACTTTTGCCTTTTCGATCCCTTATCTGGAAGATAGGCTAACAAGAGAACCAAAACTAGTTTCTGTTGTTGTCTTGCCTACTTTCCATTATAAACCACATGAGGATCCCAATGCCTTCCTTTTTTAATTTGAAGTGGTACACTAGGTTTAAATTTACACCAAAGATGAGAAAAAACTAAGACTATTCCATTCTACACTTAAGGATGTATCCTTAAGATGGTTAACGGGCCTAGAAAATATTTTCAACAGATGGGATGGAGAACAAGGATTAAAATATATATTCTTTGAAATATACCAAGACTATTGTAGGGTTTGGGATAAGAAAGAAAAATTATTTTGTATGAATAAAAAGGATGATGAATCCCTTGAGGACTCTCTTGAGAGATTCCAATTTGTGGGATCTAGAGTAAGCATTGAGTTGGGTGAGGAAGTTTAGAAAGAATTTTTTCTAAAAGGGCTTAAGGAAGATGTCTTAGACATGCTAATCCTTATGGAAAATGAAGATATCCATCATATGGGATTAGGAGAGATCATAAATCTTTGTAAAAACTAATCAAGAAATAAACCATTAAGAAGTAAAAAATACCCATCATCAGAAGTAGGAGTAACACTAAATGAAATTGGTAATATGCTAGAAAATCTTAAAACCAATTTATTAAGAACATTGACATCATCCCTCAACCTGATGGATAAGAAACCAAAGGACAAAAACATTGAAGAGATATATTTTCATAGATGCAAAAAGAAACATAATCTAAGGGAATGTACTTTGAATGTTACAAATATTTCTAACATTTCTGCCTGTTGCAAGATCTGTAACAAAAGCCATAATACTAAAAATTGTAAGTATATCTCAATCGTCAAAACCACTATCAAAGAACCTGAGGTCGAAGAGGTATAATATGTATACTTTATAGCTCAAAGAAGGAATTTTATATTTAATGGTCCATCCAATTGGTCAAACTCTAACTATTCCAACCAACAAAGACCCAATTTTTGGTCAAATACTCCAAGTTGGTCAAAGTGGAATTAATATAATCAAGATTGGAACATGCCTCCTTGGGCACAATTCATGCCCAATTCATATGAAAAATCACCTCCATGGATGGTAGGCCAAACTAAAAATGCATCTAGTTGGAATGGCCAATACAATTAGCGAGGACCTAGTTGGTCTCAAGGACAACCCCAACAACAAAATTTTCAAAATCAATTGAGAAAGCAAGTACCTCAAAACCAGCCTCAAAATAGACTCCTTCCACATCCAAACAATAATCCTCCTAAATAGCTACCTTTATTGTATCAACCTGTGCCTAACACCAATAATAATAAAAACACTCAATAGGTCTATGAAACAAATGAGGCATGTTCAATATCTATAATTCCCTTTCAAAAAATTCAATCAATATTTGGAAAATTATTGGAAGATCATAAAGCAACCCTCACAAAACTTGAAGAAACTACCAAAAAATTGAGCAAAGAAAAAGGATAAGATGATAAATGTGAGGAAGGAATAGAAATTCCCCTAGAAGAAGTGTTGGATCAATAAAAATAAGTTCAAATTTCTCAAAAAGAAATAAGATCTCTATTTCCTAAAAGAATGGCTATACCTAATGAACCATACAAACCAACTTTTGATTTTATTCAAGAATTGGAAAATGTCTCTATTATAATTCCTCTTTTACAATATATTAAAGACATTCCCATCTACTCCAAATTGGTTAAAAGTATAACAAGTTCACAAAATAGAAAGAAGAATGAACCTAGGACTATTCAAGTTATTGGGAAACTATATGAAATCATGACTGGTGAGAAATTTTTACCAAAGTATAAAGACCCTAGATGACCTATACTTATAGTTCACATTGGTAGGTTAGCCTTGCATAATGTCTTAGTAGACTTAGAGTTTTCCATAAATGTAATGACAAAGTAAACAAAATAATCTTTAGGGGTACACATGATTCAACCAACATCTATAGTACTTCAACTTGCAGATAGATCTACCATTAAACCAGAATGGAAACTAGAAGATATTATGGTTTATGTAAGCTCATGGGAATACCTTATAGAATTTATAGTCTTATAGTAAAATTTAAAGTTATGGGGACACCCCTTGATATTGGGAAGACCATGCCTTGCAATAGATGATGCTTATATTAGTTGTATATTTGGAAATATGACTATTTCAAATGGTAAGTATACTAAAAATCTTAGCTTATTTCATGAATTAATAAAAGATAATGATTTTTCAAACCAATTGTGGTATGATTCTCCTGAAGACTTAGACTATCCATAAAATTTATCAATCAATATTAGCTTCACTTCTTGATGAGGAACAAGGTGTTAATGAAGTTACCATGACTAATAGTGAAGCAATCACATGTTACCCTCATCCGATGGCCCCTTATAATTACCTAATAAACACTCTCAGGCATGAAATAATGAGTATAAATAGTAATTATAAACAAATATACATTACATCTGGAAAATCTTTAAATATAAGCAATGAGCTTACAAACATCTAGGAATCACAATTGATAGAAGTATTAAAAAACATTGGACAACATTTGCATGGAATTATGAGGAAATGAAGGGGATACATTCGAGTATTTGTACCCATCATATTTTTATTCAAGAAGGTTGTTTTTACCTAGTAAGACAACCTCAAAGGAGATAAAATCTAGCTATGAAAGATATTGTCCAGGAAGAAATTATTAAGCTCTTAAATGAAGGATTTATATACCCTATCTTGGATAGTCAATGGGTTTCACCATTGGTAATAGTTACTAAAAAGAACGGTAAATGGATAATCTATGTAGACTACATAGAATTAAATAAAGTGATAAAGAAGGACTATTTCCCATTACCTTTCATTGATCAAGTCCTTGACACCCTAGCTGGTAAGAAATACTTTTGTTTATTGGATGGATTTAGTGGATACAACCAGGTCTCAATAGCTAAAGAAGATCAAGAGAAAACCACTTTTACATTTCCCATAGAAACTTATGCTTATAGAGTATTACCTTTTGGACAATGCAATGGACCTGCTACATTACAAAGAGTTTTCCTTGCTATTTTTTCTGATATGATTAATGAATGCATAGAAGTTTATATGGATGACTTTACAGCCTCTAAGTCATGAAAAGTGTTTCATGATGATGAGGAGGGGTATTTTTTTAGGACATCTCATATCTGAAGAAGGTGTTAAGGTAGATCCTACAAAAATATAAGTTATTCAGTCCCTTCAACCTCCAAAAACTCAAACAAAGGTAAGAATATTTTTAGGGCATGTAGGGTACTACCGAAGATTCACTAAGGATTTCAACAAAATTGCTTCTCCTATTCTTAAACTCTTAACCAAAGATAAAAAAATTGAATGGAATGAAGCATGTCAAAAATATTTTGAGATCATAAAGAAAAAGTTATTACTACTCCAATATTAAGAGGTCCAAACTAGAATTTATCCTTTCCTATACATTGTGATGCCTCAGCATGTGCGATAGGAGCAGTACTTCAACAAATATAAAATAAAATACGTTATGCTATCTATTATGTAAGTAAGAATCTACATGGGGCTGAACTAAATTATACATTCACTGCGAAAGAATTCTTGGTTGTAGTTCATGCCATTAATAAATTTAAACATTACATAACAGGGTATGAAGTATTTTTTCACATTGATCACTCTACCATTAAGTATTTAATGAACAAATCCATAGTAGGATATAGGGTGGTTATATGGCTTCTTTTGCTTCAATAATTTAATGTTATAATCATAGATAAAGTAGGAAAAGACAATTTCATTGTAGATCATCTATCTCATATGCAAATACTATGATGAATTAGTTCCTGATAGTTTTATAGATGAATATTTGTTTGCTCTTTCTATTTTCACTCCATGGTATGCTGATATAGTAAAATATGGTAATGGAAAAGATACCTTAAAATTTCACACCTTATGAGCAAAGAAATTTAATACATTAGAGTGGCCCTTACACATGGATTAATGAGATTTTATTCAAGTATTGCCCAGACCATGTAGTTATGAGATGTGTGCATGAAGAATATGTGTATGATATTATTATAGAAACACATGAAGAATCTTGTGTAGGTCATTATGCAGTCCAAATATTAATTAGTAAAATATTCCAAACTAGATACTTTTGGCCCAATATAAATAAGGATGTTCACCAATATGTTGATAGATGTGATGCATGCCAAAGGGCTAGTAAACTAACCCTACAATGGAGATGCCCTTAGTACCTCAAATTATGTTTGAGTCATTTGAGAAGTGGAAAATTGACTTTTTTAGACCTATAGATCCTCTAAGTGCAAATAATAAACATATACTTGTGTGCACATAATATGTTACAAAATGGATATAGGTAGAAGCTATACCAAGAGCACAAGCTGAACATGTTGCTGATTTTCTCTATTCACACATTATGTTGTGCTTTGAAGCACCTAGAAAACTAGTTTCGGATCAAGGAACTCAATTTCTATATAAAGTAATAGAAAATTTTACCACAATCTATCAAATTAAACATAGAAAAACTTCATCATATCATCCTCAAGCCAATGGAGAAGTGGAAGTAACCAATTGAGAACTTGAAAATATAATAACTAAAATTATGGTATGCTGATATAGTAAATTATCTGGTAATGGAAAAGATACCTCAAAATTTCACACCTTATGAGCAAAGAAAGTTAATACATTAGAGTGGCCCTTACACATGGATTAATGATATTTTATTCAAGTCTTGCCCAGACCATGTAGTTATGAGATGTGTGCATGAAGAATATGTGTATGATATTATTATAGAAACACATGAAGAATCTTGTGTAGGTCATTATGCAGTCCAAAGATCAATTAGTAAAATATTCCAAACTAGATACTTTTGGCCCAATATAAATAAGGATGTTCACCAATATGTTGATAGATGTGATGCGTGACAAAGGGCTAGTAAACTGACCCTACAATGGAGATGCCCTTAGTACCTCAAATTATGTTTGAGTCATTTGAGAAGTGGAAAATTGACTTTGTTAGACCTATAAATCCTCTAAGTGCAAATAATAAACATATACTTGTGTGCACATAATATGTTACAAAATGGATATAGGTAGAAGCTATACCAAGAGCACAAGCTAAACATGTTGCTGATTTTCTCTATTCACACATTATGTTGTGCTTTGGAGCACCTAGAAAACTAGTTTCGGATCAAGGAACTCAATTTCTATATAAAGTAATAGAAAATTTTACCACAATATATCAAATTAAACATAAAAAAACTTCATCATATCATCCTCAAGCCAATGGAGAAGTGGAAGTAACCAATTGAGAACTTGAAAATAAAATAACTAAAATTATGGTCACTAGTATAATAGATTGGGTAGAAAGATTGAAAGAAGTTGTGTGGGCTTATAATACAACTTGGAAGACTACCACCGGTTTAACACCTTATGATATGACTTATGGTAAGCAATCTATCATGCCCATTGAGTTTGAAATTAAGACCCTTCGCACAATAGTACAACTCGATATGAACTTGGATCAAGCACAAAGGGCTAGGTTACAAAAATTAAATATTTTTTATGAAAGGAGACTTGAAGCACTTCATAGAATGGAATTAACACAACAAAAAAGAAAGAAAATACACACTAAACACATTGCACCTAGAATTTTTCAACTAGGAGATTGGGCTTTGCTATTTGACTCCAACTTCAATGATTTTCAAGGGAATTTAAGTATAATATGACTTGGTCCCTATGAAATTGAAGAGATATTCGTAAATGGTACAATAAAACTCAATCCTATTGATGAATCAACCAGAAAATTTCTAGTTAATGGACAAAGGCTTAAATTATATAAAAATCGATGTTCTAAATAAGAGTTCATGCACCATCTCAAGCAACAAACTGATTTGTAGTGTATATCTACAAATCATTACTATTGAATAAATAATTCTCTTTAACAAGCAAAAAATATGCTACCTATTAAATAAGTTGTTGCTTTATATCTAATATATATATATATATACATAAAAAGAAAAAAATATTATGCTTATTTTTATTTCATAATAGAGTTCCAATGATTGCATCACTTTCACTTTATTTTCCATAAAAATCTTCTGTCTCAATATTGTTTCAAAAAGATCCTATAAGGCATTTTGTTATTTGTATCAGCTTGTGAGTTTACAGGAAATTTACTGCCACATATTGCATAACACTTTTGTTTGCTAAATCAAAATCTAGGTATTTTTCAATTACTCGGCCACTACTAGTATTTTGAGCAAAATTTCATTAAAAATCAAACAATATTTGGATGTTATAATTTATTCCTAATCAATCAAGTTTCCTCTTGGACTATTCACATTATAACAAATAAAAAATTATGAAGTTTGGAAAGACTAACCCATTAGTTACATTGCCATAAGAGTGAATGATTTTCCTTGCTTATCCAAAATATGCACATGGTCTAGAAAGCTAATAAATTGGTAAAAGGATAAGCTCCCCCTTCACCCTTGAAAAAAAAGAGGAAAAAAATCCCTTGATTTCTCTCTAAACGACCAAGTATTCCAAAAATTATCTTCTTGCTTCCTCTTAAAATGAGCAAGAATCCCAAAAAGCAATCAAAATCCCTTGCTTCCTCTCAAAATGATAAAGTATCCCAAAAAAAATTAAATAAAATAAGGGTGAAGAGCTTGAATCCTTGGAATTCTTAGTATTTTAAAAACCATGGGGTGATCCTCATTACAATAATGTGTTGAATGAAACTCACCTAGCAATAAGGTATCCTTACGCATTAGCGCTAAATCTGCACAAGACCTATGGACACTCATAAGATGAGCTAAATTTTTGGCATAAGTGACCATTGGTTTACTCAATCCCTACTCATGATGAGGAATGAACATTCACCACACACACAGTTGGTCCTCGAGAGGCTTGAAAATATTAGAAAACCCTTAGCATCATAATGATATGTGAGACAAATAGATGAATTTATTCAAAGTCTCTAGGATGTTTGAGTCTTTGTAAAACAACCCTAGAATGTTGTAAGCAAGAAAGATTCATGAGTTAATTCCTAAATACTATGGTTTATTTCATCCTACAAAAGTGTGGTTTGTATTTTCCAAGAACCCTAATATCTTGTTGAAATCATCCAAGCCTATGATAAAAGATCCATTTTATATATTGATGACCGATATTCATCCCATATGGAACTCCTTATGAAATTAGAAGAAGAAAATATTCCAAATAAATAAAAAAATAAAAAAATATATAAAATAAAAAAAATAAAAAATAACATCTATAAATGATAAAAATATATAAATAATAAGTTAATAAAATATATCTATATAATGATAATTTATATAATATATATAATAATACATCAATATTTATTTACCCCCATACAATTTAAAACAACATATATATATTCCCTATAAATATTAGCATTTTTAAATAAAATATTTTGCTATATTTTGCTATATTTTGTTTTGGCTATATAGCCAAAATTACAGTTTGGGGGGAGATATAAGGTTAATACATTAAGTCCATAATATAGTTTGGGGGTAGAAAAACTTTGCAATAAAATAAAATTTCCTTAATGATAATATAGTTTTTTGTAGTAAATTCTTCCATAGCAAGCTTTCCATAGACTTGCATTTAAAAAAAATCCTAAGTGTTTTGGAGGGAAAAATAAATCTAAAAGAAGCATCATTTTGGTGGGAAAACCTGAAGTCCAAGCATTGGACATCAAATGAATTTTAAATTAGTTTTAATTATAAAAGATATACATTGGACTTCAAAAAATATTTTAAATTATGTTAATTATGCACCAGAACCAAAATTATTTAAAATCCACTACAATCATAAAATCTAAGCACCGAAATCTAAAACTTTTTAAAATTTTACTTTGATAGGAATAAGTTAAAATTATAAATAATCATTTTATCAATTAAAATATGAAAAGGGGTTAAAAAACATTATTTTTCATGTCACAAATAACATTATTTTTTTTTTGTTGCAAAGTCTTGTCTATTGTGCATGGATGACATTAAAATCTAATAAGAATCTACCTTGAAGTTTGAAGATGACCACGGAATTGACGTGTCAAGCACAAGTCTATTTTGATTGGACCAATGCAATGAAGATTGGATTTTATGCCACCATAAAAGTTCCAAGAAAGAATACAAGGTCACCACACCACCACATCATGACCACATGGGAATTGAAAGCCATGTCGTGTAGGTTAGAATAGTCACATATTAATCCAAACCTCGACTATGGAGATTCATATAATCCATAGGTAATTTAATATGAAGGGGATAAATGAAAAAACAAGTGGTGAAAGGTCAAACCTAAGAAATAAATTAAGAATACTTTGAGCCATTGATTGAAAGGCATCAATGATGATGATGTGCAGATGACGTTTGACAAGCCACGTAGGAAAATTCAAATGCCACTCTCCACCATTGAATAAAATTGATGACGAAGGATGAATCATGAATTTAAACATAGGCTAAAAAC
The DNA here is from genome assembly GCA_028583015.1 of Wollemia nobilis. Lineage (NCBI taxonomy): Eukaryota > Viridiplantae > Streptophyta > Pinopsida > Araucariales > Araucariaceae > Wollemia > Wollemia nobilis. Next base: position 5,660,563 of record JAQPPZ010003222.1, read on the forward strand.
TCTAGATGCCATGTCAAAGTCATGAAGCCATGTAAAGAGGGGAAAACGATGCCACTTTAGGGTTAGAAAGCAACACAACAGGCTAAAGATTTGATGATTTGGCAAGGAAACTAATTGTTGATGATGATATGTGGAATCCCCATTTTTCAAATAGGCAGCAAGAAAGCTTGCATCAAATGAACCAAGGCATGGTGAAAAATGGATGGGACTCAATCAAAGTCGTTGTACCCATGTAGTGTATACCTAGCCAAGCCACAGATCAAAATCTCAACTGTTAGATATCAAGGTAATATAAGGTTGGAAACTTGGTGTGTGTCGATAATATCACATGCATAGAATGTCAACATCGACATGATATCTCCTCTATTAGATTGGAAATAATCCAATGATAGCGAATTAATAAAGAATTAAAAGTTAATTTAGGGAAGAAAAACCTTAATCCACTACCTTGTGCCTAGTTTTTGTTGCAGATGACGTAAATAGTTGAGAGAGATGCGTAGTTGTAGAACGATGATGAAGCTTGAATTGTAGATGATGTCGGAGCAGATATTAGGCTAGAAATCAGAAATGACATTATTGCAAGGTAAACTCTACAAAGTTTTTAATCTCGCTTAATCAAACAATTTGGGATTTGTAAAATTATTTTAGGAATTGCATAAAAAAATCAAGGGGAACTTCTGTCTAAAAATGTGTTTGAGTCGTAAGAGAGAAGGGAATTCAAAAATTCTTCCTGAGAATCCTTCAAACAACCATATCTTTGAGAAAAATTTAGAAACCCTCTAATTGTTTCTGCTAAAGTACAAAAAGAAAATATGATAATAAAATTAAAAGGGAAAATCCATTTGTTTCTAAAAATTTGGAAGGATGAAATTTTGAAAGGTTCTCTGGTTTTCACTTAGGAATTTTTGAATTTTTCCTTGAATTTTCTAAAATATATAAAATATTATGTTTTTGACGAAAGAATTCATTTTAAGTCCTTGAAATATTTGAAGTTTCTTTCACGTTTCATCTGCAAATATGTTTGAAAGGTTTTCATTTCTAAATATCCCTTACGTTTCTCCTGCAAATATTCTAAAGGGTTTTCAAAATGTCTAAATTCCGTTTTTTTTTTTAAATTCCCTTGCTTTTCTTCTATGAATTCTTTGAAGGGTTTCATATTTCAAAATTTCCCTATGTTTTTTTGCAAACATTTATTTTGAAGGGTTTCACATTTCAAAATTCCTTGTGTTTTTTTGCAAATATTTTAGGGTTTCAAAATTCCTAAATTCTGGAAATATTTTGGAACTTCCTTACTCTACAAATATTTCGAAGGGTTTCCAAAAGCTCTATAAAATTCTTGAAGTTTCTCAAAGTTTTTTTGTTTTCTTCTAAAAAGAAATTTACGTATACATTACTCTATGGAAATTTTGAAGGCTTCATGATTCTTTAGAAAATACATATATCTATAAAAGTGAAATTTTTCTATTTTAAAGAAAAAAAATCTATTTTTTTAGGAAAAATAAAATATATCAGAAATTTCAAATATTTCATGATTTTTTTAGAATATATATATTTCATTTTTTATGAAATGAAACTGCAATTATTTTATGATCTCCTTTAAAAAAAAATAAAGGAATGGAAATTCCATTTTTATATGTAATGCATTCATTATATTTTTTATGATGCAGGGTTCCTTATACTACGTCCTACTACTAAACCTTACTTCCCCTAAATTGCCATTATGACTAGGGCTACATTTCATAATAAAAGTGAACCCTCGACCATAGAAATCCAAAACCCAAGTGATGTAGAGAAGTTGTTTCAGGATGCCTGATTGTGGATTTTCTTGATGAAATACCTGATGTACTTAGTATGGCACTGAGAGGGGGGGTGAATCAGTGTAGCATTCCAAAACATGAATAAACAACTCTAAAAATTGCAGCAGATAAAACTTATAAACAAATATAATAAGTACCGCAAGAGAACATCACACAACACAGATTTTTAATGAGGTTCACCAAAATGGCTACTCCTCAAAAAGAATGGCTGCTTGGACTCCCATCCAAATCCAGCCTCTTGCAAAGCACCGATTTACAATTTGTTTACGGGAACCAAGCTGGAAGGAGCACCCACCCCTTATTTTTCTGCATCAACAGAAAGGAGCACCAACCCCTAATTTTCCAGCACCAATTGGACTTCAATTTTGAATAAAAATGTTTGACATATACATTTGTTATTGCAAGACTCTAACTGGTATACATCACCTTTGCAATCTCTGCGCACTCTTCTCTCTCTTGCACAATCACTTCACATAGTCTACTGCATTACTACAGCCAGACTTTGCAATCAACTTTGCCCTTCGCGCTTCTCTACACACTTTGCTTTCTCTGCACACACACTTTGCACACTCTATGTCATTTCACATTGTGCTCTCTGGGCGTATTCACAATCGAACTTTGAACAACTCGACATGACCAGCTCACATTACACACTTCGCTATCATTTTGCCAGTTCTACGCTATCTACGCTTTTACAGCCGCATATCGCACACGATACTCACACACACGGACTATTGCTTCGCACTCAGCTTGAATCGAAATGACTCAACATCTGCTCTCCGCGCACTTCATTTGCCCATTATCTTCATAAGGCATTCCCTCAAACTCGAAGAAGCCCTCCTTTTATAGAATAAATTTTAGGAATAAACCCTAAATAACGTCAGCTGAGAAACCCTAGAATTTGTCGATTGCCAAACCCTAAAATTCGTTGGCTGTAACCCTAAGAATGTTGGCTGCAAAACCCTAGAAATTGTCAGCTGCAAAACCCTAAAATCCGTCGGCCCAGATTTAACTTTGTCAGCCTCAAACACCTCTGCATCTGAATGACTTCTGAACTGCCTGTCCATTGCATCATTAGATCTAATTGACTATATTGACAACAATGACAATACTCCTGCAACACCTTGCTCAACACTGAACTCCTATCCATTGTACTTTGGCTGCACCTTGCTGTTCAATAAACTCTTGTCCATTGCATCAATAAATCTGTCTGACTGTGTTGACAACAATGACAATATTGTTTGCTGCACCTTACTCAACAATACCAAGGCCATGATCTGGGTGTCACGAAATAGTTCATTCTGAACTATGACTTTGCTTCTATGAAAACTCATGTTGGGGAAGTCCAAGTAGAAATTTCTCCTATTTTAATTGTACGAATTTTAATTTTTTTAGATACGGGCCAAAGATACTTCAAAACTACCTACAATGGGGTGAATAAGTTGGTCGAAATATTTGGGTAAGGGTGCTCAGTCATCAAGGATACGAAAGGCTGGATAAAGGGGATAACTACCTCCTCTCTACCAATAAAATGGTAGGAGGAAGTTACAATTATTATGAAATTCTTTACCCTTGAGGGTAGGGTGTCTTTTTGTGGTGGATACCATATAAATATGCTCCTAAATATGAAATTTCCCAAGAAGGAAGACTACATAATTAACTTGCCTTATTATCTGTTCAATTACTTGAAATCCACCATTCGTAAAGTGCATCCAATAAATGAGTATGAAAACCCTACACTACATATTATCTTCTATCATGGCTTAATCAAGTTATTAGTCTTACACCAGGCTACTAAGAAAAATATTTTGTGGGATACCTTGGTCAAGGGGCTAATGCTTCTTTGATAGCTGAACATAGTGAGTCTAAACCAGTTCAAAAAATTTGAGTCTAATGACATAAGTTTAGAAAAAAAATTTCATGTCTAAAAATGACCCACCACCTCCAAATTAGCCACAACCTCCAAATATATCAAAAAATAAAAATATGAGAAATTTGTTCTAGATTCATCTCCTATAGCTGAACCATCTTAGGAAATACCTCTCAAGGAAAAAGTGTCTTTACAAGAAGAAACACCTAGGCCCACTTTACACTCACCTATTATAGGGTCATACAATGATATTGAATTACTTAAAATGCAGCAGACCTTATTGTACATAAAAATTGATTGACTCACAACACTGGTTGAAAAACATGCTAAAATGGTGACCAAATCCCTTAATGTCTAGAGAAAAATCCTTAGGAAACTGATGGAGAGAAAGGTTGTGAAATCAACTAATTCATTCATTGCATCGATGACTATTATTTCATATTCTCAAAAGAGTGGTACAACTGGAAAGAAACCATGAAATTCGATCAACTTTACCAAGATTATTGACTTCTCTAAAGTGTTGGAAGAGGACAACTCAGCATCACAATACAAACTGCCTCAACCAAGTCAACCATCAACTTTGGAACCATCCAAGGATATAGGGATATGGCTCGATAGCTTAGCACTTAAGGTAGGTATACCCATAAATATTGATGAAATTATCAACTATGCTATAGAGATAGTAGGTCCACCTCCAAATATGCAGGAAATAGAGAGTGAGTCTCACAACAGTAGATCCATGGATGTAGAATATATCAAAACCATAACTGTAGATATACCAATAGATCTAGTATCATGAAGGACATAGTTACAGAAGGTAAAGGAAGAGAGAAATCTCCCAACTAGACCACTGCCTATATAGGTCTCATCTCGTATTAGGGCTACAAATGGTCTGGTATTTACAAGATTATTGAAATATGATAGGGACAAAAAGATAAATTTATTCTTTTATATATTTGACTCACAAACTTCATCATTAGTATTATTTTTATGACTTTCATAATATTTGGGTATATGTATATGCATGTATGTGTGAGTTGTGTTAGACATTTCAGTTGCAAGATTAATTTATATATATATACATATATATATATATATATATATATATATATATATATATATATATATATATATATATATATATCTTGATTTTTAAATAATATTTATTTTTCTGAAATGCAAACAAATAGTACAGTTTTACAGTATTCTGATTATGCATGAATTGCTCTATCTCAAATTAGATGTTGATTATTTTAATATTCTGCAATACGTTTTTAGGATGCATGTGATGGAAAAAGATGTACACAATGTTGTGGATTAATATCAGTGTGTTATTGATTTATCGGATGAATTTTGAAAGGAAAAGTTATTAATTTTGCATGAAATATTTTTGTTTCTAAAAAGGGGGATTACAGTATTGTTATTTTCCCTCAACAACTGATATGAATTCAAAAACTGTGATAATTTTTAGAAATAAGTTTTTGTCTATGCAAAGTTGTTTGAAAGGTTAAAATTTTATTCAAAACTATTTCATTATTCTTTACAGTATTCAAAAAATAAGAATTGTATTAACCTTACTATAGCATTCAGAAAGATCAAATAATTTTGTGAAATCAGATTATTCTATGAATTATCCTTTCAGTTGAATTGTTACAATTTTTTAGAATGATTATTGTTTGCAAAGATTGAGTAAATCAGGAAATAATATGTGAAGATTTTAATGAATCTATGAATTTATATGCATGAGGACATGCATCATCTTCAGTTTAAGGGAATGATGAGTGTCATAATGTTATAGTATATGTATCTGATTTACTTATGTATTCCTTTGTAAATTAATGGATATGAATGAATTTTATTATTATTATTTCACTTTAATATTGTTTTTATTTTCATGGTGGAATTGGTAGCCACCACAAATCCAGCCAGGCTGCCCAAATTTTATGGTCACCACAGTATTTTGTGTTGTCTGCCCTAGAAGCTACCATACAGATCTTCACGCAGTCTGCCCTGAAAGTCATCATACAAATCTTTGCGCAGTACGTCCCTATAACCACCATGCCACAATCATTTTAAACCTTTTACGTTGTTGAAAGCACCAAGAAAGGGACAAGCGTTCAGTCCGACAAGGCTCGATATTTGAACCTTGGACCTTCACCCCCTTACGGGTTTGGATGAACCAATTGTTCTACACCTTGGACCTCTTTAATATTTTTATTTATGCATCATATTGATTAATGATTATAAAATGTATTTGTGTGTATAAATATGCAAATTTTGTGCAAGTTACCATTTTTTTTGGTAGATGTGTATGGAGCTAGATAAAGTTTGTAGGTTGCTGAACCAGAAGGTTGAAGTACATAGCAGGGCTGGACATATGGCATACCTATAGGAATTATGGATGAAGTACCATAGTGAGGTGTTACCAATGCATCTAAAAAAAGAGTGTTATGGAAGATCTGAGTCAAAGTTGACTAAATATTATTACCATGTCAAATCTAGTACGATCACATTTTACACAGTCACCCATTCGACTGTCAACGTAGGTATAAGAATAGTTGTAATCCTTTATTTATTTATAAAAGTTGTAAAGTTATATTAAAGTTGGAAAGAATCCAAACTATTGATTTATTCTACCAACTCATATTCTCTTTCCTTGAGAATAGGGCACAAGATTATTCTTGTTATCTCTTAAATTAAGAAGTTGTTAAGTGGTTGCCACTTGGGCTCACGAGGATTAATCCAAATTCCTATTTTGTTATAAACTTGTATTTGATTAGAATAATGCATTAGCATGTGTTTTTGTGTTGATAAGTCAATTTTTTGTCTTGTTATAAAATTCTATTAGTTTAAAATTTGTTAGTACATAGTTAGGATTGAAGGTTAGGATTTAGATTTGATTAGTTGGAAATAGAGTGTGATATGGAAAAGGCTTCCTTGAACATTAATGTATAAATTACAATGATGAGGCCATTGAAAGGGTCCTCATTTTTTCTCGTTGTCTTTGCTCTTGTCCTTCGAATTACATTCTGTAATGAAACTTGAAGAAGTCGCACTGTAGATTTCCAGCAATGTACATGATCAAATCTCATATTATTTTTCCACATCTATTTTGCAATGTTTTTCTTCTATAAAGTCTTTATTTTTCCTGCATTCAATGAGTAATTAATAGTTAGAAAATGTTAGATAAAATAAGTAGTTTTTAAGGTAAAATAGTGTAGAGGATAAGAGAATATACTAAACTTTTTGAAGGTAGGGTCCACTTATAGAAGTCTAGTCCCTACTCTCTCACTCCTGCAATATAATAGGAGTAGATTAGTATAAATAGGATTAGTATAAATTAATCTACATCATTTATTTCAAAAGTAAAATAGTTAAAACCATCACTAGTTGCATGTGGATCCACACACACATTCATTCATTTCGTTAATTTCACATCTATTAAGTTAATTTCATATTAAAAAGAAAGCAATTAAAATATTCTATATTTTCTATAACCTAATATTAAGGAATTGAATCAAGTGAACTAATTATTATCTTGGAAAACTATATACGAGATTGTCTATTCTTTAAATCAAATTGACCTAGATTGATAATTAAATTATTATCCCTCAAAGCTAGTGTATCGCTCCAAATTTTTTGCACCCTTACCTTCAGGCTATAGGATCCGCACCCGGAAGGGGGATGTGAAAAGGATGGGACAATACCTCGGACTGAGAGGCCCTTGGAAGGTCCCGCCTCTCAGGGGAGGGGTATAAGGGTGAATTTTTGACGGATGGTGGGTTCACCAGGAAACTTTTGAATGGCAGTTTCCACGCCTAGGTTGACAATGAGTTTGATGTGTTCATTTTTATACTTGATCATTCAACTCCTAGGTTTGGCCAATATGAATCTAAACTATTCTATATGCCAATGCTGATTTAAATGAATACAGAAAATAGAAATGAATGCTAATAACAGAGAATATGCTAGCTAGAAGGTGTCATACCTGATTTCGGATGTCTGATGAAGATTCTGAGTCTTGTAGCAGTTCAGATCATCTCAATTCATACGTAATCGTCTGATATTTCACGGGATCATCCCAAATCATAGAAGGTCATCTGAAATCAGATGAATTCATCAGAAACCTGCAATCACAAAAATAGACGCAAAATACCAAATATGCAAGTGCAGAAGCAAAGGATAATGGTAGAAATAATAGCAAACATGCCTAAATAATAGATTCCAATAACAAATAAGGAAATGCGGTAGATTTAATGATTGATTTTAACTTTATCATGCGATTATGCTAAATGAGGTGAACTCCAAGATGCAAAAAACATAATAACTTAAGACAGTGCAGAAATACAATATGAAAAATGCAGAGAAAGCTAAGAAGATGCAAACTCTAGACTCTGGCTGCCCCCAATCTGGACTACAGTCAGGATCGCCTCCAATCGTACGAGATCGTCTGCGCTCCTCGACAAAATCATCCGTAATCATCCGAGATCGTCCACGATGATCCGAGCTAGCTTCGACTAAAAAACAGTAGAGTTCCTGCAAGAAAATGCAAAATACAGAATACAAACAGTAGTGCGAGGGAATAAGGAACTAACTCTGCAATGAAATCCGTCAACTAAGGGGTTTAGGGGGTTCAGGGAGAATCAGGGGGGATAAACTAGAAAAATCCTAGTTTATATAGGATTAGGAAGAGGTTTAGGAGGTTGGGGATCATCCCAATCTGGGAGATCTCCACACGGGGGAAATCTCCAGCAACCGTGGACACGCTTCTGCCCAAGTTGGAGAGGCTGTTGAAACAGAAGCTAATTATGAAAATTTGGTTTTGGGACGAAATCGTCTGGACGTTCTGTTCCAGATGAATTCGTCAGATCGGGGATGATTTCGTCTAATCTGTGATGATATCGTCCAACGGTCAAAACAAATCCTAAAAATGGCATGAAAAATGGGGAAAGCGGGTAACAGGCGGTTTAACGGGCAGTTTGGGGTTGAAATTCAAATTTTTATCTTTTATCTTTTTACTAGGGTTTTAACCGTGCCAATTTTAGGGTGCTACATTTTGCCCCCTCTTTAGCGAATTTTCCGAAGAAAATGCGTTAAAGACGAGTTTTTCCCATTTTACGAGAAAGCAAAAATATACTCAATTTTTTAGACGACGATTCTTGGTCGAATCGTACGAATGTTGACTATGGTGCCCCCTCCGTGTTTTTACCCAAATCGAACGTTTGAGGTAAAAACATGGAAAAGCAAAAATTAAAATGTGGATTTTTAAATAAAACTAAGAAAATAGGGTAAAACCCTAATTCATTTTTTTTACTGTTCATTTTTACTGTTCCAGAGCTCTGTAGAGAAGAAAAATGGTGGAGACAGCGCACAGAGCGACAGAGGTCCGACGCGGGCTACGGGTAAGGATCTAATCCTAGTAGATTAGGTTTGATTTAACTTTGTGCAAGTTTTTTTATTTAAATTTGATTGTTTGGGGCATCGCGGCCATTTTTAGGCCGTCGACGTCGTCGAGACAAAATCGTCCCGATTTCATCGAAATCGTCCCTAGATCGTCGATTTCATTTGAGGGCGAAATCGATGAATTAGGGGCGATTTCATCCAACAAGGGGCGATCCCCAAGTTGCGAAATCATAGATGATTTCATCCTCACAAAGGATGATTTTGCCCAATTTGGGACGATATCATCCAATGGTGGACGATATCATCTTAAACTTGATTTTAAGTTGTTTTGAATGATTGAGTTATTAATGATTTTGTTGTTTTATTGTTTGTTTTGTAGAAAGGGTTACTAAAGAGCCGAGAATGGAAATACGGTGGGCTAAGAGATGACATAGCCGTGCTCGACCAGGCAGAGCGTGACCGACTAGGACAGGTCGGTCTACAACATGTGGCAGAGATGCCACAAGTGCCGACTGACATGGGGCTACTGACAGCCCTAGCAGAGAGGTGGTATCTGGGGTCGTCCTACTTTTGGTTATCGATAGGGGAGATGGCTCCCACTCTAGAGGATGTATGGAGGATCATGAGGATCCCCATACAGGGATGGCTGATGATGCCTACGGCCAATCAGGGCCAGGCGATGATGAGGCTCACTGGAGACCCGAGCTTCACCCTGGAGAAGGGCGGAGTGAACATCGAGTCACTATGGTAGATGCTTGGGGCATCTAGGCTGACTCGAGTTTTGGTAGGAGTGGTCGGTGGCTTATTGTTGTGCCACCAAAGCGGATGCAGACTACCGTGGGTGCTCTCAGACATAGTCTGCGACATGAGAGACCACGGGTACAGATTTGCATGGGGCAGCTTTGTTCTTTGCCGCTTGTATAGGATCCTGCATGGGGTCGTATACAAGGGAGGTCGATGTCTAGTCTTGACATCGCTGCTATAGGTTTGGTGCTGGGAGCACATTGTGGTGTGGAGGTCGGTAGGGCTTCCATTGATAGGGGTTGACCGGGAGAGGCCCTAGGTTTTCTATTGGTGGCTACAGAGGGGGTCACAATGGCGGATAGATCTATCGATGTCACGGAGGTTGCTAGATGACCTCATCCCAGACCAGATCACCTGGAGGCCATGGTGAGAGCACCCCGGGTGGGCAGAGGATGGGTAGGAGCTGGCTCGCATCAGGTGAGTCTACTGGCTGAGGATGGAGCGGGGAGAGGTAGAGCTCCACCGCTATGATCGAGTACTACGACAGTTCGGTCTACAGTAGGGGATCCCTTCTCTCAAGGATTACGAGTACTCCCAGACTATTTAGGATAGTACTACGCTGAGTGGGGCTCCAGATATGCAATGATTCTAGAGTCAGGACGTGGATGATGCCCCCATCCAGCCAGTGGATGGTGATGATGCTAGGGTTGCAGATGGCTACGATGCCTGGTACATAGGCATCCACCCTCCTCGGATGACGAGGGTGCAGGGTCCAGTGCATGCTATGGTGCACCAGATGGGGAGGCGATGACAGGCTACTATTGAGGCAGCACGGGGTCATGGGGGGAGAGAGCAGCGATGGTCCCCATAGGAGAGATGCCAGAGGATGGCATGGGCTCCATAGAGGCCATGGGAGATAGGGCGAAGGGAGGAGAGACTCCCTTCGCAGTAGGGGGAGAGACCACCATCGCCTGATAAGGGCAAGGGTGTTGACATAGGGGAGAGCAACGAGACAATGGCTCTCCGGGCTGAGGCTGCCCACCTTCGAGCTCAGGTGCAGTCACTACAGGACGAGGCTACTCAGCTGAGGACGCAGGTACGGACACTATAGGATGAGACTACATGGCTCAGGGCACGGAGTGGAGGGGCGAGCAGGGATGAGCTAGTGTGGTCTATGATGCAGACCACATTCTACCAGGGTGTATACTTCTAGCTGGTTCCAGAGGGCCAGAGGGTACAGCTACCGACCAACATTGCAGAACCAATCAGGCTGGGATCGACGAGGACATCCTCTCGATCGACGATGAGGACCCGAGATACATCCCGGACCTCTATGGGACCACCTCCTCCACGTCAGGGTGGGGGAGGAGATGAGGCTGAGAGCTCGAGGGCTTCTCGAGGCTAGGTGTTATAGACTATAGATTTTGTAGAGATTTTTGAGAGGATTGAGTATGCCAGGGTATAGATTGTGGCATACCAATCCAGTTTTGATATGATGTATATAATTTTTTGATATATATATAGTTTTGTTTCTGATGATATGACTTGTTCATATGTTTTTATGATGCTTCAATGTTTGAATTGTTTGCTTGTTTGATTCATGTAATTATGTCGTTTGGAAATATTATAATTTGATGTCATGCTGTAAGATTTTAAATGAAATAGTCTGATGTAAACAATGGGTTGTTGTGGTGTGATTTGATGAAAAAATAAAAAGAGACTGCTAACAATAATTTCAAAGGACATTGTCGTTGTTATAGACCATTTCATGGAGTCGCCGCTCACTCGGTCATCAAGCTAATCCCAGTATAGAAATATTGTTAAAAGTAAAAGAGTGCTTAAGAGACTGTCTTAAGACTTTGTGTTGTAATGATGGAGATAATGATGGTTTGATGATTTGTTTTCAGATTTTCATAAAAATAGTATGCATGAGATACGAAAAGAAATATGATTTTGCTAGGCATAAATTCCTAAGTGTGATAAAATTTTGAACAATTCCTTAGAATTTATACCATGGTTGCAAAATTGAATTGTAACATAATGACATGAAATAGAATAAGTGTTCGTTTGTTTGTAAAGCATGATTGTGTAACATAATGATGCAAGTCATATGTTTTTTATGAATTTGTTTTTTTTTAAATAAATGGAAAATAAAATTAGAACAATGGTTTGCGCTAGGCATAGAATTATAGGTATAGACTTATACCATCATCGCGAAATCCAAAGAAGAAAATAGATTGTTAGTTTTTGCAAGATGAATTTTTGACTTTTGATAAACATAATAATATGAACATGTTGTTTGAAATCATTTTTGTGATTTTGTGAGAAAATTTATATAATTGCTTTTATAGAAAACAAGAATTCTGAAATAAAAGGGTAAAATTATTTCGAAAAGAATTACAGAAACATTTTAAATTATCTCAAAGAGAAATGTAGATTTATAAGGAATCCTCATGTGCAAATGTGAGTTCATTACCGATCTTGATTTATCATAATGATACAAAATCTCTCAAATACAAATGTGTGTGCGATTGTATTGTTCATTCACCAATTTTGAGCAAGATAATGTGATACAAGTAATTTGCCTTAACCAAATGAATGTTCGTTGACCATGATTTATATGCATGTAACCGTACTAGACTACTATGTAAGTTAGGTTATCAAGAGCTAGCTAATCCATAAGCTGACATAGGTCTGTACAAAAGAAGGTCGCTAATGTGACAGACATATCACCACGCTAGGAATTACCCAAGGCCAAGCGGGTTGGGCACAAACCACCTGTTATGGGGCTTACCTCATAGTTTTTGAATAATTGAGAATTCCAAGGATTCAAGCTCATTCACCCTTCTTTTCTTTTCAAGGGGTAGGGAAAGGATTTTATTGCATTTTGCTTTTGCGTTTCTCTTTTGCTTCTTTTTTTTTTTGTACTTTTGTATTTTTGCTTGATATTTGAGAAAATGCTGAAATATTGTGGTGATGATACAAAATAACCTTTTTCTTTTTCTCTTTTTCTTGAACTTTTCTTTTTCTTCCTATGCTAGGGATACTTGCTCGGATTAGTTGTAGAGCAAGGGATTTTTATTCTGGGTAGGGGTGAGCTTGTCCTTTTGTCAATTCTCAAAGATTCTAGACCATGTGCATGATAGGATAGCAGGGGAAACTTTTCGCTCAGGAAACCGTTTCTACTATGTAGCATCATATCGAATTTGCAATGAAATCATTTTAATGTGAAAAGATATACTTGGTTCGAGTAAATAACAAGATCAGTTCTCTATGCTCAAAACTTTATTTAATTCAACTGTGGACTTTGATATAAGAGAGATGAATAATCATACCAAATAAAATCAAGATATTTATTCATGTGAATGTGAAAGTGCGGGATTCCAAATAAATGCTAATTTATCCAAAATAACTGAAAATATAACTGCAATACTTCACAATTTGATAGGTACAAAAATAAAAGATGTTTTTTTGAAGATTTTGATGATTTGGATGTTTTTAATTTTAAGTTATGAATTGAAAGAAATACAAGATAATTGTTTTTTGAAATGTTTTAAATAAGTGACTAAAAGGAAATAGTATGCAAAACAAATATATACAATGATGAAATGACCAATTTTTATGCATAGTAACGTTTAAGATGCATAATGTTCATAGGTTCTTTAAGTTCTTTACCATCTAAGGTAGATAATTTGTATGCTCCTGATCCAAATTTAGCAGTGATGACATATGGTCCAAGCCAGTTGGGCTCAAATTTACCTTTAAGGTTTTTAGTTGCATTAGTATTTTTTTGATTTTCTTTTAAGACAAGGTTGCCGATCTCAAAGGATCGGTGATGAACTTTCTTAAGATATGCTCTCTTAAGCTTGTTTTGGTAGGCGCGAAGATGCTCCAAAGCATTGATGCGCTTTTCATCTAGAAGTTCTAGCTGACTAAATCTGCCAGCATGATATTCATCCCCTACTTCAGTATCTTGAAGTAGTAGAGCTAAAGAAGGAACTTCTAATTCAAAGGGAAAAATGGCTTCAACACCATAAACCAAGACAAAAGGTGAAGTTCCAGTGGGGGTTCGAACACTAGTTCGATAGGCCCACAAAGCAGGATATAACTGAATGTGCCAATCTCGACCGGATTTATTGACCAATTTTTTGAGAATTTTGATTAAGGTTTTATTAGATGCTTCTGCTTGGCCATTACCCTGAGGGTAATAGGGAGTGGACCAACGATGTTGAATTTTATATTTTTGACATAATTTTTTAACATCTTTATTTTTGAAACAAGTTCCATTATCTAAAATGAGATTGGCAGGAATTCCAAACCTACAAATAATTTGATTAAAAATAAACTTGGAAACTTGTGTTCCAGTGCAAGAAGCTAATGGCATAGCTTCAACCCACTTCGTGAAATACTCAGTGGTGGTTATGATGAATTTGTGTCCATCGGATGACACAGGATTGATTTTTCCAATGATGTCTAAGCCCCATTTTGAAAAGGGCCAAGGAGATGAAATAGCCTGTAGTTCTTGTGCAGGCGCATGGACAAGGTCAGCGTGCTTCTGGAACTTGTCGCAATGTCACACATAATTATGTGCATCATTTTCCATGGTAGGCCAAAAATATCCTATCCGAAGGAGTTTCTTAGCAATGGCGCTACCACTAAAATGTCCCCCACAAGATCCATTGTGGGCTTCATTCAAAGCTGATCTAGATTCTTCTAGATTCAAACATCATAGTAAGATGCCTTCAAAAGATCTTTTGTACAAGGTATTACCAATAATCACAAAGCGACTTGCTTGTCTACGTAATAACCTACGTTGGTTGCTAGTACAACCATCAGGGAAGGTTCCTTTCTGCAAAAAATTAAATATATCAGTATACCATGGTTCAGGAGTTGTTTCGTTGATGAGAAACACATCCAAAGGTTCTAAGCATGATTTGCTTGAAGCGGGTTCCTGGAGTCGATGAATAATGATGGTAGCATATTCATCGTCTAACTCCAAGGGTAAAAGAGATGTAGCTGCAACCATAGCGTCAGCCGCACGATTGCTAGTTCGAGGAATAGCTTCCAAAGTAACTTGATCAAACAAGGATAATAACTACAAAACATATGCTTTATATGGGCGTAATTTATCATCTCTGGTCTGATAAACATCATTGATTTGATTTATGACAAGTTGAGAGTCACCGAAAACCAATAAAATTTTAATTTTCAATGCCAAGGCAGCTCGTAATCCAAGGATAAGAGCTTCATATTCAGCAGTGTTATTGGTGCAAGCAAATGTTAATTTGAAGGACAGAGGTATAAGATGTTTTTGCAGAGATATTAAAATAATACCCGCACCAGCCCCACTCATGCATCGGGCTCCATCAAAGTATAGGGACCATTGCTCCGAATGGTCTGCCTCTAGTTTAAGGCATTCATCGAGAAACTCGATGATGAGGGGATGAGTAGATTCTAAGGGTGCAGCAGCTAATTGATCTGCTATGATTTGACCCTTAACAGACTTTTGTCCTATGAACGTGAGTTCAAATTCGCTTAGCGCAAGAACCCACTTGGCTGTGCGACCAGATAAATACGGTCGACTCATGAGATATCGCAAAGGGTCAAATTTGGCAATAACATACGTTTTTGACTGAGCATATAATGTCGTAGTTTCTGTGTAGAAAATATGACTGCTAGGCATAATTTCTCTAATATGGTATAGCGAGTTTCATAACTGATTAAGGTTCTACTGATGTAATAATTAGCACGTTCTTTCTTCTCATCGTCAAGCTGAGCTAACATAGCTCCTAAGGCAGAATCGAAGCAAAAATGTACAAGATAAAAGGACGATCAGATCTAGGTGGGGAAAGCACTGGTGGTTTGAGGAGATATTGCTTAAGGAGTTCAAATGCTTCTTGGCATTCTTCGTCCCAATGAAAAGAGACATATTTCTTAAGAAGCTTAAGAAAGGGTCCAGTTTTGTCTGCCAACTTGTCGATGAAGCGACGAATAGCCTGAAGCTTACCTTGTAAACTTCGTAATTCTGATATATTGGTGGGTGCGGGCATATCTGTGATAGCCATGATCTTGAGAGGGTCAATTTCAATGCCACATAAAGAAACTATAACCCCTAATAATTTATCGGACTTAACTTCGAATATGCATTTAGCTGGATTTAGTCGGATAAGATATTCCCTTAACCGATCAAATACTTTCCTTAAGTCATTTAAATGATCATCTTCTTTGATGGAACGAGCTATGATATCATCTACATAATCATGTAGGATATCATGCATCATATCATGAAAGATATAAGTCATAGCTCGTTGATAGGTTGCACCTGCATTCTTTAAGCCAAATGGCATCACTTTCCAACAAAAGGTTCCCCAAGGGGTAATAAAGGTTGTTTTAGCCTGGTCTTTAGGAGCTATCCTGATCTGATTATAACCAAAAAATCCATCCATTAGGGATATCATTCCACTTCCAGCAGTAAAGTCAATGATCTGATCCATGTTGGGAAGAGGAAAATCATCTTTAGGGCATGCAACATTAATATCTCTGAAGTCTGTGCAAACCCTAACTTTAGTGGCTTCTTTCTTAGTTATTGGAACTACATTTGAGATCCATTCAGCATAATCAATGGCTTGTATAAAAATGACTTTCAACAGTTTTTCTAGTTCTCCTTTGACTAGTAAGGCCACTTTAGGATGCATTTTTCGAAGTTTCTGTTTAACGGGTTTAGCATCTGGATGGACTACTAGATGATGCATAACTACAGAAGGGTCCAAACCTGGCATGTCTTCATATGTCCAAGCAAAGACATCTTCATAGTCTTTAAGAAATGAAATGTATTTATCTTGTTTTTCTTGACTTAAGTCTGATCCAATATTGATTATGTGAGGGTCATGTTCGGTTCCAATGTTAATTTTTATAACGTTTTCAACTTCCATATGTAAATCTCTCTCAAAATTAGGTGGGGTGGGTGAAACACCCAATTCTTGTAATTCTTCCAAGGTTAACTTGGATAATTCGTCTTGAGGAGTCGTAGCTTCAAGCTGGGCTATACTCGGTATAGAGCCATCAAAATAAAATTCATTATATAACAATTCCTCAATGGAAACATCATGAAAGATATCTCCCTCCAACTCGTCGTCGGATTCGGCAATCATTTCAGGGTAAGCTATGGATAGCATATTGCAGGTAAAGGAATTATTCTTTAGACGCAAAGAATCTTGTTTATCTAGATAATCTTGGTAACATACGAGATGGTCATCATCCTCAAATGGAAAGGGCTGACCTTTACTAGAAAATAGGCCCACACCACATTAGGCAGGCCATGGTTCTACCTCAAAAGGTTCTTTCATACCATTTTGGAAAGGTCCCAAACCTTTCCCTTTATATCCCAATTTAAGCATTATGGGCTTAGCTTTAAGATAATCATTAGCAAAATAGCATCTAGCATATCCATCACAATGTGTCTTAATGTTTCGGGTATTCTTCCCCAATCATATCCTTTATAAATAAAAGCACAACTCCCGACTTGGTAGATACTTCCCATAGGCTGTGGGAGGCCCAAGGTACGAGGAGAGGGTGGGAGTTTATTTAAAATGAGGGAAGTTTGCATGGCAGTGTTGGCTTCCTTGGATATAAGAATTGTAGATAAATCGGGTAAGATCTCATCAGTGAGAGCATAAGAGGTAGAAGGAACATTTCCTACATCGTCGGATGTGGAAAGGATGCCTGTAGTGGATGTAGATGCCATAGGGATATTGATGGGTGAGTCTATAGGTATGGAAGATATAGGAGTAAAACAGGAAGCATTGGTTGTAGTTTTAGGATCTTTTCGAAGTCCTAATGTGGTTTGTTCAGAAGATGGTTGAGCTATATGTATAGGTGTAGTTGAAAGAGTAGATGATGTTATGGGTGTGTGTTTCACACGTTTGGATGGATGATAAGAATTAGGATGTGTGGATGACAGGGCAGGGCAAAATTGAACTCCAACAGGTTCTACCAAAGCGCACATATCAAAGGGTCTAGGATCACCATGAATGGTAACCAACTGGTTTTTAAATTCGAATTTAACACACTGATGTAAAGTGGATGGAACCGCTCGCATCGCGTTGATCCAAGGGTGACCCAAAAGTATATTGTACGATGCAGGGCAATGTACAATAAACACGGTCGTATCTAGGGTTCTAGGACCAACTTGCAAGGGTATAGTAATGACTCCACACGTTTCTTGTGTCTCGTCATTGAAGGCTTTTATAATCATATCGGTTCTTTTCATTTCGTCACTTCTAAACCCAAATCGTTGGTAGAAGTCAAAAGTGCATATGTTTAAAGATGAACCATTATCAATCAAGACTCGTTTAACGACTACATCTCCAATTAGGGCAGTAATATACAAGGGGTTATCCTTATGTAAACTATGTTGCGGGATATCTCTATCCCAAAAATCAATGCAATCGACTTCACGAGTTATGATAGTATTGGACATGGCTTCAAGTTGAATATTTTGTGGTACCATCATTTGGCTTAATGTGAGCATTAATTCATCCCTATGGGTAGGGGAAGATCTTAACAGGTCCAAAAGGGAAATTCTAGCTGTAGTATTGGATAATTGTTCATTAATATTGTAAGGAGGCTTAGGTTGAACATTAGGCGCATAATTCCCTTTATTGGGATTTTTCAAAACAAATGGAGCTGATCCATTGTTCTGAGTTTGATCCTGTTGAGAGTTTTGAGCCTGTTGTCTGGTAACGGCTCCGATGGTTCCTACAATATTATTTTGTGGGTGATGAATAGGTCTTGGTCTAGCGTTTATGGCTTGTTCATTAGAAAATAATTGGTGAGAAGATGGTCTAGTAGTGACTCTTCTAGGAAATGGTTCTTCTGGAACCATAGAACTTGTGATAGGTTGAATAGGATCTGATTCATCTTCAGAACTATTCGATTGATTTGAGGTGATTTCCATGTCACTTTCAGTCTCATATTCGGTGTCACTAAGATCAAGTATCCGAATATTATGTAGAGGTCTAGTCGTAACTATGGATAAAGTTGTGTCAAATTTTTGAGGATCATGAATAGGTAATTGTCCACTAATAGTCCCTACATATCGGGTAGGAGGAGGAACATTGTGATGCTCAATTTGATTGGCCACCTCTTTACCATGTTTTGGTAAAGGATGTTGAAATATGTCCAATGATTGATTGGCATTCTGATTCTGACTTTGGGGAATGTTCTTTTGAGCGTTATTAGAAGGATTTTGTTTAGGTTGGAAGGCTTGCACCTCCATCTCATTATTATCAATCAAATCTTGTATTTTATGTTTTAATATTTTACAAGAGTTGGTAGCGTGTCCAGGTCCTCTATGAAAATCACAGTGTAAATCAGCTCTGTATCCGGGTATGGTTGGATCAGGTTCCCGGATAGCTGGTAATTGGATCAAGCCTCGTGCTAGTAATTGCGGGAGAATGGTTGATAAAGGTTGATTTAACCTAGTAAATTCTTGGGGTGGTTTATCAGGAGGTTTCAATATAAACTTCTCTATTGTTTTCGCAATATTAACATTAGCAATGTTTCTGCTATCAGTGACTCCGTCACCCACAACTTGTTTATTTTTATATTGATTTCTGGATGTTTTCTCATCATCTTTCTTTTTGAGCTGACCTCTTCTAATGAGAGCATCTTCCACCCTTCGAGCTAAATCTATAGCTTGATCGAAGGTGGTCAAGGTAGCAATTGATAATTCATAGGATAGTTGTTCTTGTAAATTATTGATAAAAATATCCAACATTTCTCGATAAGGTAACACAAAGTGTAATTTTCCTATCAACTGTCTCCATCGAGCTAAGAAGTCAGCAAAACACTCATCTTTGTCTTGTTTTAGGTTGTACAAATATTTAATGGTTACATGTCGTTCGATATAGGCACTAAATTGATGCACAAAAGACTCAGCGGTCTCTTCAAAATTTCTCAAAGAATGAGTGGGTAGTTGATAATACCACTCCAATGCCATCCCCCCTAAGCTTTTCGGGAACATTTTTAGTAATAGCAAATCATCATGTGATATGTCATGACATGCTATCCTAAACATACGAAGATGTTCTATGGGATCTTCGGTTCCTTTATATATAGGTAGGACAGGCATAGGAAAGTGTTTGGGATATGGTTGTGCTACAACTATAGGATCTAGAGGTTGACTACACATCTCTCGATAATTGTACGAGGGACGGTAGGGATCTATCCGGTCCATGCGAGAGACTA
The DNA here is from genome assembly GCA_028583015.1 of Wollemia nobilis. Taxonomy (NCBI): domain Eukaryota; kingdom Viridiplantae; phylum Streptophyta; class Pinopsida; order Araucariales; family Araucariaceae; genus Wollemia; species Wollemia nobilis. The sequence goes on from JAQPPZ010003222.1 coordinate 5,680,645, forward strand.
ACTGTTTCACCATGGCTTCCAAATTACCAGTTTGTCCACCATATTGGTTTGGTGGTACATGAGTATGGGATTTGTGACCGTAGGAAGGCGGGACATAAGGATTAGATGCTATATTGTTGTTATGCAAATGGTTGGCGGGAAGAGTATTATGAAGAAGATTTGTTGTAGCATTATGTTGTATCCCAGATTGTTGGAAATTGGTATTTGGTTTTGTTTTAGGCTTTTGTTGATTTGAGGTATATTGATCAATAGCTTGGCGAAATAGAGCAGTGAATGAAGGTTTCTTTTGTGTGGGAATAACCCTTGGCTTGGTAACAGGCACTCTAGGTGGTTGGGTAACCTGTTGTTGTTGCATGTTCTGGATTATAGTAGCCATGTCCAAATTGGACGGTCCAGCTTGATCACTCTCTTGATCAACAAAGGACAAAGGATTAGTGCGTGTGTGATATATATCTTCTAGGGTTGCTTGAGTGTCACTAATTTGATCTTTATCCATATGAACTGCTCTATTAAGAGTGCCAATATTAGTATTGAGAAATTTCCAAAAATGTTCCATGTTCTCAAAAGTAATAGCTCCTTCTGGAGTTATTTTAGGAGATGAGGATCCTTCCTCTCTATCATTTTCTTTTTGTTCATTTGCATCCACAAATTCTTCTTCTTGTTGGTTTAAGGTTCCTTCTTCCTGAATTGGGTCTTCAAGAAGGGCATCTGGGTTATTTATTGGTTTTCTTAACCAATCTTCTTCTACTTCAATTTGTTTTCCATTCCTGAGTCTAGTCATTATGCCTAAATTTAGGTTTTAGCAAATATATATTAATATATGTGCAACAGATCTTGGGAGGTATATATTTTAATTATATACCTACTATAATACTTAAAAGAAAATGTTTTGATTTTTTTTTTGTTATGATTTTATTTTGTTTTTGTTTTTGTTTTTATGCTTATAAAGACAATAAACAGCACACTAAATACAAGAAATAACAATAATAAAATAATAGCTTAGTTTTCTATAAATAGTTTATAGATATCATTGATGGGATCAAGTTCATCAGGAGTCATGAAATGCTCCTCTTCAAATTGGAAATTGTTTTTCAGGAAGTCAACAAAGTGTGCTATGGTGATATTATCTGTTTCAGATTCTGTTTTGTAAAAATAAATCTCATGGCAATACTCTCGATATAACACAGCTCTGGGAACTCTATTCCATATCTTTCTATCCGTAAGAACGACCTCTTGGTCCTCTATACGAGACAGAAATTTATGCACTACAACTGCATTATCAAGGTATTCCTCAAAGGTATACAACTCAGAAGACACAAGGGCTCTTTTATCTGCTAACCACCTATGGCAAGCTCTCTAAAGTTCATGATACAAAATCACTTGATCGGGATCCAGGATTCTATCTAGGACAAACCTCTTGATTTGCCTAAGTTCGGTTGCTCTAGATGAAATGAGATCCAATCTCCTATCAAGTTCGTCCCACAAAGGTTGAACCCTATTTGTTTGAGGTACTCTAAGCATAGAAGTAATCTCTATAGCTGCTAATTGATTTTCAACATTAATGGTGACAGCTCGTCTTTTATTATAGTCTACCATCTAAATATGACATGCAATTTTTTTTGAGTCTAAATGCATTTATGTTTTGATTTTTTTATTATTTTTATTTTCAAAAAGGTTTTGTTTTCAAAAGGTTTCTGTTTCACGTCGGGTTCACCAAAATGTATCGCTCCAAATTTTTCGCACCCTTACCTTCAGGCTATAGGATCCGCGCCCGAAAGGGGGATGTGAAAAGGATGGGACAATACCTCGGACTGAGAGGCCCTTGGAAGGTCCCGCCTCTCGGGGGAGGGGTATAAGGGTGAATTTTTGATGGATGGTGGGTTCACCAGGAAACTTTTGAATGGCAGTTTCCATGCCTAGGTTGACAATGAGTTTGATGTGTTCATTTTTATACTTGATCATTCAACTCCTAGGTTTGGCCAATATGAATCTAAACTATTCTATATGCCAATGCTGATTTAAATGAATACAAAAAATAGAAATGAATGCTAATAACAGAGAATATGCTAGCTAGAAGGTGTCATACCTGATTCTGGATGTCTGATGAAGATTCTGAGTCTTGTAGCAGTTCAGATCATCTCAATTCATACGTAATCATCTGATATTTCATAGGATCATCCCAAATCATAGAAGGTCATCTGAAATCAGATAGAATCATCTGAAATCTGATGAATTCATCAGACGAATTCGTCAGAAACCTGCAATCACAAAAATAGACGCAAAATACCAAATATGCAAGTGCAGAAGCAAAGGATAATGGTAGAAATAATAGCAAACATGCCTAAATAATAGATTCCAATAACAAATAAGGAAATGCAGTAGATTTAATGATTGATTTTAACTTTATCATGCGATTATGCTAAATGAGGTGAACTCCAAGATGCAAAAAACATAATAACTTAAGACAGTGCAGAAATACAATATGAAAAATGCAGAGAAAGCTAAGAAAATGCAAACTCTAGACTCTGGCTGCCCCCAATCTGGACTACAGTTAGGATCGCCTCCAATCGTACGAGATCGTCTGCGCTCCTCGACAAAATCATCCGTAATCGTTCGAGATCGTCCGAGATCATCCACGACGATCCGAGCTAGCTTCGACTGAAAAACAGTAGAGTTCCTGCAAGAAAATGCAAAATACCGAATACAAACAGTAGTGCGAGGGAATAAGGAACTAACTCTGCAATGAAATCCATCAACTAAGGGGTTTAGGGGGTTCAGGGAGAATCAGGGGGATAAACTAGAAAAATCCTAGTTTATATAGGATTAGGAAGAGGTTTAGGAGGTTGGGGATCATCCCAATCTGGGAGATCTCCAATAGGGAAATCTCCAACTGCGCAGACACGCTTCTGCCCAAGTTGGAGAGGCTATTGAAATAGAAGCTAATTATGAAAATTTGGTTTTGGGACGAAATCGTCTGGACGTTCTGTTCCAGACGAATTCGTCAGATCGGGGACGATTTCATCTAATCTGCGATGATATCGTCCAACGGTCAAAACAAATCCTAAAAATGGCGTGGAAAATGGGGAAAGCGGGTAACAAGCGGTTTAACGGGAAGTTTGGGGTTGAAATTCAAATTTTTATCTTTTATATTTTTACTAGGGTTTTAACCGTGCCAATTTTAGGGTGCTATAGCTAGACACTCACAATTCTATCCTTGGCCATTCATACCTCTAGCTTCACTTGAAGCTAAGATATCTCTACATCTCACTCCACCACCATATATCAAAGCTAATCCCACTCAACCTCAAGCCTCCACCACTCCTCCTCACCCTAACCTAGAGGTCTCTCAAGGACCTCCTCCATGTCATGTTGACCGACATCATTGCATCCACTCTCTCAAGGTTGCTCTACTACATATTTGACCCATATCCATAGATCGATGATGTCTCTAACATCTGGGAGCATTATTTATCTCCTCCACCTCATCATCATCCTAACTATCCTTGTCCACCACTTGAATAGGTACCCATGGTGGTTGTGCAGTGAACCATTCATCATACCCAGTAGCAGTCCCCACACCATCCACTTTAGGAAAATCTATCTCCTCATCATCCTCATAGGTCACCCACCATGCCTCCTCACAAGGTAGACTTGTCTCATCCTAGTGATACCTATACAAAATTATCACCTCAGGTATCCCCTATTGTAGCCTAGTCTATCATAGCACCTATGAGAATTGGATTAGCTCCACCTCACTCCTATGTTGACCAACCACCCATCTAGCCTACCAAACTCTTTATAGCCACTCTCTATCACCAATTCAACTAACACCTCACCATGATCTCTAATGCACTTGATCATATGTGTCATCCCTACCTACATATCCCTATACTCCTAGCCATTATATTTAGGACGACTCAACTAAACTTCCTTAGATACATGTTATCTCAAAGCATAGGGCTACTCTCCATCCCATGCCTCATTGTGTAGGCCCACAATTCAATCCATATTGAAGTGCTTCCATCCCCAACATTGTAGTAGCACACTACAACATATCCCCTTCCACCCTCACCTTCTCATATTGTACAAATACAAGTACAACTAAGCTAGTAGAGTAGGCACCCATACATGCACTTGAGGCTCATCAATCATATTGTACATCAGGTAAATCATGTTCCATGGGAATTGACAACCAGTGTTGTTTGGCACCACTATGTTGTCCAGCAAGAACATAATCAAGGTAGGTAATACCTCCAAATCCTTGCCATACATTTCCAATTATATGATCCCTCCACCCCTCAAACTCACATTCCTCCATCAATATCTAAATATCTAACTCATCTCATGCTCCCTATCGTGTCCAACCTCAACACATAATCCCTCCACTGGTACTCGAAGGATGCTGCATACATACTTGAGTGTCACTATTGCCTCACCATTAGGGAGCTAAAAGGTCCTCCTATATGAATATCATCTCTCTACAAAGGTAGAGAGATACCCCTAATTAGCCCTCACCACATCAATTTGGGCTGCTCTAACAAGTCCTAAATCCTCCAAACAGTCCCAATGCTCCTTTCATAGTGCCTTTCTCATCCCTGGTATGAGGGGTGAGAACTGATATCAAACATCCAAGATCCTCAATGGTAGCATAACACATACACAATGCACAAACATTAAATCCACACTCATTGCATAAAAAAAATTATACAGATCCAAACAAGAATGCCAAGGGCACTTACCTCATCCACCTATGCTACTACTCCTGCAACTACATGTACTTCCTCCATTGCCATGGTGTTCACTCCACCACACTCCTTCACTCACTCACTCTCCTTTAGATGCAACTTCTAGAACTTGTGAATGCAATAATGAAATCAATTTGGCCCCTACAACCCTTTTATATAATGTTTGGAGTGCACTCAAATGCCCATGGGCATTTTCCTAGTGCACCCAAATTCTCACCAGTGTTTTTAGCATGGCAAAAACTTACCTATGTTTACCTAGTCATGAATGTTGGTCGATGTTTGGTTTCAAAACTTTGTAAAATGTGCCAAAATGGCCCCAAAAAGTATCTTACCTCCACAAAATCACTTCATATTGCATCCAGGTATTCATTTCATCATCATATCATGTTTTGTGAAAGTCCAAACCAATTTGGGCACTTAATTTTTTCTTATGACAAAAAGTCATAAAATCACCTTACAAACTTCAAAATGCATCAAAACGGTCTAAATTTTTACAAAAAACCACATTCATAATTCTAATCATCCATCCAATAATTTCATCACTTTTTGTGATAACATGGATTGATTTGGGCAGTTAAATTTTGTTTGTGACCAAAAATATTGTAAAATTGTCCAAAATTGCTACAAAAATGCTCCAAAACAATGCAAATTTTCACAAAATCATGCAATCCAATCATCAATGCATTTTTCATCATCACATATTCATTTCAACATCATAAAATTTATAAACCATTGCATTTGCATTCAAAATTTACCAAATTCACCTACAAATTCAAGCGAACCTCATATCTAGTGTTTTATTCTATCTCCTTGGTGATTGCAGTGATTGGTTGTCCATGCAATTTAGTAAGATGAATAGATCACCATAAGGATACTTATCCATAATCATTCAACATCCTCTTTTTCAAAGACAAAATAATTTTGGTTTACTCATATTTTTAGTGAAATTATACCCAATATTAACTTTCTCAAAAATATGTCATTCATGGCCTTGTTCGTGGGGCTTAAAACATGAACAAACCACATCTCAACATTTATTTTACATTGACAGTAATCATGGACATAGGCCCTTCCTATGTTGATTTTTTTTAATTGAGGGAATTATCCTATAGTCACTAGTTGGCTCTCCAAGGGTTAATTTTTATTTATTTTTGTATTTTTTATCACTTTGCATTTCAATGACACCAATTGGCATGTTTTCCAATAGCATGGAATCACCCCAAACTTGGGGCAGCTAAATTTTATTTTGAGTTCCCACATCAGGATGCATCATTCACATCACACTTCATACATCTACATTTGGCAAAAATCCCTTTTCTTTTGGGGGAAAAAATAGAATTCATTTACATAATTCATCATATACCTGCATTTGGCAAAAATCCCTTTTTTGTTGGGAGAAAAATAGAATTCATTTACATACACCTTGGAAAAAACTCTTCTGTATTGGGAAAAAAATAGAATCAACCACTTGCATTACACAAAAACTCTTTTCTCCCTTAAGGTAAAAATGAAATCAATTTACATCATTTGTATCATCCATATTTATAGCATTCATATAATTTGCATTTACATCATACACTTGCAATTACACCATTCACCTGCATCATTACCCATAATTATGTAAATTGGCTCATGAGGCTCATTTTTTACTCATTCACCAATTGAGGGGGTAAGATACACCAACAAATTCTTTGTCTTCAAAATATTCTTTGCGCTCCAAGAAAAGAAAGTTGCTTCACCACACCAAACCAAGTTTCTCGTATTTTTGCACTACATTGTGTTCCACATAATGTGATACAAAAAGGGGTATCTATAGACACCAAAACCTAATAATTTATCATCTATTCGTATCCTCAAATCATATCCATTCATTATATATATATGTGTGTGTGTGTGTGTGTATTTATTGAATATATACATAAAAAATAATATTTTAAAGAACACAAGCTTTATACTGAGAGGGGGGGTGAACAGTATAAAGATCAACTTTTACTTTTTTTTCTCAAATAATATTATCCAATGTTATTAATTGCAATATCAATAGCAGTAATAAAAAATGCATAAATCGTCACACACATGGGAGATGCAAATTTAATGTGATTCACCCAATGTGGGTTACGTCCATAAAGAAAATATTTCTTCTAAATTTTATCAATAAATCTCTTGGGAATCAATTCCCTATTATAATGTGTATGGACCTCTATCCAAAGGAGATATCAATCCCTCTTGGATAGATATCCTTTGCTTTGGTTTGTGGATCTCTCTCCATAGGAGAAATCTATCCTCTCTTGCTCTAGTTTGTGGATATATCTCCATAGGAGAAATTTATCACCCCTTGCTCTAGTTTGTGGATCTCTCTCCATAGGAGAAATCTATCCCCTCTTGTTCTAGTTTATGGATCTCTCTCCATAGGAGAACTCTATTCCCTTTGCTCTGGTTTGTGGATCTCTCTCCATAGGAAAACTCTATCCCCTCTACTTTGGTCTACTTCAAATCCTTCTCTCAACTCTATCTCAAATGTGCACCAAAACACATCACAAGGATAGAACACATCTGCTCCAACTCTACTCTCAAATATCTACCTCAAATCTACACCAAACCTCATTCCAAGGATAGCATAAATATGATCCAACTCTGCTCATAAATATCTACCTCAAATTTGTACTAAACCTCATTACAAGGCTAGCACAAATCTTCTTCAAATCTACTCACAAATATCTACCTCAAATATGCACCAAACCTCATTACAAGGCTAGCACAAATGCACTTCAAATATGCTCATAAATCTCTACCTCAAATCTGCACCCAACATCATTATAAGTCTAGCACAAATCTACTCCAACTCTGCTCATAAATCTATCTTAATGTTATTTCAAGTATTCTCAGAATACTTGCTCAAATATACCTCAATATTGCTTCAAGTCTTCTCACAAGACTTGTTCAAATCTACCTTAATGTTGCTTCAAGTCTTCTCATAAGACTTTCTCAAATATGCCTCAGTGCTACTTCAAGTATTCTCACAAGACTTGCTAAAATTTACCTTAATGCTACTTCAAGTCTTCTCATAAGACTTTCTCAAATCTTCCTCAGTTTTGCTTCAAGTCTTCTCACAAGACTTACTCAAATATACCTCAATGTTGCTTCAAGTCTTCTCATAAGGCTTGCTCAAATCTACCTCAATGCTACTTCATGTCTTCTCACAAGACTTGATCAAATACACTAATGTAGCTTCAAGTCTTCTCATAATACTTTCTCAAATCTTCATCAATGCTGCTTCAAGTCTTCTCACAAGACTTGCTCAAATATACCTCAATTTTACTTCAATTATTCTCATAAGACTTGCTCAAATCTACCTCAATGCTGCTTAAAGTCTTCTCACAAGACTTTCTCAAATATGCCTTAGTTCTACTTCAAGTCTTCTCTCAATACTGGCTCAAATCTGCCTCAGTTCTACTTCAAGTCTTCTCACAATACTTGCTCAAATATTCCTTAGTATTGTTAACTAAACCTGCTCAAATATTTCCAAATATTGCATATAAAAAATGTTTATATCTCTTTCAAAATTGCTTTCTTCAACTAGGCAATTCAAACATATTCTACTTAGAATTTGTTTAACCTATGGAACATATAGATAATGATATGTACTATAAAATGCCCAATATGTTCTTCATATTCACAAATATTTCATTCATCTAATTCAATCTCTACCTCTTGCAAAATTTCTTTCAAATAAAATCAAACTAGTGTATAGCTTTGCTTCACAAAAATGGTCCATATTTCTTGCAAATTTGTTCTCAAATATCAAACACAATAATGCACAAATTGCCTTCATAATATTGATATCAAACACTTCACAATCAATTTCAATGTTTTTCAAACCACTGCTCAAAATGTTTTACAAGGATGTACAAACTTGGTCTCAACCCTAGCACAAGTATTTCAGATTTATTTCAACAATAGAGCACATGTAGGTCTCAAAACCTAATGTAATTGTTTATATTTTTTTGAACAATGAAGCACATGCAGGTATCAAACCCTAATACAATTATTTCAACAATGAAGCACATGTAGGTATCAAAATTCTAATACAATTGTTTTCAATTTCATCAATCAATATCGCACAATTTTTTTTACAAACTATAGCTCAAATATTTCTAACAATGCACACCAATCAACCCTTTTAACTCCATCTCAAAATTGTTTTCTCAAAACACAACCACCTAGATAAACAGTTGAGCCCCCATACCTCAAAATGCTTGATGAATATGTGCCCTCAAATACTTGTCTCAAAATAACATATTTTGCAACTTCAATATAGATTAGTACAACACCTCTTTATATACTAAAAATCCTCTCAAAATGTGTGTACAATTATGTCCCAAACATATGCTTTATAATTCTCTTCGTTTATCAAAATAAAGCATCAAATTATAAACCAAACCCTTCAATACTAATGCAAGTATTACAACCAATAAAATAACATACACCTTTTATCTCCCACTTCAATATTTCAACAACACAAAAATACAAATTTATTAACCACTAATTACACCTTATTGCATTATAAAAGAATACTTCAAAATATTGCAATTTCCCCCTTTTATTTTCCTCTAAAACAATTGCCAAAATAAAAACTTATTTCCCTTATAACTCCCTAAGTCAAATAGTGTGCACAATAATCAAACACAACTTAGGCCTTTTAATAATTCAACCTTAGTCAAAAAAAAATTTGTGCTTACCACAACTACCGTGGATGAGAATCGACCATGATACCTCCTGCCTACCAATGCGCTAGCACCGCTTGGGCTACTAGTAGGCCAACCACCCACACAGAACCAAATATGCACATCTTATATTTTAAAACCTTTGTGAATCCTACTTTTTAACAAAACATCAAAAACTATCACCATCGAGTTTCGACCCCAACACCTGTTGCCTACCCTACACCTTAGCACTGCCTATACTACCATTGGGCCAGTCACTCACTCTATAACAAACACCCATGATGCTCTCCTTATTCAATGGTTCTATGTCATTTGTAAAATTCATCTTTTCCTTCCTTTGTTTCTCATAATTGCACACGAGGGAGATCAAATACCATTCAACAAAAAACATATACCTTAGTGCATGATTTTAATCCATATTTATATATGGATTCCACCTCCTTTCTTGAAATTTGTGCTTATATTAAAATTTTCATTTGGAACCTTTGAACACGTTGGCACCAAATCCATCTTGGGTTTGAATTATAATATAAAAATATTATAATAAACTTTTTATTATTTAAACCTTTGTCTTCAAACTTTTATCCCCAATATTATAATATTAAAATATTATAATATTATTTCTTTTAAGCCTTAGTCACTTGCTTTCTTTTTGAAACCATGGTATTAAACTAAGGTCTTCAAAATTTTAACCAAACACTTAAAAATTTGTCACAAACCTCTTTGGATTATAATATTTAAAGTAAATATTATAAAATTTTCTTTTTATCAATTTCCTTGTATTGGGATGAACTCTGTCTTGCATAATTATCCAATTTATAAACCTTGTCTTTTTACCATGCCAAGTTATCTTTGAAATCAATGAAAACCAATGTCATCAACCTATGACATCAATGAAAATATAATATACTCAAAATTTCAAACAATATCCCCCTTTATCATTGATGGCAACCTTTTCTAAAAATTCATTTTCTAACCACTAGATTACTGGATTCCAAATATTCTCCCCTTGATAAATTGATCCTCCTGACTGAATGCTCTCCCCCTTACTCAAATCTCTATTCCTTTGACATAAATTGCAAAGAGACTCCTTTGGGGCTAAATATAAGACTCTTATCTCAACCTCCTCCTCACATTCTCTCCTTGAGGTGATTAATTTTGGGGTGGGAGTATCTCTAATCCCAACATACAATGCTATTATTCTTTGTCAACCTTCTTTTTCAATACTTTTGTAATCATACCATTTTTATCCTTTTTAGTGTCCCTATTCTTTCTTGAATCTGGAAGCTCTAGAAACTTTGTTCTACACCACTTGGCCTTATTCCCAATATTTTTGCACTTATAACACCTAATGTTGTAGTTCTTGGAAGGTTTAAATGACTTGAAGTTTGACTTGGTGAAGCCATAATCATATCTATCATGATCCTTATAGTGGATCGCTTTATGACCAAAGTGATTACATGAGTAGCAATACCCTTGAAAGAAATATCCATCTTTGAATGAGTTGAAGTTCCTCTTAGTGAATCCATGCTCCTTATTTTCATGAACCCTGTAATGCATAGATTTGTGACCAAAATGATTACATGAAAAACAATAACCCTGGAAACATATTCATCTTGCCTTGATCTCATTATTCTTTCTTTGCTTATCCTGTGATGATCTTTGTTCCTTTATGGTGCATTGTTTGCTCCCTTTTTGATACTATCACCTCTCAACACATCAGTGTAAGTCTTAGGTTCTTCTTCAATCACTTATTTTGATGCTTCCTTTGATGCTTCCTTTTATTTGAGCCTAAATTTCCTTTCTATACCTCTTGTCCTTATTCATATCCTAGTCCTATTTTGATAAATGAAGATCTTTGTGCTTTGGTAATGTTATCCAAAGATTTTGAACTTTTCCCAAACCTATGTAGCTTATCATTGATATATTTCACTTCCATCCTTAGAGAAACTACTTCATGTTCTAATAATTCACACTCTAGTTGTTTTTCCTTTAATTTTTCAACCATACCTTCTTCAATTTTCCTTGCCTCTTCAAACTTAACCTTAAAGTTAGTGAGATCTTGTAGAAACTTTGCCTTTGTTTCCTCATCCTCTTATACTTGGGCTTTCAATATTGAGTTATCTCTTTTTAATTATTCAAGATCAACAATAAGTCTTTCACATTCTAGCTCTTTTACCTTTAACTACTCAGCCATACCTTCTTCAACTCTCCTTGCCTTTTCAATATTAAATTTCAAGTCAGAGAGATCTTGTAGAAGCTTTGTCTTAGTTTTCTCATCCTATTGTATTTGAACCTTCAATTCTAAGTTCTCAATTTTCAACTTAACAACTTCCTTTTATATATCAATTGTGGATTCCTCTTCCTTTTTTGAATCTTTCTCTTCTTCTTGGTCTTCAAGAGCATCTTCATACTCTTCTACTTGATCTTCAATAGGAGCATCTTCTATTTCAATATCTGAGAGAATTTCATCAATATCACTTGCACTTCTTGCTACTTCAACATAAAAAAAGAAAATATGTCTTTGAAATACCTTCTTCTCATGCTTGCTTTGATGGTGCCTATTTTTATTCTTTTGATGAATTTTTATTTCTTTATTTTTCTTATTATCCTTTTCTTCTTCACTGCTACTACTTCCATCTTGTGGAAAATTAGATGTATAGTGACCAATGTTACCACAACCAAGATATTTATTTTTTATTTCTTCCTCTTCACTGCTAATATGCCCATTTTATGGACAATAAAGTGCCATGTGATCAAGGTTACCACATTCAACACATCTCATAAAGTTAGCCTCTTCTTCATTGTTGTAGTACCCATATTTTGAATATTGATCTACAAGGTGACCAAAGTTATCAAAAAAAAAAATTGAGTATTCTTAGATCATTCTTAGAAGCTTTGAATGATGCCTCTCTTTTGTATGTTTGATATTTTTTTGTTATTATCTCATAAGCTATGAAATTTATATGTAGCTCATCCATGTGTGTTCTTGTAAGATATTCCTTCAAGTTGTTAGGCTTCCATGAAGGAACCCGCTTTGATACCAATTGAAGAACACAAGCTTATACTGAGAGGGGGTGAACAGTATAAGATCAACTTTTACTTTTTTTTCCAAACAATATTATCCAATGTTATCAATTGCAATATCTATAGCAATAATAAAAATAATGCTCAAATCATCACACAAATGAGAGTCACAAATTTAACATCGTTCACCCAATGTGGGTTACACCCATGAATTTTTTTTTTTTCTAGATTTTCTCAACAAATCTCTTGGGAATCAGTTCCATATTACAATGTTTATGGACATCTATCTAAATGAGATATCAATCCCCAATACTTTGGTTTGTGGATCTCTCTCCACAGGAGAACTCTATCCTCTTTGCTATAGTTTTTGGATATCTCTCCACAGGAGAACTCTATCCCCTCTTGATCTATTTTATGGATCTCTCTCCATACGATAACTCTATCCCCTTACTCTAGTTTATGGATCTCTCTTCACAAGAGAAATCTATCCCCTCTTGCTCTGGTTTATGGATATTTCACCATAAGATAACTTTGTTCCCTTTGCTATGGCTTATGGATTTATCTCCATAGGATAACTCTATCCCCTCTTATTTGGTTTTATCCAAAGCCTCTATCTCAAATCTACACCGAGCATCATCACAAGGCTAGCACACATATACTCTAACTCTACTCACAAATATCTACCACAATTCTATACCAAACCTCATTACAAGGCTAGCACAAATCTGCTCCAACTTTACTCACAAATATCTACCTCAAATCTGTATCAAACCTTGTTACAAGGCTAGCACAAATATACTTCAACTATTATCACAAATATCTATCTCAAATATGCACCAAACATCATTACAAGGCTAGCATAAATATGCTTCAAATATTCTCATAAATCACTACCTCAAATCTACACCAACATCATTATAAGGCTAGCAAAAATCTGCTCCAAATCTGCTCACAAATCTATCTCAATGTTATTTCAAGTCTTATTACAAGATTTGATCAAATATGCCTTAATACTGCTTCAATTCTTCTCACAAGACTTGCTCAAATCTGCCTCAATGCTTCTTCAAGTCTTCTCACAATAATTTCTTAAATTTGCATTAGTGCTACTTCAAGTCTTCTCACAAGACTTACTCAAATCTACCTTAATGTTTCTTCAAGTCTTCTCACAAGACTTGCTCAAATCTACCTCAATGTTACTTCAAGTCTTCTCACAAGACTTGCTCAAATCTACCTCAATGTTGCTTCAAGTCTTCTCACAAGACTTGCTCAAATCTGCCTCAATGCTCTCAAATCTTCCTGAATGCTAATTGAAATCTTCTAAAAAGACTTGCTCAAATCTACCTCAATGCTAATTCAAGTCTTATAACAAGACTTTCTCAAATCTACATCAAATTTTTTCAAGTCTTCTTACAAGACTTGCCCAAATCTGCCTCAATGCTACTTCAAGTCTTCTCACAAGACTTGCTTAAATATGCCTCAATGCTACTTCAAGTCTTCTCACAAGACTTGCTCAAATATACCTCAATTTTATGTCAAGTCTTCTTACAAGACTTGCTTAAATATGCCTCTATACTACTTCATGTCTTATCACAAGACATTCTCAAATCTACCTTAGTGTTGCTTCAAGTCTTCTCATGAGACTTGCTCAATCTACCTTAGTGTTGCTTCAAGTATTATCACAAGACTTGCTCAAATATACCTCAATGCTTCTTCAAGTCTTATCACAAGAATTTCTCAAATCTACCTTAGTGATGCTCATTGAACCTGCTCAAATATTTCCAAATATTGCATACAAACAATGTTTATATCTCTTTCAAAAATGCTTTCTTCAACTAGGCAATTCAAACATATTCTACTTAGAATTTGTTTAACCTCTGGAACATATAGATAATGATATGTACTATCAAATACCCAATATGTTCTTCACATTCACAAATCTTGCTTTCATCTAATCCAATATCTACCTCTTGCAAAATCCCTTTCAAATTAAATCAAACTAGTGTATAAATTTGCTTCACAAATTTGTCTGAATGCTAGTTAAAATCTTCTGAAAAGACTTGTTTAAATCTATCTCAATGCTACTTCAAGTCTTATCACAATACTTTCTCAAATCCACATCAGCTTTTTTCAAGTCTTCTTACAAGACTTTCCCAAATCTGCCTCAATGCTACTTCAAGTCTTCTCACAAGACTTGCTTGAATCTGCCTCAATGCTACTTCAAGTCTTCTCACAAGACTTGCTCAAATCTACCTCAATTCTACATCAAGTCTTATTACAAGACTTGCTTAAATATTCCTCTATACTACTTCAATTCTTATCACAAGACTTGATCAAATCTACCTTAGTGTTGCTTCAAGTCTTCTCACGAGACTTGCTCAAATCTACCTTAGTGTTGCTTCAAGTATTATCACAAGGCTTGCTCAAATATACCTCAATGCTTCTTCAAGTCTTCTCATAATAATTTCTCAAATCTACCTTAGTGATGCTCATTGAACCTCCTCAAATATTTCCAAATATTGCATACAAACAATGCTTATATCTATTTCAAAAATGCTTTCTTCAACTAGGCAATTCAAACATATTCTATTTAGAATTTTTTTAACCTCTGAAACATATAGATAATGATATGTACTATCAAATACCCAATATGTTCTTCACATTCACAAATCTTGCTTTCATCTAATCCAATATCTACCTCTTCCAAAATCCCTTTCAAATCAAATCAAACTAGTGTATAACTTTGCTTCACAAATTTGCCTGAATGCTAATTAAAATATTCTAAAAATACTTGCTCGTCTTACAAGACTTTCCCAAATCTGCCTCAATGCTACTTCAAGTCTTATCACAAGACTTTCTCAAATCTACATCAAATTTTTTTAAGTCTTCTTACAAGAGTTTCCCAAATCTGCCTCAATGCTACTTCAAGTCTTCTCACAAGACTTGCTTAAATCTGCCTCAATGCTACTTCAAGTCTTCTCACAAGACTTGCTCAAATCTACCTCAATTCTACATCATCTTATTACGAGACTTGCTCAAATATGCCTCTATACTACTTCAATTCTTATCACAAGACTTTCTTAAATATACCTTTGTACTGCTTCAAGTCTTCTCATGAGACTTGCTCAAATCTACCTTAGTGTTTCTTCAAGTATTATCACAAGACTTGCTCAAATATACCTCAATTATTCTTCAAGTCTTCTCACAAGAATTTCTCAAATCTACCTTAGTGATGCTCATTGAACCTGCTCAAATATTTCCAAATATTGCATACAAACAATGCTTATATCTCTTTCAAAAATGCTTTCTTCAACTAAGCAATTCAAACATATTCTATTTAGAAATTTTTTAACCTCTGGAACATATAGATAATGATATGTACTATCAAATACCTAATATGTTCTTCACATTCACAAATATTGCTTTCATCTAATCCAATATCTACCTCTTCCAAAATTCCTTTCAAATAAAATCAAAATAGTGTATAACTTTGCTTCACAAATCTGCTTGAATGCTAATTACAATCTTCTTAAAAGACTTGCTCAAATCTACCTCAATGCTACTTCAAGTCTTATCACAAGACTTTCTCAAATCTACATCAACTTTTTTCAAGTCTTCTTACAAGACTTGCCCAAATCTGCCTCAATGCTACTTCAAGTCTTCTCACAAGACTTGCTTAAATCTAACTCAATGCTACTTCAAGTCTTCTCACAATACTTGCTCAAATCTGCCTCAATTCTACATCGAGTATTCTTACAGGACTTGCTTAAATATACCTCTATACTACTTCAAGTCTTATCACAAGACTTTCTCAAATCTACCTTAGTGCTTCTTCAAGTCTTCTCATGAGACTTGCTCAAATCTACCTTAGTATTGCTTCAAGTCTTATCACAAGGCTTGCTCAAATCTACCTCAATGCTTCTTCAAGTCTTCTCACAAGAATTTCTCAAATCTACCTTAGTGATATTCATTGAACCTGCTCAAATATTTCCAAATATTGCATACAAACAAAGCTTATATCTCTTTCAAAAATGCTTTCTTCAACTAGGCAATTCAAACATATTCTATTTAGAATTTGTTTAACCTCTGGAACATATAGATAATGATATGTACTATCAAATACCCAATATGTTCTTCACATTCACAAATCTTGCTTTCATCTAATCCAATATCTACCTCTTGCAAAATCCCTTTCAAATCAAATCAAACTAGTGTATAAATTTGCTTCACAAAACTGGTCTATCTTTCTTGCAAATTTTCTTTCAAATATCAAACACAATAATGCACAAATTTACTTCACACAATTAATATCAAACACTTCACAATAACTTTAAATGTCTTTCAAACCCACTACTAAAAATGTTTCACAATGATGTACAAACTTGGTCTCAACCCTAACACAAGTATTTTAGATTTATTTCAATAATAGAGCACATGTAGGTCTCAAAACCTAATGCAATTGTTTCCACTTTCTTTCAATAATGAAGCACATGTACGTATCAAACCCTAATACAATTGTTTAACTTTCTTTCAGTAATGAAGTACATGTAGGTCTCAAAAACCTAATACAATTATTTCCAATTTCATCAATCAATAATGCATAATTTATTTCACAAACTCTAGCTCAAATATTTCCAACAATGCACACCAATCAACCCTTTTAACTCCACCTCAAAATTACTTTCTCAAAACACAACCACCTAGATAAACAATTGAGCCACCATACCTCAAAATGCTTGATGAATATGTGCCCTCAAATACCTGTCTCAAAATAATATCTTATGCAACTTAAATATAGATTAGTACAACCTCTCAAAATGTGTGTACAATAATGTCCCAAACATATGCTTTAGAATTCTCTTGGTTTCTCAAAATAAAGCATCAAATTATAAGCCAAATAATTTAATAATAATGCAAGTATTACAACCAATCAAAGAACATCATACACCTTTTATATCCCACTATAATATTTCAAGAACACAAAAATACAACTTTATTAACCACTAATTACACCTTATTACTCCATAAAATAATACTTTAAAAGATTGCAATTTTCCTCTTTTATTTTTCTCTAAAACAATTACCAAAATAAAAACTTATTTCCCTTATAAATCCCTAATTCAAATAGTGCACACAATAATCGAACGCAACTTAGGACTTTTAATAATTCAACCTTAGTCAAAATAAAATTGTGCTTACCACAACTTCGACGGGTGAGAATTGACCATGACATCTCCTACCTGCTAGTGCACTAGAATCGCTTGAGCTATCACTAGGACAACCACCCACACAGAACCAAATATGCATGTTTTATATTTTAAAACCTTTACGAATCCTCCTTGTTAAAAAAAAATCAAAAAATTTCATCATCGAGTTTCAACCCTAAGACCTACTTCCTGCCATATGCCTAAGTGTTGCCTAGACTACCGCTAGGCCAGCCATCTACTTGAAAATAAATGTCCATTATGCTCTCCTTATTAAATGATCCTATGTCCTTTGTAAAATTCATATTTTCCTTCCTTTATTTCTCACAATTGCGCATGAGGGAGATTTAAAACCATTTTAACAAAAAAAAACATTCCTTAGTGCATGATTTTAATCCATATTTATATATGGATTCCACCTCCTTTCTTGATGTCGGTGCTTATATTAAACTTTGCATTTGAAACCTTTGAACATGTTGGCACCAAACCCATCTTGGGTTTGAATTATAATATAAAAATATTATAATAAACTTTTTATTATTTAAACCTTTGTCTTCAAACTTTTGTCCCCAATATTATAATATTAAAATATTATAATATTATTTCTTTTAAGCCATAGTCACTTGCTTTATTTTTAAAACTATGGTCTTAAACTAGGGCCTTCAACATTTTAACAAAACACTTAGAAATTTGTCCCAAACCTCTTTGTCTTATAATATTTAAAGTAAACATTATAAAGTTTTCTTTTTATCAATTTCCTTGTATTGGGATGAAATTTCCCTTGCATAATTATACAACTTATAAATCTAATATTTTTTCCATGACAAGATATATTTGACATCAATGACAACCAATGTCATAAACCTATGACATCAATCCTTTGACATAAATGACAACACAATATACTCAAAATTTCTATATATATATAATAATAATAATAAATATATATGTATTTATATGAATAAATCCTAACCATCAGCCACGACTTAATCTCAACCATCCATCCATATTAACCCATGTCACATGCTCAAGTTCAATTTGAAACCTTTCTCATGTTTTAATCCTAACCATTCATTTGTGTTGTCAAAACCCTAACATGATCAAGGGCATATTATAAAAGATGATTCATTTTGATGAATCAAGGTCCACAAAAAATCTTTAGAGATCCTGAATTTGAATATTTACCCTAACCATTTCATTGTCATCTTATTCCCTTACCATCACCATCACACCTTCCTTTTTTGCCACCACAAAACCCTTGTGAACCAGATTTGGTTTTGCCTCATTCCCTTCCACCCCTGAATGCTACCCAAAGTTCGTAGAACACTTTTGAGCATTCCTAGAATCCTAGTGGGCATTCAAAGTTGTCCTTGAATACCTTTGGGTGTTTCCCGTAGTAGATTTACAATTCTAAAACCCTCGGGTGCTTCTGGGCATCGATGCAACTTTTAAACACAAAAAAAAGAGCATTAATCAGCATTGACAAGGTAATATATTCTTTGATATTTATATATATTTTTTGCACTTTTGTTTATAGTTCAACATTGCAATATTTAGGGTTTACTAATTTTATTATTCAAAGGGCCTCACATAGTCGAGCCCTCATAGGTGCTATTAACCCTTTTATGTTCTTTATATCTGTAGGTGTAGAAACCACATCTTTAGAAGTTGTTGCAGCTAGGGTGGTCCTATAGGGATACACAAGCCCACCCACACACTTGTTTGAAGAACAGATGAAGTAGAAGATACCATATATTTATTTATGAATAAGGGTTTCTAAATCCTATATTTGTAATCATTGTATCAATACAACATCATATTGTAATATTGGAGATCAAGGATCCTCCATAATATATCAATATTATTATCTTCATTTATGAAATAAGTGTTTGTGTTGATTCTATTATCTATTTCTTTGGTGTTATCATTTTTTTCTTTAAAAATACAACCATTTTTGAGAGGGCAGGGATAAATGATGCCAGAGTTTTTAATAACTTATTAAATAAATAAGAAAGATGTTAAGGCATAATTTAATAGGACAAAACCTAAAATTGACTTCTTGAATAGTCCAACTAGAATCAAAGTAAGGAAATGTAGGTTACTTTAAATGGAGGAGGAAAATTTTTCAATAACTTATCTATTGATGCCCTTATTTAAGGGGAGAATGAGGATGGAACTTTTGAATCCAATTATAAGTAAAGTTTAGAATAAACTAACTATATGTAAAGGTAGATGGTTATCATTAGTAGGAAGAGTGCAAATAATTAAATTAGTCTTAAATGCAATTCCAACATATTACATGTCCTTGTATACTATGCAAAAATTGATAGAAATTTTTTGAATTTGTATTCTACTATTATTTTTGTGGTCAAGATTACATGATTAAAGAAAATTTTCTTTTATGAAATGGAGAAAGGTGTGATGATAAAACTTTGGTAGGTTTCAATATTCTTATAAATGCAAACTTAGCTCTTAGGAGAAATGTAATTTATATATTTTACAAAGAGCTAAATAAAATGGGCAAGAATTCTTCAAAGTACGTTGAGCCCAATGACCCAAGCTGAATATTTACTACATTTTCACTACCAGATGGTTTTGCACTATGGAAAAGTTAAAAAAAAAAAATTGATCTAGTGATTAAAGGTCTACTATGGGTGGTGGAAATTGGAGAAAAAAACTATTTTTGTATGGATACTTGGTGTGATAAAAAACCACCTATTCTAGATCCAATTTTGAAACCATGCATGATATTACTTCAAGATAAATATGGTGATAGGGTTTCAAACATTATGTATAGAGACTAAGAAGGAAGTTTCAAATGGAAATAAATTTTTTTACAAGTATACAATACATGGATGCTAGGAGGTAGTTGAGAATAAATAATAACAACATTGATTATTCTGAGGGGAGCCAAGGATAAGTTGATTTTGGAGTTGAATAGCTTAGATAATACACTAGAGGTGATAGAATATAAAAAGTATGACTGGTAAAAATAACTGTAACATAAATCCTCTATATATAGACTATAACAACTAACAACCCTGATCCTAATGCTCAAGGATGGACTATCCTAACCTAGGGCCCCAAGCTAATAATAATAATAAGAAATTTATGTGGCTATATTTAATCCATTACATAGATCTCCCCAAAACAATATTTGTCCTTAAAATTAGAAATAATTTGAGAATGTTTGTCAATTTCCATGTTATATCTTCTTCCAATACATCCTACTAGTCGATGAGAAAACCCCACTTTACAATATCTCAAATTATAGACTTGGGACTACAAAACTACTTTTTGTTGGAATTCAATCCACCCATCTTCATTGAGTATTGAAAACTCTATATCATACCACATATTTTAACCAACAACCTATTTAAGACAGAAAATATAAAATATAGGATGATTTGGAAGTTGAAGGAATGCAAACAGATATGTCACTTTCCCAATTTAATGAACCACCTTGTAAGGGTCGTAAACCTGAGGTGTCAATTTCTAACTAGAATTGGTCTTCAAGGACAATTGTTTAGAGAGTGAAGTTGAAAAAATACCATATAACTTACCGTAAATTATATCTCTAATTAGTGCAAATACTATTATTGCTTCATAAGGTTTTGTGTCTAATAAATATTATCCTCAAGGAGCTAGAGAAAAACCTAATGCTTCTAAAACAAATAATCTACCTAAGCCACCTTGGTAGAGCCTAAAATATAGTTTGTTATAGATGGTGGATTTTGGTCATAAAAAGCCTCTATAGACACTAAAATATGGTAAACTCGATTAAGCATCCATAAAAATTGATCAAATTGACATCATATGGCCCCTTGGGCAGCCCTTAGAAGGCTCACAATGGTTCTAGCCACTCTAAAAGAGGTTTTGGAGGCTTTTGGCCTAATTTTTTGAGGTTTTAACCCAAAATTCACCACCGTCCCACCCTGATATGGTGGTAGATTCCCACCGTCCCACCCTGGGACAGTGGTGAGACATCATCCCATGGTGGGATGGTGAGCAATTTTGACCAAGAAAAAATCAAATCTGGGACAAATGACATCCAAAAACTACCATTTACCTCACTAATTGAAGCATGCAGGTCAGATGGCACTAAATCCTTATGACACACTTCTTAATGGAGGCTGAAATTGGAGATTCTCTTCCACATCCATTGCATGCCTTATATTTGACAAATGGCACCTCATGCCATGCATGACCTTGCATGCCTTTTTGCACATGAGCCCCTTTGGGCTATAAAATGGATTCAATATCCACACATATAATATATAGAGGAGTTCTAGAATATGCAATGGAGTGCTGCCAATGTTTCCCCTCACTTTATTGTGTTCTCTTGCCCTCAGAATATTTCCTTAGTGATGTAGTTTACCAGGTGACTTCAAGAGGGTCCTTTGAGCATAAATTTTCCATCTAGGTGAATTTCTTCACCAAATTCTATGACAACACCCCTTATACTATTTAGGATCTATGAATGAAATTTTAGATCTGTTCTTGGCGATATCCCTTAAAAACCTTCTATTTAACATCCCCATAAATTTTTAAGTCATTATGAGTTGATTTGATATATTTTTAATATATATGTTCTTTTTTGCCTGTGGGGATTACATGTTTTCCTTCACACACACTTGCTATTTGACCATTTTTTCTTCCTTGTGTGTAGGTGCAGATTCATAGAATGCATTAGGAAGTAATATAAGACATCACATATCAAATATACAAGCATCGATGGAATTTTCCCGCCCACCTCGATTGTGGGTACGAGGAAAGACACTGGATGTGCACCGAGATTTCTTGAAATATTTGATCCTTGGGCACCAAAAATTTGTAAAAATTGAATCACCTTTGATCCCTCAAGGGGATTTCTATGTAAACTTTGATATGATCCACCAAATTAATAAGAAGGATACTTTTTTCATTTCATATCTTGTTGTTTGGTTTTTGCTTCCATTTCACATGAATGCTTCTATTTGATGCTCATACGCTATAGGGGATAGATACATATATTTATTCTCATAATTAGGTGAATATTTTTTCCCTAATTCAGCTGTGATCACGGTGGGACCCTTGTCCCTTGTGCTTTGTATGAAAATTTGACTCCATTTTTGCAATTTTTACCCTTTTTGTGTTGCAAGTGCTCCCCTCCCCACCCTGGAACAGTGGTAGAACCTTTATCTAGCTCACCTTGGTATGGTGGCTTCACCATCCCACCCTAGTATTGTGGTAAGTCTTCTAATCATCCCACCCTAGAGTGGTGAAGAAATAGAGAAATTTTTGCTCAAAAACCCAAAATTTGGAGGTCTCAAAACTGCTAAGGTGAGTGCCTAAATATTCTGTTTTTCTGCTACATTTTTAGAGACTATTAAAATTGGTTTTTATTGGATAATTTGTTTGCATAGAAAGGTTAAAATTCATATTTTTACTTTTCTTATAACATAAAGCAATAAAAGGAAGAAGAAAAATTGAAATAAACTTGAAGTAGTGATGCATATTTATGGCTTGATTGCTTGTGGCTTACCCAATGGGTAGGTTAGCATTTAGGGCTTGCATCTATAAGTGAAATTTGTAGGTTCCTTTTATCCTATATTTTTTAAATTAAAACACACCTATTTCATGCATTTAGTGAATTATCATTGAATGCTTCGTTGCTTACTTTCTTTAGATTAAAAGGAACAACACACACTTGCACATTCCACTATAACATTGGTAAGGTTGGATTTCATCACCAACCCCCAATTCATATTGGTGATGTTGGATTTCACCTCCTTCCACCAGCTTGCCCTCTAGATTCCTTAGATAGAATAGGCCACTCTATCAAGATGGAATAGGTCACTAATGTTCAAACTGCCTCCCACTATTGGAAATATTGTTTTAGAGTGGAAGAGCTAGGCGAACCCCCCACTGGGATTTAAGGGGTGTACCCTAGAATATTTTGAGAAATCATGTTTGGAACTAGTATCCCTATTCATCACTTTGGTTGAGTTCCCTCATTCTAATTCCAGAACAATATCAAAGAACAACAAATCTAAACACAGTGAAACCAATTTAGACACATTTAATTAGTAAAAATATAATCATATTGTCTACTTTGTGTGTTTCTTTGTTATCTGGGACCAAACCCTAACCCTATTTTTAAAAAAATAGGATTTCTTTGTTATCTACATTTTTATTCTAAATCCAAAACTTCAATAATCATGCAAAAGGAGCTATAACGAAAACGTTATTTTGGTTTTATGATTACTCTATTTTCAAGGCCGAAAATAGGGAAAACTGCACTAAAAAGGTCATATAATGGTCTAGACAAATCCAAAAATTTCCAAATTTATTTTGTTGTCTTAGTTAGCTCATTCTACACCTCTCCTAGAAATTTTGAGTCCTAAATCTTCACGGTTCAAAATTTCCCCAAAAATCCTAAAAGTGGGCATTTCCCCATAGGCCCCGGTTGGCCAAATATTCAAAAAATACAATTTTTTTTATCCAAAAATAAAATTTTGGAGACTTATCCCATTATGATCATATTTTCTTACCGATTTTTTTGATATGTAACACTTATAACCTTTTTGGGAAAGTCAAAATTTTCTAAAAATGGTGGATGGACCCCCGTTTTACCAATTTGTTCCAAAGGTAGTTGAAAACAAGACCTCCAATTTAGTGAGAGATTCAAGCTCCATAGCTAGTTAATATCTCCAAATAAGTCTAGAGGACATTCCCATACCTGAATGAAATCCTAGGTCCTATCATAACAACAATATCATCCCTAGGGGGGCAAACCTTCGAGATACCCCTACTAGGGAAGCACCCATATGTCCTCTAGGAAAAGTCCCTGATTGGGATACCTTGATAGAATTCTATATAGAAAATAGTCTGCCTACTGAGGGGTCTAATAGATCAATATCATGGGTTCATACCCTAGCTTACTCTATACATCAATCAGAATATGAGCATGATAGTACACCATGGCCTAGCCTAGATGAGCAAACCACTCCATTTGATCAAGAAAGTTGCCCTCATACTCCTCACATAGGGCACTTAACATCCACACATCATGCTTCTGTGTAGCCTAAATATATAGAGCTTACATCCAAAAATGAATATGAGGCTTTCCTAATAGATGAGGGAGATAATACTAACCATCTATGTACTCCTCATGAAGAGTAATTGGTGTAACCATATGATGGCTCTACATCATCGGACTATACAGATCCAATTCATAAATCAGAGTCTCAAGGTAATGTGATCCTTAGGGAGCATGGAAAACAAGCATTAGACCTACTAGGGGGAAAGACATGATAAACCCATCCATATTTCAAATATGAGGGTACACAAACCCCATGCAACGGAGCAACTAGATCAAACTCATAAGGCAATTAGGCCAAATATTAATAGGAGAAAACATACGGATCAACTCCACTTGGCTCAAAAACAAGTACATCAACAATGAGTAGACTTACAACGAGCAAAACTACAAGACTTATATCAATGAAAGATACAGGAACAACAAAAGATACAACAAGAACAATTACATAATGCAGTACCTAAAGTTGTGCTTACACCTAGCACCTATAGGATGCAACAACGAGCAATATGCCCAATACAATCTCAAAATCTTCCCTCTTGACCATGCAAAAATCGCATTCAACATCAAAGGCTATTATCTAGTTATCATCAAAAGCTTCATACTCCTCATCAGTACCAAGATAAATACGAGGATTAATCGTATGAAGAGTCCCAATGGGAACATTAGGATCAAATAGATGCCTACCTTGAACCTAGTTATGATGAGGTACCTAATGATCATACTTATCATCCACCTCAACATCAAAAGTGACCTCCATCTAATCAAGGGTAACAACAAGATGATCATATTATGTCGTCAGGGCCATACAAAGTGCTAGCTAATCGGTTGAAGGCATTAAAAAATCCAGATCAAATTTTGGGTTATCAAAAACCCACACTAAAGCAACTTAGTAATCAGCCTGTACATCCATCAGTGTCATCACTGACATACCCATTGAATTTCCAGATGCCCAAACTTGAAGATTTCAAATATGATGAAAATGTAGAAGAGCACGTGACAAGCTTCATTCTTAAGTGCTCTCATATTCAATATTATGACCCTTTGATAATGAGAATATTCATTACAACATTATCTAGATATGCTTTAGAATGGTATAATCACCTACCACATCATAGCATAAACACCTTTGAGCAATTGGTCGATGCATTTTTGGGACATTTTGCCTCTAGTGCTAAGTAAAGAATAAAATTGATTGACTTGTCTAGCCTTCATCAACTTGATAATGAGCCAGTCATGGAGTATGGTAATAGATGAATAAAGGTGATGTTAAAAATACCTTTCACCCTACCCACAATGAAACTCATCCGACTGTTTACTAGAAGTTGTTCAAAGCATATTTTACTTCTTTTACAATTACAACAATATCAAACATTCGAGGAGGCCTTAGCACAAGCCCAAATCATTAAGTACATCAAGGTCCAGGAGGGTTATGTACGACTCCACAAAGGGGAACAATCAAAAAATAACATTAAAGGTGGTAACACGTAGCAAAATGTATCCTCAATCAATCAAGTGGTTCTAAGCATCCCTAAACCCTTAAACCAAGCTCCCCCACCGTAATTACCAATGCAACCTAATTACCAGGCTCAACCTCCGTTGGCCAAAAACCATCTGAAACAAAAGTAAAGACAATATACTCATTTATCATAGCCCTTAACATCAATATTCAATTTATTGTATGAGGCATAAGCAATCATGGTTCTCGAGATACATCCATTGAAACCTAACAAATGTATATCAAAGGCACACAAGATATATCTATACTATGTTTACCATAGACAAAGAGGTCATGACATCTAGACATGTTATCCCTTTAGATATTTAGTTCAGGATATGATCAAGAGGCAAGAGCTTCCGATGGGCAATCCTCTAGCTCCTAACAACCAACCTATAGGAGACTTCCAAGACATCTAGCCCATACACGAAGCAAACACAACATATACCAACCACTTTGAGCAACCCAAAGGTAGCATACCTTCCCCACCATCCACATCACAACCAATGAATCATAGTGTGAACTCTAATGATATCACACCTTTCTCACATTCATTGAGTAGCACACACACTTGGGGTGCCTAAGGTATCATGCTTTCCCCCTCGCAAAACACTCAAGATTAAAAAAAATTAAAACACCAAAAATCCAAACAAATCATAAAATGTCAAAATCCACAAACATTCAAAAAAATCAATATTTAAAATATTACAAAATATTAAAACACAAAAACATTTGGCATGTACCCTTGCATACTTTAATTGCATTGCATTAGGTATTTTTTAGCAATTATACTTGCATTAGGATAGGTCCTGTGTAACAACGCATCAATCACATTAAATGCTAGGGGTATATAAGGTATTGCACCTTCCTCCTAAGAACACAAAGTAAGAAAAGTTACAAAAAGGCTCCAAGGGTATCTACATATCGCTTGGTCAACCTAAAAATTCTCCTAGACTATCTATGATCATCCATTTCAACCCTAAAATATCCAAAGGCATCCATAAGCCCTTTGGTCACAACCAAATGCCCCTAGGTAGTTGTAGACACTTTTTAAGTGTCGTTGTCTGTCTAGGTCACCCAAGAGGCTCCTGGTGGGTTTTCACAATATAGGTCAAATAAAAATACTCTTAGAATATCTACGATCATCTAGGTCAACCCTAAGCCCCAAAGGCATCCATAATCCCTTTGGTCACAACAAAATGCCCCTAGGCAGTCATAGACACTTTTTAACTGTCGTTGTCTATCTAGGTCACCCAAAAGGCTCGTAGTGGGTTTTCACCATCTAGGTCAAACAAAAATTCTCCTAGACTATCTACGATCATCTAGGTAAACCCTAAAATCCCCAAATGCATCCATAAGCCCTTTGGTCACAACCAAATTCCCCTAGGTAGTCATAGACACTTTTTAAGTGTCGCTGCCCGTCTAGGTCATCCAAAAGGCTCCTAGTAGTTTTTCACCGTATAGGTCAAATAAAAATGCTCCTATAATATATATGATCATGTAGGTCAACCCTAAAAGCTCCAAAGGCATCCATAAGCCCTTGGGTCACAACAAAATGACCCTAGGTAGTCGTAGACACTTTTTAAGTGTCGCTGCTCGTCTAGGTCATCCAAAAGGCTCGTAGCAGGTTTTCATTGTCTAAGTTTAATAAAAATTCTCCTAGACTATCTATGATTGTATAGGTCAACCTTAAAAGCCCCAAAGGCATCCATAAGCCCTTTGGTCACAATAAAATTCCCCTAGGTAGTCGTAGACACTTTTTAATTACCATTGATTATCTAGGTCACCTAAAAGGCTCCTAGCAGGTTTTCACCATCTAGGTCAAATAAAACCTCTCCTTGACTATATACAATCATATAGGTCAACCCTAAAATCCCCAAAGGCATCCATAAGCCCTTTGGTCACAACCAAATACCCCTAAGTAGTCGTAGAAACTTTTTAAGTGTCGTTACCCATCTAGGTCACCCAAAAGGCTTCTAGCAGGTTTTCACAGTCTAGGTCAAATAAAAATGCTCTTAGAATATCTATGATCATATAGGTCAAACATAAAATTCCCAAATGCATCCATAAGCACCTTGGTCACAACCAAATGCCCCTAGGCAGTTGTAGACACTTTTTAAGTGTTGTTTCCCATCTAGATCACCCAAAAGGCTCCTAGCGGGTTTTCACCATCTAGGTCAAATAAAAATGCTACTATACTATCTATGAAAATCTAGGTCAACCCTAAAAACCCCAAAGGCATCCATAAGCCCTTTTGTCACAACCAAACGCCCCTAGGTAGACACAAACACTTTTTAAGTGTCGTTGCCCATCTAGGTCACCCAAAAGGCTCCTAGCAGGTTTTCATCATCTAGGTCAAATAAAAATGATCCTAGAATATCTACGATCATCTAGGTCAACCATAAAAGCCCCAAAGGCATCCATAATACCTTTTTTCATAACCAAATACCCCTAGGTAGTCGTAGACACTTTTTAAGTGTCACTGCCCATCTAGGTCACCCAAAAGGCTCCTAGCAGGTTTTCACCATCTAGGTCAAATAAAAATGCTCCTAGACAATATACAATCATCTAGGTCAACCCTAAAAGTCCCAAAGGCATTCATAAGCCCTTTTGTCACAACAAAATTCCCCTAGGAAGTCGTAGACACTTTTTATGTGTCGATGCCCGTCTAGGTCACCCAAAAGGCTCCTAGTGGGTTTTCACTATCTAGGTCAAATAAAAACACTCCTAGACTATATACGATCATCTAGGTCAACCCTAAAATACCCAAAGGTATCCATAAGCCCTTTGGTCACAACCAAATACCCCTAGGCAGTCGTAGACACTTTTTAAGTGTTGTTGCCCGTCTAGGTCACCCAAAAGGCTCCTAGCGGGTTTTCACTATCTAGGTCAAATAAAAATGCTCCTAGAATTTCTATGATTTTCTAGGTCAACCCTAAAAGCCCCAAAGGCATCCATAAGACCTTTTATCATAATCAAATTCCCCTAGGCAGTCGTAGACACTTCTTAAGTGTCGCTAACTATTTAGGTCACCCAGAAGGCTCCTAGTGAGTTTTCACCATCTAGGTCAAATAAAAATTCTCCTAGACTATCTATGATCATCTAGGTCAACCATAAAAGCCCCAAAGGCATCCATAAGCCCTTTAATAACAATAAAATACCCATAGGTAGTCATAGACACTTTTTAAGTATCTTTAGCCATCTAGGTCACCCAAAAGGATCCTAGCAGGTTTTCACCGTCTAGGTCAAATAAAAACACTCCTAGACTATTTGCGATCATCTAGGTCAAACCTAAAAGTCTGAAAGGCATCCATAAGCCCTTTGGTCACAACCAAATACCCATAGGTAGTTGTAGATAATTTTTAAGTTTCGCTACCCATCTAGGTCACCCAAAAGGCTACTAGTGGGTTTTCACTGTCTAGGTCAAATAAAAATGCTCCTAGACTATCTATGATTGTTTGGGTCAACCCTAAAATCTCCAAAGGTATCCATAATCCCTTTGGTCACAACAAAATTCCCCTAGGTAGTCGTAGACACTTTTTAATTTTCGTTGCTCGTCTAGGTCACCCAAAAGGCTCCTAGCAGGTTTTCACCATTTAGGTCAAATAAAAATGCTCCTAGACTATCTACGATCATCTAGGTCAACCATAAAAGCCCCAAAGGCATCCATAAGACATTTGGTCACAACCAAATACCCCTAGGTAGTCCTAGACACTTTTTAAGTGCCACTGCACATCTAGGTCACCCAAAATGCTCCTAGCGAGTTTTCACCGTCCAGGTCAAATAAAAATGCTCCTAGACTATCTATAATCATCTAGGTCAACCCTAAAATCCCCAAAGGCATGCATAAGCCCTTTTTTCCCCCCAAATTCCCAAATGGCACCCAAATAATCCTGTTGGTAACATGTGTATACATATCAATAAAAAACTCAAAAACATCATTAAAGCATAAAAATACAAAAATATTGCATCACATCACATTGCATCCCATTGCATTTCATTATCACTTTGTTAGGCATATTCTTCATATCACATTGCATTTTTTTTGAATTGATCATACATGTCTAGCTCTAAGATTGTACACTAGTCATAATTCACAATCAATGTTATCAAGGTCATCACTCACCTCATTTCAAAGTTACTTATCATTTCCATATACATTTCCTACATCTCCATAGTCGTGTATATTCCCTTCACTTACTCATTTGTTTTAGAATGTCAGTAGGGTTTTTGACAACTCATCCATATCAAGTTTTTACTCAAATTTTGTAGAAGGCTAGTGATATTTTTAAGAGGTAGAGTCTTGCTTAGATCGTGCTTCGTATACATCAAATCCCAACATATTTCACACTAATAAATCCAAGTTTTGGTGCAAAGAAATATGAAATCCATAAAGCGGTCTAGGATATCTTGAGCAAATTTTTTTATCTTGATCATACCCCTACGCGAATGGTTAAAAAAATTCTGAGAGTTGGAAAAAGTACAAGTTCTTCCCTACCCAATTACCTCCACAATATTAAGTGGTTTTTCCCCTTTTTTGTCATCAAAATCCCACCTTTTCATATATTTGCAACAGTCTAAATTTGCAAATCCCCACAAAGAAAAAATTAAAAATACAAATACCAAAGTACAAAATCCAAAAGTGCACACATCAAAAAGCACAAGAAACAGTGATCCCCATCACTCAAAACTCAAATCCCTTGCTCAAGAAAAAAAGAAAAAACTCAAAATAAATAGTGATTATAGTCACTAAAAAGAGAAAAAAGAACAATGATTTTTATCACTATATATGAGAGCAAGTACCCCAATAAAATTCAAGAAAGTAGAGAGTCAAACTTGAAACCCTGGAACTCTTAGCATTTGGAAAACCATCAGGTGATACTCATTACAGGTTTGGTGGATAGCCTATCTGTCAATGGTGGTAGCCTCTCGCATGACGATATGTCTTCCATATTAGATTTTGGACGTATATGTAGACCAAAGTTTGCATGTGGATGAGCTAGATTTGCTAACCTAGATTGCCTAGTGGTCTAGTCATACTTAGTATAAAATCTAAGATGGTGGCATTCATTTGACGATCCTCAGTACAGGTTTGGTTGAGAGCCTGCTTGGCACTGGTGGTATCCTTATGCATCTCACAAGAATGAACTCACTTACACACACAGGGATATGAAGTACCTTGGTCGTCCTAGCATATTCATACCTTGTAAAAAAGTCTTGCATGGTTAGTATACAAATTTTGATCAGTTTACTAGAGTGTTTGAGTCTCGTGAAAAACTCATGGGCATTACCTAAGCATCATGTTATTCATATCACTTCACCTCATTCATTTTAGTTACATTATTCACAAATACATTACATAGTCTCATGAAAATATTCCACATGAATTGATGAATTCTATACAGTCTATGGTGCTAACATAGTATGTCATACAGTGTTCATATTCCATCAATACACAACAATAGATCATCCATTTCATTATACATACACACATTTCATATCATCAAATAGCATCATAGTACAACACATGCATCCATCAATGCATCCATAGATCATAACACATAATGCATCTAACACTCCAAATTATAATAATTGCAAATCAAGCAAATATTTTAGTAACATCAACTGGGCATTATTGGTATCATATCTCCCCTAATAAGCAATCAAACAGTTAAGAAATCAACCTCAAAAGCCCCAAAGGTATCCATAAACCTTTTGGTCACCCAAAAGCTCCACAGGTATCCATAAACCCTTTGGTCACCCCAAATTCCCCAATGGCATCCACTAAGTCCATTGGTCATAATAACAACATGTTTGATCCAAATCAACAATGGATAAATTAATCAAGTTAATCATGTTCATATTGTGAATCATTGCCAAAGATAGTCATGCACCCCATTTGCTTGGGGCAAATAAGTAAAATATCAAAATCAAATTCAAGCAAAATAGTAAGCTTATCTCCTATTGCCATCAAGGCTAGGATTTGATTTAAGCTTATATCCTATTGCCATCAAGGATAGGATTTGATTTAAGCTTATATCCTATTGCCATCAAGGCTAGGATTTGATTTAAGATTATCTCAAAATTGCCATCAAGGCTAGGATTTGATTTAAGCTTATCTCCTATTGCCATCAAGGTTAGGATTTGATTTAAGATTATATCCAAATTGCCATCACGGCTAGGATTTGATTTGAGCTTATCTCCAAATTGCCATCAAGTCTAGGATTTGATTTAAGCTTATCTCCTATTGCCATCAAGGCTAGGATTTGATTTAATCTTATATCCAAATTGCCATCAAGGCTAGGATTTGATTTAAGCTTATATCCTAATTGCCATCAAGGCT
Organism: Wollemia nobilis; assembly: GCA_028583015.1. Taxonomy (NCBI): domain Eukaryota; kingdom Viridiplantae; phylum Streptophyta; class Pinopsida; order Araucariales; family Araucariaceae; genus Wollemia; species Wollemia nobilis. The sequence continues at coordinate 5,713,264 of JAQPPZ010003222.1, forward strand.
ATGCTAAAGTGTAGACTCAAGCTCATCTTCCAACTTCCACCAAGGCTAGGATTAGACTTAATCTTGTTTGCCAATATGCCAAAGAACACCAAAATCAAGTTCCTCAACTTGTCAAAGGCATTAATTCTAAAAGGCATAACATTTCCATGGTTGGGGTATCCAATGTTGATGAGGTATTATTCTATGAAATCTTATCAAAACTCAAAAATTCAAAAACAATTAAAAAAATTAAAACACAACAAAAACAACATAAAAAGCTAAATAAAAAATCCAAATCCCACCAAAATTAAGTCAAATATGGGTCAAGCGACTCGTCACTTTTCTCACTAGGCCATTCCCTCAATAACTCATCGCTTGAGGGGGTAGTCATACTTAAAAAATTCATAATCAAAATAAAAAATTAAACACTCAATTATGCAAATAGTAGTCATTCAACGAATCTTTGAGGAAGACAATCACGCCCCTACTTGGGGTAGTAAACAATCACACAATATCACATCATAACACTTAACATTACTGGAATCATGAAATCATGGGACCTATACCTTCATGATGGACAATGTTTAAGCTTAGGCAATATCTTTAGTGATTCAAAAACAAGGACTCAAGAATGCACTCCCTTTCCACGATTGGGGCATCTAAAGTTGGTTAGGTTATAGAGTAACCTTAATCATTGAATATTTTAGTCATCTAATTTTGCTCAGCACTGTGCTTCACTCAACACATCTCAAAAATGGGCATCTGTAGACACTAAAGTATGGTAAACCCGATTAAGCATCCGTAAACATTGATCAAATTGACATCATATGGCCCCTTGGGCAGCCCTTAAACGGCTCATGGTGGTTCTAGCCACTCCGAAAGAGGTTTTTGAGTCTTTTGACCTCATTTTTTGAGGTTTTGGCCAAAAATTCACCACCATCCCACCTTGGGATGATGGAATATTCCCACCATCCCACCCTGGGATGGTGGTGAACCATCGTCCCAGGGTGGGATGGTGAGCAAGTTTGACCAAGAAAAGTTAAATCTAGGACAAATGGCACCCAAAAACTACCATTTACCCCACCAATTGAAGCATGTGGGTCAGAGGGCATTGAATCCTTATGAAAAACTTCTTAATGGAGGTCCAAATTGGAGATTCTCTTCCACATCCATTGCATGCCTCCCGTTTGACAAATGGCACCTCCTGCCATGCATGCCATTGCATTCCTTTTTGCACATGAGCCCCTTTGAGCTATAAAATGGGTTTAATATCCATACATACAATATAGATATAAGTTATAGGATATGCAATGGAGTTCTACCAATATTTCCCCTCACTTTATTATGCTCTCTTGCCCTCAGAATCTCTCCTTAGCGATGGAGGTTACCGGGTGACTTCAAGAGGGTCCTTTGAGCATAACTTTTCCATCCGGATGAATTTATTCACAAAATTCGATGAAAACACCCATTATAATATTTAGGATAATTCCCCAATGGTATTTGTAGCAAAAAATATGCATAATTTATGGGTATCCCCTTCCAGGGTGCCCTCCAATTAGTTGTAATCACCACTGTCCACCCCCAAAATGAGGACAAATCCTTGCACAATTTATTTACTATTTTTTTATTATTATTATATACTATAATATTATGCTTCAGTTCAAATTCCATGCAAATTGGAGTTAACTTGACCGAGATATTGCATTTTTAAGGTTTTGCAGGTTCGAAGGGCCCATCTGGGCACCCCAGTTGCATGCAGGTGGATCTGCGCCTCATTTTGAAAATCTAACCACATGGGTTGTCTTGAAATTTTTATTTATGATTTTTTTTCCAAATTTCATATGTTTTGGACATGTTTAGGTGCAGGAATTGTTCGTCTTGGTCTTCACAGGTTGTAGATGGCCGATGCAAAATTGAGAGGCCTACAGATGCAATTTAAGATATTTTTTGGTTATATCCCTTAAAAACCTCCTATTTAACATCCCCATAAAGTTTCAAGTCATTCTAAGTTTATTTGATATATTTTTAATATATATGCCCTTTTGTGCCTGTGGGGATTGCATGTTTTCCTTCACACGCACTTGCTATTTGACAATTTTTGCTTCCTTGTGTGTAGGTGCAGGTTCCTAGAAGGCATTGTGAAGTAATATCAGACATAAAATATCAGAGATACAAGTAGTGGTGACATTTTCCTGCCCACCTCGATTGTGGGTATGAGGAAAGACATTGGATGTGCGCCCAGATTTCTTGAAGGATTTGATCCTTGGGTACCAAAAATTCATAACAATTGTATCACATTTGATCCATCAAGGGGACTACTTTGTAACCTTATATCTGATCCACCAAATTAATAAGAAGGATACTTGTTTCATTTCATATCTTGTTGTTTGGTTTTTGCTTCCATTTCACATGCATGCTTCCATTTGATGCTCATACGCTATAGGGATAGATACATATATTGTTGTTCATAATTAGGTGCATAATTTTTCCCTAATTCCACCTCAAATGGGGATATTAAGGTAAAAATGATAAGTAGTATAGCACCATTCAACTAAGGGAATCCATATAACCAAATGATACTACTTGAATTGGGAATTTTTGAATCCAATTATAAGTAAAGTTTAGAAAAAAATACCGACATGTAAAGGTAGATGGTTATCATTAGTATGAAGAGTGCAACTAGTTAAATTAGTCTTAAAGGTCATTCCAACATATTACATGTCCTTGTATACTATGCCAAAATTGATAGAAATTTTTTTAATTTGTGTTTTGCTATCATTTTTGTGGTCAAGAATACATGATCAAAGGAAATTTCCTTTTATGAAATGTATCAAGGTGTGATGATAAAAATTTGGTAGCTCTCAGTATTATTATGGATGCAAACATAGCTCTTAGGGGAAATGTAATTTGGAGATTGTACAAAGAGCTAAAGAAAATGGGCAAGAATTCTTCAAAGTACATTGAGCCCAATGACCCAAGCTTAATATTTACTACATTCTCACTACCATATGGTTTTGCACTGTGGAAAATTTTTAAAAAATTAATCTATCTAGTGATTAAAGGTCTAATATGGGTGGTATAAATTGGATAAAATGATTATATTTGGATGGATACTTGGTGTGATAAAAAACCGCCTATTCTAGATGTAATTTTGAAATCATGGATGAGATTACTTCAATATAAATATGGTGATAGGGTTTCAAACATTATGTATAGGGACTAAGAAGGAATATTCAAATGGAAATAACATTTTTTACAAGTATACGATACATGGATGCTAGGAGGTATTTGAGAATAAAGAATAACAACATTGATTATTCTGAGGGGATCCAAGGATAAGTTGATTTCAAAGTTGAATAGGTTAGATAATACACAACAAAAGTGAATATAATGTAAATAAAAAACAAAATAGGAATACTACAAGAGTATGAAGAGATATTTGGGACATCCCAAGCATTCCTAGTAGGTCATAGAAGAATTTTATCCTGGGATAACCTTATGAAAAGGGGTTTTCATGGTCATATCTTGGGACACTACTCAATAGTTTAGAAACTATGGAAATGGATTATTAATATTTGGTAAATGCATGGTGATAAATGGCATAATTGAATAATGGTTAAAGCAATGGCAAATAACTTTTAAAAGATAGGTTTTACATACAATTTAGGATATATCAAAATATACAATACTTTGGATTGTATGGATGGAAAGGAGGAGAAGAGTTTTTAAAGGAAAGGAAAACAATTTTGAGGTAATAAAAATTAGGATTTTTTTAACCATAGAGGAGTCTAAACCAACCCTATCAACTCACCCAATCTCTAATTTGGAAGCAAAGATTCTTGATAGATGGAGTCAAATCATCAAATGGAATTATGATATTGGGTATAAGAGAAAAAAAAATAAGGAAAATAATATAAAGTGGAAACCACTAGAAGTGAAGTTGGTCAAATTAAATTTTGATGGAGCATCTAAAGGAAATATAGGACTAGTAGGAGGAAGAATAATTAGAAATAATAGGGGAGATATTTTATCTCATTACACATTCAATAGTGGAGATGAGACAAATAATGAAGTTGAACCTTAGGCAGATTTGGAAGGGTAAAAATTATGTAGACAAATGAAATGGAATAGAGTATGGATGGAAGGTGATTCATTAATAGTAACAATTAAAATTTTGAGGAAAGGAAAGGCTCCATGAAACATACAAGATATAATTGTGGAAATATAAGACCTTGCTAAAAAGTTTGAAAAAAATCAGGTTTACACATATGTTAAGGGAAGGAAACAAATGTGCAAATAGACTAACCAATAGAGGGTTTTTAATTAAGGATCGTGAGGTTAAATTCTATTTTATGTGATTAGAGGAAGTAGTAAGTTAATCTAATGCTATCAAGAAAAGGTTGACTACCTAAATGAAATAATGTTTAATATTTACTTCAATATTTTCCATTGGTAATAGTTGCTTTATTTTATAACATTAATCTGGTTTCATATAAACTATTTATTATAATTTTTTTGGTTGCACTTATGCTTTAGGAATAAAATTAGCAATTCAGATCTAGTAAAATGAACTATGATAGCATGAAGTTTTAGAAATATTACTCTTTTAAGATGCAATGTATAGATAATACAGGTGGAGTTTTGGTATTATGAGGAATGCTTAGTAAAATGTCAAGAAGAAGGATGCTGAATTTTGGAATATTTGTATTCTCATAGCAAATTGAATATCTAGAAAATAAAAAATCAAGAATTCAAAATGTTTATAAAAAATAATGTAGGTATCTAAATATAGCAACCCTATTGAGATGATAATTGATATGTTTGTAAACTCTCAAGCTCCAAAGGAGATATTTGTGATTTTTTAAGGGTGGGGGACTTGAGTACAACCCCTTTTTATTCAAAAAAAAATGTGGGAATAACTCTTTGTTTCACACACACACATATGTGTGTGAATGACTATTATTTGCTCAATTTGATTTGAATAAAAAAAAATTACTAAAAATTAAATATTTTTATAAATTTTGTAACATCAATTACAAGTTATAATGAAGAGGGGTATGTTTTATGGGGGTTATAAGTTATAATAAAAGGATATGTTATAATTATCATTTGTAATATCTTTTACGTTCAAATGTGTAGTATTTCATTTGATAGGCCATGTTTGATATATATAATGTATTATATTATATAAGCATAAGAGCTGATTTGGTACCTTATAAGGTGCTCCATATGATATTTTATTATCCAATAATATGTAGGCTTGATATTTTTTGGGATAAGTGTTATATTAAAGGTTCATTTATACATCAACTCCAACTATAAACTATATCAATTAGAGGTTATTTTACATTATTAATGAAGAATATAGTGTCTAAGGGCATCTTTCTATTTTTCATTTTCATCTTCCTTTTTCTCTCTCTATGTATTAGTATAGGTAATTTTTTGATTATGTATATTTTTCTCTAAGTATTTTTAATTTACATGGTATGGGAGAAGGTGTAAGTCATCATTACTTTTTCTATCACCAACCTTCTCTCAATTCTAATAGAAATTTTAAATTTCTTGAAAGGGTGGTAATGATATTTTTTATTGATGCACTAAGATTTTTTTCTTACTTCATCCAATGTGAAGTTTTACTCGGATCTTAATTCTTGTAAAATTTTGTAATATTCTCCATCAAGGGTTGTTTTGGCTGGTAAATCACCATTGCTTTATTTTATTACCGACTTTCAATAATTTACAATAGAATTTTTTTATTTTTGGAATGGGTGGTTATGATAGCTTTTTAATCAAATCACTACATTTTAGGGTTTTCTTTTTCTTTTGAAATCCTAAGTTTTATTTTTTTTAAGTGAAAAACCCCTTGTGGGGATTGCTTGGTCTAAGAGACCACGAACATGGGGTTCTACACCTTCAAAGTCACCTAGGGGTCTCACCCAGCCCTGCCCGCACCAACATTATCAATTGGATTTTGGATACCAATTTAGCTTTTTGGTAGGGTGGAGATTCAAACCTGGGACCTCCCTTGGAGGATTTCCCTCTCATCTCCAACTCACCTACAACACCTAGGTAAAACTAATTTATAGTTGAAAACACCCCTTTTGAAGTGCCACTTTCAACAGGTTGGGCATAGGAGGAATGGAGCCTTGTCGGCCTCTACCAGCACATAGGACATTCCTAACTATACCATACATCTGCAAGATGGATACAATGGGAATGGAACCTAGGTCGGCCTCTACTAGCACCCACGACATTTACCATTGCACCACAACAAGCAGATAAAACTAATTTATAGTGGAAAACACCCCTTTCGAGGTGTCACTTTCAACAGGTTGGGCATAGGAGGAATGGAGCCTTGTCGGCCTCTACCAACACATAGGACATTCTTAACTATACCATATATTTGCAAGATGGATACAAGGGGAATGGAACTTGGGTCAGTCTCTACCAGCACCCAGGGCATTTACCACTGCACCATAACAAGAAGATTTTTGAAATCCTAAGTTACTCTATACATTGATTCTTTAGTTGTTTCATATTAAATCTAAGTCCTAGGGTAAGAAATTTCACTCACTTAACCTAGTAATTTTTAAGGTCTTCTCTATAAAATGTTATCATGTCATTTAAAAGACCACTTTTAAGTACTAACATTTATGAATGCCCATAATTCATTAATGTGTACTTGGGCACTAAAAAATACTGCTTAGTTTTAGGATATATGGAGGTATGAATTATCTAGAAGATTCCAACTTTATATGATAGTGGTTTTTATAAGGGCAACCATAATATTTTTATCCAATACATGGCCTTATTACATGAACATAATAATTCATCTAGTCAAATGCTTATTTTTATATTGCATGCATCACATTGTGGGTATCTACTTTAGATTTTGTTGTTTTGATTTTAAATACAAAATTTTTGCCAAAGATGTGTTGATCACCATGGTGCCTAAAGGGAAATTTTTTTTTTATATATGAGAAATATGTTGCCCTAATATTACTTGCCAATAATATTATTTTTCGTTGGTTCAAAAAAAATAGATTATAATGTAATTGGTCATGGTTACCATTATTGTCCAAGTGTAATATGCTACATGGCATAATAATTTATTGGAAAGAACAATAAGACTCTCTCTATATAGAAGTAGTGCCTATTTTTTAGTCTCCTAGAGGTGTGAAGATGCATTTGTGCAAGAATATGATAAGTCCTAGGGTGTATGTTGAAGGGTAATATTTTAATATGAAGATTTTATCTTTCTTTCTTGATTATGGTAATGTATTAGTGTGGGAAAGCTTCCATTAAAGGGGTTGTGTAATATTTTTTTCTCTCCTTGGACCCTCATTTTAGATTAAGGGGTATTTTTAAATACTCTTTCAATTTTAATGCCATTACCAACATGATATAATGTATTATATCATATAAATCCATGGATCCTTGTGGAACCTTAGAAAGTGATCCATATGATATGTACCAAGCGACAGTATATTAGCTTTAACTTTTTTTGGGATATGTACCTTGTATTAAAGTTGCACTTATATTGTTAATGAAGATATTTGGTGTTTAAGGACACATTCCCAATCTGTATGGCTTTCTTCCTCTTGTGTCCTTTCAATGCAATAATTTGAGTAATGTGTTGATTAGATTTATTTTTCTTTAAGTATTGCAAAATTCTATAAGTTCTACATTTTAAGGGATATTTTATTTAGTTTTTTTCCACAAACCAAAAAATGAGAGAAGGTACAAAAGGATGAAGCAATATTTCTCATATAATTACATCACTTCATTTTATTTGATATAATTTTAAAGTATTTAATAGAAATTTAAATTTTATAATATTAGAAATTTTAACATTAGAGTCTGGCTTACCTTTTTCCTCACAATTCTTGCCTCTTCAAATGGGGACATAAATACATATATGTCTATGTTATTTAAAAAATGAAAAAAGAAAAAAATGTTAGGCACCCTTCTCAAGATGTTTTTCAACATAAAATTCAGTCATTAACCATATAATTAATTTTAGAGGTAGTGTGTAGTTAAATGTATAATAATTTGTAAGAAAGTCTCTGTGTCATGTTATTTAAATAAACAAATCCAATTATGGAGTTGAAAATTAAGAGAAAAATATTTTTAAAATATTAGTGTATATATAGTATTTTTGTATGGTTGTCCTATTTAGGATCTTTATCCACCATAATAAGATTTCAAAAATTTGAGCCCTATTTAGGGTGTTAGCCACATCGAGTTGCTTGTAACTCATGAGAGAATGGTACCAAGACAATATGAATAGGTTAAAATTGAGAAACTAGTGAAAGTGATATGCCTAAAAGTTCATCAACAATGTGAGGATTTATAAAATATATATATATATATATATATATATATATATATATATATATATATTCTTTGGAAAGATTCTAATGAAAAAATTGAATTTTATAAATATGAGATCAATTTAATGGTCACCAACAAAAAAACCAAAATCATCTCTAAGAAAATATCTCAATCCAATATATATATATTATGATTCAACATAGAGTATGTTCTCATCATCTTGATGGATGGATAAATATTAATTGAGAAGAGCACATTTTCTTATCATACAAGGGAGGAAATGTTTGGGATGAAAATATGAAGTGCTATATGGTTATGTATACCAACCTGTAAGACTAGAAAGAAAGAATAGGAAACTAAATTAAATTTAGATTAGATTTTATGCGGTATGTTGGTTCAATGCTAAATGGTATACAACCATCTGATTTTCACCTAATCTTAAATCCTTTCACTGTGATGGACACTTTCACAATAAGGTAGCCTATAATAATATAGTTTGTGATAATGTTCTTCATTGAAATAGATGTAATATAGTTGGGTCCTATATAACCAATTAAAAATATTTAACTCCCTTTCTTATCTATTTTCTAACACTAGTATAATTAGATTATACTATTTAAAAATTTAAAAATTCTAATCTATATCTCATGTAATAACTACAAAGAGTTATCTCTACCTAATCTATATAATGACTTAATTATACATTATCCACCTTCTTAACCTACTACTAGTATAAACCATCATCTTTTCTCCTCATGTTTCTTGACTCTTATATAACCTAATATGACAAGTGGCATTATAGTGGTGCTACATTTGAACAATGTCATGGGTGGTGCTAAAGTAGGTCTATGAAAACAATAGAACCAACATAAACCACTTATGTAGCACCTTTCAAAAAAAAGAACATTTTAGATGCTAGAGTGGCAATAATTTTTTCTCTTGTCAAAAAAAAAAAGGCTAGCGGTGTTAACGTGATGCAAAGTTTGAAATTAGAGATAAAAATATAGTAATTTATGCTATTTTGGGAGTGATCCTAACCCATGTGGTTCTTTAGTGTTTTTTTTTTGGTTGGCATGTATTGTTGATTGTTGCTCCTAACCGTATCTGTTAGTGTGAACATTGGGGTGTGTTAATTCCACCCATGTAGTTTTGTATGGTTTAGCTATTTAATATGATTTGGATTTTCTATTCAATATATATATTCTTTTTTCTTTTTATTTTTTGTGGAAAACATCCCAAAAGGGATTCCACTTTCGGGTAAGACCCAAGGAGGCAGGGGTATCCATTCCAACAAAAATGCCCAGGATTCGGACCTGGCCTACCACATTTGACATACTCAAGGAGCAAACAAACACACAAAACCAATTTAAAAATAAGTAAATAACAAAAAAAAATAATAAAATAAAATAAAAAACATGCTCCTTGAGTGTGTCAAAAACAAAAGCACAACCAAACACGCACAATAAGATAAAAGAAACCACAACACAAACCACATAGAAAAACACAAGAACCACGTAACAAAATACAAACAAGACAAAAACAACATAACACTACAAAGACATAACCCAAAAAAAACATGAAAAATAAACACAACCAAAACCTAAAAAATTAAAAAATTAAAAATAAAATAAAATAAAATTAAAAATAAAAAACAACCAAAAATAGACAATAAACAAAAACAAAAAACATAGAAAAAACTCACACATAAAAACACGAAATAACACAAACAAAGAGAAACCCAAGAACAAGAACGAAAAAAACACAAGAACAATAACAAAAAACATAAAAAACAAAAAAACAACAACAACAACAAAAACACATGAACAATAAAAAACAACACAAAGAACACAAAAACAAAACAAAACAAAAGAACCCACCCACCTTAAAAAAACTAAACAAAAAAAACAAAAAAGAAAAAAAAAAAAATGAACATAAGAAAGACTTATCTAGACCAGAAGACTATTAAGGCAAGAATCAACATAGGAAACAAAATAAAGAATAGAATGAGCTAGGGAACTAAAAAAAACTGAATGAACCAAAGAGAAGCCAAAAAAAAGAAGAAGAAGAAACTAGGTACCTTCAGAATTGGAGCCATCCAAGGAAATGATAGAAATAAGAGCTTCCCTAATTTGAGAAGCCCACCATATAGGAGGGTGGCCATAACAAGTAATATCACCTTTGTCCAATGCCCAATTAGCTAAAGCATCAGCACTCTTGTTTTGATCTCTGACCTCATGATAGTAATCAACTTTCAAAAATCCCATCTGGATTAATTGAATCTTCTCAATAATTATTTTTATTCTCCAATCCACATTATTATTCTTAGGAGTCTTCAAGATATTAATCCTAAGTTGAGATTCAGACTCAACTAACACCCTTTCCCATACAACCTTAGTAGCCTCCTTAAGGCCTCTAAGGATACCATACTCCTCATCAAGGTTATTGAAAAGAATACCCAAATTCTTAGCAAAAGTAAAAACCAGGGAGCCATCTAAAAGTCTACCAATTCCTCCCACACTGGATTTTCCAAGGTTCCCTCTAGAGGCTCCATCAGTATTGACTTTTCCAAAATCCTTAGGAGGAGGTTTCCAATTTCTAGTCCTATCCATATTACTAATACTCACATTCCCTTTAATTTGGTTGCCCTTAGAAGATTTAGTCTTCAATATTTGCTTCACTTGATCCCATCTTTGGTGGGAGTTTTGGGGGTGATTAAGGAGTTGATGGACTGATTCAACTAAGTTGTTTTCCAAATATAGTGAATATCCTTCCTATCTTGATTAAAAATTTGGTCTTTCCTTTCATTCCAAATATTCCAAAGAAGAATGGTAGAACCCATCCAAACTAACTGCCTAATAAAATGATCAACACCCTCTTGATTAGGCCAATCCCTCCAAAGTTGTTCAAAAGTAAAAGAATTGGACCACTGTAAGCCAAGTAAAGTGGTCATTCTCCTTCATAGCTCAGAGGCTAAAGTACACTCAATAAAAATATGGTTGATATTTTCTACATTCTCTTCACACATTTCACATCTAAAAGGGCCATGAAAACCATGCTTCATAAGTTTCTCACCAGTAAGCACCCTACGATGCAATAAAATCCGATTAAAGAACCTCACCTTAGGCCAGATATTTTGAGCCCACAATCGAGAAAATATGTCAGAATAATTGTTGGGATTATTATGGCATAAGGTCAAATAACCTTGAGCAACTAAATACTCACCCTTAGTAGTGTTGTTCCATCCAAAAAAATCTTTTTCATGGGACCAAGAGAGGGATCTATATGAAGGATGCCTTGGATATCTTGTCTTTGCATTTCTGGTATTTGAATAGGCTAGTCCTGATCCAATATCTACCAACATTTGAATTACTAGTATGGTATCAACATTAATTAACCACATTTATACAATTAGGTCAGTGAAGCTCCTCCATCCAAGGTCTCCAATCGATAAACTGAGTTATCAAAGGCTTGTGATCATCCCAAGAATTTGTCCAAAAATTTACATGTTGACCATTATGAATGATCCAAAATAATTTTTTCTTTATCAAATCCTCACCAGTCTTAAGAACTGCTAAAATAGGAGAACCTTTGGTAGGAAGTTGATAGCGAACAAGGTCTTCAGGACTTTTGTTCTCAACATATTTAGCATGAATATTATTGGCCCAAAGAGCATTGGGGTTATGCAACATCCTCCAATATAATTTAGCAACTAAATATTTTTTGTTATTAATTGAATACCGGAATCCTAACCCCCCTTCACTCTTAGGAAGACATAAAGTATCCCATTTCACTAAGGCCCATTTTCTTTTCTCCTTAGTACCACTCCAAAGGAAACGATGACTGATTTGATCCAATTCTCAAAGAACAACCTTTGGGATATTGAAAATGGAAGAAACATAAATAGGAATAGCTTGAAGGACTGATTTTACCAAGGTGATTCTACCCCTAGAAGAAATCCACTTGTTGGTCCACTTTCCAATTTTCTTCTTGACTTTGTCCAACAACCAATTCCAATTTTTATTTTTCTGCCTTTGAATATTTATGGGAATACCTAAATAAGTTATTGGAAGAGAGGTCTTCTTATATCTTAATTTATCCAAGACCATGGATTCCTGTCTAGTAGAGCAGTGAAAGAAAATAACTTTAGATTTATCTTCATTGAGCAACTGCCCAGTAGCCTTAGGAAAATAGCTAATGATTTGCTTAATATTATAAGCTTCCTTAACTGTATCTTTACCTAAAAGAGTATATTCATCCACAAATTGAAGATGAGAGATAGGTCTAGCTCCATAAGCAATGGTAAATCCCTCAAGGGTTTTGTTTTCCCTCTTTTTGGTTATAGTCCTACCCAAGCATTCAGCAAGAATTATGAATAAATAAGGGGATAACGAGTCACCTTGCCTAATACCTCTGGAAGCTGGGAATGACTGAGAAGGCCTACCATTGATAAGAACTAAGTAGGAAATTGAAGAGATACATCCCATAATCCAATCCATCCAATCCTTATAGAAACCAAATTGCCTCAAAACTTTGATAAGGAAGTGCCAATCCACTCTTTCATAAGCTTTGGATAAGTCTAACCGAATGAACATGGAAGGAGAATTTTACATATCCATGGAATGGATGGCTTCCTGAGCAATAAATATCTCATCTACTATTTGATGTCCTTCCACATAACCCATTTGCTCTGGGGAAATAATCTTATGTAAAAGAGGCTTCAACCTTTCTGCCATGATTTTAGTAATGATTTTGAGAAGAACATTACATAAAGCTAGTCTAAAAGCTGAGATATGATCAACCTCTTGAGATTTTAGAACAAGAGTAATATAAGTTTTATTGATAACCTTAAAAATTTATTTGGCTTTATTGGATTCTTCGACCACCTCTAATAAATAAACATGAAGGATATCCAAGAACTCTTGGTAGAACTCAATGGGAAAACCATCAGGACCTGGGGTTTTCCCTTTGTGCATTTTAAAAACTACTTTTTGAAGCTCATTGATAGTAATAGGAGCAATCAAAATAGAGTTATCCTCATAAGTGATAAGAGAAGGGATTTCTTGAAAAATATTTTTTTGTGAAGCTGAGTCAAGAGGAGTAGCAGCAAAAATATTGGAAAAGTAATCAACAACAATAGAGTTCATGCAATCCCAAGTATAAACAACATCTTCAGAATACGATTTTAAATAAGAAATAAAGTTGTGAGATCTTCGAGCTAGAAGAGATTTGTAGAAGAAATTTGTGTTTCGATCTCCTTCTTTGAGCCATTGAATTCTAGATTTTTGCTTCCATAATATTTCTTCTCTTTTTTCCCATTCCTCTAACTGATTTGTGAGTTTAATTTCATCTGCATTTCTCTTCTCTGTGAGGCCATCTAAATGGATTTTCTTATTCAAAATTTTAATATGAGCAATAACTTCATGTTTTTTTTCATGAACATCCCCAAAATATTTCCAGTTCCAAGTCTTGATTTTGGATTTAATGTATTGCAGTCTTTTGGCAAAATAGAACATCTTAGTCCAATGCCTAGGTTTACCTTCCTTCCACCATTGTTTCACATGAGGTCTGAAGGAAATGTCTCTAAGCCATATTAATTGAAAATGAAAAGGAGAGAAACTCACATTGGTTTTCCACATTTCCACCATGACTGGCGAATGATCCGAACCAACATTATTAAGAGTCTTCACTTTAGGAATGTGACCATGGATTAAGAAATTTTTAGAGAGAAAAAACCTATCCAATCTCTCCATTATACAAGATAAGCCTTGCCTTATTGATGCAGGAGCATCCAGCAGCACCTACAACAGAAGCATCCAGTTGCGGGAGAGCCACTTCTGAAGAGTCGGCTTAGGAAGAAGAAGAAGAAGGCAAGAAAATTTTTCCTAAGGCAGAGGAACAAAATCGTAGCGAAATTGCGACATCGCGATTTCATGACGTCGTGAAATCGTGACGTCCAAGCGAGGCGGGGGCAAAGGCAGGATTCGGTAGAAAAATCACGACGTCGTGATTTCACGACGTCGCAAAATCACAATGCAAATCAAAAACAAATGCAAAGTGGATGTAGTAGGAGTGTCGTGATTTCATGACACGTCACGAAATTGCGACAAGAGTAGGCAAAAGAGGAGGTAGGGAAGCGAACTAGTCACGATATCACGATGTCGTGATATCACGACATCGCGAAATCATGACGACAGGGAAGAGAGCAAGGCAAGGCGAGAGTTGGTCATGATATTGCGACATGTCATGATATCGTGACCAAAAAGAGAAAATAGCGTAGAGGAGCAGAAACGTCATGATATCATGACATGTCACGATATCATGGCGAAGAGAGAAGAAGGCGCAAGAAGAGAAAGAGATGGCGAAAACCACGACAGGTGATATTTTTGAAGGTTGTCAAGGACGACATGTGGCGCAATGTGCAGTTAAAGTGGGGGATTACCCAGGAGCACGGGAGACAAAAAGGATGGGAGCACAGGGTTTTCTAATAGAAGCGGCGGTGATAGGGCAGTGTGGAGTGGAGTATTAAATCGGGTTGGTGTCCCGATTTTCACGTATTAGTAATTAATCGGGTTGGTGAACCCATTTTTTTTGAAGACTATTTTCAGAGGGTCGGGGCCTCTATAAAAACCTAGTTTTAATGTAATAATCGGGATGGGTGGATTGGGGAAGATTACACGCATAAGTGTGAGAGTGGAAGAACCAAGCTGAGCACTGGTTAATGTAAGCCTGTGGGCATTTTATGTATGCATTTTCAGATTTAATAGAGAGAAAATTCTGAAATTACGTGAGTGTGTGCATGTGATTTTCTCGGTCCCCCATCAGTGGTATCAGAGCTAATGTTCCTGAGTGCGTAAATAGATCACCGATCATGAGGTAGTTTGCGCTAGGATCTACGGGAGGGTTCTGAGAGAGGAGAGAGAGTTTAGGATTCCTAAGCATGTTAGCAGATCGCCGGACGTGAGGCAGCTACACCGAAATCAGTTGAGCTTTGTGAGTAAAGCTGAGAAAAATGCATCCCTGAAGAAGCCAGGACAACAAGAGTGATATGATGACAATAGAAGAGTTCAAAGCTTTGCAGCGACAATTTAAAGCCCTGCAAGAGGAATGGCTCGGGATAAAATTACAGGAGCAAGAGGAGTGGTGAAAAAGGCATGAAGAAAGACAAAGAAAGAAAGAGGAGAAACTAAAGAAGGCTGTGGAGGTGTGCAGCAGTGCCAAGACTTTCCCGAAAGAAGACACAAATTTTTTTGTGCAAGGTGAGGAGTGCAAGTAGGCTACAGAAGAAGTTTGCAACAATGAGAGAATCTATCTGGAAGAAGACAGAAGTTGTGTGGACCAGGAGATGGAGTTGAAGCAGACTGCAGAGGCAGAGGAGTGTCTAGAGGTGTTGCAGGAGGCAGCAACCAGACCATGTAGAAGTGAAGATCACTTCTCCACTTACCCCGGGTGTCTGATGCAGGAGCATCCAGTAGCACCTACAGCAGAAGCATCTAGTTGTGGGAGAGCCACTTCTGAAGAGTCAGCTCAGGAAAAAGAAGGCAAGAAAATTTTTCCTAAGGCAGAGGAAGAAAATCGTAGCGAAATCACGGCATCATGATTTTGTTATGTCGTGAAATCACAACGTCCAGGCGAGGCGGGGGCAAAGGTAGGAGTTGGTAGCGAAATCACGATGTCGCGATTTCACGATGTTGCAAAATCATGATGCAAATCGAAAACAAAGGTAGAGTGGAGGCAGTAGGAGTGTCGCGATTTCGTGACACGTCGCAAAATCGCGATGGTCATGAAATCGCAAAAAGAGTAGGTGAAAGAGAAGGTAGGGAAGTAGACTGGTCACGATATTGTGATTTCACGATATTGTGACGTCGCAAAATTGTGACGACAGGGAAGAGAGCAAGGCAAGGCGATAGTTGGTCGTGATATCGCGACATGTCACGATATCGCGACCAAAAAGAGAAAAGAGTGCAGAGGAGTAGAAATGTCACAATATCGCGACATGTCATGATATCGCGGTAGAGAGAGAAGAAGGCGTGGGAAGAGAAAGAGATGGCGGGAACCGTGATAGGCAGTATTTTTGAAGGTTGTCAAGGATGACACATGGCGCAATGTGTAGTTAAAGCGAGGGATTACCCAGGAGCGTGGGAGACGAAAAGGATGGGCACACAGGGTTTTTTGATAGAAGTGGCGATGACAGGGCCGTGCGGAGTGGAGTATTAAATTAGGTTGGTGTCCCGATTTTCACGTCTTAGTAATTAATCGGGTTGGTGAACCCATTTTTTTTTAAGACTATTTTCAGAGGGTCGGGGCCTCTATAAAAACCAATTTTTAATGTAATAGTCAGGATGGGTGGATTGGGGAAGATTACGCGCAGAAGTGTGAGAGTGGAAGAACCAAGCCGAGTGCTGGTTAATGTAAGCCTGCGGGCATTTTATGTATGCATTTTCAGATTTAATAGAGAGAGAAAATTCTGAAATTGCATGAGTGTGTGCGTGTGATTTTCTTGGTCCCCCGTCACTTATGTTAGACCAAGTCATAAGGCCATTATCTGGTTGGATATCCACAAGATGGAGGTTTGCAATATATTCACTCATGAGGTCAGTGATTTTATCCAAATTTCTATTTTCCACCATTTTCTCATCTAGAGAGAGGATGGTATTGAAATCTCCTCTGATAAAGATCCAAGATTTAGAAAAATGAGAGATAATATGAGTAATATCCTTCCATTGTCTTCTTTTTTCCTCCAAATAATTTGTAGCATAAACAGTAATGGAGAGCATAATCTGGTTGGAATGTCTACTTTGAATAGATATAGCCAAAAAATCCCAACTGCAAACCATATGGTGAATAACTACCTCTTTTTGATCCCAGAGACAAGCAATGCCACCCAAAGTCCCTTGGGAACTAAGGGAAACCACTTTTCCAACTGGCCAAATTTTACTGGCAATTGAGTCCATATCCTCCATTGACATATTTGTTTCTTGAAGGAAAACAAGATGTGGATGATTTATCTGAATCATTCTTCTAATTTCATTTTGTTTTGAAAGACTCCCTTTGAGTCCTCTAATATTCCAAGTGATGATCTTCATTAATACCATGGATAAAAAAGTTGGGAAGGGCATTAATCTTACCTTCATCTACAAGATTTTCACCTTATTTTACCATATGATATTGATTGGTCTTGCGACCTGCTTTTTTATTAGAATCCATCTTCAATTTTTTATCCCTGTTTCTTGACTTTTTCCAATTGAATCTAAGATGGCTTCTAACCTTGAATAATGCTCGTACATAGCTAAAATTTTACTAGATGGTTCAATGGAGTCTATATTGGGACCCGCATTATTTAAAATTTTGACATTTGAAAGATTGTTTTTCTTGTGTAAATTTTCTCCTTTTTTTTAGTTGAAAACCTTTGATTTATTGGTTTGTCTCTGAGTTCTTCCCTTCATATTTAAATTGTGTATCTAAGATTTTAGTTTCCATTATTTCCTCTTCCTCACTTGGGACATCATTTGTGGAAAGGATTTCAAACATATTAGCAGATGACTTTGATTGATTCTTCATAACTGGTTTTTTCTAAGTGTTCTTCTTCTTAGGTATTTGAAAACCTGTTGAGTTTATATCTTCTTTCTTTTGATCAAGAATTTTATTTGGGCAAGCACTGACCAAATGACCATATTCATGGCAAATTCTAAAGCGAAAAAGAATGTTCTCATAGTCCACTACTTGCTCCCAAGTGTCTTCCCCAAATTTTAATGTGATATTTTTAGGTAGGGGTTTTTCAAAATCCATTAAAACACAAATCCGAGCATAAATAATATGTTCAAAATTTTGAGTACAATCAACATTCATCATAAAAGTTCCTAAAGAGTTTCCAATTGAAGAAAAAATAGTAGGATTCCAAAATTTAATAGGGAGGCCAAAGAGTCTAACCCACATGGAAGCTATAGAAGGCATATCTTCTTCAACTTTAAATTTAGCATGCCAGGGCTTCATGAAAAGCCCTGCCCTTCCAAAAAACCAAGGACCCCCTTGAAAATTTTTCTCTCTATATTCATTATTAGCAAATAAAACAAGAAAATAATCATTTGGATAAATAGAGATTTGTAACTCACCTTTATTTTTCTAGATTTTCGTAGCCCGAAATTTGAAAGTAAATAGACTCAGATGAAAACCCATGAACCGACAAATTAGTCCTATTTTTTTCCAAATCTTCAATGCCATTCTGAATGTTACCCATATAAAGCTTAACAATAGGAGTTCCATAAACTGCTTTAAGACATCTTGACTCTATTTTCTTGGGATCAATCTTAGGCATTCTTAGAGGTTTATGGGAAGCCCTAAGATTGATATTAGCATTGGGCTGAGGCTTTCCACCATGAAGGGCATCCCTAAAATTCATTTTTGGGACCGAGTCTTCAAAATTCTTACCCTAAATAGGGGTTTTCATAGTAGAATTATTTTTTGGGTGCACCTTAGCACCAGATTCACTTGAGATATGAGCCATTTTTTGATCAAATACTTGAAACTTGTTTCGTGATCTCTTTAATCCTTACCCTAGATGCCATGGAAAGGTATGGTTTTCACTTTTATTTTGTGTAGCAAATTGGAAGCCGTTGTCACTCAAGTTCATAGTATGATCTGTTGAAAGACAAATTTCTAACCCATCTTGGATTCCTTGCAACATTTCCTGCTAAAATATTGAGCATAAACCACAAAAATATTGTCCTCTAGGGCCCGAAGGCCCTAAAAACCAACCTTTGGAGCTTCTTGTACTCAACCTAGACAAAACCCTTGCATAGTCGCTTGCCAAATATCTCATTCAAAAATAGGGATGAAATAGGATTTGTGTTGCTCCAAATGATATGAAAATTTGTTGAGATGTTCTAGGGTTTTTCAGGCATCTACCCTCAAAATTTTAGCTCAATTTGAGTATGGATGAGTGAGATATGGCCAAAACAAGTTTGACAGTTTGGGCAGTCCAAAAAATGTCTCAATATCAAAACATCAGCTGTCTACATATATTCGTTTGGTAGAAAAGTATTTATATTAAAAATCCTATAACACAGTTAATGTATTTGTTGGAAAATATTCCCCCTCCACTTGAATGTATTTTCATACCTTTATTTCTAATATTTCTTAACATATTTGTCCCAATGAAGAATTAATTATATGTTATCATGTCGAAAATAAACAAGGATGGAGGAGCTTGATCGGGCTAATTGGATAAAGGTGGCTAATTATTGTTGGTACCATACTGGTAATTCAAAGTTTGGTAGATATTGGATCCCTATTGAGGACTGGCCTATTCAAATCCCAAAAATGCAAAGACAAGATATCTAAGGCATCCTTCATATGAGATCCCTCTCTTGGTCCCATGAAAAAGATTGTTTTGGATGGAACGACACTATTAAGGATGTGTATTCAGTTGCTCAAGGTTATTTTACCTTATGCCATAATAATCCCAACCATTCTTTTGACATATTTTCTTGATTTTGGGCTCAAAATCTCTGGCCTAAGGTGATGTTCTTTAATTGGATTTTATTGCATCGTAGGGTGATTACTGGTGAGTAACTTATGAAGCGTGGTTTTCATGGCCCTTTTAGATGTGAAATGTGTGAAGAGAATGTAGACAATGTCAACCATATTTTTATTAAGTGTACTTTAGCCTCTGAGCTATGGAGTAGAATGGCCACTTTACTTGGCTTACAGTGGTCCAATTGTTTTACTTTTGAATAGATTTGGAGGGATTGGCCTAATCAAGAGGGTGTTGATCATTTTATTAGGTAGTTAGTTTCGATGGGTTCTACCATTCTTCTTTGGAATATTTGGAATGAAATAAACAACCAAATTTGTAATCAATATGGGAAGGATATTCACTATATTTGGCAAAAGACCATAGCCAACTTAGTTGAACCAGTCCATCAACTCCTTATTCACCCCCAAAACTCCCACCAAATATGGGATCAAGTGATGCAAAGATTAAAGATTAAATATTCTAAGGGAAACCAACTTAAAGGTAATGTGAGTATTAGTAATATGGATAAGACTAGAAATTGGTAACCTCCTCCTAAGGATTTTGGAAAATTCAATACTGATGGAGCCTCTAGAGGGAACCCTAGAAAATCCAGTTATCGAATATGGACCAGGAGGTAAAAAATAAAATTAACTAAATAAATCAAATTTAATTAATAAACTTGCAGAGCTATTACAACCATAGAACATAGGCTAGAAACATTAATTTATAAGAAAGGAGAAGGGAGGAAGTCGGTGGAGAGGAAAGGAAGGGAGGTTGGAGGAATAAGGGGAAAGGAAGGTGGAGGGATAAGGAGGAAGAGGGAATAAAGGAGGGAATGGAGGGATAAGGGGAAGAGAAGAATTTATTGACTTTAAAACATGCCGACATTTGTCGATAATTCTAACCTAACCTAACCGCTAAATATCCACTTAACAATATTAAGTGTTCACATTGCTACATTCTCCCCCTTAAAGTTGAGAGGACTGACAATACAGTCTCTCAACTTTACAAATTGAGCTTTAGCCGGCGCCTTGGTGAAGATGTCCGCAACATTCTCCAAAGTGGGGCAATAGTGAAGCTCAAGAGTTTTAGTTTCCACCATATCTCTGATGAAGTGTTACTTCATATCAAAATGCTTTGATCTACTATGGTGGACAGGATTATATGCCAACTGAATGGCACTAATGTTGTCACATAATAACCTTGTTGACCACTTTGTTGCTCTCCAAGTTCTTCTAATACCTTTCATAGCCATAGAGCTTGAGTACTAGCATGAGTGACCACTATATACTCAGCTTCTGTTGAAGATAGTGCTACTACTGTCTGCTTCTTGGAACTCCAAGTTATTAGTCTCGATCCTAGACTAAAATAGTTCCTTGAGGTTGATTTTCTATCATCAATGTTGCTACCCCAATCACTATCACTGAAGCCTACAAGCTTGATAGTGTTACATTTATGGTAATGGATTCCAAAATCCCATGTACCCTTTACATATCTAAGAATTCTCTTAGCTACCTGCAAATGCAACTCAAAAGGATTAGACATAAATCGAGAGACAAGAGAAACAACATACTGAATATCAGGTCTGGTGTTGGTGAGAAACATCAAACTCCCAACCATGCTTCTGAAAGTGGTCATGTCAACTTTTGATGCTCCATCATCTTTGCTTAATTGGATTCCATGTCCAACTGGAGTTGCAACTGGTTTGCAATGCTCCATAGAAAACTTCTTAAGCATGTCTCGAACATACTTATGTTGACAGATGAAGATCCCTGTATCTAATTGATGAACCTCCATTCCAAGGAAGTAATGCATTAAGCCAAGATCCTTCATCTCAAACTGCTCCATCATGGAGTGTTTGAACTTCATATTCATTTTTTCATTACTACCCATGAATATGAGATCATCCACATATAAGAAAACTATGAGGATGTCATTTCCTTGCTGTAGGTAGTAAAGAGTGGGTTCATTTCTACTTCTGGTAAACCCAAATTCTTTGAAGTGCCCATCAATGCGTGAGTACCAAGCTCGAGGTGCCTGCTTGAGGCCATAAAGTGCCTTCTTCAGTTTGTAAACAAGATGCTCCTTGTCTTTTTCCTCAAATCCTTGTGGTTGCTCAACATACACTTCTTCTGTCAAGTAACCATTTAGAAATGCACTTTTCACATCCATGTGTTGAACTTTCCATCCCTTATTTGTAGCTAAGGCAAGAACAGTTCTAATAGTATCCTGTCTGGCTACAGGAGCAAAAGTCTCTTCATAATCAATTTCATATTTATGAGTGAATCCCTTTGCAACTAGTCTCGCATTGTGCCTTTCAATGCTACCATCAACATTAAACTTGGTCTTGTAGACCCACTTACATCCAACACATTTCTTGCCTTTAGGAAGCTTTACCAGCTCCCAAGTGTCATTTTTTATAGAGGTTATCTCCTCTTTCATGGCATCTTGCCAAATTTTTTGAGTACATGCCTTCTCATAACTAGAAGGTTCAAGCTGTACACTAGTTAATAAAGCATAGTTAACTTTATCTCCCCTAGGTTCCTGTTGGGAGACATCATCACCATACAAGTGCATACTTTCTAATCTGTGTAAAACAGAATCCATTTCACTAGCTTGACTCCTAATGTATCTTCTTGAAATTTTTTTATCCAACATCTTAGATGATGGATGATGCTGTAGAGTTCTCTTACCTTTGGATGGAGAATCAATGTCCATTTGTGAGGAACGTATATATCACTGTGGAGAAGGACTTGGTGAAGAAGAGGAATCAGAAGATGAACTTGGACTAGTTGGAGGAGACTACTTTCCTTTTTGTGGTGTCTATGGTTGTACCTGCTAAGAAACAACATCAGTGGATTCAACATCACTGAAAATTTGGGGCTTACCCCATTCTCCCCCTTCATCAAAAATCACATCCTTGGAAATCACAAGCTTTCTAGTCCAAGGATTATAGAGTCTGTAAGCTTTTGTATTCTCATAGTATCCGACAAAGATACATGCCTGACTCTTTGGATCGAGCTTTTTCCTAAGATCATCAGGAATGTGAGAATAGGCCAGTGTGCCAAACACTCCGAAATGCTTAACATTTGGATTTTTACCATACCATGCTTGGTAAGGTGTCTATCCTTTCAAACTTGAAGTAGGACTTATGTTCAAGATATATACGCTAGTCCTGGCTACATCTGCCCAATATGAATTAGTCAAATGCTTCGTCTGAAACATAGATCTTGCCATCTCCACAATGGTGTGATTCTTCCTCCTACAACACCATTTTGCTGTGGAGTGTAGGCATCAGTGAACTACCTCTTAATGCCATGTTGCTTACAGAAATTCACAAACTCATTAGAGGAATATTCTCCTCCCTTATCTAATCGAAGACATTTTATAAAATGTCCACTTTCATTTTCAACTCTTGTTTTGAAATCGTGAAAACATTCATATGCTTCATTTTTATGTTTCAAAAAATATATCTAGCACATTCTAGTATAATCATCAATAAAGAGTAGAAAGTAAGAGTTGTTACCCAAACTCTGTGTCTGCATCGGACCACAGATGTCGATATGCACTAACTAGAGTGGATAGCTGTCCCGCCATGCTTGTTCATGAGGAAAATTTGATCTGGCATGCTTTCCAAGAGCACACCCTTCACAAACTTCTTTACTATCCTGAACTTTAGGAAGTCCAGTGACCATGGCTTGGGAAGTTAGCATTTTCAAACTAGCAGAATTCAAATGGCCATATCTCAAGTGCCATAGAACACTTGGATTGGAAATAGCAACACTTGCTAACTTATCTCCCCCTGGCTGACCAAAATTTAAAGGAAACAATCTATTCTTTGACATTGGCACTTGAGTAATGATTCTATTATTGTTATTTTTATCAAAAATAGTGCATTTACCCTCATCAAAAAGCAACTTGTAGTTCTTTTCTAACATTTTTCCAACACTTAAAATATTATGTTGGATATGGGGTGTATAATAGATATCACTTACTTGTTTGAATCCTTCTTTAGTTGGAACTGCCATAGCTCCAATGCCTTCGAATTCCAATGATTTATCATCTCCCAATTTGATGCTGGATTTGTAGGAGGATTTTAGAGTAGCAAAGAGCTCTTCTTTGCCACTCATATGGTTTGAACACCCAGTGTCCAAGATCCATGTATCATTCATGTTCTGATCTACTTGACCATATGAGAGAAAGAGATTTGTGGCCTCTTCCTCTTCTCCAAAGTTTCCAAACTGACTGCTCTGACTGCTACTAGCTCCCTGTGAAGTCTTAGTCCAATAGTCACGAGCATAATGGCCAAGTTTGCCACAATTGTAGCAAGATTGTTTTGACTTATTTCCTCCTTTACCTCTGCCTGATTGTTTCCCTCTATTTTGTTGTCCTCCTCTATT
Organism: Wollemia nobilis; assembly: GCA_028583015.1. Classification (NCBI taxonomy): domain Eukaryota; kingdom Viridiplantae; phylum Streptophyta; class Pinopsida; order Araucariales; family Araucariaceae; genus Wollemia; species Wollemia nobilis. The sequence continues at coordinate 5,737,489 of JAQPPZ010003222.1, forward strand.
CTGTTGTCGTTCACTATTGTTTGAGAATCCTCCTCTCTTTTGATTTCCTCCTCTGTTAGAAGTTCCACCTCTCTGATTATTTTTGCCTCTTCCTCTAGAATTTCCTCTGCCACGACCTCTACCTCTGCCTTCTTGAGAACCAAAGGCTTTATCATCTCCTCCGTAACTTGTGGAAGGAGATGGTTGTAATCTCTCCTCATGTGAGAGAAGTGAGCCAATGAGGGTTTCAAAAGATAGAGAAGTTAGGTCTTTAGATTCCTCTATAATGATGGCTACTAAATTCCACTTAGGAAGAAGTGTTCTCAACACTTGATTCACTATAACTTCAAGCTTTACATCTTCTCCTAAAGTGACCATCTTATCTACTACGGCTTTCACACGCACATAGTAATCACCAACCTTTTCATTTTCTTGCATTTTAAGAGTTTCAAACTCTCTTTTCAAGGTTTGGAGTTTAACTTGTTTGATTTGGTCACTACCCCTATAACTTTCTTGTAAAGCATTCCAAGCAGATTCAGCAGTTTTAAAAGAAGCTATTCTAGGGAAAATACTTTTATCAAGGGCAGCGTGAATGTGATAAAGGGCAAAAGAATTATTCTTCTATGCTTCTTTTCTAGCCCTTTTATCAACACCACTCAAAACTGCCCACTCAGCAGTTGAAGGTTCAGTATATCCCTCTTCAATCACATCCCAAAGACCTTTGCCAATCAATAGAGTTTGCATTTTAATTGACCAATACTCGTAATCACTACCATTGAATTCAAGGATTGGTAAACTAGTATTGGAAGCCATTTTAGAAAGCAACTTTTATTTCAACTTCAAACAAGTTGTACAAGAAGTACAAAATAGATTACTGATTTACTGATTTAAATCAAATCTAGCTTTCTTAAAATGCTCACTGATTTGGCATTCTTCTTCTTGAGGATTTCCCAAAACTGGAAAGGTGAAGTTGTCTGCTTCGTCGTCACTGATGATAATGACTTCTTTTGCTACTACTACTGGATCAAGATGCCTTTTGAGAATAACTCATTCTTCAATTGCAGGTTTCACCTCCACTAGTTCTTTTTCCTCTGCTTCTGCTTTTTCTTCTGTTGGTTCTAAATCAGGAGAGCGAGGTATATAGCTCTCACTCGTTTCAACTTCAGGCATTGTAGGAGTATAACTGTCACTTGATTGTCCTTTAGGTACTATTTCATTCGTCTTGGATTCAACTACTCTTTGCCTAAAGATATTATCTTCTGAATCTGCCTCGTATCCAAAATCTAGTTTTCTATGATGTGCAATCACTTGGTTTTCCAATTGACATAACACTGTATGAAGTCCACTCTACTAGACTTTTTTGTCAAAGGAATCAGAAGTCTCTCTTCTCAACATAGAGAGCAATGCATAATAGCATCCAGATGACCGAATCATCTATCCAAAATTTCACCGCATGCACTGGGTTACAATAATGATGCTAAAAAAAACTTTTCACCTTTTTTTTAAACAAGTTTTCAAAATTTGTTTTAATAAAGCCCTTAAAATTTTAACAATTTTTTATATATATTTTAAATTAGTTTTTTTAAATAAAAGTTTATTTTAAAAAAACTTAATAAAAAATATAAATAAAAAACATTAAATTTTTAAAAACTTTAAAAACAAATAAGAAAAAAGAATTAATTAAAAAAACCTTTTTTTTTTTGTTGCGAAATCCTCGACGGGATTCGACCTCAGGACCTCCGCATCCTGCCCATAGCCACTAGCCACTACACTATGCGGCACTGATGAGAAGTAAAGCAAAATTTCACCATTTTAAATTCGTCGGCGTTCGGTGATTCAAAAAAAAAAACAATAAAAACTTGGTTTTTAACCCCCGATGGGATTTGACCCCAAGACCTCTCCTCCGCCAGCCAGAGACTCAGTCGACTGCGCTACGCCATTCGGCTGGATACCAAAGGAGCGGGATATTTCTTATACTGTTGTCGGCAGATTTTTTTCTTTAAAAAAATGAATGTGGATTTATCCCACATTCAATGAGAAAAGACTTTGTAGTCTTCAAATATGCGTGAAGGTGCATTATATTTCAATTGCCTTTGGGCAATCGCTCCTCACCACTATGCTTGCTCGGCCAATCTACGACTGCCATGTGTCTGCTTCAGATGAATTCGCTCTCGCCACGTGGTTTAACCAATTTTTGCCACTGCACACGCTCGACCGCCTCACCACCTCAGTGTGCCACATCAGCACCACGTCAACACCCACCACATGTCAGCTACCACCACCTCAGCGTCCACCTTAGCACCTTGATCTGCATGTCCATGTCAGCTGTCGCTCTGCCTGTCATGTGTCACCTCGAAAATTGTGCAACCTCAAAATCTGTGCCCAGCTTTGCCACCTCCTCGATTCGATCGCCAGCTCTTCGAACACGGTGTGCCCTCAAGATGCATGCCCAGCATGCTTGCTAGCCAGTCACCGTGCATCCTCGACCTCGGGATTCATGCTCGTGTGACCTTAGGATTCATGCCCGTGCATGCTTGCCCGACCAGTGCTCTGATACCAAATATCAAATTTGGACCAGGAGGTAAAAAGTAAAATTAACTAAATAAATCAAATTTAATTAATAAACTTGCAAAGCTATTACAACCATAGAACATAGGCTAGAAACATTAATTTATAATAAAGGAGAAGGGAGGAAGTCTGCAGAGAGGAAAGGAAGGGAGGTTTGAGGAATAAGGGGAAAGGAAGGTGGAGGGATAAGGAGGAAGAGGGAATAAAGGAGGAAATGGAGGGATAAGGGGAAGAGAAGAATTTATTGACTTTAAAACATGCCGACATTTTTTGACAATTCTAACCTAACCTAACCACTAAATACCCACTTAACAATATTAAGTGTTCACATTGCTACACCAGTGTGGGAGGAATTGGTAGACTATCAGATGGCTCCCTGGTTTTTACTTTTGCTAAGAATTTATGTATTCTTTCCAATAAACTTGCTGAGGGGTATGATATCCTCAGAGACCTTTAGGAGGCTACTAAGGTTGGATGGGAAAAGGTGTTAGTTGAGTCTGACTCTCAACTTATGATTAATCTCTTGAATACTCCTAATAATCATAAGGTGGATTGGAGAATAAAAAGAATTATTGAGAAGATTCAGTTAATCCAGATGGGATTTTTGAAAGTTGATTACAATGATGTGGTCAAAGATCAAGACAATATTGTTGATGCTTTACCTAATTGGGATTTGGAAAAAGGTGATATTACTTGTTATGGCCACCCTCTTATTTGGTGGACTTCTCAAATTAGTGAAGCTCTTCTTTCTATCATTTCTTTGGATGGCTCCAGTTCTGAAGGTACCTAGTTTCTTGTTTTTATTTTTATGCTTCTCTTTGGTTCATTCAATTTTTTTTAGTTCCCTAGCTCATTCTATTATTTATTTTGTTTCCTCTATTGATTCTTGCCTTAATAGTCTTCTGGTCTAGATAGGTCATTGTTATGTTCAATTTTTTTATTCTCTTTTGTTTAGTTTTTTAAGGTGGGTGGGTTCTTTTGTTTTGTTTTGTTTTGTGTTTGTGTTCTTTGTGTTTTTTTTTGTTGTTCTTGTGTTTTTGTTATATTTTTTTATGTTTTTTGTTATTGTTCTTGTGTTTTTTCATTCTTGTTCTTGGGTTTCTCTTTGTTTGTGTTATTTCTTGTTTTTATGTGTGAGTGTTTTCTATGTTTTTTGTTTTTGTTTATTTTCTGTTGTTGGTTGTTTTTTATTTTTATTTTTATTTTAATTTTTTTTAATTTTTTAGGTTTTGGTTGTGTTTATTTTTCATGTTTTTTTGGGTTATGTCTTTATAGTGTTCTGTTATTTTTGTCTTGTTTATGTTTTGTTATGTGGTTCTTGTGTTTTTCTATGTGGTTTTTGTTGTGGTTTCTTTTATCTTATTGTGCACGTTTGGTTGTGCTTTTGTTTTTGACACACTCAAGGAGCATGTTTTTTATTTTATTTTATTATTTTTGTTGTTATTTACTTATTTTTAAATTGGTTTTGTGTGTTTGTTTGCTCCTTGAGTATGTCAAAGGTGGTAGGCCTGGTCCGAGTCCTGGGCATTTTTGGTAGAATGGATACCCTTTCCTCCTTGGGTCTTACTCAAAAGTGGCATCCCTTTGGGATGTTTTCCAAAAAAAAAAAAAATGAACAAGGATATTTTGCATAAAGATGCTCTATTAGACTTAGTGTTGTTATTATCAAGTACATGTGAACTACTTGTGCCTAGTGAATATCATTTACATTTTTCATATGGGTAATGAGCAATGGTATTAAAGTGGATACAATAAGAGACTAAAAAAATAAGCTCATGAATTAGAAAGATAATTGGGTTGATAACCTACCCTCACATAATTATATAAAACCCTTGGTATTGGTAATTTTGGAGGTAAATCATATTGATTGAACTTTATGAATCAATATCATCACCTTTCATATCCTCTTGGTATCTCCTATAGCATACCGTTATTTGAGTATATAGTGTATGCATCTAAATCATGTTATCCTCACTCATTTTTTTATCTTAAGGTTTGTTTCCTAGGGTTCAATTATTTAAAAATCAATTTTCTAGTTACTTTTAATAGATATAAAAGCCATTATGATATGAGAATCAATGCTTCTTAATTGTATTCAATAGTAAAATTTAATTTTCTCCATTAGATATTAGATTCATCCATATAATTACTAGGGAAAAAAGACCCATAGGAGATGCCAATGCTAATATATCTCCTTAATGGGTATGATTATGTAATTGCATTAAGAAGGACATCATACTGTCAAATTTTCAATACACTCATTTTCCTTTGCAATTTACAATACATGTCTTGATATTCTACCTTTACTATAACTCATTGTATTTGATATTATATGTAAAATACACTTGTGTTGTGTCTACCCATGATATCATAAATTTAAATAATGCATCTCTATAAACCACTTTAAAACTAATCACTTCAAAGTTGAAGGAACTGACTTTTATGCTTCAAGATTAGTTACATATTTGTGATGTATGCACATTACATTATTTTCTTTTGCAATAGCCTTATTATTCATACAAATTGGAATTCAAATGTAGTTGAAGATGCAAATGTATGAACATTTGACATCCTTTGAAATTTTGAAATGTCAATCTTCAAAGTTTTAGAAAGCTCTAGATTGTTACTTTTGAAAATGTCTTGGATAAACATTGATATATACATCTTTTTATGTATATGGATGTGTATACACTTGACACCTTTCACTCACAATTCACACTTGCACACTTGACACCTTGCACTCATAATTCAAATTGAATTACATGATAAATAAACACTCTTCACAAATTGACACCTATTATTGACAAATATTAAACACTCTTAATATAAATATTTATAATAGTACTCGATGGTACTCGATGGTACCAAATAGTGTAATACCTTCAAATTCCTCATATATTAAATTATTTGGTGTGAAGTATTTTAATTATAACAAATACATAAAATTTCCTTTATTATTTAATTTTTAATTATGACAAATGCAAATAATTTCATTTTCGAATCACAACTTCTGAAAAGACCAAGCTTTACATCATGGAAATGTAAAATGAAATAAATTATCATTGCTGAAAAACTTTGGAAAATAGTAAATGGAACAAAGAACATGCCAGAAGATGAAAGTGGAAAATAAAAATTTAAGGATGATGATGCAAAAGCCCTTATGCTAATCACATTTGGCATAACAAGTGAAATTCAACCATATATAAGTGAATTAGAGACTTCAAAAAATGCTTGAGCAAAATTATGCAAAATATCTAAAGGAAAAATGAAGTGACTTCTTGCATTTGTAGTCACAATTGTATTCATTAAAGGTTCATAGTGGAGAAAGTATAGAACTTTTCCTTCGATGAATAGCAAAATTAAAAGCTAAGTTACCAACTATGGGAGAAAAATTGGAAGATATGTTTCTTGTCCATGTAACATTAACTCCCATGAATATTAATAAATTTAGTCACTTTTATTCAAGTGCTAAATAAAATCATATCCTTTGATGAATTAGTTAACATTATTTAAGAATATGAAGTGGAAAATATAGTCAAATATAAAATTAATAGTAATGATTTGATATCAAATAAAAATGTATTAAATAATATTTTTGCATCATCACAATCTCAACCTAAATGGAGGAGAAGATATTAGCACGTATGCAATGTGTAATGTCATACCACAAGCTATTATAGATATAATGATTTGAATCAAAGAAATAAAATGAATAGACTTTTTTTAAGGTTCTAACCAAGACAATATCAATATCAATAATCACCTTAGCAACAACAATGACCAAAAGAAGAAAATTAAAAAGGAAACTTAGTTCAAGAAATAGAAAAAGAGGATGAAAAGGGAATAATATTTCGGAGAGATTACATTATTTGGTATATTGAAGTACCATTGAGTACTATTATAAATAATTTTATTAGGGAGTACGATTAATATTTGTCTAAAGTATATGTCACAGAGGAAAGAGCATTTGTATTATGTAATAAAGTGTGTAAGATATCAAGAGTGCAAGTGTGAGTTGTGAAAGTGCAATGTGTCAAGTATGCAAGTAAAGAGTCATAGGTGATAGGTGTCAAGTGTGGAAGTGAAGAGTCATAAAGATATTTCAAGATGTAAAGTGGGAGGGTATGTAATCATGAGATTTTTTCATAATGTGAGGCATGTAAAAGGTTGCATCTCCTATGAGTTAGAGGAGAGCAAAATTCATGAGTATTATGATATATTGGAGATAAAGCTCCATCCAATGTAATATTTTATTATATTTTGTGATTCGAATGTATGTGAGAAAACTTGAATTATGAATGTAATAGTGAAATTCTTATTGTGCAATACCTGTGTTACTTGTGGATATGATTTTATGTGATTATTTTAATTTTAGAGAAATTTACTTGTGATAGCTTAAGACTTAATTTCTAATAGTGGTATCAGAGCATTTGTAGTTAAACTACCATCTTGATTGAAAGTGCGAAGATGAGGATATTATCGCATTGAAGATTTTTGAAGGAATGAACATTGATGTTTTGCAAAGAGATAAATTTGAAGAAGTGGATGTTTTGAAGAAATTATTGAGAAAAGAAAGAGATTGGAATGAATATATTGATGTGTTGAAGACGTGATAAGATATTGGTATTAAGGATATTAATGTATTTAGGAGACTACTATGTTGAGAATGTGAGGAGTGTTGAGGATATTTATGTTAAGGAACATGAGGAAGTATTGGATGAATTATGGAATGAGAAAATATTTGCTAGAGATGGAAAATGATATTTTTGTGAAAAGGACGTTGATTGGAAGAGTCTAAAAGGTTGTGTTGAAGAAAGAAAAGTGGAGGATTTTGACTGATTTGAAGTAGATATTGGAATATGAAGAGTTAATGAAGTCTAAAGCAAATAGTAGAATGTGATATTTGCAGAAGTTTGGAGAGTAGAGGTTTGAAAGTTTGAGCTAAAAGGACTGTGAGTGCATGTGTTGTGTTTGAGCTAGATAGACTATGAGTGGTCATGTTGAAACATTAAGGCTAAGAGGAATGAAAGTACCTAATCTAAAAAGTAATACCTGATTCAAAGTTTACCTACACCAAGAAGAATAAAGTGGGAAGTGCATTCAAAAGGAAGAAGTAATGTTTGCACCAACACTTGTGGAGGAGGAAATTTTGGATGCATAAAAAAAGTTTGAGTTGAAAGTGAAACATCACCCAAGCTAATTGCCACATATACGCATAAGATAAAAGGTGAATACCAAAGATATCATTTAATTATTAGCCATATATTTTAGAAATGAGTTCATAATTAAAGGTATGCTTGATTTATTAGATTTGGAAGTTATAATTTTGTTTGGATAAATTTGGAATTTGATAATTATAAACTTTGGAGATAAAAGGAATTATTATGAAATAAATTAATGAATGGGAGATATAAGGAAACTAAACAATGGAATTTTGAATTAATAGGAGTGTGGATGAAATTAAAATTGTGAAAGTGAATTTGATTTTTGAAAGAAAAGAATAAAATTAAATATGAGTATGAAATTGAGAATAGAAGATTGATTGTAAAATTTGAAAATTTGGGAGACAAGGGAATTAAAAATTTGAATTTGAAAATTGATGAATGAATTGAAGAGTGATTACAATTTGAAATTGAAACTTAGAGAAGAAATAGAAGATTTGAAAATTTGAGTGATTAAAGAAGGAAGAATCTGAAATTATAAATTAGGAGTTATAAGACGTAAATTTAAAATATTGAATTTAAAAAATGACAACTGAGAATGGAAAGAAGAAATATTCATCAAAGAAGAGTGTAGCTAAAGAAAATATATCAAGAAATCATTTGGAAAATATTACTAAAGTTGGAAATAATAGACCACCCAAATTAATAGAATATCTACATCTCATTTATGAGAAAAATAAAAAAATATTACCTTTAATACTTCAACATTAATTAAATTGTTTTCTCAAGAATGCTCATAACCATGCATACAAGGCTATGATTATTATGAAAGGTATTAAGAGAAAAATACAAGAATAAAATACCAAATAAATAATTAAAGATGCATGGAAGGATAAAAAATATATTTCAAAACCATGTGCAATGAGTATCAAGTAATATGGTAGTTGCAATAGGTTTGGGCATGAAGAAGCAAAATGTTGGAATATTTATCCATGTAAATTATGTGGAAGCAATAATCATCCTTAATAATATTGTTGGCACAAGGATAAAATTTGTAATGATAAATTAAAAAAAAAAATTAATGATGAGAAAAGGTTCAAACCCACTCAATATGAGAGGACCAGGACCCCTCATAAAAACCTGTGTAAACTTATTGAATTTTTTTTTAATTATGAGAGTAGATAAAATTCTTTAGAAAATTGTCTTTAGTTACTACCTATAGACACCTAAATCTAGTATAATAAATATTAATTAATTAATCATAATTAATTAATACATTTAATATTAATTAAATCTAATTAATATTAAATAAGTATTCATCACCTAAGTATTGATTAATTAATTAAATAGTGCTTAGGTTGCACAATAAGTCACCCCTCCCTATGGATGCATTTACCCTTCCATTCCACTTTCCACGTCATCCACTTCACTCATAGTTCCACCTCCCATCATCCATTCCAGTCAAGAACAAAGGAAAACCCTTTTCTAAAAGTGAACTCAAGTCACTAGCAGTTGCACCTCCCAGCCACAAAAGAATATTGCACATGCACACATGGCTAATAGAATCATTTAATTCAATATGCTCACATTCAACAAATTTAGTTAACCTATATGCACCACATTCACATTCAATTATGCTTATTGGATGAAAAATCCAAAGTGTGCACACACCAAAAATTTTCATGCACATTCCTTAATTGGTGATAATTACAAGGTGATCTTATCTCATGCACCTACCATGATAAAATTAATGCAAGGAGAAAGGTATTAGTTACAACAATTAACTAGTTGAGCAACCTACTTATCCCTTCTCCTTGATAAAGTCTATAAATCAAACATCTCCTTTTCACAGCATGAGGATAGAATTAGTAGTGAAGTGCTAATGAAACTATGAGCAATCACAACATCCAATCACCTGAGCTTTTATAATTTCATCATCATCATCCCTTCAAAACCTTGATCATGCCCTTCCACAAGCTTGAATCCACTCTCAAACAAATTTTGAATTCCACATGTTGTGATTGTCCCACCCCAAATGGTATTGGTTTGTGGTCATCAAACCCTTGGACGGTCAAATCCTAGTGTTTGTAAAAGTATCCCGATATAGTATGGTTCAGTCACAATGCATCCATATAGTAGTATAGAATACAATACCATGCAATGCAATGTAACATCATCAACAATTGTACCTGCAAGGCACATAAGGTAAAAATCAAGATCTATTTTATTTCATTTGCTTTTTTATTTGCATTTATTCCATTGCATTGGTTTCTATTACTTATTGAATCTAGGTCTCACTTCAAGAGGCTCGATAGGTATTATTGACCAACTTCATTTGATGTGTGTGCAGGTTTATAACTACAAACCAAAGTAGATCCAGAGCTAGAGAGTGACTTGAAGCCTACCAAGTTCATAGACCATATTTATTATGATTGTAGCAATCCACAAAGTGTGATCATGTGACCCTAGACGATCACCACCCATGACCTTCCAATCCTATATGATCATATTAGATGACCATTTGACCCTATATAATCACCATCTAGACTATAGCCTATACCATATCCAACATGCACAGGTCTACATATCAACACAAAAGTGACATACATAGCCCCATATGCATCCTACGAAGCAAAAATCACCAGAAACTCCATCTAAACACTTGTTATAGTTGCAAAAGTACCAAGGCACCATCTTCATTTGAAATAGGGAATCAATCCCTTATACTATAGTACACCCTTATGTGGATAGATATTGTAATAGAAAGGACATAAAGGTATATTTCAAAAGTTAGTATTAATTTATAGATTTTACTTATTTGTTATATATGGTGTGTACTTTTATCATCTACAATATGGTGATCATGGTGGGACCTTCATTCTTGTTTTAATTTTCACAATAATACAAGTTTTTTGCTATGTTATGTTGCATTTTAGATTCTATTGTCACATTTTTATAGGTTTTTTATATTTACTATGTTTTAAGTTTTTGTAGGTTGTATACAGACAAAAACAAGACCATCCAACCCTATACAATCTTAGATCATCATTGTCGACCCCTGGATGGTCTCAGATAAAAATCATTGTATCTTGAATGATTGTAGTATAAATTCATCGCCTATGTTTGGTCTTAAACACAACGTAGAACTATAGGGAGGAGGTTTCATTATTTCTATTCTAAGTCAAATTTAATCATAGTTGTAGCTAAAACTTACATAGAATTTTCATTTCTTTGTTGTTAGTTATGAAGAACAGAAGCTTATACTGAGAGGGGGGTGGTGAAAAGTATAAGACCGCTTTTTACTTTTTCTTCCAATTCAATATTATGTTGTGTATAGATAGTAGTATCAATATCAGTAATTAAAGTAATGTACAAAATACATTACACAATAGAGACATCATAATTTATGTGGTTCACCCAATGTGGGCTACTCCACAGAAAATATTTTACTAAAATTTTCTCAATCAATCTCTTTGTGAATCACTCCCAATTACAATGTTTATGGATCTTTGTCAAAAGGAGATGTTGATCCCCTAATCTCAATTTTTTGGATCTCTTCCACAGGAGAAATATTTCCCCTTCTACTCTGGCTATGTGATCTTGTAGAAGACTTTGTCTCTCTGCTGCACTGACTAGTGGACCTCTCTCCACTTGAAGACTCATCCATTAGATCTATCTTAAATTGTGCTGGCTACTAGATCTCTATCCACTGAGACTCTGTCCTTTGTACTCTATCAACTCCAAAGCTCTATCAATAGGCTCACTAAGAACCTGCTCAATAGGTTCACACAGAACCTGTTTAACAATCTCACATAGAACTTGTCCAATGCTAAATAACAAGCTCACTCAGAACCTATCCAATGCTGAATAACAAGCTCACATAGAACATGTCCAATGCTGAATAACAAGATAACACAGAACCTGTCCAAATATGCTCCAAAAATCTCACTAATAACTTGTCCAAATCTGCTCTAGAAATATCACCAAGAACTTGCCCAAATATTTTCTAGCAAGCTCACCAAGAACTTGCCCAAATATTCTCTAGCAAGCTCACCAAGAACTTGCCCAAATCTACTCTAGCAAGATCACCAAGAACTTGCCCAAATATGCTCTAGAAATCTCACAAAGAACTTGCTTAAATCTCTAGAAAGCTCACCAAGAACTTGTCCAAATATGCTCTACAAAGGCCTTCTCAAAGGCTCAATCAATCATACACAAACTGCCACAATTTTGTCCAAAAATATATCCCAAATGCCTTCTTCAAAGTCTCAATCAATCATGCTCAAGTAGTATTCAAATGAACTCAACAATGAATGACAATATCAACTCAAATCAACTTCATAGAAGCATAAAGAGAATTTTTAGAGACTCAATATGTTCTAATCTCACTCTCAACCCAAATCAATCTAAACTTAACTTAAATCAACTCATAGAAGCATAAAGAGAATTGTTAGAGACTCAATATGTTCTAAACTCACTCTCAACTCAAATCAACCTCAACTCAATTCAATTCAACCTCAAATCAACTCAAGTATTATAGAACCATAAAGAGAATTTTTATAGAGTCAATATGTTCTAACCTCAATATCAACTCAACATAGAATGATGGAATAGTTTGTTTCATAGAACTTGAACAATCACTTCACACATCACTTGACTAGGCTCAATAAACTCAACTCAACCAATCATCACAAGGGATAACTCTCTCTCACACAACCCTATTCCAAGTATGTATCAACCAACTCAAATGTTTCCAATAATGCTCAACCACAAATCTCACATAAAAATGATACTCATGTTCTTTTCTAACTCAAGTTATTTTACAACCAATGGGCTTCAACCACTATGCTTATAACACAAGGTTTTAAACACAACTATTTTTTATTTATTTATTTGTGGAAAATATCCCAAAAGGGATGCCACTTTCGAGTAAGACCCAAGGAGGCAGGGGTATCCATTCCGCCAAAAACACCCAAGACTCGGACCTGGCCTACCACCTTTGACATACTCAAGGAGCAAACAAACACACAAAACAAATTTAAAAATAAGTAAATAACAACAAAAATAATAAAATGAAATAAAATAAAAAACATGCTCCTTGAGTGTGTCAAAAACAAAAGCACAACCAAACACGCACAATAAGATAAAAAAAACCACAACACAAACCACATAGAAAAAACACAAGAACCACATAACAAAACACAAACAAGACAAAAACAACAGAACACTACAAAGACATAACCCAAAAAAACATGAAAAATAAACACAACCAAAACCTAAAAAAATTAAAAAAATAAAATAAAAATAAAAATAAAAAACAACCAACAACAGACAATAAACAAAAATAAAAAACATAGAAAACACTCACACATAAAAACATGAAATAACACAAACAAAGAGAAACCCAAGAACAAGAACGAAAAAAACCCAATAACAATAAAAAAAACATAAAAACAAAAAAAATAAAACAACAAAAACACAAGAACAACAAAAAACAACACAAAGAACACAAAAACAAAACAAAACAAAACAAAAGAACCCACCCACCTTAAAAAACTAAAGAAAAAAAAAGAAAAAAAAATAAAGAATAGAATGATCTAGGGAACTAAAAAAAACTGAATGAACCAAAGAGAAGCAAAAAAAAACAAGAAGAAACTAGGTACCTTCAGAACTGGAGCCATCCAAAGAAATGATAGAAAGAAGAGCTTCCCTAATTTGAGAAGCCCACCATATAGGAGGGTGACCATAACAAGTAAGATCGCCTTTGTTCAAAGCCCAATTATCTAAAGCATCAACACTCTTGTTTTGATCTCTGACCACATGATTGTAATCAACTTTCAAAAATCCCATCTGGATTAACTGAATCTTCTCAATAATTATTTTTATTCTCCAATCCACCTTATGATTATTATAAGGAGTCTTCAAGAGATTAATCATAAGTTGAGAGTTAGACTCAACTAACACCTTTTCCCATCCAACCTTAGTAGCCTCCTGAAGGCCTCTGAGGATACCATACCCATCAGCAAGGTTATTGGAAAGAATACCCAAATTCTCAGCAAAAGTAAAAACCAAGGAGCCATCTAAAATTCTACTAATTTCTCCTACACTGGCTTTTTTAGGGTTCTCTCTAGAGGCTCCATCAGTATTGAATTTTCCAAAATCCTTAGGAGGAGGTGGCCAATTTATAGTCCTATCCATCTTACTAATACTCACATTCCCTTTAAGTTGGTTGCCCTTATAAAATTTAATATCCAATCTTTGCATCACTTGATCCCATCATTGGTGGGAGTTTTGGGGGTGATTAAGGAGTTGATGGACTGATTCAACTAAGTTGTCTATGGTATTTTGCAAAATATAGTGAATATTCTTTCTATCTTGATTAAAAATTTGTTTTTTCCTTTCATTCCAAATATTCCAAATAAGAATGGTAGAACCCATCCAAACTAACTTCCTAATAAAATGATCAACACCCTCTTGATTAGGCCAATCCCTCCAAATATGTTCAAAAGTAAAAGAATTGGACCACTGTAAGCCAAGTAAAGTGGCCATTCTCCTCCATAGCTCAGAGGCTAAAGTACAATCAATAAAAAGATGTTTTATATTTTCTACATTCTCTTCACACATTTCACATCTAAAAGGGCCATGAAAACCACGCTTCATAAGTTGTTCACCAGTAAGCACCCTACGATGCAATAAAATCTAATTAAATAACCTCACCTTAGGCCAGAGATTTTGAGCCCACAATCGAGAAAAGATGTCAAAAGAATGGTTGGGATTATTATGGCATAAGGTCAAATAACCTTGAGCAACTGAATACTCACCCTTAGTAGTGTTGTTCCATCCAAAACAATATTTTTCATGGGACCAAGAGAGGGATATCATATGAAGGATGCCTTGGATATCTTGTTGTTGCCTTTCTGGGATTTGAATACGCTAGTCCTCAATAGGGATCCAATATCTACCAACCTTTGAATTACCAGTATGGTACCGATAGTAATTAGCCACCTTTATCCAATTAGCTCGGTGAAGCTCCTCCAAAGGCTTGTGACCATCCCAAGAATCTATCCAAAAATTTGCATGTTGACCATTATGAATGATCCAAACTAATTTTTTCTTTATAAAATCCTCACCAGTCTTAAGAACTACTAAAATGGGAGAACCTTTGGTAGGAAGTTGATAGCGAACAAGGTATTCAGGACTTTTGTTCTCAACATATTTAGCACAAAGATTATTGGCCCAAAGAGCATTGGGGTTATACAACATCCTCCAATATAATTTAGTAGCTAAAGCTTTGTTGTTATTAATTGAATACCATAATTCTAACCCTCCTTCACTCTTAGGAAGACAAAGTATCCCATTTCACCAAGGCCCATTTTATTTTCTCCTTAGTACCACTCCAAAGGAAACGATGACTGATTTGATCTAATTCTTGAAGAATAGCCTTTGGGATATTCAAAACGGAAGAAACATAAATAAGAATAGCTTGAAGGACTGATTTTACCAAGGTGATTCTACCCCCAGAAGAAAGCCACTTGTTGGTCCACTTTCCAATTTTCTTCTTGACTTTGTCCAACAACCAATTCCAATCTTTATTTTGCATGCCCTTCCACAAGCCTAAATCCACTCTCAAAATTTTTTTGAATTCCACATGTTACGATTGTCCCACCCCAAATGGTCTTGGTTTGTGGTCATCAAACCCTTGGATGGTCAACTCCTAGTGTGTGTAAAAGCATCTCGATATAGCATGGTTCAGTCACAATGCATCCATATATATTATAGAATACAATACCATGCAACACAATGTAACATCATCAACAATTGTACCTGCAAGGCACATAAGGTAATAATCAAGATCTATTTTATTTCATTTGCTTTTTTATTTGCTTTTATTCCATTGCATTGGTTTCTATTAATTATTGAATCTGGGTCTCACTTCAAGAGGCTCAATAGGTATTACTGACCAACATCATTTGATGTGTGTGTAGGTTTATAACTACAAACCAAAGCAGATCCAGAGCTAGATAGTGACTTGAAGCCTCCCAAGTTCATAGACCAGATTTCCTACGATTGTAGCAATCCACAAAGTGTGATCATGCGACCCTAGAAAATCGCCACCCATGACCGTCCAAACCTAGATGATCATAGTCGATGATCATTTGACCCTATATAATCACCATCTATACTATAGCCTATACCATATCCAGCATGCACAGGCCTACATATCGACACAAAAGTGTCATACATAGTCCCAGATGCATCCTACAAAGCGACAATCACCATAAACTCCATCTTAACACTTGTTATAGCTACAAAAGTACCAAAGCACCATCTTCACTTGAAATAGGGAATCAATCCCTTATACTATTGTACACCCCTACGTGGGTAGATATTGTAATAGAAAGGACATAAAGGTATATTTCAAAAGTTAGTATTAATTTATAGATTTTACTTATTTGTTATATATGGTGTGTACTTTTATCATCTACAATATGGTGATCATGGTGGGACCTTCCTTCTTGTTTTAATTTTCACAATAATACAAGTTTGTTGTTATGTTATGTTGCATTTTAGATTCTATTATCACATTTTTATAGGTTTTTTATATTTTATATGTTTTAAGTTTTTGTAACAGATCAAAACAAGACCATCCAACCCTAGAAAATCTTAGATCATCATTGTCTACCCTTGGATGGTCTAAGATAAAAATCCTTGTATCCTAAATGATTGTAGTATACATTTATCGCCTATGTTTGGTCTTCAACACAATGTAGAACTATAGGTAGGAGGTTTCATTATTTCTATTCCAAGTCAATTTTAATCATAGTTGTAGCTAAATTTACATAGAATTTTCATTTCTTTGTTGTTAGTTATGAAGAACAAAAGCTTATACTGAGAGGGGGGGTGAACAGTATAAGATCACTTTTTACTTTTTCTTCCAATTCAATATTATGTTGTGTATAGATAGCAGTATCAATAGCGAGTAATCAAAGCAATGCACAAAATACCATACACAATAGAGACACCACAATTTACGTGGTTCACCCAATGTGGGCTACTCCACGGAGAAAATATTTTACTAAAACTTTCTCAATCAATCTCTTTGGGAATCACTCCCAATTACAATGTTTATGGATCTCTGTCCAAAGGAGATGTTGATCCCCTAATCTCAAGTTTGTGGATCTCTTCCACAGGAGAACTCTTTCCCCTTCTGCTCTGGCTATGTGATCTTCTAGAAGACTCGTCTCTCTGCTACACTGACTGGTGGACCTCTCTCCACTTGAAGACTCCTCACTCAGATCTGTCTTCAACTGTGCTGGCTATTGGATCTCTATCCACTGAGACTCTGTCCTCTGTACTCTATCACCTCCAAAGCTCTATCAATAGGCTCACTAAGAACCTGCTCAATAGGCTCACATAGAACCTGCTTAACAAGCTCACACATAACTTGTCCAATGCTGAATAACAAGCTCACATAGAACCTATCCAATGCTGAATAACAAGCTCACACAGAACCTGTCCAATGCTGAATAACAAGCTCACATAGAACTTGTCCAAATATGCTCCAACAAGCTCACTAAGAACTTGTCCAAATATGCTCTAGAAAGCTCACCAAGAACTTGCCC
This sequence comes from Wollemia nobilis, assembly GCA_028583015.1. NCBI lineage: Eukaryota > Viridiplantae > Streptophyta > Pinopsida > Araucariales > Araucariaceae > Wollemia > Wollemia nobilis. The sequence goes on from JAQPPZ010003222.1 coordinate 5,754,821, forward strand.
AAATATGCTCTAGCAAGCTCACCAAGAACTTGCCAAAATATGCTCTAGCAAGCTCACCAAGAACTTGCCCAAATCTGCTCTAGCAAGCTCACCAAGAACTTGCCCAAATCTGCTCTAGCAAGCTCACAAATAACTTGCCTAAATCTCTAGCAAGATCACCAAGAACTTGCCCAAATATGATCTACAAAGGCCTTCTCAAAGGCTCAATCAATCATACACAAACTACCACAATTCTATCCAAAAATCTATCCCAAAGGCCTTCTCAAAGGCTCAATCAATCATGCTCAAGTAGTACTCAAAATGAACTCAATAATGAATGGCAATCTCAACTCAAATCAACTTCATAGAAGCATAAAGAGAATTGTTAGAGACTCAATATGTTCTAATCTCACTCTCAACCCAAATCAATCTAAAATCAACTCAACTCAACTCATAGAAGCATAAAGAGAATTGTTAGAGACTCAATATGTTCTAAACTCACTCTCAACTCAAATCAACCTCAACTCAATTCAAGTCAACCTCAACTCAACTCAAGTCTTATAGAACCATAAAGAGAATTTTTAGAGACTCAATATGTTCTAACCTCAATCTCAACTCAACATAGAATGATGGAATAGTTTGTTTCATAGAACTTGAACAATCACTTCACACATCACTTGACTAGGCTCAATCAACTCAACTCAACCAATCATCACAAGGGACAACTCTCTCTCACACAACCCTAGTCCAAGTATGTATCAACCAACTCAAATGTTTCCAACAATGCTCAACCACAAATCTCACATAACAATGATACTCATGTTCTTTTCTAACTCAAGTTCTTTCACAACCAATGGGCTTCAACCACTATGCTTATAACACAAGGTTTTAAACACAACTCTCAATTCAGAAAACCTTGATGCATTCAACCAACCACTTTCGAAAAGGAAACCACAAACAATACTTTTCCCTCCAATGATATTTCAGAAATCAACCACCATAAACAATCAATAGGAGAATGTGCCCATACCTTTTATGAAGTGAAGAAACCCCTTTGGAAATCTGCCACACTCAACACACTTTGAAAAAGAGCACAACAATCTTCACTTTTGAACCCCTTTACAAAAACAGAAATATCTCTCTACATACACCTTATTTCTCCTTCTAAATGAGTTAGTCAAATAGCCCTCGAAATAAGCTTTCCAACGATATATAATATGATATACTTTTATAAAAGGAAAATACCAGAAATATCTTCTTTTCTAAAAGTGCTTTTAAACTTGCCTTCCAATAAAAAATCAAATCAACCCTCATCACCTTATTCCTCCAACATTAGGCAATAATAAAAAAATTTATTAATAAAAATGTTACTTGCCTCTTAGAGGGAATCGAACCCTCATCTCTGCCCAAACAATCCTCAACCGCGGTGCCAAAGACCACGCGAGCTATGCGCTCGCATAGGACGAAGAGCGTAGAATGCACTTTTGTCCTTCTCCCCTTGCTCACGTCAACAAAAATGTGGGCCAATTCTCTTGCTCGAAACTCTAACCCATGGGAATCGAACCTCGTATCTTTCACAAGAAAAAACCTTTGCACTCCCCTCGCTCATCGTTGGACCATGCTACCACACGAATATTTCGGCGCTTTTCGTCTTATCTCCTCTGCATTCGATTCCAAGGCTTTTGAAATAAAAGCCTTTGCATTTATATGCAACTTCCCTTTAATTTTGCAAACGTCGGTGGCACTTTTAAATTAATTTCTTTTTGATGATGACGTCGACGCTTAGGTAATTTTAATTTTAAAATTTAAAATTAAATTTTAAATATTAAAATTTAAACCAAATATTCAAAATTGAATATCTCCATCTCCAGGGCACATTTTTTGATGAAACGAAAATCCAACCTGGGTTTTAAGAAAAACCCATTTCAAATCTGCCATCCATGGTTTTAAATAAAACCTTTTATTTTACCTGCCTTGGTTTTCACAAAAACCTTATAAATATCCATGCTCTCCAAAGATATATGAATGCTTTGGTCATCAAAACCAAATGTGATCCATGTGAAATTATCCATGTGACATCAATGACAACATAAAATACCTCAAATTTCCAACAATATCCCCCTTTGTCATTGATGGCAACACCTCTAATGCAAAAACCACAATCACTCCAAAAACCATCTTTGAGAATCAAAGCTGCTCCCCTTGACTCAATAATCTCTTTGGAGGCTGCTCCCCCTAACTCAAATACTCTCTTTGGAGGCTGTTCTCCCTAACTCAAATCTCTCCCCCTTACTCAAATATCTCCCCCTTTGACATCAATGGCAAAAGGGACACCTATGGGGCTAAAATATGTGACTCTTAAGTTTAGCCCCCTCACCCCCTTCTCTTTTGAGGTGATTAATTTTGGGGTGGGAGTACTTTTACTCCCATATCACTTTGTTTCTTTCCTCTATCAATTTCCTTCCATGTTTTTCTGATATCCTTCTCTTGATGAATTACTTGATCTTCTTGTCTTGAACCTGTTTGACTTTCTTGCCTTGAACCTGTTTGACCTTCTTGCCTTGAACCTGTTTGGAATTGAGTCCTACACCATTTTGCAATATGCCCAAAGTTATTGCAATTAAAACACTTGATATTGTAGCCTTTGGATGGTACCCATGTCCTGAATTCTTTCTTGAAGTAATTTCCATATCCATTCCTTTCTTGAACCCTGTATTGTGAAGCTCTGTTTTCATGACCATTATGACCGTGACTTCTGAATTGTGTAGCTCTAAAACCAAAACCATGTTGCTCATTTCCTTTGCACTAAAAATCTTTATGACCAATCCTGTTACATGAGAAGCAATGTCCCTGAAAATCATACCTTCTTCCTTTGAAGTTTCTTCTTGCAAAATCAAATTTCTTTGATCCATAGACCCTGCAATGTATAGCCCTGTGTCCAAATCCATTACAAGAAAAAAAATGTCCTTGAAAAGCCCTTTGTTCATGCCTTGGTTCCTCATACCTTTCTTGACCATTATCCCTATGATCATCTTCAACTTGTGCATTGCATTCTTGAACCTTCTTTGTAGTATCTAAATCCTTTTCCTTAATTTCTTCCTTGCTTTCCTCTTCAAGTATTTCTCTTTCTTTTGAACTTGATTCACCTATCTCAAAACAAGATCCAAACTGAATATTTGGAGCCATAGGAACTTTGGAACTTTCTTCATAACACTTAGGTGCTTCCTGTTTCCCTTGTTCTTCTTTAGAACTAAGTCTTGTTATGATGACTGATGACCTTTGTGCATTGATAGTCCTTTCCAAGGTCCTTGAATTTTCCTCAAACTTGTGTAGCTTGTCCTTAGAACCTTTTACTTCCATCCTTAGTGAAACTATCTCATGCTCTAATATTTCACACTCTAGATATTTTGTTTTTAATTTTTTGGCCATACTTTCTTCAATTTTCCTTGTCTCTTCAACTTTGATTTTGAAGTTGGTGAGTTCCTGTAAAAACCTTGCTTTTGCTTTTTCATCTTCTTGAGCTTGAACCCTTAATCCTGAGTTCTCCCTTTTTAATTCTTCAAGAGTAACCATAAGCCTTTCACATTCTATCTCTTTTACCTTTGACTGTTCAACCATACCTTTTTCAACTCTTCTTGCCTTTTCAACCTTATCTCTCAAGTCAGATATATCCTGTAGAAGCTTTGTCTTACATTTCTCATCTTCTTGTATTTGATCCTTCAATTCTGAATTTTCTCTTTTCAATTCAACAAGTTCCTTAAGAGTGGCTTCCTCCTTTTATTTATCTAAATCTTCCTCTTCTTCAACATCACTGTCATTATAATATTCTATAGCAAACAAACTCTCAAGATTTCTTTGACCATGCTTGTTTCCTTGATGTATCATTTCATCTTCACTATCACTGAAACCATTGCAATATCCTGATCTGTGATCTCTTTGACCACACACAAAGCACTATTCTCTTTCACCTTCTATTCCTAGGAATAGATGTTCTTCCTTTTCTTTCATAACCATAGGTGTTCTTTTCTTCTTGTGTCTCATGCTTCTACTCTTGCCTTTCTTTGTCATTTGTGTTCTTGTAGAATCTGCCCTCAAGTTGTTAGCCTTTTTGAAGGAACCCACTCTAATACCAATTGAAGAACACAAGCTTATACTAAGAGGGGGGTGAAGAGTATAAGACCACTTTTTACTTTTTCTTCCAATTCAATATTATGTTGTGTATAGATAGCAGTATCAATAGTAGTAATCAAAGCAATGCACAAAACACCATACACAATAGAGACACCACAATTTACATGGTTCACCCAATGTGGGCTACTCCACGGAGAAAATATTTTACTAAAACTTTCTCAATCAATCTCTTTGGGAATCACTCCCAATTACAATGTTTATGGATCTCTATCCAAAGGAGATGTTATCCCCATCAAGTAATCTCTTCCACAGGAGAACTCTTTCCCCTTCTACTCTGGCTATGTGATCTTCTAGAAGACTCTCGTCTCTCTATTGCACTGACTAGTGGACCTCTCTCCACTTGAAGACTCCTCACTCAGATCTATCTTCAACTATGCTAGTTGCTGGATCTCTATCCACTAAGACTCTATCCTATATACTCTATCACCTCCAAAGCTCTATCAATAGGCTCACTAAGAACCTCTCTCACAATAGGCTCACATAGAACCTACTTAACAAGCTCACACAGAACTTGTACAATGCTGAATAACAAGCTCACACAGAACCTATCTAATTATGAATAAAAATCTCACACAAAACTTATCCAATGCTGAATAACAAGCTCACACAAAACCTGTCCAATGTTGAATAACAAGCTCACATAGAACTTGTCCAAATTTGCTCCAACAAGCTCACAAAGAACTTGTCCAAATATGCTCTAGCAAGCTCACCAAGAACTTGCCCAAATATACTCTAGCAAGCTCACCAAGAACTTGCCCAATTTCTCTAGAAAGCTCACCAAGAACTTACCCAAATATGCTCTAGCAAGCTCACCCAGAACTTGCCCAAATATACTCTAGAAAGCTCACCAAGAACTTACCCAAATATGCTCTAGCAAGCTCACCAAGAACTTGCCCAAAACTGTCCACAAAGGCCTTCTCAAAGGCTCAATCAATCATACACAAACTACCACAAGTCTATCCAAAAATCTATCCCAAAGGCCTTCTTCAAAGGCTCAATCAATCATGCTCAAGTAGTACTCAAATGAACTCACCAATGAATGGCAATCTCAACTCAAATCAACTTCATAGAAGCATAAAGAGAATTGTTAGAGACTCAATATGTTCTAATATCACTCTCAACACAAATAAATCTAAACTCAACTCAAATCAACTCATAGAAGCATAAAGAGAATTGTTAGAGACTCAATATGTTCTAAACTCACTCTCAACTCAAATCAACCTCAACTCAATTCAAGTCAACCTCAACTCAACTCAAGTCTTATAGAACCATAAAGAGAATTTTTAGAGACTCAATATGTTCTAACCTCAATCTCAACTCAACATAGAATGATGGAATAGTTTATTTTATAGAACTTGAACAATCACTTCACACATCACTTGACTAGGCTCAATCAACTCAACTCAACCAATCATCACAAGGGACAACTCTCTCTCACACAACCCTAGTCCAAGTATGTATCAACCAACTCAAATGTTTCCAACAATGCTCAACCACAAATCTCACATAACAATGATACTCATTAGTTCTTTTCTAACTCAAGTTCTTTCACAACCAATGGGCTTCAACCACTATGCTTATAACACAAGGTTTTAAACACAACTCTCAATTCAGAAAACCTTGATGCATTCAACCAACCACTTTCAAAAAGAAACCACAAACAATCATTTTCCCTCCAATGATATTTCAGAAATCAACCACCATAAAAAATCAATAGGAGAATGTGCCCATACCTTTTATGAAGTGAAGAAACCCCTTTGGAAATCTGCCACACTCAACACACTTTGAAAAAGAGCACAACAATCTTCACTTTTGAAACCCTTTACAAAAATAGAAATATCTCTCTACATACACCTTATTTCTCCTTCTAAATGAGTTAGTCAAATAGCCCTCGAAATAAGCTTTCCAACGATATATAATATGATATACTTTTATAAAAGGAAAATACCAAAAATATCTTCTTTTCTAAAAGTGCTTTTAAACTTGCCTTCCAATAAAAAATCAAATCAACCCTCATCACCTTATTCCTCCAACATTAGGCAATAATAAAAAAATTATTAATAAAAATGTTACTTGCCTCTTAGAGGGAATCGAACCCTCGTCTTTGCCCAAACAATCCTCAACCATGGTGCCAAAGACCACGCGAGCTACGCGCTCGCATAGGACGAAGAGCGCAAAATGCGCTTTTGTCCTTCTCCCCTTGCTCACGTCAACAAAAACATGGGCCAATTCTCTTGCTCAAAACTCTAACCCATGGGAATCGAACCTCGTATCTTTCGCAAGAAAAAACCTTTGCACTCCCCTCGCTCGCCGTTGGACCACGCTACCACACGAAGATTTCGGCGCTTTTCGTCTTATCTCCTCTGCATTCGATTCCAAGGCTTTTGAAATAAAAGCCTTTGCATTTATATGCAACTTCCCTTTAATTTTGCAAACGTCGGCAGCGCTTTTAAATTAATTTATTTTTGATGATGACATCGACGCTGAGGTAATTTTAATTTTAAAATTTAAAATTAAATTTTAAATATTAAAATTTAAACCAAATATTCAAAATTGAATATCTCCATCTTCGGGGCACCTTTTTCGATGAAACGAAAATCCAACCTGGGTTTTAAGAAAAACCCATTTCAAATCTGCCATCCATGGTTTTAAATAAAACCTTTTATTTTACCTACCTTGGTTTTCACAAAAACCTTGTATATATCCATGCTCTCCAAAATATGAATGCTTTGGTCATCAAAACCCAATGTTATCTTGTGATATTAATGTGACATCAATGACAGCATAAAACAACTCAAATTGCCAACAAGTTATTGCTATTTTTAGTTTAATAATGCATAGCATACTAGGATAATTGCTTGTTTTCAATAGTATAGTTGCATTTGCATGAAAGAACCAAAGAAAATCATTCTAGAGTTACTTTTGCGTTAATATAGTTGCATTAGGAATTTAAAGTGAGATCACATTTAAGGGGTACAACAAAACCTAAAGAAGATAAAAAGAATCACACACTACACTAAATTATGTAAACACCATTGAGTTGGATTTCATCACCAACCATTGATCGAAACCAGCGATGGTAGAATTCATCTCCATCCATTGGCTCACTCCCTAACAACCATAATGGCCCCCATGAGAAGTTTCATAGCATCATCACCAAGTAATCCTTCACTATTAAGAGTATCTCAGGGTGGGTTAGGTTAGAAACCCTTTTATTCATAGGTTTTAATAATTTGTAGACCCGTAGCTATCCTTATTGTTTGAGCATGCCCAAGTGTGAAGAAAAATCCTAGTTGGACAAGTAGAAGAACCTAGATAGCATGACCTCTTTTGGGAGGTTAATTTTTATCTTTAGGTTACCATTAGACACATACATCCACATAGGAATCCATTTTAGCTATTGTTGCATCTTTTTTCATCATAAATATAGGCATCAACACACCCATTTAGTTTTCATTTCATCATTTCACCGATAATTATAGTATTAAGCTACATCAAACACACAAAAACTCCAAAAAAAAATTTAAAAAATCAAAAATAATTTTAGCAATCGTACAAGCACATCAAAATCAAACATTGGCACATTAAAAATAGATAAAATAAAAATTTGTTTGTTTGCTTATGCTTTTTTGTGTAGATAGATAAAAAGAGAAAATAAAACCAAAATCCACCATCCTTATTCCATCCATTACCTAGCTTATGGTATTGACCCACAATCAAACCCGATATCAAATCACAAACCAAGCTACCATGGACCCATTTGGTCAAGCCTTCCATCCATTCACTGCTCCTATAATATTACTACCAACAACAACCTCCACTCATACCTCAACAACATCAATAACCTCCACCATAATAGTACTACCAACAACCATCACTACAATAGTACTACCAACAACAACCTCCACCCACACCTCAACAACATCAACAACCTCCATCATAATAGTACTACTAGCATCCATCTCTACAGTAGTACCATGAACAACAACAACCACTCACATGTATTGTAGTCTAGTTTGTCATCAAGCCAATCATAGAATTGTGATCATTATCTTGAAATATTTGAAGGGGAGAACCAGCTAATCACAATCCAAACTAAACATTGAAATAACCAAATTGCTTTGATTCAACCTCTAGAAAAGGTTGGTATACCTTGTCATCTTAATAGGTGTTGAATCTATTTAGCTCAAAGTAGTAAAAATAGGAATGATAGGGTTAGAAATGTGTGAATATAAGGTGGACGGGTGAAGCTAACAACATAGACATCCACAAATAAAATTTTGGTGAGTTAATCTTAAAAAATAGTATTCAAGATTAATAACATTCAAAACTCTACAATTACTATTTTAATGGCCTTTTGCACACTTAATAGAATAAGATAAATGCATTGACTAACAAAAATAGAATTCTCATCAGCATGAATGTAAGAACGAATTATCTCAATTTACTCCAAGTTAGCTATCTAAATTAACATAATAGACTAACCATAGCAGTAACAACGGAGATAACTTTACAATATTATATCCAGCCCATCAACACAAGTACAAGTTCAAGCTAAACATCCCTTGTAATGATTCATTCATTAAATTGTAGAGTATATACACAGTAGTACAAACAAACACTTCAAATTAGACCCCTTGCAAAGAGGTCACTACCTTTATTTATAGTTTTACAATGATATATATTTAAGCATTATAGGGAGTCAGTTGTTTTCCTGATTTTCATTGCCACTTGCCATCCATGGTGCCCACCAGCTGTGTCTTCTTGTTTTGTTATAATAAAATTTAGCTTAAAGTCATATTTACCATTGATGGTTCTTGTGATCCTTTTTAATACGCTGATCTGCAATTGAATTTGTTTGATGAAAAGATTCTATAAGCTTCTAAACTATGAATGGTGATTCAGCCTCCATGATGCCTGATCTATCTTTCCTCTACCTTCTACAACAAATAAGCTTGCAAAAACATGTTGAAAGTCTAAATCCAAAACAAAACTAATGATTTCCATTGATCTGCAAATGAGTGACTGATATTGATTATTTTTTGCATTCGTTAAATATTGGAAATATCTAGCTTTGATCGCAGGAATAGAAAATCATGTGAAATCAAGGTTTTGCTAATATTTCTTTAGCTTGTTGTGTTTATGAATTTTTGAATTTTGGATTTGTCTTATATTTCCTGCGTGCTTAAGCCATTAGTTTTGATTTTTGAGTCCACACTTTCTCATACACCATGTCTCTTGAACACATTTCTGATTTATGCAGTACCAACAAAGAAAACAAAAAATCACACATTTTAGCTCTTGTGCTTAGTGGTAAGCTTTATCCATGCAAATGTTTTATCCAAATATTTCCCTTTTGTGAGCATTTTCTCACACATTTCTATTTGTGTGAGGATTACAAAGTGGAAGGATAATCACACATGGCATAATTTCTTCATTTTCTGTCATTTCTCATACTTTTCTATTTTCTCGCACTTTTTTTTTTGCACGCGTATCACAAAGGCATTGGAGAATCACACATTTCCACCTTCTACCTAGCTTTGGCCTTCTATTTTGAGATCCCTTTTTTCGATGTTTTTTTGTATTCTGACACTTTTATGTGCTTTTTGACTTGCGCACGACCAACAAAGGGAACAGGAAATTGTGATGCATCTTCTTTCCCTATTTTCAACCATTTTCAATATTTTTCTACTTTTTAGCGGTTATATATTTTTCGTGCGGTTAAAAAAGGGAGCTTGGAAAAGTTTTTATTCAACTATATTGCACATATATTTCACATCCGCACCTTGGGTTGCAAGTCATTCCCTTAGCATTTTTTTGAAAAATCACACATCTTCATTACTTATAAAACTTCTTTGAACTACCACCTTTTAGCCATAGCAAATTGATAGTTCATAATGCATTGAGCTTGTCATTTTATTTTTAAGGGATTTTACACATGTATATTTTTTAACCTAAATTATGGCACCTCTTGGGAAACTTTACTTGAAAATTTATAGAACTCAAGCAACCTTATCCCTAAGAAAACATTTTATCATAAATTAAAATGATGTCTTAAATGACGCATTGGGGGAGGAAGAGGATACTAACACGATGAATGCAGCAAAGGGGGAGAAAACATGACAAAGTGAAACTAAAGAGAAAGGGAGTCATTGAGAGGTTCAAAGGATAGCAAAATGAGCCTCAAAATACACATGGAATATCAACATGAAGCCAAGGATAGGGAGAAAACATAGTATGAAAATCCATAAAAAACAAAGGGGGATACCAAAAAAAAGTGCGAAAAATAATTTTTTTATAGGTAGGGCAAGATAAAGAGTACCAAAATGCTAGATAAAGGGAAAGAAAGGTGAGAAATCAAGGGAATTGGAAGTACATAAAAGATTAGGACTATGACAAAAATTGTACCTCCATATGTATACTCCATCGAGGTGTAAGTTGCATATGTATATTCCATCGGGGTACAAAGCCACTTCCAAGGCAAATAGATTTCCATAGTGCAGGCAACTATTTGACCTATTATGTGTCTCTTCCTTTTCCTAATATAATGAAATTATAAACTTCTTAGCTAGCTATATACGCTTCTACAACTTCTTGTTTACATCATCTGACCCAAATTTCCTATAATATCTTCAAATATTTATTTTTCTTAGCGATACTCCTTATATAGTCAATTTTAAGGATGGTTATTGCATCAAGTAACAACTGTGGAATCATGCCTAGAGGATCTTGAAATATATATATTCTCTCGTATTTGATATAAAAAAATAGTATTCCATACTTCTCTCTAGATGATTAGTAAATGGATTTAATGATGGTTCATCTACCTCAAAGACTTCACCCATTTATTTATGGCATGGCGTTTGAGTCATCGAATCATTCTAAAGATATTCATCTACATGCAAATTCAGTGATCTAGGCTCTTGTTATATCATACTCCCTTGATCTCTTGTATGGGTCAGAAAATAACGGCCACTAGATGACTTTTGGTGTGGGATTTTCATCACTTCTAATTACTTAAAATACTAAGAATGGTATAGTTCCTGATCTATTTATGAAAATGTGTTCACCTTTGTTTCAGTACCATTAATGATGTCAAGAGGCATACATATTTAATCCTTCTTGTAGCCCTCTATAATGAACGGGTGAAAAACCTTATGAAATATTTTGAAAGTATTATTTTTTCCAAATATTTTAACTAGATTTACCTCATGCTCAAGATAAGACCTAGATTTGTTGAAGCCACATCTAGAAAGGCATGTGCCAAATAGAGGAGGAACATCCACCACCATTATACCAACCACCACAACCAAATAGAGGTGCCCATATAACATCATTACAAAGTGCCTTAAGACACATATGGATCTTATAGTCCTTCCCTTAAAATTTAGCCACCTATATTCCATTTGGACTATGGCTGAATTCAAATTTTCACAGATCATTAGGGGTATTATTAATGCCTTGGATTTATGATCTATTACACAATTGTGCAATATACATTTTTCTATGAAGAGAGAAAAATAACATGTAATAACCTCCTTTTCCTAGAAATTTAAGACTTTGTTCTTCAAAGATATGCTACACTCTTTGATTCCTAAAGAGACATCAATCAAATTAACTTCTGATCACATTAGCAAGTCCTCTCTCAAAATTTGTTCATGTTGAAAAGAGTCTTGGAGTAATTTCTATAATTGGTCCACATTTTCTTTCTTTTTTCAAAGCAGAGCAGGAAAATGCAAACTTCTATAGGTTTCAGCCCTTTCCTGACTCAAGGTCATTACTGAGGAAGTTTTTTCCTACATCTCTAGTTGCTCCTCTATGGAATTTTCTTTCTAAACTAAGATATCTTGGATGTAGTTACCATTATCTATCAGATAACTGATATCTACATTATGGCATATATCCCTTATTTGATCCTTTTGATGTGGGCATTCTTTCTGAATGAAACTGATCGATGAAACTGATGCCAAGGATAACCTATATTCACTTATTTCTTTACCGCATCCTTAGACTTCTTTATCCTTTAGTGAATGTAATTCCTTCCATTCATCCCACCAATTAGAGTGTTGTTTCATCAAACATGATTCCTAATTTTTGAGATCATAATCTTTGTGGAAATCAAGGGGATACTCATTCTTTCTTTCCTAGCACAACCATACATATACCTCTTCCTACAATCTATTACAAAATGGGCTAAAGGGGTGATTGAATGTAGGTTTAACTTCTCTAGGGGGAGCTTACCAGCTATGATCAACATGTTTTCAACTCGGACAACCTCTTGGAAGACCTGAGGGAACCTCTTTTCTTTGGATTGTTGAACAAGGAGGCTTAGATCAAGATGGAGTGTATGAATGTAGTAGAGATATTATTGGGGGTGGTAGGATCAGTATTCCTAGGGAATCCTTCTCCATGTTCTTTTGAAATAGATATTAAAATTAGGAAGACTTTCTTGAGGAGCCATTTTTATGAATGAAAATTGGGTGAGGAGTATGAAGGGATCTCTAGGATCATCGAACTCATCAATGAGGGCTTTAGATAAATCTCCTCAATTATGGATATTTTTGTCTTCTAAATATTTATAACATAGTAGTACCTTCCTCTTAAGAGACAACACAAGTATTCTAACCATGACATCTTCAGCCACAATGTTGTAAACATAGAATAACTATGTTATATCTCGATAATGTTATTTTAAGGATTTTTCTTTTCCCTCATAGCTGGGTAGATTTTTTAGAGTGATTCTTAGGATTTCATAAAGGATGGGGATATTAAATGGTTCAATGTCATACCATGGGGGATAGTATTAATAGGCCATCTAACCTCAACTATCTTAAGACAACATATCTATGATGATGATGATATCCAAGTGTGGCTTCCAAATTTTTAAGCCAACAAAGTTGCCATGTGAATATAAATTATTTGTTCATGAATCGAGGTGATTCACCTAACCTTGAACTCCTCAAGTGGTAATTACTAAGATATTGACCATAAATCTTCATATCCTTAAAGACAACTAATCATAGGATCAAACTTTTTTCTTAGCAAAGTCACTAGGTGAATTTAATCAGAACTTGATAATGCAGGGAATCACCACTCCCTAAATCATCTTGTCCTTATGGATGAGGTTGCACCGGCCATGCCAAAAATTTTAGTAGTCTAGTTTTTCATCAAGCCATGCTAGAACTATGATCATTATCTTGAAATATTTAAATGTGAGCACCCACTAATCACAACCCAGACTAAACATTGGAAGAACCAAATTGCTTTGATTCAACCTTTTAAAAAGGTTATTATGCCTTGTCAACTTAATAGGTTTTGACTCTATTTAGCTCAAAATAGTAAAAGCTTAAATATAGAAATGATAGGGTTAGAAATGTGTGAATATAAGATGGGCAGGTGAAGCTAACAACATAGACATCCACAAAGCAACTTTTGCAAATTAAACTTCAAAAATAGTGTTTGGGACTAACATCATTCAAAACTCTAAAATTACTATTTTAATGGAATTTTACACACTTAAAGAACTATTCCAAACATCTAAAGCACTAATTATCCAAATTAAAAGAATAAGATCAATGCCTTGACTAACAAAAATAGAATTCTCATAAGCATGAATGTAAGAACAAATTATCTCAATTTACTCTAAGTTAGTTGTCCAAATTAACAGAATAGACTAACCATAGCAGTAACAACAGAGACAACTTTACATAATTATATTTAGCCCATCAACACAAGTACAAGTTCAAGGCAAACATCCCTTGTAATGATTCATTCATTAAATTGCAAAAGATATACACACTAGTGCAAACAAACACTTCAGAGTCAACCCCTTGAAAAGAGGTCACAACCTTTTTTTATAGTTTTACAATGATATTTTTTTAAGCATTATAAGGAATCAGATGTTTTCTTGATTTTCTTGGCCACTTGCCATCCATGGTATCCACTAGTTGTGTCTTATTGTTCTACTATAAGCAACTTCAGCTTAAAATAATCTTTACCATTGATGGTTCTTGTGATCCTCTTTAATTCATTGATCTACAACTAAATCTATTCGATCAAAAGATTTTGGGAGCTTCTAAACTTTAAATGGTGATTCAACCTCCATGATGCCCAATCTATCTTTCCTCTACCTTCTGTAAAAAATAAGCACATAAAAACATGTTGAAATTTTGAATCCAAAGAAAAACTAATGGTTGCCATTGATATACAAATGAGTGGTTGAGATTGATTATCTTTTGTATTCACTCAAGATTAGAAATATATAGCTTTGACCATGGGAATAGAAAATCATATGAAATCAAGGTTTCACTCATACTCCTTTAGCTTGTTGAGTTCATAAATTTTTGACTTTTGAGATCGTATTATCTTTCTTGCATGCTTAAGAAGTTAGCCATGATTTTCAAGTTCACGCCTGCTCATGCACCATGTATCTTGAGCACATTTATGATCTACATGGTACTCAAAAGGAAAAAAAAATCATCTATTTTAGCTCTTGGGCTTAATGATCAGCTTTATCTACGTAAATATGTTATCCAATGATTTCCCTTTCACAATCATTTTCTTGTGCTTTTTTGTTTACTCACAAATTACAAAGTGGATGAAGAATAGTGCATGGCATCATTTCTCCATTTTTGGTCATTTCTCATGCTTTTATATTTTATCACACTTTTTTGTTTGCGTGCATGTCACAAAGGCACTAGAGAATCATGTGTTTCCACCTTCTACCGCGCTTTGGCCTTCTGTCATGAAATCCCTTTTTCTGGCGCTTTTTGGATTTTGACACTTTTAGGTGTTTTCTAACTTGTGCGCAGGCAAAAAAGGGAATAGGAAATCATGGTGCATCTTGTTTCCCTATTTTTAGCTATTTTTAATGCTTTTTTTTTTTTTAGCACTTATCTTATTTTTGCACGGCCAACAAAGGGAGCTCGACGAATTTCTAATTCAACTATATTGCACATAGATTTTGCATATACGCCTTGGGTTGCAAGTCATTCCATTAGATTTTTTTTGAAAAATAACACATATTCATTCCTTAGAAAACTTCTTTGAACTACCACCTTTTAGCCATAGCAAATTGATCGTTCATAATGCATTGAGCTTGTCCTTTTTAAGGAATTTTACACATGTAGCTTTTTTAGCCTACAACACCCCATCATCATCAACATCAAATCATTCAACATCAACAAGTTGCTCAAAAATATAACTGAAGTAGGGAAAAATGGTGCACCTAATGATGATGAAAAATGTATGTATCTATCTCCTACTGCTTAAGAGCATCAAATGGAAGCATGCAAGTAAAATGGAAGAGATACCAAATAGCAAGAAATAAAGCAAAAGAGAGTTGATTTCTTATTAATCTGGTGGATCAAATTCAAGGTTACATATATTTCCCATTGAGGGCTCAAATATGATACAATTTTTACCAATTTTGTGCCCAAGTATCAAAATCCTTCATGTAACTCAGGTGCACATCTAGTGTCTTTCCTCATACCCACAATCGATGTGGGTGGGCTACTGTTGTTTTTGCTTATGTATTTGATATTGAGGTCTTGTGATCCTTCTTAATGCACTATAGAAACCTAAACCTACACACAAGGAGACCAAAATAATCACATAGCAAGTGCATATGATGAAAAACATGCAATCCCCACAAACTTCAAAAGACTAGTAATGAGAATATGCATGGATATTATATCAAATCAACTCCAAATGACTTAAAATTGTTAGGAGGAAAACTGAGGGGATATATTATTGATAAAAATGGGTTACATATATAGTCAGAAGGCCTATATGATAAACTAAAAAGTGTCAGTATAAACTGACAAGTGTCAAAACTGAAGGCATAATGCACTTTAACTCTAACATTCCCCCTTAAAGTGCACTATCCTAACTAAAGAAAAAACAAAGCAAGTCAACATTAGGTAACATTCCCCCTTAATGTTGACTTCTCAAAAACAACCTATCATCCTCCTTTTTCTTTGGTCTAGGCTCGTGCTCTTTACGCTTGGCTCTCCAACTGTGAATAATGCTAGATCCACTGTGTATACATCTTAGTCTTTGCATCAGGGTTAGCCACTTCCATAGGTCTGTTGCCACTGGGTGAGCCGTCTAAGTGCCTCAGGGTCATCATGGGTGCCTCAGGGTCAGCCACTTCTGGGTCTGTTGCCTCTGCAGGTCATCCTCAGAGGATGTTGCCTCTCGTAGGTCACTGACTAGATTCACCATGAGTATGAAATCCCTCATGGTGAACTCAATCTAGAAGGTGTCGGTCTCTGCCGAAAATGCACCTAATGAAAGGAAAAACGAGCCATATAAGAGTGTCGGTCTCTGTCAAAAATGTACTCAATACAATAAAATGAGCCATAGATCAAAAATAAGAGGAGAGAAGAAGAAAAGAAGAGAATATTCTGAAGTGTCTTCGTCTGTAGTCTTCAGAAGTAGATCCGCAAAAACCTCGAATAGAGTCTAGGGTGTCTTTGTCTATAGTCCCTAGTATAAGTGTCATTATGGTGACCATGTCATCCCACCGAAATGCATGGGTAACCAGCTGCTGTATTTGCCAAGTGTATAGAAAATATCACTAGGTACAAGGATCACATATAAAAGTACCTTGGGAGTGTTGGGTACAACCAAAAGTGCACTCCAAGGTAAAAAATTTGAGGCTAAAAAAACTGAACTGAAACAGCCTCAAAATTACAATTTGACACCACCATTGTGTCCGTCACGGAAAGACGTTTCCAACGACTATAAATACCCCTATATTCCACTATCAAAGGGGCCTTCATCATTTGAAAAAACCATAATGCCTATCTAAGGCAGAAAAATAAACCTCAGGAATATCATATTCCTGGCATCGCACTATGGCGGAATAAAAAAACACACTTAAAATTTCCCTCGCAGGGGAATTACATGGGCCATCTAGGCCGTCACCTTTGAAATTTTGAAAAATACAGTAAGTGCCAATGAAACCATCCTATCGACCAATACAAATCTTCACCATGTTTTAAACTTTTCCCTCCAAGAAAATTGCATGCGGGCCTCCCACTCCATGTGGGAAACAAAAATTCATGTCCCTCCACTAAATTTCCCATACAAACAAAGGGGATTGATTTTATTGATACAAATGGTTACAATATATAGGCATAAGCCTATATTCAACACATGACACTTGTCAAGAGAAATTGACAAGTGTCAAGATGAAGGCATAGTGCACTTTAACTCTAACATTCCCCCTTAAAGTGCACTATCATAACTAAAGAAACTATCCTAACTAAAGAAGAAACAAAACAAGTCAACATTAGGTAACATTCCCCCTTAATGTTGACTTCTCGAAAACAAACTATCATCCTCTCTTAATGCTGATTTGGTCTAGGCTCATGCTCTTTGCGCTTGGCTCTCCAACTGTGAATAATGCTAGATTCACTGTGTATACATCTCGGTTTGTTGCCTCAAGGTCAGCCACTTCCACGGGTCTGTTGCCACTGGGTCAGCCGTCTAAGTGCCTCAGGGTCATCATGGGTGCCTCAGGGTCAGCCACTTCTAGGTCTGTTGCCTCTGCAAGTCATCCTCAGAGGATGTTGCCTCTCGTAGGTCACTGACTAGTCCCACCATAAATATCAAATCCTTGCTTATGGTGAACTCAATATAGAAGGTGTCGGGCTCTTGCCGAAAATGCACCTTAATACAAAGGAAAAATGAGCCATATAAGAGTGTCGGTCTCTGTCGAAAATGCACTCAATACAATAAAATGAGCCATAGATCCAAATATGGAGGAGAAGAAGAAGAGAATCTTTTGAAGTGTCTTCGTCTGTAGTCTTCAAAAGTAGATCCAAAAAAACCTCGGATAGAGTCTAGGGTGTCTATGTCTGTAGTCCCTAGAATAAGTGTCCTTATGGTAGGTACCTCATCTTACCGGAATGCATGGGTAACCAGATCACTACATTCGCCAAGTAGAAAGAGGGTACTACTAAATACTAGGTTCACTTATAAGTGCCTTGGGAGTGTCGGGTACAACCGAGAATGCACTCCAAGGTAGAAAGCTTTGAGGCTAAAAAACTCAATTGAAACAACCTCAAAATTACAATATGATACCACCATTGTGTCCGTCGCAGAAAAACGTTTCCAACGACTATAAATACCCCTATATTCCACCATCAAAGGGGCCTTCATCACAAGAAAAAAAATACCATGCCTATCTAGGCAGTAAATAAACATCATCGCTCAATGGCGGCATCACTCTCAGGCGGAATAAAAACATATCAGTTTACCCTCGCAGGGGAACATAAGGCCATCTTGTCGGCCAATAAAAAAATTCTCCACCATGATTTTAAAAAATTTCCCCCCCTTGGAAAACCACTAAGTTTGAAAACATTTGGCCATTTGGGCATTTACAGCATGTGGGAAAAATAAAATGCCCCACTATCATAAATATTATGTTTACAGATGACCAATGGAAATAGGTATACCACCACTTAAATTATTTGCTGAAATTTGACTTTTCAAATGAGTGGGACCTCCCCACTATTGAAAAATAAGGCACTTTTAAAAAATGACGCAGCAGCAAATCTCAAAAATGACGTGTCGAGTGGCGTACAGGTGGCCCACGAAATTCCAGGCATCGCGCGCATTCACATTGATGCCTGACTCCATCAATAACCACAGGGCCAACAATTAATTTCTATACCATATGGCCAATAATTTTTGTCGGTAGTTCGGTTGCGGTGACGGGTATCACATACAGGTGGCATCAAAAATCAAAGACTGTGATCTCTGGCCAACAACGGTGCACTATGCAACAACGACTCTGGTGTTGGGGCACATCGATGGCACCGACTGCGATCTCCCCAAAATTCAAAACTTTCAACCGATCTCGCACGAGACGACGCCAGTGAGTCCGTTGGACGAAAAATACAACACCTGCAGCTCCGTCAGATTCCCTAGGGCTCCCGTGAGGCTACCGCTTAGGCTAATGCAGGTGACTTTCTGGCTAGCGGTGAGGTTCGAGGGGCAGATTTCAAACACGCGATGAGGAAAAAAACACAGGCGCCAAACACTGAACTTGATGGCCTCTTTATTTGTATAAAAAATCTTCGGATCGAATCAACAACCTAGATGTCAAAACACATCAGATTGTATAGGCTTCTCAAAATCTAGAGATCACACCAATGTATGAGGTAAAGATCAAGGTAGTCCAGCTGTAGATCCGTTAGCATACTGTTCAAGGAGAAGAATAATTTTTGGGGGCGCCTCCCTTCTCAGATGGCTAATTTGACGGAGCTTCAAGTTCTGAATGTCGTCGATAACTTGCTATGGGGAGAAATACCAGGTGAGATTGGGACGAATATGGGAAGCCTGAGATACATTGATCTTTCTGGCAATGCTTTTTCAGGAAGAATACCATCGTCGTCTAACGAAACTTTTGACCCTCTTCCCATTTATATCCAGCTCTTACACAGATCGGAAGATATGCAGGTTAGATCACGTTGGGGGTTATCTGGAGCTTCTGGAACAGGCAAAGCGAAGTGAGATATTCTTCACGATGGCGTCCAACCCCGAATTAAGCAAAACCGGCCTTAGCCTGAACTTGGAATTTTTGTGCAAAAATCGACTTTCCCTCCTTTTTCGCTTTGAAACAACACCCCCTCGCCATTTGCAGCCCCAATACAATCTGCTGCTGCTTATTCCTCTCTTTTATCCCTTCCTTCTCCTCCTGGGTGCACTCGTGCTTCAAGGACGACGTCCTCCCTAAAGATAAATATAACTGAGAAGATTTTTCTCGTCAAATCACTGGCCCGTCAGGGGCCAACGTCTGCTTTGCAAGTATGTAGCCCATTCTCAACTTGAATAAGCTCCGAGGCCACTATTCTTCAAATGTCACCGAGAAGAAAACCCACAAGGGCCATTCCAGAAAAGACAAAGACACAAGCCAAAAGCTTAGCAAGCATAGCCGTCTGAACGAAAATAACTGGATTTCGGTGACAACCGAGAGAAAAACTTATAGCGATTAAAATAGAAAATTCAGAGGAAGCATCAGTGGCCGCCCTTGATTGCAGATATTAAAAAAATAGACAAAATCGGTCGAAAGATTCAGAGCATCCGCGCATAAAAACTCTCAGAAAATTTTAGATTACTAGATCTTAAAAAATGGTCTCATGCATGTCCTAGGATGAAATTTTTTTTTTCCTAAACTTTAAATTTTTACCATCTGGTTTCTGATCCATCAAATGATGGAGAGCATACTCCCTCGGTAAAAAAAATTAAAAAATAGGAAAAAAAATCATGGGGAGGGAGGATTTCCATGAGGGAAATCCCCCCTCAAGGGTTTCACAGGGCAGGGAAAGTCTGCTCTGATACCAAATGTTAGGAGGAAAACTGAGGGGATATATTATTGATAAAAATGGGTTACATATATAGGCAGAAGGCCTATATGATAAACTGACAAGTGTCAGTATAAACTGACAAGTGTCAAAACTGAAGGCATAGTGCACTTTAACTCTAACAAAAATTATAGAGGGATGTAAAATGGAAGGTATTGGGAAGATCTAACTAGAAATATGGCCAAATTTTTGTCCTATGGCATGCCGTAATTGTGATGACTATTCCCAACCTACGAAACCCAAAACAAGCAATTTATGAACAAAAACACATGCAAATCAAACGAAACTTGGTCAATATGCCTAAAAAATTATTCTAAGAAAACCCATATGGTTATATTTGCAAAATTAGTAGTAGTTTTAGGTGTTTCTCCAGATGACCACCGTAGACCTACGTGAGACCCTAAAAAACACTAAAAATATGATATCTCACTCAATATAGCTCCAAAATACATGAAATTTGGGCAAAAGTCTTATATGATAATCTAGAATCTAAAAAAAATAACAATAGAGAAATAAAGCACAAATTATCCACCATCCCTATGTGGGATGATTGGGACTGTCACAAACTAGGGGTTGTCCTAGGGTGGTATGGCCACCAATTATGCCCTTATTTTATCATCAATTACTATATGAATTGGTTAGGGGCCTCCTAAATAGTTTTTTAACAAATTTGGTGGTAAAAATCACTCATATGGTTCAGTTTTGGGATCATATTGCACCTCATAGATCACTTGCAAACTTCCTTCACTATATAGAGATTTTGAGGGAATGGGGGCACACAATGGTGAGAGGAAATATTGGCAACACTCTGTCGCTATGTCTCAAAAATACTCTCCTCATTTTGTATGGAAAATGGATCTACTTTATAGCCAAAGGGAACCTCTAGGGTAAATAAGCATGCAAGGGCATGTAGGGAACCCCTATGGTAAATAAGCATGCAAGGGAATGTAGGGCACCAGGTGCCACTTGTCCATAACTCATCATGCATTGGAGGGGAAGGCATATCCATTTTGGGAGTCAAACATGTAGCATGTCATAAGATTTCTACACCCTTAGACTTGCATGAGAGAATAGATGGGCTAAATGGCAGTCCCTGGGCACCATTTGGCCATATTTTGACTTTTTGAGGGTCAAAGGCCCTAGCCATCCCACCTAGGGATGGTTGCATGTGACCAAACCTCGATGGGACAACCATGAACTATGATCATCCCAAGGTGGGAAGATCATACCTATGTGGCCCAAATATCCCTAAAAATGGAGTTTGGCCTTCCAAGAGTAGTTAGGACAACTAGTAGACCTCTGAGGGTTGCCCAAGGGGGCAATATGATATCAATTAATCAATGCTTTTGATTGCCTAATTGGATTGACCAAATTTTAGTGTCTACAAATGCCCCTTTTTGAGATGCGTTGTGTGTAGCATAGTTCTAAGCAAAATGATTAAGGTTATTCAATAACCTAACCAACTTTTTACACCCCAATATTTGAAAGAGCATGCGTTCTTGAATCCTTGCTTTGGACAACCTAAGGAAATCACTTCAAGCACAACCTTGAATTTCAGGTTGAATTGATCTTGGGCATTATTTATTTCATGAAGAGGCAAGACCTTCATGCTTAAAAATTCAAAGAATTTGTAAATTTGTGCTTGTTTGTTGCCCCAAGGAGCGTGATTATCTTTGTCAAAGATTCATTGAACGAACACAATTTGCATGATTGAGTGTGTGTGTTGATTGTGATTGTGCCTGTGCTAAGTATAACTACCCTCTCAAGAGATGATTTTATGAGGGAGTGACCAGTGATAAAAGTGATTAGTCGCTTGACACATATGACTTTATTGGGATTTCCTCCTGGGTTTACTCATTGAAAAATATGGAGCATTTTTGAGAGGATTTTGGTGATTCTACTGATGTTGTATGGAATAAGGGAGCTGAAGAATTCATTCCTATGGGGAGGTCTGGCCACAATGGCCTTATTGGGGTGTGAAGTAAAGACTTTTCCACTTCTCCATGAGCAATTTTTACCAAATTTAAACTATTTTTGATGGGTTTTGGATAGTGCATTTTAAGCTATTTTTGTGAAATTTTTTTGTGGCCATCCCAGGGTGGGATGATGGCATGGTTTATGACTATCCCATGGTGGGATGACTAGCCAATTAGATACTTTTTGAGTGGATATTTTTCCCTATAACAAAATGATCATGCAACTAGAGTCTCTGACAGGAAACTCTCTCTTGCAAAGAAATTAGTTATTTCTCCAAGGTTCTTATGAACAAACATTCATATGCCTAAATAATAATATTCAATTTAAATGCTTGGAACACCTTAGTGATTGCAAGTAACTGTAAACATGGGGTAATGTTGGTTTATTTGATCATGAAACTTTAATTATTGTTCATTGAACCAGAGTAAACAAATGTGAATCGGCCCAGCAATGAAAATTTCTATTTTCGGATTTTTAAAGATTTGCAATAAAACAACTTCGATGAATTTATGAAAATTACTAATAATTCCGAAAGTGAAATTTTAATATGCATATTTGAATTCTGCAATATTACCTATGCCCTGGTGCAACTATTTTGGGATTTTGAATTTTTTATTTTTTTAATTTTAATGACTGCAAATTAAAATAAAGTAACAGCTTTTGGAAAGTAAAGTGCAGAAAAATAAAAATAAAATGCCTTCAGTATGATGCTATCCTATTTCGACAAAACCAAAGATATGAGGTTTCCATGCATGCAACCTAACCTATTGGACTTGCAAAACATGCACAATCCTGATAAGCTAAGTGCTGGTTCCTAAGGATTTAAATGAGGTTTTCAGATTTAAGCATTTGCATGCAGCAACCAAGAAAAACTTGTATCAACTACATTTATAAGCCTAAAATCTGAAAAGGGAAAATAGACATTTAATCTTGCATGCAGAAAATGACTCCTTCTTTCTTTCCCATAAGATGCAAATTTTTGAAATATTATTTGCATTAAATATTTGTCATTTTACAATAGCAGACATCTGGTTCTCCAAAACCAAAAAAAGTGGAAGAAAAGCACTCCAAAGCAGGCCCAGAATGGCTTATCATTGTCAGCTCTGCAACCCTACTCCTAGTGGTTTTCGACCCGTGTACCTGTCCTACGATTCTGCTTTTAAACGTTCTGGTGTGGCTCTTTGTTTTGCTCTGTGGCGCTTTGTTTCATTTTCCATATTGCATCGTTTCATATTCCCTGTCTCATTGTTGTCTTTGACTTTCTGTTCGATGTAGAAATGTTTGATCTTCTCTGCTGAATGTAACCGTTGGTCATGAAAAGTTACATTATAGCCCTTATACTTATGTGCCATGTGTTCTATGCTTTTTTGCATGTTCTGTAACGGCCCCATGTAAATCACGACAAAACAATAGCATGTCACGATATCACAACGTTTTTATGCATGCAACTTTACTCCTTTATCTGTACCATGAAAATGAGACATGTCGTGATATCATGACATATTTTGGCCAACAGCCTTGTCCACCACCAAGCACAGCGAAAATAAGGCATGTCGCAAAATCATAACATTTTTCTGCCCGCAATCTTGTCTGCCTTCATGCACAACAAAAATAAGACATGTTGCAAAATCATGACATTTTATTGTATGCAGCCTTGTCAGCCTTCACGCATGGTGAAAATGATACATGTCGTGATATCGCGACATTTTTTTGCTATCGGGCCGTGTGGGTGCAACCTATCGTGAAATCACGACGTTTTTCTCTATCACTGTGTTTTGTTGCACTTAGCCGTGAAAACATGACATGTCACAAAATCGTGACACTTTTCTCTTCTGCACCATCTTGCTGCTTTCTATCGCGAAATCATGACAATTTTTCGTTTCGTACCACTTGGATGCTTTCTATCGTGAAATCACGACAATTTTTTGTTCCGTACCACTTGGCTGCTTTCTGTCACGAAATCGTGACAATTTTTCGTTCCATACCACTTGGCTGCTTTCTGTCGCGAAATCGTGACGCTTTTCTCTCTTAGGCTGTATCGCTGCTTTCTGTCATGAAATCGCGACGCTTTTCTCTCTCAGGTTGTCTCGTTGCTTTCTATCATGAAATCGTGATGTTTTTCTCCTTCGGACTGCTTTCGCTGTACTTGGCCACGAAAACATGACATGTCACGAAATCATGACATATTTTCCTTCTTTACCATATCGTTGCTTGGATCTACGAAAACGCGACCGATCGTGATATCGCAACATTTTTCCTCTACGTTCATTTTGGCTGCTCTTCGTTGCGAAAATGCGACATGTCGCGAAATCGTGACTTCTGCATTGACTCTTCTCTTGCTGCCTTCGAGCCACAATTTTGTGACATGTCGCGATATCGTGACATTTTTTTATTTTGTCTTCTCTCTCCTCTTTGACCCGCTATTTCATGACACGTCACAATATCGCGACATCTTCTCTTCATGATGCATTCTACTGCTCTTAGCTGCGAAAATGCGACATGTTGTGAAATCACGACGATTTTCCATTTTGCTGCGTTTTGTTACTCTTGGTTGCAAAAACACATGTCGCGATATCGTGACACTTTTCATTTCTAGCCGCGATGGAGCGACATGTCGCGATATCGTGACACTTTTCATTTTCTAGCCGCGATGGAGCGACATGTCGCGATATCGCGACACTTTTTCATTTTGTGATATTTTGCTACTCTTCTTGATCTTTTTAGCATCTGGGCCACTGTGGTCTTCTTTGAAAGCATGCAAAAAAGGTGGGTCCCCAATTTTGGGGTGTGTTGTGGATCAGCCACAACAAATGGTGACTCTACTGTCAAATGCTCCTGAGCATTTTAGTGAGAACCCAACCTGGAAGTATACAAACTCAGAAACAGGCATTAGCACATAAGAACATAAACAAATGCCAATAGATCAAAAATACATGAATCATCAGAATTACTAAGTATCAGCTCGGTGTGTGCAATGTGTTTCATTCCCTATCGTTTGAAATTGATCAACATTCCATTGTCAGTTTCACTTATGATTTGCATGCAAGGCTATGAATGGTTTGTGCAGGATTTTATGTATGATGAAGATGCTAGAGATATCACAACCTACTTTATAAAGGCTCAAACCTTCTAATATCATGAACAAACATATCAAAGCTGTCAAACCCTCTTAAGGCCAAATAAATATAAGTATACTGAATTAATTTACTAGATCCCAAAGTTGGTTATGAGTCACTACCATCTTGAACCCATGTGCAAGTGTAAGTGAAATCAGAACTTTGGGGAATAGGATTCCCAACCTAAGTGAGATGGGAATTTAACCCTATCCTTACTATTCTGATTTGGAGTTCATTACCTCATCTTGAACAAAATGATTTAACCTGTTATGGATGAAATGGTCAGGCTAGTCTATCCATATGAGAAATCAGTGGTCTTGCTTTTAGACAAGACATGTTGCCACGCATGAGCATACTTAACCCCATAATCCATGACTTGACTTCATTCATTCTCTTCTCTCTTTTTTTTTTTTCTTGGACCTTTGGGATGACTACCCATCCTTGCTAGGGACATGTAGTACGATCCTTCCAATCCAATATTAAGATGAAATGGAACATATTTTTTACTTCTTGGACCTTGGGGATGACTACCCATCCTTGCTAGGGACATGTAGTACGATCCTTCCAATCCAAGATTTAGGTGAAAAATGGGAAATATTAATTTTATTTCTTGGACCTTGGGGATGACTACCCATCCTTTGCAGAGGACATGTAGTACGATCCTTCCAATCCAATATTTATGATGAAATGAGACATAGGAGCTTTGGGGAATCAGATTCTCAACCTAGGCGAGATGAGAATTATGCCCTATCCTTACTACTCCATGTAGGTCAAATCAGAGCTTTGGGGAGTTGGATCCTCAACCTAAGTTTGATGAGGATTTAACCCTATCCTTACTACTCTGATTTTAGGCTTTAAGCTTTATGGAAGTGGTAAAAACCACTATTTTAAGGATCATGTTGCATAATAGGATAGACATGAAATACTTCTTTCGCTTGAATTTTCTTCCAAGCAAGGTTTTGATCATTTTGCTCAAGATCCTTTTTAATGTGTATAAAATGTGCTTGGTTCTAGATAATTCGGGCATCAATTCCCAACCTTAGGATTTTTTCTTATTTATGTTATAGCATAACCCTAAGAGGATTTGACACACTTTAATGATTTGTATCTGAAATGCATATGCAACTAAGATGGCATGTACATGCAAAGTGAAATGTAATATGAATGCATTGCGCTTTGGATTGCAGATGGAGTATTGCCATAATTTGTATAACTGACAACTTCATGCATCACAAATTCCAAACGATATTATTTAAAATGTTTGTGTTACTTGCGGAGCTTTCTACAACATAATTCCAATGTTTCACATTCTCCTGATCCAAAGCATAAGTTAACATCTCAAAAACAACTTTTTCATCATTTTTTTTTTTTTTTAGACAAACCAAACATGTCAAATAAACACACAACTTAAATCATGATTAAACTAACAATCCTAAAATGAAACTTGAAAAACACAAACCAAAACCAAAACCAAAATCTATATACAATATAGTACAAGATGATGCCAAGCTTGGACTATTACTTTCCTAGATCCCAGACATGATTAGAACACTTCAACAAAAATATAACATGATACGCATGCCAAATGCTATAGGAATCCAACCAAAACAAGATTAGACCGCACCATGCAACAACTTTTAATTTACCTTGCTCACCATACCAATTTGATTTAATTCCATTACCAACATCATAGGTGGGATTCAAATCAAATTGATTAGACAAAGATTGGTATTTAACTTTATCTTGTCTATTATTTAAAATGTAAGTTTCATCATTCAATTCATGATTTAGAAGTAGGCTTTCTTTATCCAAAATGAAACTTTGTAAGTAAGAGCCTATTTCTAAACTTTTTAAAGCCAATTCATTTTCCAAATTTGTAGGCCAATCAAATTTGTGCAACAATTTACAAGCATCTAGGATATTTACTAAATTAGGATCATTAGGAGTTTTTATCCTAGGTTCAAGAATTAATTGTTGATGAATTTGATTTAGCAATTTAAATGCATCAAGCTCCTTTTCATTCATTAAAGTAATGTTATCAAATGTGTGGTTAGAAATTAATCCTTGTTCTTCATTCACCTTCAATGGCATTTCATCATATAGCACTTGTTCTTTCTCCATGATTTGTTTATCAAAGGCACCAAACCTAGGTACCCAATTGAACACATGTCCATCCCTTTCAAACCATAAGTCTTGTCTATCTAGAGGTGGGTTAACTAACACATTTCCATGGTCAATCACTTGGGTTGTTTTGGGTAACGTGAGATTTTCAATTGGATCATCAATGATATCAAACCCAAATGATTTTGGTTTTGTAATTTTCTCATTTTGAAATGGCATAATCGTTGTAGCACAAGTGGATCAAGATTTTCAATTTCTTTTCCTTCAAAGGAATCTAAAACAAATGACTCTCTTTCTTGATTCATGATTGTAGAATCCTTATCATGCTCCAAAATTTGATGAGATTCGAATTTCTCTTCCAAAACTTTCTCAAATTGTACAGGATTTATAGTATCCTCATGTGAGGAAGCAATTGAGTTATCCTGCATATTAATTGACACAACAAGCTTGTTAGAAGATTTAGATTGATAATATTCTTCCCATTTCTTCCATGAATCATAGTAATCATCCTCCAAGTTCAAGTTGTGACGCTCAAGTACTTCTTCATATTCTGATTCATCAACATGTTTCTCATCCCATTCATCTTCACCTTCCTTAGATGGTTCAGTTATTTCCAAAAGTGGGTTATCTCTTGAATTCAAATTGGTAAATCTATCATAATCCAAATTTGTAACCCATGATTCAATTTTATCACAATTTGGAAGGTGTGGATCCTCTTGGTTATCACTTTCGAGAACATCATCCAAAGTGTCCTTCGAGAATAAGTGGTGAAATTTGATTATGTCTTCAACTTCATTTGTTGATTTTCTTTCAAATTCATTTTCAACCACTTGTGATGGCTTAGGATCTTCTATAATGGGATCAATTTTTGAATTCCGTGTCATATAGTTGCTCCAATCCTTTGCAAGTACATCTGACCAAATCATATCCACATAAGTTTGTTCATCCAAATCCTCCTTTTCGGGTAATGATTTTGGATATTTCTTTTCCAAAACAAGATGGTGATCATTTAATTCCAACTTCTTGTTACCCATCCATAGAATTTCTTCTCCAAAAACTTCATGCTCTTCAAGACTTTTCGAATAGGTATTTACTTCAACGTGAGTCATCTCAAAATCTCTTGTATCACTTGAAGAAGCATAACATGAAACATCATTAAGATCGACATTATGAATTTTCTTCCTCGGATAATTTGGATGCATACATTGATGTGTTCGTTTTTGTGGTGGAACATGCCTACATACCTTCTTAACCACTTTCTTTTGCTCTTTTACTTCTGATATGAACTCTTTGGGTTGAGTGGTAGAAGTAGTAGGATTAGTTGGATTGATATCCACGGACAATGCTTGAACATTTGTTGCAATGGTTCCATGAGTGACCACATGATTCTCTAATTGAGGCATAGTTGGATGGATGAAAGTACTTGTATAAGCACATGTGGGAGCATAAGTTGGTATGGTAGGATAAAGTTGATTGTAGGGAAGAACATTTGATATCAAATTTTGTTGTGCCCATGCTTGATTTACCATCGAGGTTTGATTGCAAGCCCCTAGTTGTCCTACCATAGTTGATTGCTCCATTCCATAACCTTGTGGCCTTAATTGTTGATCTACAATCATAGCTTCTGTGTAATCCAATGCAAGATCAGTAACCAAGGGATTCATCCTAACAAATATGGCAAACAATGGATCCAATGCTCGAAAGTATATTTGAAGAGCACCATTTTCCTCAATAGTATAGGGAGAAATTAGTCTCGCATAAAGCTTTCGAAACCTCAAGTTGAAATTTCTCACTGGCTCATTAGGTTCTCTTTTGCAAGAAGTAAATTGTTGATATATCGTGAGAGGATCAATGAGTAACCTAAATTGATTGATAAACTCATCTTTCAATTGAGTCCACGATGTAATAGAACCAGTGGGTAAATTGATGTACCAATCATATGCCACCTCATCTAGAGTTCCAGGAAACATTCTACATGCCACATCCTCATGTTCGACATTCCATCTAACTAGGATATCCACATAGGCTTGAATATGTTCCTCGGCTAATGTTGGACCATTGTGTTTAAACTTGGGCAAATGTTTTTCTACGTTCTTGGGTAAATCATGAAAATCTCCACTAATGTTCAACGGATTAGCATGTATCCCATACCACGTTCCTACAGTTGTAGCCATTAATGAAACCCAAAGAAAAATTTCAAAACCAATTTGTTAGTCATGAAAGAATGAAACCTTGAAATGACTAGCAAATATCAAACATGTAACTTATGAATAATCATGTTAGCCCCAACCAAGAGATGTATCCATTAAAATCAAATGAAAGCAATTGCATGGAGACCACCTCGTTAGTCAAGAATTTTATTATTATTATTATTTTTAGATCAAATCAAATCCCCTTATTCCTGTATGAATAATCAAAGCGTTAGAACATTGCATAGCAATTCATGTCCTCCTTTTAACAGTACAAAGTTGTATTGTTAAAATAGGGCTAAGATAATAATGAATAGGGCATGAAATATTCAAAATTGAAATCCCTGTAGCACTTAAATCACACTGAAATAAACCAATTCGGGCCCTCCTTCTAGCGCCAAAATGTTGAGTGGATATTTTGCCCTATAACAAAATGATCATGCAACTAGAGTCTCTGACAGGAAACTCTCTCTTGCAAAGAAATTAGTTATTTCTCCAAGGTTCTTATGAACAAACATTCATATGCATAAATAATAATATTCAATTTAAATGCCTGGAACACCTTAGTGATTGCAAGTAACTGTAAACAAGGGGCAATGTTGGTTTATTTGATCATGAAACTTTAATGATTGTTCGTTGAACCAGAATAAACAAATGTGAATCGGCCCAGCAATGAAAATTTCTATTTTTGGATTTTTAAAGATCTGCAATAAAACAGCAACTTCGGTGAATTTATGAAAATTACTAATAATTCCGAAAGTGAAATTTTAATATGCATATTTTGAAGTCTACAATATTACCTATGCCCTGGTGCAACTATTTTGGGATTTTGAATTTTTTATTTTTTTAATTTTAACGACTACAAATTAAAATAAAGTAACTACTTCTGAAAAGTAAAGTACAGAAAAATAAAAATAAAATGCCTTCAGTATGATGCTATCCTATTTTGACAAAACCGAAGATATGAGGTTTCCATGCATGCAACCTAACCTATTGGACCTGCAAAACATGCACAATCCTGATAAGCTAAGTGCTGGTTCCTAAGGATTTGAATGAGGTTTTCAGATTTAAACATTCGCATGCAACAACCAAGAAAAACTTGTATCAACTACATTTACAAGCCTAAAATCTGAAAAAGGAAAATAGACATTTAATCTTGCATGCAAAAAATGACTCCTTCTTTCTTGCCCATAAGATGCAAATTTCTAAAATATTATCTGCATTAAATATTTGTCATTTTACAATAGCAGACATCCGGTTCTCCAAAACCAAAAAAAGTGGAAGAAAAGCACTCCAAAGTAGGCCCAGAATGGCTTATCACCGTCAGCTCTGCAACCCTGCTCCCAGCGGTTTTTGACCCCTGTACTCGTCCTGTGCTTCTGCTTTTAAACATTCTGGTGCGGCTCTCTATTTCGCTCTGCAGTGCTTCGTTTCATTTTCCATATTGCATCGTTTCGTATTCCCCGTCTCATCATTGTCTTTGACTTTCTGTTCGATGTAGAAATGTTTGATCTTCTCTGCTGAATGTAACCGTTGGTCATGAAGCGTTACATTATAGCCCTTATACTTTTGTTCCACATGTTCTGTGCTTTTCTGCATATTCTGTAACGACCCCGTGTAAATCATGACAAAACAATAGCATGTCGCGATATAGCGACATTTTTATGCATGCAGCTTTACTCCTTTATCTGTACCGCAAAAATGAGACATGTCGCGATATCGCGACATCTTTTGGCCAACAACCTTGTCCACCACCATGCACAGCGAAAATAAGACATGTCACAAAATCGTGACATTTTTTTGCCCACAACCTTGTCTACCTTCATGCACAGTGAAAATAAGACATGTCGCAAAATCGTGACATTTTCCTGTATGCAGCCTTGGTAGCCTTCACGCACGGTGAAAATGATACATGTCACGATATCGCGACATTTTTTTGCTATCGGGCCGTGTGGGTGCAACCTGTGCACGAAATCGTGACGTTTTTCTCTATCGCTGTGTTTTATTGCACTTAGTCGCGAAAACGCGACATGTCACAAAATCGTGACACTTTTCTCTTCTGCACCATCTTGCTGCTTTCTATCGCGAAATCGTGACAATTTTTCATTTCGTACCACTTGGCTGCTTTCTGTTGTGAAATCACAATAATTTTTTGTTCCGTACCACTTGGATGCTTTCTGTCGCGAAATCGTGACAATTTTTCATTCCATACCACTTGGATGCTTTCTGTCGTGAAATCGCGACGTTTTTCTCTTTCGGGCTATCTCACTACTTTCTATCACGAAATCGTGACACTTTTCTCTCTCAGACTGTCTTGCTACTTTCAGTCGCAAAATCATGATGCTTTTCTCTCTCAGGCTGTCTCGCTGCTTTTTATCATGAAATCACAACGCTTTTCTCCTTCGGACTGCTTTCACTGTACTTGGTTGCAAAAACATGACATGTCACAAAATCGTGACATATTTTCCTTCCGTACCATCTTGCTGCTTGGAGCTGCAAAAAAGTGACCGGTCGTGATATCGCGACATTTTTCCTCTATGTTCATTTTGGCTGCTCTTCGTCGCGAAAACGTGACATGTCGCGATATCGCGACAACTTCTGCATTGACTCTTCTCTTGCTGCCTTCGACCACGATTTTGTGACATGTGATATCATGACATTTTTTTATTTTGTCTTCTCTCTCCTCTTTGACCTGCGATTTCATGACACGTCGCGATATCGCGACATCTTCTCTTCATGATGCATTCTACTGCTCTTAGCCACGAAAATGCGACATGTCGTGAAATCGTGACAATTTTCCATTTTGCTACATTTTGTTACTCTTGGCCGTGAAAACACTTCATCCCTTCCTCCTCCCCCCCCTTTTACGACATGTCACGAAATCACGACACTTTTCATTTCTATCCGCGATGGAGCAACATGTCGCGATATCGCG
Source organism: Wollemia nobilis (assembly GCA_028583015.1). Lineage (NCBI taxonomy): Eukaryota > Viridiplantae > Streptophyta > Pinopsida > Araucariales > Araucariaceae > Wollemia > Wollemia nobilis. The sequence goes on from JAQPPZ010003222.1 coordinate 5,787,705, forward strand.
ACACTTTTCTTTTTCTGGCCCCGACGGAGGCATGTCGCGATATCGTGACACCTTTTCTTTTTGTGATATTTTGCTTTTTTTCTTGATCTTTTTAGCATCTGGGCCACTATGGTCTTCTTTGAAAGCATGCAAAAAAAGGTGGGTCCCCAATTTTGGGGTGTGTTGTGGATCAGCCACAACACTACCCGGCTCACCCCAAGATTTTCAGGGCCCTAGGAGGGTTATTTAAGCCAAAAATGGGTCATTTGAGCTCATTTGTACATTTGCAACTTTGTAGCTTGAGAGGTGAGGAGGAGAAGAAATATTATAAGTATTAGAGTGCTACTAAAATCATCCTATGATCAACATGAGCTAGTGTGTAGACTCGTCTGGTGGTGGAGCCGGTTCAAGACGAGTAAGAATTGGATTTCTTACTACACTATGCTTGAAATTGAAATGGAAATTAGGGCTTATTTTTTTATTTTTTCTAGGGCACACTAAATTATTAGTAATTAAACCTTATTAAGGATACCCTATAATTTTTTATGCTTGTTTTTGTATTTTTTGTTTTTTTATTGCTTTTTAGGGCTTCAATTTTGTTGTTTTTGCCTATTTTTGAGGGTCTGGAAGGTCCAATTTTTGCCCATTTTGGGGGCCATCCTAGGGTGGGACAGACCAGGGTTATACATAGCGGCTATTTATAGCCAAATTGGATAAAATTAGGATTTTTAGAATTTATAATTGGCTAATATTTGGTACCCTTGACCAGGGCCCATTCGCCAAAAAATTTTGGGTGCAAATTTTTTTATGGGTCGATTCGCCCCAATTTTATAATAATTTGACCATTCTACGTTTAAATTTCAAACATTACCCCTAGTAATAGTGAACCTTCTACATGTGTTTCGATAATATTTACCTGGATTTTGAAATTGTTTTGCCAAATTTTTATAAATATATTTTGGGGTCAACCCCTTACGCATAACCCTAGGATGAACAACCTGAGCTATTTAAGGGTCATCCATGGGTGGTACGATCATAAATTTGGGGGCTGTCCTGGGGTGGGACAGCCACAAACTAGCCTAAAAAATAGGTCTTTTTATTTTTATTTTTAGTTTTTTGAATTATTTTGAAGCCTATTTTTGACCGACTTGCCTCTGCCAGGTGGTGAAGAGTCGATGTCAGGTTCCACATATATTTGAAACCATGAGAGATTTATTGACTGACGTATATTGGGAGTGGCTTGATGCCATTGGCCTCAAGCAGGTGACATGGTTAGAGTTTATGGTGGGCGACTGTGCTTATTGACCTATGGGACCCATGCACCAACACCTTCCACCTACTCATAGGGGAGATGATGGTGATGTTGGAGTATATATACTAAATACTATGAATTTCAATATAGGTACAACTAATTGAGTCTACTCATCGAGAGTAGATAGGCATAGTTATGGAGAGGTACTTTGGTGGGTTAAAGAAGGAGGCTATAGGGGGATCTTCTAGCGGTGGTATACTTATGGCACACTGGTATGAGGCTATGGTACTGGGTGTGAGGCATGCTCAAATGATGACAATAATTTTGAATATGCTTCTAATAGACTCATCAGGTGCTCGATTTCCCTGGAACCTTCTAGAGTTAGTTTTTACTTTGGTAGGATGTATTGCGGAGTGCCCATTAGTGATGGCATGGGGGATGACTCTACTGGAACATTTGTATGATGAGTTGTATAAGATCCACTTCAAAGGGTAAAATGGCTTGGAATGTAGCTTTCTACTATAGGTTTGGTGATGGTAGCATATAGTGATGGATAGACCGTAGGGACTACCATGGATGATGAGGGTTGAGTTGGCATACTAGAAGATTGGCTATGGGGTATTATGGCAATCGGTATGAGATGTAGGATAGAGTTGATACTGGGTAGATGATGTGGGTCATTATACCCAGCCTTTTACAAGACTTAAAGTAGCTAATGTATTTTGGAGACCCTAAAAGGATTGCCCAACATGGGATGATGCTGATGTATAGCTTTACTGAGTAAGGCGAGGGAGATGGCTGGTGGGATGACATGGGATACATCATGAGTTCTTTTCCTATTATTGGGTTATGCGGTGGTTCAGGCTATGATAGGGGTTTCCCAGTGATCTAGTTGTTTACTAAAATCATGGGGCTAAGAGAACACTGATGTGGTCAATGGTGGGGGCAGTGGCATAGGATGCGAATCTTGTAGTAGACATTCTAGAGTTGGATGATGTTGGGACTACAAAGGAGTATGACTCCTAATGGGTGACACACTAGTGGTAAGGAGAGGGGACATTGGGGGATACGATGAGGGAGGCTCATCAAGAGGTTCCCAATGAGGACTAAGCTAAGGCATGTGAGTGGCATGGGCACCGACACATGGAAGATGAGCAGGGATGCCACCTAGACTTAGGATATCGAGGTGAATTTAGGGATGATGATACTAAGAATGAGGAGGTGCATACACAACAAGTGGTAAAGGGTGATGCAGAGAATGAGCTACAAGATGAGATGATTAGGGTTAGGTAGGAGAGACATCTCCTTCAAGCATAGGTACAAGATACCTAGTTAGAGCTAGAAACTCATCAAGCATAGGTATGAGGGTCTCAGGTTGAGATAGCAGCTCTACATGCATAATTATGATCTTGGATCCCTTCGTGGGAGGGATCCAAAAGTGAGGATGTGGCTAGGATATAGGAAGAGGTGACATGACTCCATTCCATAGTGGAGACCTATCAGTAATGATGCTGGTGTGGGTAAACCTACACTGATGAGTTGGAGACTGAGATAGTGAACCTTGGAGGGTGTCTACCAGATGACACAATTGCTAGTGGGTCATACCAAAGTCACTGAAGTGGAATAGGATAGTCTTCCTCTAGGATGGAGGTATCAGGATCTAGATGAAGGACTAATAGGGTAGGTGGTAGCAGGTATGGGAGTTCATAGTAGACTCCAATGGTAGGTGGGAGTGTGAGTCATAGTACCAGTCCTATGTGACCATGGTCGAGGCTCTTGTGACTCTCTTTTTGGATTTTTGGATGTGTAGCAGTGTGAAGTCTGAGGACTCACTTTATTGTAGCCTACGGGCAATATGATGTATCATTTTCCCCATATATATGCACAAACATATATGAGCTTTGTTTTTAGTTTATCATCATGTGTTTATTGCTTTATGTATGCAATGTTTTTGTTTGCTTTATTATATTATGATGAATGTATATCATGTATGCATATGTTGTACTATGATTTGATTTAATTTTGTATTTGCATGGATGCCTATTATGAACAATGATATAGTGATCTAGATTATGAAATGTATATACTATTTGACACACTATGTTAGCACCATAGACTATATGGAATGCATCAATCCATGTTTAATGTTGTCATGAGACTATGTGATGTATTTATGAATAATGTAAACTGACATGTATGTGATAAAATGGAATGAATGATAGGGTGTGATAGGATGCATATGATGTTTTCATGAGACTCAAACACTATAGTAAACTAATCAAAAGTTATATACTAACCATGCAAAACTTGTTGGCAAGGTATGAATCTTCTAGGATGACCAAGATACTCAATATCCCTATTTGTGCAAGTGAGTGCATTTTTGTGAGACACATAAGGATACCACCATTGCTAGATAGGCTATCCACCAAACTTGGAATGAGTATCACCCTATGAATGTCATAATCCTAGGTTTTATAATTAGTTGTATTAGACTACTAGGTAGTATAGTCTATCCAAAGCTAGCTCATCCACATGCAAACATTGGTCTGCACACATGTAAAAAGATTATGTGGCAGATATATCGTCATGCGTAAGAATACCACCATTACCAAGTAGGTTGTCCACAAAATTTGTAATGAGGATCACCTTATGGTTTGTTGAATGCTAAGAATTCTAGGGATTCAAGTTCAATACTCCCTTCTTTTCTTCAATTTTATTGGGGTACTTGCTCATGTGTAGTGATGAAAATTACTGTTTATTTTGTATTTTATTTTCTTTGAGGAAGGGATTTGGGGAGTGGTGATAACCACTATTTATTTTGCTTTTGATTTTTTATTTTTGGGAATTTGATTTGAATTTTTGCTTCATGGTATTTTGACTTCTAACTTTGTTTTTAAGGATTTTGAGTTGAATTGCTACTTTGTGGGATTTTGACTTCTTGATAGTGGTGAAAAACACTATTTATTTTGGGGAATTGGGTAGCGAAGAACTTTTCCTTTTGCTAATTCTTATAATTCTTGAACCATTCACACAGGGGTATGAGTAGGATACACTTTTCTCATAGGGCAACCTATACCACTTCTTAGGTTTCATATTTCCTTATAAAAAACTTAGATTTATTAGTGTGTAACTGTACTAGGATTCTGATGTACACACAACACAATATAAGCAAGACTCTACCTCCTAAAAATCATGATAAATTTTTACAAAATCTAAAAAGAAAACTAGATATGGCTAAGTAAACAAAAACCCTAGTGATATTCTAGACTAAATGGCTAGGTGAAGGGAATGGACACAAATATGAAAAGTGATAAATGTAGGTGGAAAATGAACTATAAAATATGAAATAATGTGAATGATGACTTGAGCAACATTGATTTTGAATGATGACTAGTGTACAGTCTCAGTGATAGACATGTATGAGTAACTCTAAAATGCAAAGTGCAATGATGAGTATACCTAATGCAAGAAATAATAAAATACAATGGTATGCAACTTGATGAAATGTAGTATTTTTGATATTTTGATGATGTTTTTTTTTAATTTTTGATTGATATATATGTATGTACATGTGATCAACATGCTTATTAGGGTCCATTGGGGCATTTGGGGTGACCAAAGGGTATATGGATTCCTTTGGGGCTTTTTGTGTGACCTAGGTGGTCATAGGCTACCTAGGAGGTTTTTATGTTGACCAAGCGGGTTGTAGACACCCTTGGAGCATTTTGGGGTGACCTAGATGGTCATAGACTACCTAGGAGCATTTTGGGTTGACCAAGTAGGTTGTAGACACCCTTGGAGCATTTTGGGGTGATCTAGATGGTCATAAACCACCTAGGAGTATTTTGGGTTGTCCAAGTGTGTTGTAGACACCCCTAGAGAATTTTGGGGTGACCTAGATGGTCATAGACTACCTAAGAGCATTTTGGATTTACCAAGTGGGTTGTAGATACCCTTGGAGCATTTTAGGGTGACCTAGATAATAATAGACCACATAGGATCATTTTGGGTTGACTAAGCGAGTTGTAGACACCCTTAGAGTTGTTTGGGGTGACCTAGATGATCATAGACTACGTAGGATTGTTTTGGGTTGACCAAGTGGGTTGTATATGCCTTTGGAGTATTTTGGGATGACCTAGATAGTCATAGACCACCTAGGAGCATGTTGGGTTGAAAAAGCAGGTTGTAGAGACCCTTGGAGCATTTTGGGATGATATTAATGGTCATAGACTACCTAGGAGAATTTTGAGTTGACCAAGCGGGTTATATACACCCTTAGAGCATTTTTGGGTGACGTAGATGGTCATAGACTGCCTAGGAACATTTTGGGTTGACCAAGAAGGTTGTAGACACCCTTAGAGCATTTTGGGATGACCTAGGTGGTCATAGACTACCTAGGAGCATTTTGGGTTGACCAAGGGTGTTTTAGACACCCTTGGAGCCTTTTGGGATGACTTAGATGGTCATAAACCACCTAGGAGCATTTTGGGTTGACCAAGTAGGTTGTAGATACTCTTGGAGCATTTTGGGTTGACCTAGATGGTCATAGATCACCTAGGAGCATTTTAGGTTGAGCCACAACAATATAGGTATGGAAATGCTACAAATAAAGTATTTTCAAGGGTTTAGGATCCTCGGTTCCTTCAAGGGAGGCTAGGTGGTAAGTTCGGGGTCTGATCTGACTAGTGATGATAAAGGGACCTAACTATTTTACCACAAACTTATCCCATGTATGGGGTAGAAATTAGAATTCTATTGGTTCTATTTCATAATTATATCACCAACCTGAAAGTCTCTAAGATGAACTTTCATATTGTAGGCTCTCTTAAGTCGCTCCTAATAAATGCGTAGGTGTTCAAGAGCATTAAAACGACATTCATAAAGTAACATAAGTTGATCTATATTGTAGTGCAGCAATGGAGTATTATCAGTGGGGAGGTGTTTTTTACAGAGCTAAGAACTATTATTAGACTAAACCAAACTCACTTTCCAAATTGTACGGTCTTATGCTCACTCAAACTACCCTTATACGCACTATAATCACCTTGTACGGTCCTTAATTTTTTATACTGTACGATCCCAAATTGTATAGTGTCAAATATGGTACGATCTTGCACATATCAAAACTGAAATTTTTAGTTTTGGAGGTTGTCGTACACAGTTTTGCAATCGATCAAGTCGATTCCCCAAAACTACCAAATCAGGTAAGTTTCTCTCAATCGACTGTTTTACCAAATCAGGTAAAAGTGATTTGTACAATTTGTAATGGAAACTATGTATGATATGTACGAACTAATGGCACAACATGATGTTATTATAGATTCTCTACTACCCCAATATCTCTATAAGATGTTTTGTAAGGTTTTTATAGGCCAATCAATGCAATCTATGACAAAGGCAAAATATCCTAACCGGGATGGTGAGAGATCCCATGCGCTTAATTACATCCAAAAATTGTACAATGTTATTCAACACATCTTCGTAAATGATCTCATGCCTCTAAATAATTATCCAAGGTTCACCAGTGCCAAATTCTACCACCAAGTTGCAACAATGCATAAAACAATCCTTTAACAATAAGATAGAAAACTCAATCACACAATATTCATCCATAAATCATTGTTCATCATTACCAAATCATACACAGTCATCCACAAACATCATTATTCTCATTAATTTCTGTATATTTGATTACAATATGGAAAAATATGTCAATGTAATTGTAAAAACTCAAGAATCAACAACTACAAGTACTAACTCCTTATTCTAGCAACCAATAACCAGTAAACTAGTAGCCAAACCTCTAATTTTGAAAATGGGGCCTTATATAATGTTGCCCAGGCTATTCCAAAGTGGTTCCTAAGACAATTAGTTATTTACAACTACCCATATACAACTAAATACATTAATTTGGATTTTTCCTAACTTTATCACCTTAGTTAGCAAATCTATGTGTCATTTCACTCTAAAATTACATTTCCCTTGCATTTGGATGAATTTTGGTGCACCTTGTATGATTTACCACTACCATGTATCATTTTTCAATCCAATTGTGTTGGTTTACCCTTCAATATATGGTTTTATCCTCATTGTACAGTTTACAAAACTTGAGTAAACTGTCGCCTCTGTCAATCGGCTTCGATTTTCCGATTCATCGCTTGAAGGTCGGACGGATCTGGTAACGCTCAGGCGATATTCGAGGCGGGTGTATCTTGGAGAGGACAAAAGTAGGTATGCCCATCATCTACATCCCTCTCAATCTTCTCTTCTGCCTTACTAGCATGTTTTGGTATAAGGGAGAGAAATGATCCATCTGACCTTACCAGAATTGAGAAAATCCCTTTTATCACTTCTTCTTCTTCTAGGAGGTGGATTTGCTGCCTGCATCTACCCTCCCCTTTACTTTGGTCAGCGTCCTTGCTAACTCATTCTAATTATTACACTATGCTTCGTATTCTTCTACTATAATCGTTAAGTCCTTGAAATATGAATTATACATTTCTCATTCATTATTTAGCTTGGTTGTATAGCTCCCCATTTCGATGGCTTTTGCTCCGTGAAAGTTAGCATTTTATTCAATAGATTTTATGAACTCCATCATCTATTTTTCATGGTTTGAGGCACTCTTTTTCAACTTCTCCTTCCAGTGAGATTTTTCTCGAGCGATTGCCTGAAGTTATTCATTCTTCTCAATAATGGTCTGCAGGTGGTAGTTGATATCCGCTTCCATAGCTCAAGATTGGTATTCTCTAGTATTCAATTGAGATTGATTTTCTAGGACTATCTCATTCAAAAATTTATTGTCCTTAATCAACTCCTCTATCTAATTAGCTTGTGTATCCATTTGCTCACTCTTTTCAACCAAGTGAGCTATCATCTACTCATATTTTGTTTTGAGTTGTGCCTCCAACTCTTTAATTTCTATCCTCTACCTTCTATGAGATCTATCGCTTTTACTCTTCAAGTGTGCTAATTCTAGATTCAAACTCAATTTTGAGGCCTGAAAAATCCTCCAACTTATTTATTTTCTTTTCTGCCATAGTTTTGCTTTTCTACAGTTCTTATTCCATTGAAGCCAATTCTTGTTGAGTGGTTGTAGTTTACTTCTTCTACACCTCCTTGAGTTGATGGATTTGTCCAATCCAATGCTTAGCCACTCTATCTAGTGTGTTAGGAAGTTCAAATTCCATAGGGCGATAGTCACTCTATCCATCTTCTCATACTTTTGGAAGATTTATGGGGATTGTACTATTTTCTCTTTCCTTCGTCCAATATAACTCATCCAATTTTGTCACTTCTGAGTCCGAATGTTATTTCTCCTTTACATATGGAATTGGTTTGTTTGCCATTCTCTCCCATTGCCTTCTCATCATTATTTGTATGGTACTTCTCTCCCTTTCCTGAACGAGAGGTTGCTCCTACTACCTTTGGGCTGGTGCTTGTTGTTCTAGCTCCTATTCCATCCATCTAGGATTTTTCTACCTATGATGCACATCTGCATCCTTTTTTAGAGTAATCTCTTCTTGATCTTCACTGAGGTGTTGCTCACTCCTTATTTGTGGTTTCTCTGGAGTCACTTTCGATATTAGCACTGACTTCACCCACTACAATATCATTGGTTGCCCTGGATTGATTTCTCGCAATGGCATCATTCCTAGGAATTGCATTCTCAATTTTGTGACCGCATTCAATAGCAATCCAATTACATGGAAGGTCATCCCAAAATTCTTCGGTCTCTTTGTTAGTGCCTCATGCATTCTTTTTTCCAAAAAGGTACCCCAATCATATTGAATCCCCTTGGTGATACCTTCTACATATTGTGCCATCCACAATGGAATTTTTGTGGCCCTTATATCACCTGACAATCGAGCCATGACTATATTCATTGCACATGACCAATGTTCTCCTCTCAACTAGCTCTATTTTATTCTACATGCATTCCTACGCTCGATATCTTTACCTCTGTCATTGATTTGACAGTGGTCATGGTAGTGACAAGGTGGTATGCCTCTATCGGGTCTACCAATTTTTTCACTATCTCCATACCGTCTTTCGACAAGCCAAATGTTTTTTAGAATGCCTCTACCAAAATTTCCACCTTTACTGACCTCTTGCCCACATTAACATAGGCAATTCGAGTCGCAACATTATACACCTGAACTATCTATAAAATATAGTTCTGGAAGAATGTTCTATGGAATGGTGGAACCTATGCAATGACCGCCACATGAGCATCCTCAAATATCTTCCTCCAAGGATGATCCCTATTCTTCTCATCGTTCCACCACTTCCTGCATGCATCTGCTCCATGCTGTACAAATGTAATCTTTGTCACCTCCACCTAAAATTCTTCCTATCCACTGCTCAAATGCTCCTCCTGATCTAGAATATGGATTTCACTTCTTAAATCCCTCCGTGAGGTCCTTTCTTGTGCCATTCTTCCCTCCCTGTGCCTTGGTGGTGTTCTATCTAGGTTTGCCCTCCAATGCCTATGTCCCCTCCATGGCCTCTCTCCTCTTCTCCTCCAAGGACAATTACCATGCCAACCTCAAAACTATGACTACCACCCTTTTTGCTACCATGGGTATACCTCTATCTCATGTAGTGGTCCTAGTGATATCTCCACCATGTTGGCTACAATCCACCTTAACCAACATCTGAACTCTTTCATCGAGATCATTCTTTCGCCATACCTTTGGTTAAGGGATTATCCAAAAATCACCATTTTACGCAATTCAAAGTGTTTTGAACTCATAAAATATACTTTAAATAGTACAATATGCCCTTATACACTCTCTTGTATGATTTTCCTTCCACCGACCGCTCCTAGATCATACACTATTCTTCTCTCCCTACAATTCAATTTCTAGCCCGTCAGTCTTCAAACTGTCATAACTTCTTCAAATTGTATAGCTACAACCTGAAATCATACAAGGTGATAGTACTCAATACGATGTCACTTTTTGGTTACCCCCCATTTAGAATTCATATGATATCATACAATTTCGTATGATCTCTTGAAAACTGCCAAAAATGGCCTAAAAACCCTCCGAACTACACTATTTTTCTTGAAATTGTACATGCTATCCCAAAAATCATATAGTACAACTTTTCCAACCCTAAGTGATGAAAATTTTGATATTTTTATCTTCTTTATCGAATCCTTCACAGACCCATTTTTCGGATTGCCCCGATCTACTCTTGTAGTGTTTTTCGGTAGCAATTCTTCAACTCATTCAACCCTGGCGTAATTTATTTCAACTTGACAAAATCCTAGATGTACGAACTTAATTTTCCTTCCCACACATTTCTCAACTCAATTTTTTCTATATTCCTCCGATTTTAGGGTTCTAATCTTCCATTTTCTTGCAATTTCAACAACCTGATTACCAGTTTCCACTTCCTCTGTCTCCAACAACAATTTTTTCACTCAATTCATACAATGAAGTATTCTGCCATTTTTATTGTTATTTCTCTAAAAATTTCAAATTTCCCCCTTTTATGGAGTAAAACCCTAATTTTCTCTCTCCCGAGTCAATTCCTTGAAGCTGAAAAGATCTCCCTGGTAAAAAATTTAAAATGGGTCTACAAATTTAGAATGTTGGTGAATATTTATTGCCCATGTAGTCTTCTCCCTTCAATTGCATGTTTTCCACCTTCAATCTCCTAAAAAAATTCGAATCCTACTTCTATGATTGTGAAATTGTCAATTTCTTTCCATTTAAGGAAAATTTTAAAACCCTAACTGAAACCCTAACCGTCAAGAAAATCTAAAATGGCGCCACATTGCATGCTTTTTCATCTCCACTATTAGATGATTGCCAACTCAGTAGTTAGTTTAAATTTTTTTCTTTTTCCCCCTTCTTTTCCTCCAACCGTTGCTTTTTTCCACATGCCACATTAAATGGGTAGTTTAAAATCGTACGACATGGGCCAAAACATGACTTCTTGTATGGTTTCCCATGTCATTTTGTCAATTTTATTTGTACGATCTTCCAAATTTGCCAATTTCCAACTCAATTTTCACTTGTACGATCTAAGCACTTAGAGAAATTTTTTAGATTTCTTTCTATCTGAAGAGGCCACCATTTTTGGTTTTCAACCACTTCCTTCCTAATTGCATCCCGAGGGATTTTCACAATTAAGGCACACATTTTTTTCAATTTTATTTTATTTTCTTTTCTTTTTCTTTTTTTTTTCTTTTTTTTTTCAATCCTAGTCTACTTACACTTACCATTTTGGTAATCGTACAGTGACATTCACTTGTACGATCCCATCCGAGTCTTGACCTGGAGGTTTGATCATAATATGTCGAGTAATGGTGTCCTCCTACACCCCTTGTTCCCTTGATCGACTTGTCTTTTACTGTGATGTTACTGCCTGTTCAGTTCTTCTCCTACAATGTGTACAATTTGGAATTGTACAGTGGCAAGTTGGAGTCTCTTCCCCTGGTAGCCCTTCTTCTCGTCGTGCAGGTGATTGATCCCATGGGTGGTGGTGTTCTCACCACTCTACTATTATTTGAGCGACTTATTCACCTATCTCTGTGGATCAATTCTTGCTCCAAACTTGGTGATCGGATCTATTGTTGGCCTAAGGTTCTCTCTTCTGCAAAGTGTACCCTTCCTCTTCCAGCAAGGTTTCGACCATGTGGGTATCTCCCCCTTCCATTTCCTCTTGGCATGGAACTTCCCTATACTATTTGTGATTCCTCCCTTACTTAGGCTAATATTTTATTACCCATCTCTCATTGGGGTCCTTGTCTTATTAGGGGTGGTTGCCCCCATGTACATCTCATTATAGAGTTTGGCAACATGCCTCTTATTATTGGTATACCTTGTTGGTTTCTTATCCAATTCATGCAAGCTAAAGGATTATCTCCTGGCCATATAGGAGTAGGGGGTCAAAACATTCCTCATACTCTACCTCCTCTAAATGTAACATCACTAGGGTCTTGGTTATTCTCTGGTCATCTACCTCCTCCTCTTCCTCATTGGAGTCTTAGAGGTCTTTGTCCAATTCTTCCTCTTGTTCCTTGGTTATCGGGAGTAATTTCTACGAACTCAATATTAGCTAGTGGAATCCGATTAGGTGATAGCTGCCACAAGGTTCTTATTCTCCTATCATCCCGTACCAAGTGACATATCCATATTATTTCCTCAAAGGATATCTGGGGGGATGAAGATGCCAATACTTCTCTATATTCGTCATAGAAGTCTATCTCAGAGCTAGAGTCGGTTTGACCCTCTTCCCTCTATTCTGCCCAATCGATTGGCAAATTCATCACTCTCTCCAATATCTATACTTTCCTTCTATTTTATTCTCAGTTGTTGATGAGCTATTGTATATGCTTGTGTATCACTACCAGGTTTGTCCCCTTGCACTCCCCTTGCTTGCCTTTGTCTCAATGCTCTAGTTGGAATATCATGATCTCTCTGAGGATTATGAGGATTCTCCAGCTCATCATCATCTGTACTAGGCTCTCTTACCAACCATGACATTCCTTCATCACTTGAAATCCATCATATCTAATATTATGTTTCCTTGAGATTCAGGTGATGTGGTGGTCTCCTCTATGTCTCACCAAAGTACTACACCTTCATTTATCATTGGCTTCTTGCTTGGTGGGGGTGGCGAGCTTATGTTTGCACCTTCATTTCCTCCACCATTTCTTGGAGTTAATCCTTCAACCTCCTCAGGTTTACTTTCAACCTCTTGATGTCTAAATGACCCTCTATTCATCCAGTCTTCATATGGTACCATCCAACTCCTGGATGACTTGTGCTCTCAACCTCGCATTGTGACTTTGTGATGTTTGATACTTTTCTTGTAATTATTGAGTTTGAATTCTCATCCTCTATTGCAATAGCCCTATCTGAGCCAATGGAGAAAGTTCAACTAGTTCCTCACCTACCATTTTATCCCTAGCATCCTTCAAAATTTCTATTTTGAACGTGTCCAATCTATCTTCATTGTGCACTGTTAACCTTATCCTTTTTTGTCCTTCCAACTGTCGAGGTAGCTCCATGTGTTCTACTTGTGGATACTTCAAATTTGGAGCTATTGATAATAGTGTTATCTCTTGATAGTCTCTTGGTGCTGGATAAATCCACTCTTCTCCTTCTTGTATGGTCCCATCAGCCCGTCTGATGTGTACTTGTAACCTTCTTCTTTCACTGAGTCTAGGTGCTAAATATTGTTGTTAAATTATTGGTTACATCTGCAAATAAGTGTGTGAGTCCCAAATTAGGTTCCTCCTGTGATGGACCTGGATCATGATGAGCCTCATCTTGAGCTTTCGCTCATCTTCATCATTCAATTTCTTCTAAAGCAATGAATAAACATTGTACCTTATAAGGCTTCAGTTTTGAGCCATTTACAGTGTTGGGTACCTCTGTCCCATTCAAGTTCTATAGCTTAACTGCTCCATTACTCATTACTTCAATGAATTTATAAGGACCAATCCATACCGTATTCAACTTACCTGGCTTGATTTCCCTCTTCCCATTAAAATTTAGAACTAAGTCACCCGGACTAAGTTCCAACTTCCTCAAATATTTGTCATGCCACGCCTTTCATATTTTCTGAGCTATCTCAATTGCCCATTGTGCCATGACTCTTCTTTCATCTAACTTGGTCAATGTCATCAGTCATTCTTCCAAACTTTCTTGATCCCCCAAGCGATGCTCTACCGTGACTCTCAAACTTGGTATCAAGAATTTGACTAGCACCACTACTTCCTAACCATACATTAGTTGGAAAGGTGTATATTCCATTGTTGGTTTAAAAGTTGTTCAGTATGCACACAAAATGGATGGTAACCTTTCCTTCCAGCCTACTCCCTCTATTCCATAATTTTTATACAGAGTAGATACTAAGAATTTATTTGTTGCTTCCACCTGCCCATTTGCTTTGGGGTAGTACGGACTAGACAATGAGTGTAAAATCGTAAAATTTGTCGTCAACATCTTGATAATCTCATTAAAAAGGTGTCCTCCATGATCACTTATTATTTGTAGCGGAATACCAAATCTTATGATTACCTGCTCATACAAAAATCTCATTGTACTTTTGGCTGAATTATCAGGTAATGCTCTTGCTTCCACCCATTTTGTTAGGTATTCTATTGCCACTATGATATATCTACACTTCCACCTCTGAGATGTCTTTAATGGTCCTACAAAGTCCAAGCCCCAATGTTCGAACAAATATTATGGCTGCGATGGGTGTAAGGGCATAAAGTCCCTCTTAATCGGCTTTCCTGCTCTTTGGCAAGTATCACAAGCTTTCACATATTCCTTTGCATCATTATACAGTGTGGGCCACCATAGTCCTGCTAGCAATATTTTCCATGCAATCACATCTAGTCCCATATGTCCTCCTACTAAGCCTGCGTGGGCTTTACACATCTTTGCAAGATACCATCACTTCCTATAGTGTTTAGTAATCCTGCTATTATCTAGAAAGGTGCTGACTTCATGATTACTTTCTTCTTTTCGGTTGTCATCATCTCTTGTGGCAACTCACTTATGGATAGGTATTGGCCAACCAAATTGTACCATGATGGAACAACGTTGATGGCAAATAATTGTGCATCCAAAAATTTATTAGGAACTCTTGTTCTTGTAGGCTCCCCTGATCGTATCCGAGACAACTGGTCTACAATCACATGCTTCTTACCAGGTCTCACCAATACTTAGACTACAAACTCCTGGAGGGTGACGAGCCACCTACTAACTCATCCTTGTATCATCGGTTTGTTTATTAAGTACAACAGAGCTTGATGATCAACATAGAAAGCAAAGGGGTTTGCCAATAGGTAATACCTAAACTTTTGAACTACATATACCATCCCCAAGGCTTCCCTTTCCATTGTACTATAGTTTCTTTCTGGCCTTGACAAAAGGTGGCTAGCAAAGAAAATAGGTTGATCCATATTAAACTGTCATTCTTGTGCTAAAGCACATCCAATTGCAAAATTCGAGGCATCAACATGGACATGGAATTCCTTATCCCAACTAGGAAACACCATAATCAGACTACTCACCAACTTAGCCTTTAACTCCTCGAAGGCTCCTTGGTGCTCCTCTATCCATCTAAAAGGAATATTATTTTTCATCAAAGAATCTAATGGGTAGGATACATGGGCATAATTCCTGATAAATATTCGATAATATCCTATCGAACCAAGGAAGGTTTTGAGTGAACTCACATAAAATGGTTCTTCCATGTGTAATATCACACGAATATTATCAGGATCTGTCTTCAATCCTTCACTGCACACAATGTGTCCTAACAATTTCCCATATGGTACCATTAGAAAACATTTTGTTGGGTTTAATGATATTTGTGTATTTTTGCACCTACTCATACATTCACTAAGGGCAGGAAGATGCTCCTTGATCTTCCCATATATGGACCAATCATCCAAAAATTCTTTGAAGTTCCCCATTGCTAGCTGATCAAATATATATAGTATGATGCATTGGAATGTAGTTGGGGCATTATAGAGCCCAAATGGCATTTGGTTATATGCATAGATGCCATTCTCCACAATAAATATGGTATTCATCTTATCCTCCTTGGTGATGTTGATTTGATTGTATCCTGAGAATCCATCCAAAAATGAATAGATATCATGTCCTACAACTTCTTCCAAGATAGAATCTATGAAGAGAAATGGGAAGGGATCCTTAATGGTCACAACATTTAGACTCCTAAAGTCTACGTATATTCTGATCTTATCTACTTCCTTCTTCAAGGTGATCACTATAGGTGAAACCCATTCATTGTTTGTCACCCTGAATATGATTCTTACTTTAACATCTTTTCTATCTCCATGTTTACTAATGTCGCATACTTGGGGTTCATTCGATATGCATTAGTGTAATATTATGGACACATAGTTCTGGTGGGATTCCTTTTAGATCCTTATATGTCCATGCAAAGACATCCTTGTACTCCAAGAATATCTTGAAAGTTGCTGCCTTCAATACCGGATTCCAATCATCGCCACAATGGATCATCCTAGATTCCTCCTCTATTCCTATATTGATGTCCACTATCTGAGGTCCTTCATATTTGATATTTTCCTGCTCACTCGTAGCTTTCATTACATTCTTGGGGTGTACCAGTCTTGTATCAATCTTTGCATCTCCTACTGTATACTCTGCAAAGCTTTTCGAAAATATCCATTTCTCTTTTGCTTCCTTCTTAGGTTCTTTACTCACTTTTGGTTTATCTTATTTTTCCTAGACCTCCTTTGACTCAATATAGAGGCAGTTGGGCTGAAACATTTCGTACTCCTTCATTTTCCAATGAAGAAGTCCACTATCATATCGAGCTTCATCTTTGCTACATTCATCTAGGTACAACATTCCCTCTCCATCAGGTTCATGCCCTTCATCCCTTGAGGAACTTTTTGATTCATCGATTGTAGCTACATCTTCACTAACTCTTTGATTAGCTAGATTAATCATGTATTTGTGTTTTCCCTTCTTAAAAGTGATATGATTATTTCCCCAATTGTGATTAACTTTGGCTACTCGTAGCCATCCTCTCCCTAAGAGGGCATCGTATGCAGGTTTTTGTATTGTAATCACAATAAAATCCAAGATAAATTCTTGTTCAGCTATCATTACTTGTTGTGTCGTTAAGACTCCCTTTATCTCAATGCCATTCTAGTCAACACCATACAACCGGAAGCTCGATGCCCATAGATATGGAGCGCCTAGTTCTATCCAAGTTCTCTCAGGTAGCACATTGACATTGGATCCTCCATCCATGATAACTTGTATCAATTTGTGCCCTATGATCTCCATATGCACTAATGCAGGTTTCTTTCCCATATCAATCATTAGTACAGTAGGATGCATGAATTGATATTTTCACTCTTCCTCTAGAATTGGTTGGCTCTGTACCGCCATCACCTTCTCTGGTTGTAATTCTTCCATGATTGCATTTTGTAATTTTGGGATAGCTTCTAACAAGTTGGATACTTTAATTTCCACTGTGGTATCCAAAACCTATGCTTTTATATTTTGTACAACTTTCTCCTGATCTAATGGTTTTCTTAGTTCCTTTCCAGCTCTCGACTCTGCTTGCTAGTCTTCTCAAATTCCTCTTGAAATATTTTCTTTGCTACTTTCTGGCGTTGATTTTATTTTGCTAGCACTAGATATTTATCCTTTTTAGCCTGATTCCTCATCATGGCTAAAACTTCCTGAGTTTCCTCCTTAAATTGAGGAACTTCGATGTCCAAATAACTAAAATTCTACGGGTTACTCGAACTCACCTACTTTGGATAATTCTCTTCTTTGTGGTTCCCTGGACCACACCATATACAAATGTGTGTAGTGCTTGTTTGTGGTGTTTCTTGCCTTAGAGGTGCAGGACAATTTTTCATAAAATTCCCCCATTCTTGGAAATTGTGACATTGTATGATCGATCTACCTTCCGAGTCATACTGTAAATGACTTTGTCCTCCTTGTCGATTACCTTGGTTTTGTCTTCCACCTCTTCTATTGTTTTTATAACTGCCACTTGTTGCTTGTTGTCCACCTCCTTGGGCCTTCGATTTCTCTTCCTGCTCATGGATTGACAATAATTGTGGGTGTATTTTTGCATTATACGGATATAGCATTGCCTCATGCCCTATCACATTATAAATATGATAATAGTCATTTTTTAAACATTTGATATTCGTATGTCCCTCCATTTTGCATTCCATGCACCACATATCATTTCTATCTAGTTTGATCTTTTGCCCCTTTACCAATTTATCAAACACCTTGAGAAACGATGCTATCATCCTCTATATAGTGTCATATTCACTATCTGAATCCTTTGACTTGGGATGAGACAAAATTCCCGTATACATTTTTTTTATTCACTCTAAAAATTATTTGCATGTTTAAGAGCTTCTTCATATGTTTCATATGGTATTGCATTCATATTTTTCTTATATTTTGGTAGTAACCCATATACAAACCATCGTTTTACTAGAACATCTACCAATGGCATTTGCATCTTATCGAATAATTGCTTCAGTCGACGGTTGTAGGATTTCACATCCTCATCAGATTTCTATTTTGTCACATAAAGTTCCATAACAATATCTCCATCATCCTTTAAAGGTCAAAATTCTTCAATGAATTTCTCTTTTATCTAGTTCCAAGTCTGAAAATCGATTGCTGCATGGATATGCATAGCGATTATATTTCTAGCTCTAGAGGCATGACTACCTCAACACCATACACAAGTGAAAATGAAGTAGCCCCAATGGGTGTCTGAATGCTAGTGTGATAGGACCATAGAGCAAGGGGTATTTGTGTGTACCAATCAGTGTGATTCTCCTTGACATTTTTCATGAGAATAGCAATCAATGTTTTATTGGAAGCCTCTGCTTGCCTATTTGCTTTTAGATAGTAGGGTGTCAAAAAAATATACTGGATATTATAATTTGTTGTCAAAGCATGTACATATTTATTCTTGAATTATGTCCCATTATCCAAAATAATCTTGGATGGAATACCAAAATTACAAATGATATTATGCAATATGAACTCTACTATGCAGGGCCCTATCATAGTGGTAAGGGGAATTGCTTCCACCCACTTTTTAAAATACTTCATAGCCATAATGATAAATGTGTGATGGCCTAAGAAGGTAGGTGAGATTTTCCTAATTAAATCCAACCCCCATTGTGAGAACGACAAAGAAGATTGGATCGATTGTAAGGCTTACGAAGGTACGTGTGTCAAGTTAGCATGGTATTGACTCTTCACGCACTTATTAACATATGTGCAAAAATCTCGCTCTAAATTTTTCCAATAATAACCCATGCAAATAATGCGCTTTGTGATGGTCATGCCACTAAAATGGCCATGACATGTACCATCATGGGCTTGGGCCATCACCCAAACTAACTCTTGATTCTCTAGGCAGCAAAGGAGGATAACTTTGTAGCCCTGACGATACAAAATATCTCCAAGTAAGACATACTTTACTACCTTTCATTTAAATGTCCTTTTGGTAGCTTTCGATAATCTAGGAGGGAGATTACCAAGATTTAAATACTACCTAATTTGTGTGGACCAGTCCTATAGTGAGGAAGCCTCGATCACATGAACTTCCTATCCCTATCAAATTTCATCTCAAGAAAATGTTGACTAGAAAATAACTTATAAGAATAGCATTGTACTACTATCAAAAGGGTCTTGAGGGAACAAAGTCCCCCAATTGCCATGATTCAAGTGCTTTCAAATGTGCAGGAATATCTCTTGATGAGGTTAAATTTGAATCAAGTGGACCTCTGGCATAACTTGAGTGCTCTCATGCTTAGTCACAAATTGTGATAGTGTTTTGACCTGAATGGTTGTCTATCATCAATAGGGTTCTGCAGGATCAAGGAACCTAGGGAGGCCATCGTATCCACAAAATGATTAGATGATTGAGGGAGTGCCTCAATGTTATACCATTTGAAATTTTCTAGGAATTTATCCACAAGGGCTTTATAGGCTTGTAGAACTAGGCACTTGCATTGGTAGACCCCTTTGACCTAGTTAAAAATGAGCAAGGAATCGCCAAAAATGTTAAGCTTGGTGATTTTCATGGCAATAGCCATTTGAAGACCTATGAGCAAGGCTTCATACTTGGAATTATTTTTGGTGTACGAGAAATCAATTTTAAATGATAAGGGTATGGGAGCCCCATATGGTGTGAAAAACATGATCCCTATGCCACCCCCTTGCTCGCATTTGTAGCCATCGAATATAGATTCATATCGGCCTAGGAATCAAGCTCATCCAAATATGGTGATTCGAATATTTGGAAGACTCCATCATCGAGAAGATCCATGCTAAGAGGTTGATCATCCTAGAGAGGAGCATCTGTAATTTGATCGATGATGACCTGACCCTTAATTAATTTTTTTCCAACAAATTCTAGGTCAAAATCCATAAACAACATAATCTTTTTCATTGTGTGACTATTATGATAAGTGTGGCTCTTCATGTATCATAATGGATTCTATTTAGATACAACATATGTGGTATGGCTAAGCATGTAATGTCATAGCTTCTTGGTGGTGAATACCACCGCTAGGCATAATTTCTCAATGTATACGTACTTGATCTCATAGCTTACCAGGGTGAGGTTGAGATAGTAAGTAGCTTGTTCCTTATGCAGTTCATTGTTCTAGGTCAACATGGTTCCCAATGCAATCTCAGTGGCAGAGATGTATAAATAGAATGACACTCCTGGTCTAGGTAGAGCCAACACTAGAAGGAAAGCTAGGTATTGTTTGATTATGTCAAAGTCATATTGACACTCATCATCCCAATGAAATACGATCCCCTTGTGCAATAAAGTTTTCATGGGTCGACACTTGTTCGATAATTACGCTATGAAGCATTTTATGGATGCGATCTTGCCCTACTAAATTTGGATTTGCTTGATAGTAGTCAAGGGAGGCATCTCGAGGATGGCCTTGAACTTTTTGGGGTCCACTTTGATGCCTCATTTAGATACTATAAATCCAAATATTTTCTAGATGTGACACCAAATACGCACTTCTTTGGGTTCAGTCTCACGTTATGCTCAATAAGGTGATCGACGACTTTGCGTAGGACATCGAGATGCTCATGGCCTAATAAATATTTTTCTAGTAAGTCATCCATGTAATCTTTCAAAATATCATGCATGTAGTCATGTAAGATGTATGTCATGGCACGCTGATAGGTGGCATCGGTATTTTTAAGGCCAAAAGGCATGACCTTATAGCAAAATATTCCCTAAGGTATTGTGAATGCTATTTTGAGTTGGTCCTCTAGATTGATACGAATTTAATTATATCCATAGAAACCATCCATGAGGGATAAAATTTCATGGCCCATTGTGGCATCTACTAGGGTGTTGATGCTTGGCAAAAGGAAATCATCCTTAGGACTCACTTTGTTTAGGTATCAAAAATTGGTACAAATGTGAATCCTCCTATCTAGATTTTTAATGGGAACCATGTTGGAAAACCATGGTGGATAATCTACAAAAATGACAAATCTAGAAAACAACAGCTTTTGTAGCTCATATTTGACCATTAGGGCCACTATTGGATGCATCTTTCTTAGATTTTTCTTGACAGGCTTGGCCTTGGGGTCAAGCGTCAGATTGTGGGTGACTAGATTTGGATCCAATATCGGCATGTCTTTGTAGGACCATGCAAAAGCCTCATTATTATCTATGAGAAGGGCTATGTAATTGGATTGCTCTTCAGGGGATAGGTTTTTCCCTATCTTGATACATTTCAGATTCATAATATCTAAGCTAATATATTTGTCAATTGAAGGCTCGATTGAAATATGCAATCCCTCCTCCAACCAGTGGGGGGTAGGGATAAAATGGATGTCATCAGCTGGATTTAGATCATCAATGGGAATATCAGGTTCCTCCTCAGCATGGAAGACATCACGAGTTGTTATTGGAGAGAAATGAAATGGTTGTAGCATCTCATCATAAGGTCGATACTCAGAGGGTGATGGGGGATAATCTCCTCGAACAAAGTTGATTACCCCCAATTCAAGGTGCAATGGCTTCAATGTGTTATTCAGATATTGCAAGGGTTTGAAAAGATCTATGGAAATCATATTTATGGATGAATGATTTTATCTAAGTGGTTTATGGTTTCCATAGACCTCCAGATATCGCAAGGCCTGAGGAGGTGGTTGTGGAGGTGGTGGAATGACCAGAGGTGGTCAGTGTGGCTGTGGGTGAGCTTACTCCTAGAGAGGTATAAATCATCCTCATCATCCATATGGATGACCCATGAATCTTATCCATATAAACTATCAGATTGAATGGACACTACCTCATTATTTGACTCATCGTCAATGGTCCACTCATAAGGGGACCCCTGATATTCTTCCTCACTATCATGGGGAAGCATGCATAAACCTTTTCCTTGCTCATAAGATCTAATATCATCATGAGATAGGTCATCATATCCTAAGGGTATGGGGAAATATTCCCCTAGTGAGTAGACACGATTGGTATTGGCAAAAGGATCTTGTGCAAGCTCATCCCAAAAGTTGAGCATCATGCGGTCTACGGTATCTATGAGGATATCAAGGGGAAATGATGTGTTGTGACCCAACCCAAACTTGTCATAAGACATTTGATACTGCGACTGGTAAGGGACATGAGTGACCTACTCATACAGGCCCAACCCATAACCATACCAATTACAAAGGTGGAGATACCTCATGGTGAAATCAGGGTTGGGCATGTAGTTGATGTCCTCAAAAAATGGCTCTTCATCCTCTTCATGTTGTTGCTAAGGCTCGATGCCATATTAAATTCCCCCATGTACGAATTTTTTTTGATTAGGGGGAAGTCCTAGAGGTATGATAGTGCCTATGGGAAGATGTGGTCGATCCATGTCCTACAATAACACTATGGAAGGGGTAGTTGTAACACTCCTAACCATTTACTTTCCTAATCCAATGGAAGCTAGGTGCACTATGACCTGAGGCTATGGATAGAAAATGGATGAGAGAAAGACCTGATTTGATTCATCGTTTATCTCATGTAGATGCTCCTCATCATCTAGGCTAGGTATTTCCTTTGTGGAGATAGTGTATATGGTTGGCTGGACCTCATCAATAGGCCACTTCCTTGGGTTCCTAGGACAACGATCCATAGGCACAATGGACATCTGGGTGGGTGTCGATGATGAGGATGGTACAACATGCGATGGTGATGGAGTCAAATATTGGCTATATTTATTTGGTTGGAAATATATATGAGTGGATGGCAAGGTTAACTCAGGGAGTTGTTACACCATATTGCAATACTTGAAAGGATCTAGGTTTGTGGGGACAACATGAACTTATCCTTCATGAGTGTGCTTGAGGAACTGATGAGCAATGGAAGGGACACACTCAATGTACTTGATACATGGTATGCCTAATAGGATATTATATACCATATCACCCTCTATGATGTGGTACAATGTTAGGATGGTCTTTTACCCTACCTAAATAGGCAGGAAAATCATACCAATTATCGAGCATATGACATCATTGAATGCTCGAAGGGTGTAGGTAGATGCAACAATATGGGATATTGGGAGCTTCAAGTGCTTGAGATCTATTGTAGTGATGATGTTGCTAAAAGACCCAGTGTCTATCAACATTATATTGTATGGTGTTTTGTTTGCACATGTGACGATGTGCAAGGGAGGATCTACTGTATCATTTGGAACCGATTTAAGTTCATCTTCTCAAAAGGTAATCATCGGTTTCATGCATTGTTGCACATGCCCTATAAAGTTGTTGGAGTTGTACTCCTAGGACTAAAGCTCTATTACCTTAAGGATCTCCATAAATACTTCTATATGATGAGGTAATTGCTAAATGATATCATATATGGAGAGCTAAGCAAATATCGTTATTAATATCTGAGCGATATTACTCTTAATTGTTACCATAGAACTAGGTGGGAGGCTCGATATAGGAGGTAGTAATGGCTACAACATTGAAGGAGCATCGCTCTAAGCCACATGTGGCATGACTGTACTTGGGTACTGCCTATTCCTCATTACAATATTGATCATGTTGATATACCCTTGCTTAGGAGATGCATGGTGAACCTCATTCACTTAGGGAACTAGCTTGGCCTGATTTGCATGGGAAGGAAAGGGGTCTTTGAAGACTTCCATTTGTTGGTTTTTTGGTGCAATAGGGTTGTCTACCTAAAGGGCATTCCTATCGATCACGTATTTTACCAAGTGCTTAAACTTGTAGCACATTTGCACATCATGCCTTTTTTGCCTATGAAACTTGCAATATAAGTCTTCTCTATACCCTTTGGGATTTGGTGCATTTGGTTCGATAGGTCGACTCTCAGGAAGATTGATCAAATTAGCCACTAAGAGGTGCTCAAAAAACGAGTCCATAGACTCTACAATTGGCATGAAATGTCGCTTAGGGTGATACTATTGAATTTAACCTTGAATATTCTGGTTGTCCTTGGCATAGTTCTCGGTTGTGGCTTGATAATTAGAATTTTGAGATGGCACAGCTTGCGCTGGACTTGGGACACCAATGGCAACTTAATTCACTACTGTTGGATTAGGTTGCACTGGGGTATTCTTAGAATTATTTTTCCACTCCTTGCAAGGCTTCACAATTTTCCCCTCTTGAATCTTGATGTCCTCAATGGTCCTAGCTGGTGCTAAGGCATCCTCAATAGTGGGATATTATTGCAGCTACAAAAACAAGGAGATCAGCTTTAGGCAGCTATTGGAAAACATCTGAGTCAACTCCAACATGGGAAGTAGATAAGGTAGCTTGGTGAGTAAGGCTTACCATATTAACATAATTTGTTATTGAATCATTGTCATACTATTTCAACCCAGCTAGATCAGCTAACATCACCTTCCTCTTGGTATTGAAGGTAAAGTGTTCTAGGAACGCGTATACAAGTTGGTCCAATTTGTGTATGTTATGCTTCAAGATTTGGGTAAACCACTTCGAGGTAGGACCAAAGAGGGTACTAATTAATATCTATAAAATTAAAGCATCGTTATCCTAAATGTTGAAGTATTAACCCAATAATATGGTGACATATTCCTACACATATTCCTCTCTCTTAAATGTAGTCAACTGAGGCAACTTAAATTTCTCTAGATAAGGAGGGGAAAGAATGGAAGGATTAAGGGGCTAACTATGTAATTGGAACAATGTGGGATTTTGAGATCTAGACCCAGAGGTCTTGTTCTCTACTAAATATAGGTGGTCTAGCAATGCTCAATACACACTTGAGGATTTAATATCCTCATTCTTACTCACATCCTACAATGGAGGTCTAGGACGCTCCAAACTATTGTGGGGTGGTGGCATGTCACCTCACCTACCTTGGTAAAGCATATCCAAATACTTACCTCTAGCTCATGCTTATTATAGGCTCCATAGGACATATCTCGAGCCATTCTATAAAGGGGAGTATATGCCCACTATGGGAACCCTATGTTTGGCCTGAGAGGCAAGTCCTGATCTGTCCTAGGAGGTCGTGGAGGTAACATTGGATAATGTTGCTAGGACCTATAACGGATGAACATGGGTTGCCTCAGGTGGGATTCATGCCTATGTATCTTAGGAGTAGGAAACCTCTCTCATAAAGTCTTCTGGAAAAGCTCATTGTCTTGTCATTCGATTATTTCTTTCTCAAACTGATGCAAGTGGTCTAGTTGTTCTTTGTCTCACTGAAGCTACTTGAACTAAGCTTGTCATTATGCATATTTTTCAACTGATTATTTAATTTATTCTACTATGCGAGGTATAGGGGGCTAGGATTCTCACCCTGAGGCTAACCTCGTTCAAGATAATCTATGATATCTATTATGCACTTCCATCGATCGAGGGCCACCACATTAACTTGAGGTTTGGGCTTGAACATATGATTATTATACTCAATGGATGCAAAGGCACATCAGGAATGCATGGAGTACTACTCCTAATGATAATCAAGGATATCCTCATGCCTTCGTTCATGGGAGAGGAAGGGAATATAAAGTTAGCTCACCCCAAACGATGAGTGTCATACCCATCAGGTTGCCTAAGCCATTATACCCTATCAAGATGATGTAGAGGTGAGGTCGGATCAACCTGTTCTATCCAATATATGAAGTCATGCTCAAGACTAAAAATAGTAATATTAGACCTAATAGGTACATAGATGTGTGGCACTGCTCTATCTACTAGTGCCTCAGCATGCTATTACCTTTCATCAAAGAAGACATGTAACATGTCTAAATATCGAGAACACTCTCCCAGGTAGGGTCCATCACCTCTAGGGGTGTCCTGCATAGGGATACTTTACAAGTGTGGCTCATGCCCTATTATATTAGGGCTATGGTGAGTAGAGGCTCACTAGGGAGGTATGACCAGGTCCCTAGGGCTATAACAAAAATGACTTATGTCTCCTAGTCCACTCTCTGTAGCTTCGACCTGTTATTGGGCTTGGTTGTGGGTGCACACCACTACAATTCTATACCAAACCCTAAATGATTATATTATTTATAAATTCTTAATGAAAAAATAAACAAGAAAATGAAACACTCAATAAGACAAGTGATTATCTCTTTTAAGTTTTATATGTGAATACCTAAATTGTTTTGTGTGTTTCAGATGTGTTATTTGTAAATAATGACCTTGTGTTGCGTGTTTGAAATATTATTGAATGATAATATTATGTTTAATTGAATTTCATGTGTATAATCATAGCTCAAAAAACTAGCTATGAACTCTATTTCATGTTATCCCACCTATAATATGTGGTAATGAAGTCCACACATGGACAAGGAGCACAGGTCCTACTAGTTCCTCATCCAGTTCACCCATAGTCTGTGATATACCTCTCCGAAGAGAGATACATGCTATAACACATGGGTTATGATGGATATTGGAATAGAAATTATCAAAGAATAAGGTTAATGGGATTTGAGACAACAGGTGGAGATTAAAGTCACCTCATTGAACTCTACTAGTGTATGGTGATGAAATCCACCTCACTAAAATTTAAGTGAATTGTGGTGTGTGTGATTATTTTTAATCCAAATAAAATAAACAACTAAAGCATCTGATGATCATTCACTAAATGCATGCAAAAGGTGCATTTTAATTTCATAAATATAGGATAAATGGAACCTACAAATGTAACTTATAAATGCAAACCCTAAATGCTAACCTACCCATTGGGTAGACTACAAGCAATCAAACCATAGAGATGCATTGCTACTTTGATTTTATTTGATTTTTATTCTTATTTTTTGTTATTATGTGCTATGATAAAATTAAATCTAAATTATAACCTTTCTAGGAAAACAAATGATATGAGAAAAACCAAAATTTAGCAGATGCTGACTGTGTAAACAAAAAACTAGAGGTCTAAGTACTTACCTTATCACCAGGGAAACCTGTTGTTTGTGGCATCTGAGAAAAAAATCTCTATTTTAATGGATTTATTGTGGTGGGATGGCTTCCAAATTTGTGGTCATCCCAAGGGTGATGGTTGTATGGTCATCCCAAGGTGATCTAAGGAGCATCCCATGGGTTGTTCTAGGCCAGGATGACTAGTACCTACAACAAAAAACAAGCAAAATTTGAGGTTAAACCTTTAGAAAACCAATAGGGATAAGGTACAAACATGATAAAAATTGAATTAGGGAAAAATAGTGCACCTAATTATTATGAAAAATGTATGTATCTATCTCCTACCTCTTAAGAACATCAAATAGAAGCATGCAAGTAAAATGGAAGAGATACCAAATAAGAAGAAATGAAGTAAAAGAGAGTTGATTTATTATTAATATGGTGGATAAAATACAAGTTTACATAGATGTACCCTTAAGGTATAAAATAAATTGTTACAAACTGGGTGCCCAAGGATCAAAATCCTTCATGTAACTTGGGTGCACATCCAGTGTCTTTCCTCATATCCACAATCGAGGTGGGCGGGCTACTAATGCTACCACTCGTGTCTTTGATTTTGAGGTCTTGTTATACTTCCTAATGCACTATAGAAACCTACACCTAAACACAAGGAAAATAGAAATTTCAAATAGTAAGTACGTATGATGAAAAACATGCAATCCCCACAGGCTTCAAAAGACTAGTAATGAGAATATGCACGGATATTATATCAAATAAACTCCAAATTCCTTGAAATTTCATAGGGATGTAAAATGATATTTTTTAGGAATATCTAACTAGAAATATGGCCAAAATTATGTCTGATGGCTTTCCATAATTGCAATGACTATTCCTAACCCATGAAAGCCAAAAAAACCAAATTTTGAACCAAAACACATGCAAATAAAATGAAACTTGGTCAGTATACCTAAAACATGATTCTAAGAAAACCCATATAGTGATATTTGTAAAATTAGTAACATTTTTATGTGTTTCTCTAGATGACAACTGTAGACCTGCATGATGTTAGGATCTCATCCTAACCCTTAATGTAATAACTCCCCTTTTGTAATAATTCCTAGTGAACGTGGGTAGTACCCATGATTAATATTTTGTAATGTTCTAAGTTTTAGCTTAGGTAGTGCCTATGACAAATGGCACCCTTTTTATGTAACACATGGTAGATAGGTGGCATTGTGCATGTAATTCGTGTGGCATTGTGCATGTAATTCGAGTGGCATTGTGCATGTAATTCAAAGTGGCACTATGCATGTAATTCGGGTGGCATTATGCATGTAATCCAGGTGGCATTTTGCATGTAAGCCAACCTTGGAAGGAAACTCCTTAAATACCCGAAAAGGCACCAATGTAACCATATTTTGCAAAATTAATGAAGTATTGAAGGAGGTTGCCCCCTCGAAGAGGCCCTGCGATTCTGTCTTATTGTGAGATTGTTCTTTATGCAAATTTTTGTTATATTAATGTGATGTTTATGTGAGTTTATTTCCAAGCAATTGTGTGAGAGTGTGTTATTTGAGTTTATTTTATAGCAGGATCTTAACAAGTGGTATCAAAGCGCTTTCCAGGGCCAAGTTCTGCTGCAACTGCAACGATTCTTGCCATCCAATCCGCCTGTTAGGTATAAATTCTGTGTGTTTTTTCCATTCTGTTTTTCCTTATTAAAAAAATCCAAAAAAAATACAGTGTTTTTTTTTTCCAGACCAAAAACAAAAAAATATATTGTTAGTTGAGTAGGTAGAAACCCTGTACCGGGGGTTTTAAAATATCGCGAAGGATCTGTCGTTATTGGCTAAGCTAGATAGCCCATAAAGCGTCTAGTGAAGTGAGGGGCGATCGAGCTCCAATACCCGGGCCTCAGACGTAACTCGCGCACGGACTTGAGCTCCCACGTATCTTCGGGTATATCGGGAGACCATCTAGGATTAAACAAACTTTTAGCCATTAGGAAGCTCTTCGGCCTTGTATTACTCATAGTCTACGGGACACAAGCATCCCGGACGATTACCCTCCCGTATTGTCGGAGAGGCAGGTAGTGTGCTCAAGGGTATGTGTGGAATCCTCCTTGAGTAGTGGCCTGAAATATTGGTCCGAGCACTATTGTTCATCACTGTCGGTATATTAGAGGGCCTATGGGTGGTACATACTCCTATACTTAGCATTCCCTGGTTCTGTTAAAACTTCAACCTGTAAAAAATGCCAAAAAAAAAAAATAACAATAAAAATCCAAACCTCCCTGTTCGTAAACCTGCATTTCAAAAGTGAGCATATGAGAAAGGAGTCCTCTACTAAAAAAATAATAGAAGGGACATGCATTCGGGATAAGCCATGAGGGTGACACTTAAGTTGACAAGTCTGGAGAATAACAGTAAAATTTACAGTGGCAGTCACAGTCAGGTCAGTCAGGTCAGAGAGGTCAGCACAGTCAGGGCAGAATTCACAGTCTTTAGGGTCAGAACAGAACTGTCATATCAGTCACCTGCAAAATACAGAGAATCTTGAGTGTGAAACACGACCAGTTATAGATAGTGCTCCAGTACCCAACTTTTGCTCAGTAGCTCAGAATTAAAAACTGTAAACACCGTTAGACTCAGCAAAACAGGAGAGAAAAAAAAAGTCTGGGGTGCCAAAAAGTAGTGTTGAGAGATATAGCTCATTGTGACCACCTCCTTCAGCTGATCATTTTGATATATAGCACCCAAGCACTTTTTTGGGCACTTACTAAAAATAGTAAGTCCAAAAAAATTCAATTCTATTTTTAGTAACTGGTCACAAAGGTCTAAAAAATGGCCCAGGGTACCCGTGGACACCAGAAAGAACTAGAACACTTGGAATCCCTAACAAAAGCCATTGAGAACTTGCACTCGGCTTTTCACTCCATAAGGGAAGAAGTCCAAGGTCTTCGCCTAGAGCATGAGGCCACTAGCAACCGCCTAGAAGAAGCACTGACAGAAGTGGACAACAAACTGAGAAGAGAACCACCCAAATCAGAATACCAAGCTGAGAGTTCTACAAGGAATCGTGACCATGATCCACCCTTTAGAATGCCCAAATTGGACTTTCCCAAATTTAGTGGGAAGGATGTTGATGGGTGGCTATGTCGGGTTGACCAATTCTTTCGACTTCATAATGTACCCATATTTCATCGAGTCCAGATGGCTTCCTTTAACTTGGAATCTGAGGCTCTACACTGGTTTCAATGGTTGCGTCTTGCCTACCCAAATCTCTCTTGGGAGGATTTTGAATCCCAACTACTCACTCGATTTGGTCCTAGTGAGTTTGAGGACTTTACAGGAGCCTTAACCAAACTACAACAAACAGGGTCAGTCCGAGAGTACCAAGCTCAATTTGAAAAATTGGCCAATAGGACAAGAGGATTGAGTGAAGGGTTCTTCCAGAGTTGTTATATCAGTGGGTTGAAGATGGAACTCCAAGCAGAAGTCAAAATGTTGAAACCACGAACTATGATGGAAGCTATCAGTTTGGCCCGTTTGGCCGAATCTAAACTCTCTGCCCAAAGACGCCCATCAAAGTTTCTGCAAAATAGACCTTCATTTCCTCCTAGAGCCCAACACCCAATTGATACTAAACCTGCTGCACCCAAGCGCCTCACCACCGAAGAGATGGATGCACGTCGTGCCCAAGGATTATGCTACAATTGTGATGAAAAGTTTTTCAAAGGGCATAAGTGTGCACACAAAAAATTGTTCCTGATAGATGTTGAAGAACCTGATACCTCTGACGAGAGTGATAAGGATGAGGACCCTCCAGAAACACCTCCTCCACAAGAAGAAGTGAAACAAGAACCTGAGACAGCAATTACAGTCCATGCCCTTGCAGGCATTACTACTCCTCAAACCATGAAGGTTACAAGATTTTTCAAGGGCCAACGTCTTTCCATCCTTCTGGATTCGGGAAGCACGCACAACTTCATTGACCCTAGAGTTGCTCAGTGGGCAAATTGCTATATCCACACTTGTAATTCCTTTGAGGTCATGGTAGCCAATGGGGGAACCTTACCTTGTAAGGGAAAGTGTCGCAATGTTAAAATCCAGATAGGGGACTATGCACTCAAGCAGGACATGTTTGCCCTCCAGTTGGGTGGATGTGATATTGTTTTGGGATCTCAATGGTTGAGTACGTTGGGCACTATCAGTTGGAACTTTGCTGAACTTTGGATGCAGTTCTCCCAGAACGGCCAAACACACATCATCAAGGGCTCCCCAGCGAGAACACCTCAAATTATCAGTTCAAACGGCATGGAGAAATTGCTAAAGAAATCATCACGTGGGGTCATTGCACAACTATTCTCCATCCAACCATCCACATCCCCAATGGGTGAAATTCCACCAGACATGCAACAGGTTCTCCACAAACATGAGGCCATCTTTTCAGAACCAACCACACTACCACCGCATCGCTCTCATGACCATGCCATTCCATTATTGTCGGATAGTACACCTCCCAATATCCGACCGTACAGATACCCCCATGCCATGAAGTCAGAGATTGAGAAGATGATACAGGAATTACTCAAGGCGGGTGTCATTCGGCCTAGTACTAGTCCCTACTCTGCACCAGTCTTACTGGTCCTCAAGAAGGATGGCTCTTGGCGATTGTGTATTGACTACCGAGAACTCAACAAGATAACGGTCAAGGATAAATTTCCTATCCCTGTGGTTGATGAATTACTAGATGAATTACATGGGACCATGTACTTCACCAAGCTAGACCTCCGCTCTGGGTACCATCAGATCCGGCTTAGGGATGAAGATATTCCTAAAACTGCTTTTCGCACTCATGAAGGTCATTATGAATTCTTGGTAATGCCATTTGGTCTCACAAATGCTCCTTCCACATTCCAAAGCCTGATGAACAACATCTTTCGCCCTTTCTTGCGGAAGTTCATCCTTGTGTTCTTCGATGACATCTTGATTTACAGTCACACATGGGAAGAGCATCTCAATCATGTAGATCAAACTCTCCAACTACTGGCCGACCATAAACTGTTTGCAAAAAGGTCCAAGTGCTCCTTTGGTTTGACTGAAGTAGAATATCTGGGACACATTGTCTCAAAGGATGGTGTCAAGGTTGACCCTAAGAAGATCCAAGCAGTCCAAGAATGGCCAAAACCTCGCACACTCAAGGGGCTTCGAGGATTTTTAGGGCTTACAGGATATTACCGTAAATTTGTCTGCAATTATGGAAAGATAGCCGCCCCCCTCACCTCCATGTTGAAGAAGGATTCTTTTACTTGGACAGGGCCGGCTGAGCAAGCATTCCTGGACCTCAAGCATGCCATGACCACCACTCCAGTTTTAGCCATGCCAGACTTCTCTAAAAAATTTGTCATTGAAAGTGACGCTTCTGGTCGTGGTATTGGGGCGGTATTGATGCAAGAAGGACGCCCTTTGGCTTTTACCAGCAAAGCCCTATCTGATCGCAATTTGGGAAAATCCACATATGCCAAGGAAATGTTGGCAATATTGCATGCAGTCCTACATTGGCGGCCTTACCTCATTGGGCGCCATTTCTCCATCAAAACTGACCACCAGAGCTTGAAATACTTTCTAGAACAACGAGTTGCCACCCTCGAGCAACAAAAGTGGGTATCAAAACTCATGGGCTATGATTATGACATCACGTACAAAAAAGGGAAGGAAAATCTTGTGGCAGATGCTCTCTCTCGCCAATTTGAGACCCTTAGTATGTTGTGTGCCATCTCTGCACCATTGCCCCAATGGATTGAGCCCTTACGTCAGGAAATACTTCAGGATGCAGATTTGAAAGACCTGGTTGCTTCACTTAGGGATGATCCAGAGTCTACACCAGGATATAGTTGGGATGGCCAGGATCTGCGTTACCATCAACGCCCGGTTCTTCCTCCTAAGTCCCCACTTCGAGAACTCCTCATGAAGGAATCACATGCTACTCCATCTGCTGGCCATTCAGGGTTCCTAAAAACTTATGAGCGACTCAAGCGCACCTTCTTTTGGAAAGGCATGAAACAGGACATTCGCTCTTTTGTAGCGGATTGCGACACTTGTCAACGGATGAAAGGAGAAACAGTGCGCTCCCCAGGCACTCTTCAACCATTGTCGATACCAGATCAGGTGTGGACTGACATCTCCATGGACTTCATAGAAGGGCTACCTAAATCTGGAGGCAAGTCTATTATTTTCGTGGTAGTGGACCGCCTTTCAAAGTATGCTCACTTTTGTGCCCTAACCCATCCTTACACAAACATCCACTATTGCCCAAACTTTTCTTGACTCCATATTTCGCCTTCATGGCATGCCCGCCTCCATTGTATCTGATCGTGATCCCACCTTTACTAGCAATTTTTGGCAAGAGTTGTTTAAGTTGCAGGGGACTCAGCTCAAAATGAGTTCAGCCTACCATCCGCAAACGGATGGTCAAACAGAGGTTGTTAATAAATGCTTGGAAACCTACCTTCGCTGCTTTGCCTCTGATCATCCTACTCATTGGGCAAAATGGCTTTCTTTGGCTGAATGGTGGTACAACACTTCCTATCATACCGCCACCAAACTCACACCGTTTGAGGCAGTTTACGGGTGCCCTCCACTCACGCCTTCCTCCTACATTTCGGGCAGCTCCAAGGTCCAGGCCGTCGACAATGCTCTGAGTCAACACACCGAGGTCCTCCGCCAACTCAAGCAAAATTTGAACATGGCCCAGAATCGGATGCGCCAACAAGCTGATCAGCATCGTTCGAGTGTAGCTTTGATGTTGGTAATATGGTCTTCCTTCGCTTGCGGCCATACAAACAATCATCCCTACAACTCCCGCAGGTGTTAGAAGCTCGCTCCAAAATTCTATGGTCCTTATCAGGTTCTACAACGGATTGGTCCAACAGCTTACAAATTGGCTCTTCCCCCCACTTCCAAGATCCACCCTATTTTTCATGTTTCCCTTCTCAAGAAAGTTGTGGGCACAAAGGTACAGGTTCAATCAACACTCCCTGAATTGGATGAAGAAGGCTCCATCTTACTTGCACCGGAACAGCTGCTGGATCGTCGAACTCGCACTCTGCGCAACCGTACCATCACAGAGGTCCTGGTTCAGTGGCGTGGACTTCAACCTGAGGATGCTACATGGGAGTCTCTCCATCAACTCCAGCAATAGTTTCCTCATTTTCAGCTTTGAGGACAAAGCTCCTTTAAGGAGAAGGGCATGTTAGGATCTCATCCTAACCCTTAATGTAATAACTCCCCTTTTGTAATAATTCCTAGTGAACGTGGGTAGTACCCATGATTAATATTTTGTAATGTTCTAAGTTTTAGCTTAGGTAGTGCCTATGACAAATGGCACCCTTTTTATGTAACACATGGTAGATAGGTGGCATTGTGCATGTAATTCGTGTGGCATTGTGCATGTAATTCGAGTGGCATTGTGCATGTAATTCAAAGTGGCACTATGCATGTAATTCGGGTGGCATTATGCATGTAATCCAGGTGGCATTTTGCATGTAAGCCAACCTTGGAAGGAAACTCCTTAAATACCCGAAAAGGCACCAATGTAACCATATTTTGCAAAATTAATGAAGTATTGAAGGAGGTTGCCCCCTCGAAGAGGCCCGCGATTCTGTCTTATTGTGAGATTGTTCTTTATGCAAATTTTTGTTATATTAATGTGATGTTTATGTGAGTTTATTTCCAAGCAATTGTGTGAGAGTGTGTTATTTGAGTTTATTTTATAGCAGGATCTTAACACATGAGACCCTAAAAAAAACTAAAAATACGATATCTCACTCAATATAGCTCCAACATGAATGAAATTTGGTCAGAATCCAAATATGATAATATAGAATATTAAAAAAAAGTAGATAAAGCATGCACATATTAGCTACCTTACCTAAGTTTGAGGTTGGGACTATCACAAACTAGGGGTCGTCTTGGGGTGGTACGACCACCAATTCTGCCCTTATTTTGTCACCAATTCCTCTTTGAATCAGTTAGGGGCCTCATACATAGTGTTGTAATTGAATTTTGTGGTAAAAATCACTCATATGGTTTGGTTTTAGAATTATATTGTGCCTCCTAGTTCACTCAAAAACCTCCTTCACTATGTAGAGATTTCGAGGAAATGGGGGCACAAAATAGTGAGGGAAAATATTTGTAGCACTTTGTTGCTATGTCTAAAAACTTCTCTCCTCCTTTTGTGTGGAAAATAGATCCACTTTATAGCCAAAGGGAACCCCTAGGGAAAATAGACATGCAAGGGCATGCAAGGCACCAGGTGCCACTTGTCCACAACTCATCATGCATTGGAGGGGGAGGCATCTCCATTTTGGGAGTCAAACATGTAGCATGTCATAATATTTCTACACCCTTATACTTGCATGAGAGAATATATGGGCTAAATGGTCATCCCTAGGCACCATTTGGCCATATTTTGACTTTTTGAGGGTCAAAGGCCCTAGCCATCCCACCTAGGGATGGTTTTATGTGACCATCCTTGGGTGGGATGACCATGAACTATTACCATCCCAATGTGGTATGGTCATGCCTATGTGGCCCAAAAGTTTGCAAAAGTGAATTTTGGCCTTACAAGAGTGGTTAGGACCACTAGTAGACCTCTGAGGGTTGCCCAAGGGGGCCATATGATATCAATTAACTAGTTTTTTTTATTACCTAATAAGATTGACCAAATTTCAGTGTCTATAATAACCAATAACAAAACCTGACACATCAATAGGTCATACAATAGTGACATCAACCACTAATCCTTCAACATAAACATCAACAACAACAACCACACCCAACACATCAACAACCTTTCAACCTACAACAACTATCCAACACATACACTCATCAATCATTCAACCAACATCAACAATACCCAAAATCATGATTTCAAGTTGGTATATCTAATATAGCCTTCCAAGCTACTTCAAACCCATTTCAATGGTTGGTCGATTAGGTTTGCACACTACAAATACAAGTTATTGGTACAAAGTATCAAAATACAACCCTAAACCAGCTGTAGAACTTCCCCATTCATCCATTAATATCATCACCACCATATCCTGCTTTATTCAAAATGTCCAAATTTGAGAAATTCAAGGAAAAGGAGGACCCCTAAGAGAACATGAGAAATTTCATCAATGCATATTATCTCCTCAATGATATTGACTCTCTTATGCTCCACACATTCCCATTGTCCCTTAGAGGAGGAGCTTTAGATTGGTATAACCATTTGTCTAGACATAGAATCTTTATCTTTGATTAATTGGTCAACCTCTTTA
This sequence comes from Wollemia nobilis, assembly GCA_028583015.1. Taxonomy (NCBI): domain Eukaryota; kingdom Viridiplantae; phylum Streptophyta; class Pinopsida; order Araucariales; family Araucariaceae; genus Wollemia; species Wollemia nobilis. The sequence goes on from JAQPPZ010003222.1 coordinate 5,824,189, forward strand.
TGGAATGCTTCTCTCTAAATTTCAAGAAGAGAACAATATTGATAGACCTATATAATCTTTAAAAATTTTATGATGAACCTATCTTAGAGTATGGTACTCAATGAAGAGCTATAATAATAGAGTTACCATTTTCTCTCCCCATCATAGAGATCACTCAAATATTTACATAGATTTATTCAAAACTAATATCATTATTGTTACAACTCCAGTAATATCATACCCTCAATAAAGTGCTCGTGCAATCCAAGGCAATCAAATACATAAAGATACAAGAGGGAGAGATAAAACTTAATAAGAAAGAGCAAAAGAACAAGAAATCTAAAGGCACGTTCAAAAATCATCCCAAACCCAACCAAGTTATTCAAGTGATCAACCAACAAAAACATCAACCACTACCTCAACAACCTACACAAATTCAACAACCATCTCAATAGACCACATACCATGCCATGCCGCCTCCCCCACAACTTTATAATCAAACACAACTAGACAACCACAACATGTATTCTACTAGGTCTCCTCACAATGACATACCATTACCAAAGCCTTATTTAGCCATATTTCAAAGGCTTTATGATGTGCAAGTTATTGTACTACTGAACATGAAACCAAAAGAACCCAAATAGGCCTAACCTAGGTCTTATAAATAATATCACTAATATGTTTACCACATATAAAATATTCATAACGTCAATGATTGCATCACATTCAAAAATTCAGTACAAGATATATCAAGAAGGGAGTTATTATCATTGAAAATCCTTTGATCCTATAAAATCAAAACCTTGGCATATACCAAGACCCTTTACCAAAATACAATCAACCATACACCACACCAGTAGTTTTTGCTATGCCACCCAACTATGTAAACCACCTCAACAATGTGCCAAAACACCAAAACTTTGTAGGGATGATACATATAGTTACTCGAAATCAACACTACCCTGAGAGACCAATGCAACTGAGTAATCTTGCCAACATGCCCTCATATTCTACATTGCCACCACCACTAGTGCAAGCCATTTAGCACCCTCTATGATCCATCACATAATTAACCAATAATCTCACTCAGAGGCTCAGAATGGTATCGACCAAGCTTTTGATTTATGAGATCATTCAACAATCACCTCCATATTATGATGCATTAATGGAAATTTTAAAATCCATTGAAGTTCAAACACAAGATCCAAATTCCTTTGTAAATTTTATGGGCAACATCAGAATAAACATAGAGCCATCCATTACCTTCTATGAACATGAGATAAAAACCCTACTAATAGAGATATCAGATCCTCCATTGCACATCATAGATCATATAGACAACAAGCCATTCAAGTGAGTTTTGATTGATATCGGGTCATCCATCAACATCATCACCTCTACTACACTTCAAAATTTGAACCTACTGTCATCACACAACCTCATCCACATTTACCATGTAGGAATTCAATTATACCTTGTGATCAACACTAGGGATGATTATTTTACCTATTCATGTAGGTGTAAAAACCATCCGTATCCTATGCCACATCCTTGAAGGAGTGTCTTACTTCAAAGACCATGGATTTGAGATATACATGCATCCCCTAAACATTACATCATTACTTCAAATACGTGCATGGGGATTTTGTGCATTACATCCTCGTTGATGAGGAAATTTTTAAGTATTTCAACCTGGTTTCCAACTCGTATGAGCCTCCCCTACCATCCACCCACCTGTACCTCACCCTGACATTGCTAAAGCTAGCCCCTCCACTAGTGGTAATTCATCCCACTCTATTGCATCCATCACCAATCCCCAATCCATTTTATCAATTACAATTGCCATCCATTCCACCATATTTGAATCACTATACTATCCCAACTACTTCATACAATCCCCATAACCCAACATTGCAAACATTCACCAGTTTAATTTACACTAATAATACCTAGCTTAATCTCCCACATCCTAGACAACCCTTATCTGCACAAGGTCTCCCTTTCTACCCACACATTCCACCAATCCCTCACTCTGGCAAACCACATCCAGTGTCATGCCACCTCCATCTATAGTGGCCCAAGTCACTACCATACCCCCATCATCTGCAACCTCCTCACCTACCTGCATGTCATAGTCCTAAAGTACTTTATGTACCACAAAACTAGAACCATTCACCTCATCCAATGTTGGGTAAAATATTGTAGCTTTCCTTCCACCATCCACCAATTTCACCTCCATCATAACACCCTTAGTTGGTTTGTCCTCCACACAGTATAAAACACCACCTCCACCAAATCCATCTATTGTAGCTTCATCCACACCAGACACCACCCTTGTTTCATTCATGAAAGTACCTCAACTGGAATAGAATGTTGGAAATTCTCTCGCATCTACTTCCCAACTAGTTCAAATCACAGTTTGCAATATGAGTCCTAGAATAGTTGAGTATCTAGTGCACAACATTACATTTATACCTCCCATCATCAAATCAGTTTAGGATTTTAGCCATCCATGCATAGGCACCATTATTCACATGGGACCCACATCCAATTCAACAAATTTTGTATATGTCAGAGTGGACACTTCCTCTGATGTACCCTTTGAGAAGCAACCCAAATCACCATTTTCTAGTGATATGAATTTTTTATTCAATACCTCCTTTCCATTAAAATATTTTTCACAATGTCATTTGAGAGTATTTTGCCTAGGTCACCATGAGTAGGGAATTCATCATCTTATCAAACCATATTATCAACTCCCTTAAGAAAAATTTGGCTTAGGATATCACCACCATCAACTAGTTGACCTCTTTGAGGATAATTTCCATCATTTTACTCTTAGTCCCAAGGAGTATAATGACAATGGATACTCTGATTATAATGAAATCTCTTTCCAAGTTACCACCATCCATACCATATCATCCGACATGTCAAAATATGAAATGGACGATGATGAGGCCCAAAAATGCCTCATTATTGCACAATATTTGACTCATTATTGCAATGTTTGACTACCATATGATAAGTTAATTGCCAAATAGTTGACTAGAATATACTATTTGTTAAGTGTTTGCATGATTTTATGTTAGGAATACTATATCTCTGTTTTTGACTATTTTCAGCATTTTATGACTGATTTTGCATGATTAAGTAGCAAGTAAGAACATGCATTTCAATTAACAAAATGTGGTATGCTGATATCCATTAACTTCTCAATGGTTTTTGAATGTTTTCCTGCCCTTCAACTTGTTTAAAATCCACATTGAAGACAAAAGTTTAGGACTGTCATAAATCTGAAAATCTGGAAAAAAACAGCCATATAAAAATCAGCAAGCTGTCACTTTATAAGAACACATTGAAGTTGTCAAGCAAAGCATGAGGATATGGATGGAATGAGTTTAAAAGGACTACAAAAGACATCTGACCTATTTAGAAGCATTTTTGCATGGTATAAATAGGCAGCAACAGGGTATAACAGAGCAAAGACAATTGTGCAACATTGTTGCACTATTTTAGCATGGTTATTTGGTGAATGAAGTGTATAAATTTAGTAGCAACTTGATGTACTCCTTCATGTTGATATTTGAATAAGTTTTTCATGTTCTAAATTGATTGAACTTGCAAGAAATGTCAATATTTTACAACTGTGTAGCAGAACTGGAAAATGCAGTAATTTACCATGTAAATTCCAGCAAGCTACCAATGAATGGCAAGGCATGAAATTCACATCCAAGGAAGAATGAAGACCATTGGAATCTGATCCTAGGAGATAACCCACCTGAGAGATGCAAAAGAAATCACTTGAAAAGTACACATTTGTTCATTTCGAAGTATCTTCGAAATGAACATATATCTTTGGAATGAGAAAACACAGTGTCTTCGGAATGAGAAATGCAGTATCTTCGAAATGAGCGGATCTTCGGAATGAGAATTGCAGTATCTTCAAAATGAGAATTGCAGTATCTTCGAAATGAGAATTGCAGTATCTTCAAAATGAGCGATCTTCGAAATGAGAATTGCATTGTCTTCGGAATGAAGCCACTTATCTTCGGAATGAAAACAAAATGTGCTTTTTGACTTATTGACCGATTTTTGAAGCTGGAAAAAGGGAAATAAAGGTTGGAAAAGGTAAAGGAAAATATCTCCCATCTGATTTTGCCATCCTTGCCGTCCAAAGCCACCATTCATGGAAAAGATCAATTCAGATCCTCTTCTAGGATAAACCCAGAAAAACTGTAGCATAATAGAAAGTTGTTTTCAAGATAGAAATGACATATTCTGAAGTGGAGAATGATGTGTGAGATATTTCTAGACTCCTCCCACGTACTCCCACCATTGAAGATGCTTTCTAAGGGCCAATGACTACTGCTGCAACACAAAATGTCTAGATTTGCATTTATTTTAGATCCAGAATTATTGGCAAATGACTGTAAAATAGCACATAGGCTGATTTGAGCATGGGATATATTGTAAATATTTATATAAATAACACAACTCCCTCCTTGGTTGAGCCAGTTAGGAATTAGAATAGAGGAGAGTTTTTAGTAGCAGCAATTAGGACTGTACGGTGATTTTCTCGTAATGAGTTTTCAGCATGTTTTGTCACCAATAAAAGTGCAGTATTTTATCATTTTATGTTCTAAGTATTAATTAGTTAAGGAGTGCTTTTCACCTCCTTCTAGATCAGGAAGTATGGGCCCACTTTCAGATCTAGAAGGAGGGATTTTATAGCAGGTTTTAATCTATAATTTTTTTGCAACAGAATTAATAGATTGCTTGCTAGATTTCATTTTATTGTTTTTATTTTGTATTGTGTGATTTATGTTTTCTATTATGTTTGTGTACAGAATTTGTGTGTATGTCAGCTGACAAATTATATTAAGCATTTTCCTTTATGTTTTCCCTGCTTTCTATTTTAGCAACTTTCCATTTTCAGCATATTTCATTTTGCTGTCAATTCTTGTAGCAAAAGCTTGACGACCTTTTATGGTAGGGAATTGACAGGTGTTTTAGAATAAGTTTCAATTCTGCAAAAGTAGATTAGATTTCAATTCTGCAAAAGTAGATTATATTTCAATTTAGCAATTTCAATTATTTAAAAGTAACTAGATTTCAATTCTACAAAAGTAACTTAGGATTTCAATTTAGCAATTTCAATTCATGCAATTGTAGTTAGATTTCAATTCTTGCAAAATTTGATTTAGTTTTCAATTCTTGTACTTTATTTCAGTTTCCATTCTTCAGACTAGGTTTAGTGTGACACCAAAAGGCTAAACCAAAATTTTCTTCACCAATAAATGCTTGAAATATGAATGCCTAAATTGTACTTTGCCCTAGCCTTCTATCGTAGACAGCCTTGGACACCACCCCAGATTGATAAATCATTGAGATTAAATGATGATATTTAACGACACTCATCATTTTGGCACCGTTGCCGGGGAACATGGTGTTGTTAGAGGGTAAAAGTAGTCAAATAATTATTATTGTGCTAAGTTATGAAGTTCAGAGTTAAATCTGAATGTAATAGCTGGTATAAATAATAATTATTGATAGTTGCATTTCAGTCCATTTAGAAAACAAGCAACCACCACCTTCAGCCCAACTTAGACAAGCAACCCCTGTCTATGTAAGCTGAATCTATTAAAAAAAAAAAAAATCACAAAAACTTTTGCACAATCAAAATAGGAGTTTACAACTTAATGATGATCCTAGAGTTTTTCATTATTACTTACAGATTGTTTGGATTTTACCGTGCTAAACTGCAACCTAGCAATTCTTAGCCTACACAGACAATAGTTGATCTCATTAGAGGTGATCCTACTTGACAAGTAGTTGATTTGCTAAATTTGTACACTTCTTGTCTTATTATGCAAACCAAAAATATTTTTTTTAGCCCAACTTGTGATCATTCTGAATAATACAGGATAGGCAACCCCTGTCTATGTAGCTGAATTTGGTATAAAAAGGAAAAAAAACCTGCAGGAAATGTTATTGACTGCAGCAACATCCAACTGTGCTAAAATAAGAACTTACCTGAGCTTGAAGAGACAAAAATCAATGGAGATACACATAAAACCTTTAGTCCAAACACACAGAAATTAGATTTGAATAAAAGAGAAAAATTAGAAAAACTGCACATAGAAAATATACTTCCATTTTACAAAGGGGTAAATTCTGTCCTCCTAGGAATGAAACAAATTGAAGTGCAGCCAAGAAAATTCTTGAACATTATTAGCTGGCTGACTTATAAACAAAAAGAAAATTTTTTGCTATTTTGAAACAATATTTCAATCTCTTACATGGAATTACAAGGGTATATCAAGATTTTATCTTGATGTAAGCACTTGACATATTTTGGGAATTGGTATTTAATTGTTTCAAGAACAGATTGACAAGATTTTGCAGACTAGGAGCCATGGACAACACTTGATTAAAGAAATTTTTAGATATGGAGCAGTGCTTCTTTCTCCCATTGGTAATTCATGAAGGATGTTATTGGTGAATGGACATTGTCTTCGGGTATACCATGCACCATTAACTAAGGAGGAGTTCTTGAAGGAGATTCCATTGGATGTACACATAATGGAAGAAAATTTCTCTTCAATATCAGATTCAGAGTGATGATAAAAAGTATGACAAAAAGAAAAAAAAAAAAAAAGGAAAAAAATACAAGAAAAGAAAAAAAAAATAGTCTTGTTTGTGAACTTCCTTTTTGGGTACAAGCAAGACAAGAAAATTTGAAAAAAAAAAAAAAAATTTGCAGCAAAGGCATGTCCCACAAAAATGGGATACATGAGGACAAGCATCAATTTCAGCAAGAAATAGGAACAATGGAGCCAATACTTCATTTTTAGCAATGAGGCAATGATGATGTAAGAAGATTCTTACTGGTCATCTAGTAAGGAAGGTTGCATCAATGTTGCAGGTTTCAACAGAAAGAGATGGTGTTTTCATACAAAAATTGACATGTTTTTGTAGAATAAGGATTGGTCTTATCCAAATAAGAGTGAGATATGTTCTCTCATTGAAGCATTTGAAAAAAAAAAAAAAAAAAAGGACAGAAGTTGGTTGAAAACCAGAAATGGCAGCCTCTTCTGATGAAAAAAAATTAAAAAAAAAAAGATGAAAAAAAAAAAAATGAAAAAAATATATAAAAAAAAATGAATAATTTAGTAGTGAAAACCTTCTTGAAGGTGCTACTAAGTTGGCTTGCATGAAAACCGATTTTTCGGCATGCATTGTGTTACAAGTGTGAATAGGGTTGTTTCGAAACTGGCTTAGAAAAATCTCTTTTCTAAGCTTCAGTGTGAAATCTCCCTATATTTGTCGGCAATTTTTTGTCGGCAAATTCCCTTAACTTCCCTCCTAATATCCCTCCTATCTTCCTCCTATTTTCCCTCCTCCTTATCTCTCCGTTAATTCTTCTTCCCCCTTATCCCTCCAACTCCCTTATCCCTTCTTATCCTCCATTTTCCCCTTATCTCTCCTTTGCCGACTTTCTTCCTATTCCCTACTCTATATATTATTGAATATACATTTGTTATTGGGGGGGTGCTTTTAATTAAATAAATGTTTTAAATTTTTGTCCTCTGCATAATTATTTGGTTGTTTGACTGCGTTCGGATACTACATCTGGTATCAGAGCCAGACTTCGTCGTCTAGCGAGCACGGTTCTCGAGGCAAAGTGGAACGGGCACGGTTCCCGAGGTGGGCACGCATCCCGAGGTGAATCATGAGAAGGATCGGGCATGGATCCCGAGGTAGGCTCAGGCATAGATCTCAAGGTAGATCGTGCACAGGCGAGGCGAGGCGACACGTGGCAGTGGCATGACTCCCGAGGCGACAAGTGGCAGCGGTGCGACAGTCGAGGCAGTGACTGGACGACACATGGCGCAGGGCGATTGGCAGTCTGGTTGGCAGCGAGTGGGCAAAATTTCTCCACGTGGTGATTCGTCGTGGCAGTGAGGTGGCGAACGGTGATTGGTTGAAGCGGCGGTGAAAACGTTTGGTTGAGGATCGACTGCCCGAAGGCAGTCGAAACATAGTACGCGAGGAAAGGGTTAAAAACCCTTTCGCATCCTTTTTCGGACGCATGTGGGATAATCCCACGCGATTTTAAAAAAATCGCTCGCCATTGATTTAAAACCATCCGCCCTCCCTTTTTTCTCAACCGGCGCGATTGGCGTGGCGGTAAGGTTGTTTGTTGGCTGTGCGGCGGTCCGGGGTTCGAGTTTCGCCGGAGGAAATTAAACAATTTTTTTTTTTTTTTAAATTTGCGCCGTTCGAGGTTTAATAGTAAGCGGCCCCTTCTTTGTTCACGTGGTAGCTATGATGTCGCGCGGCTAAGGCGCCTGCTCAGCATACCGCAGGTCACAGGTTCGAATTCCAGTTTAAAAAGGTAAAATTTTTTAAATTGTTTTTTAAAGGTTTTAAAATTTATTTAATAATTTTTTATATTATTTTTTTTTAAATTATCTTTTTTAATTTAGTTTTTTAAAAAAGGTAATTTAAAAAATAATAAAAAGATTATTAAATTTATTTAAAAAGAAAACCTTTATAAAACTTTTATTTTGCAAACCTTGAAGAGTTTTTTGTGGCCAATTAAAACTCGCCCAAGGGGGCTTGAAAATTTGCATATTGTGAACTTGGAAAAGTGACGGGAAGTCTTCCGGAGCACCCGTTTAGCACCTCCAAAATTTTTTGGACTCCCCGTCACGAGACGGGGGTGGCACGCCAGGGGCGCTGCCCCTTGGAACCCCGTTTAAGGGTTCAATATTGAAGTGGAGCCAAAGCCAGTAAATCCAGAGCTAGTAGAGCCAGAGCCAGCAGAGTCAGAGCCAGTGGAGCCAGAGCAGAGCCAGAGCTAGAGCTAGAGCCAGTATTGGGAGTCTCACAATAAGCAATCAGTAAGAGAATTACTTTGCTTTGTAATTGCTTATTTCAGTGAAATCAAAGTTTGTTTTTTGAAATGGCTGCAAGTAATAGTCTACCAATCCCTGAATTTAATGGTAGTGACTATGAATACTGGTCTATAAAAATGAAGACTTTGTTGATAGGAAAAGGTCTTTGGGATGTAGTTGAAGAAGGTTATACAGAACCAAGCTAGCTGTTGAATGGGCGACATTTTCTAATGCTGATAAAAAGACAAGAAAATAAGCACAAAAGAATAATGCTTTTGCCTTATATCACATTCATGCTGCTTTAGATAAAACTATCTTCCATAGGGTTGCATCATATGTAATTGCACAAGATGCATGGAATGCCTTAAAAGAAAGCTATAGATGCAGTGACCAAGTGAAGCAGGTAAAACTGCAAACCTTGAAACGAGATTTTGAGAATCTCAAAATGCAAGAGAATGAAAGAGTCGGTGATTATTGTGTGCGAGTGAAAGCAGTAGTCAACAAAATGGTCACACTAGGGGAGGATATTAAGCTAGAGATGATGGTGAAAAAAGTGTTGATAACACTTCTTCCAAAATGAAATTCTGTTGCAATAATTATTGAAGAATCAAAAGACTTAACCACATTATCTTTTGATGCATTAATTGGTTCACTTCTCTCACATGAAGAGAGATTGCAGGAAACTCCTACCACCAGCTATGGAGGAGATGACAAAGCTTTTGCCACACATGAAGGAAGAGGTAGAGGTCGTGGCAGAGGTCAACAAAGAGGCAGAGGCAGGAATAATCAAAGAGGGGGAAGTCCTAACAGAGGAGGATCATCCAATAGAGGTGGAAATCAGAATAGAGGAGGACAACAGCAATACAGAGGGAAACAATCTAGAAAATGAAAAGGAGGAGACAAATCAAAACAAGTTTGCTACAATTGTGGCAAACCTGGCCATTATGCTCGTGATTGTTGGTCAAATACTTCGCAAGGAAGCAATAGAAACCAGAGCAGTCAGTTTGGGAATTTTGGAGAAGAGGAAGAGTCCTCAAATCTCTTTCTTTCTTATGGTCAGACAGAGCAAAATTTGAATGATACATGGATTTTGGACACTGGGTGTTCAAATCACATGAGTGGCAAAGAAGAACTCTTTGCTAAGTTAGACTCCTCATACAAATCCAGCATCTAGTTGGGAGATGACAAGTCATTGGCAGTTGAAGGCATTGGAGCTATGGCGGTTCCAACAAAAGAAGGCATAAAACATGTAAGTGATATCTATTACACTCCTCATCTTCAACACAATCTGTTAAGTGTTGGTCAAATTCTTGAAAAGAATTATAAGTTGATTTTTGATGAGGGTAAATGCACCATTTTTGACAAGAACCATAGTAATAGAATCATTACACAAGTGCCAATTTCGAAAAATAGATTATTTCCTTTAAATTTTGGCCCACCATGAGGAAATAAGTTAGCAAATGTAGCTATTACCAATCCAATTGTCCTATGGCACTTGAGATATAGTCACTTGAATTCAGCCAGTTTGAAGATGCCAACTTCACAAGCAATGGTGACTGGACTTCCCAAAGTTCAAGAAAGTAAGGAAGTCTATGAAGGGTGTGCCTTGGGCAAGCATGCCAGATCGAAATTTCCTCATGGACAAGCATGGAGGGCCAGCTATCCTCTTCAGTTGGTACATTCAGACATCTGTGGTCCGATGCAGACCAAGAGTCTAGGTAATCACTCTTAATTCCTACTTTTCATTGATGATTGCACAAGAATGTGTTGGATATATTTTTTGAAGCATAAGGATGAAGCATTTGCATGCTTTGTTGATTTTAAAGCAAAAGTTGAAAGTGAGAGTGGAAATTCTATAAAATGTCTTAGATCAGATAGAGGAGGAGAATACTCCTCTAATCAATTTTTGGATTTTTGTAAACATCATGGCATCAAGAGGCAGTTCACAACTGCCTACTCTCCACAACAGAATGGTGTAGCAGAAAGGAAGAATCGCACCATTGTGGAGATGGCAAGATCAATGCTTCAGACAAAGCATTTGAGTAATGCATATTGGGGAGATGCAACAAGGACTAGTGTTCACATCTTGAACAGAAGTCCTACTTCAAGTTTGAAAGGGAAGACACCTTACCAAGCCTGGTATGGTAAGAAACCAAATGTGAAGTATTTCATAGTATTTGGTTCATTGGCATATGCTCACATTCCTGATGAGCTGAGAAAGAAGTTGGATCCAAAGAGTCAGGCTTGCATTTTTGTAGGATATTGTGAAAACACAAAAGGGTATAGACTCTATAATCCTACGACTCGAAAGATAGTAGTTTCAAGGGATGTGATTTTTGATGAAGGGGGAGAGTGGGGTAAGCCCCAAATATTCAGTGATTTTGAAGCCACTGATGTAGTTGCTCAGCAGGTGCAACCGTAGCTCCCACAGAAAGGAAAGCAGTCTCCGCCCACACATCCACCAAGTCCATCTTCTGATTCAACTGCTTCACCAAGTCCTTCTCCATAGCGATCAGTAAGTTCCTCACCAATGGATATTGATGTTCCATCCAAAGGTAAGAGAACTTTACAGTATCATCCATCATCTCAGATGTTGGATAAAATTTTTTCAAGAAGATATACTAGAAGTCAAGCTAGTGAAATGGACTCTGTTTTACACAGATTAGAAAGTATGCACTTGTATGGTGATGATGAATCCCAAGCAGGAACCTAGGGGAGATCAAGTTAACTATGCTTTGTTAACTAGTGCATAGCTTGAACCTTCTAGTTATGAGAAGGCATGTACTCAGAAGATTTGGCAAGATGCCATGAAAGAGGAGATAACCTCTATAAAAAACAACGACACTTGGGAGCTCGTGAAGCTTCCAAAAGGAAAGAAATGTGTTGGTTGTAAATGGATCTTCAAGACCAAGTTTAATGCTGATGGAAGCATTGAGAAGCACAAGGCAAGATTAGTGGCAAAGGGTTTTACTCAGAAGTATGGCATAGATTATGAAGAAAATTTTGCTCCTGTAGCCAGACAGGAGACAATCAGAACAGTTCTTGCCTTAGCTGCACATAAAGGATGGAAAGTCCAACACATGGATGTGAAGAGTGCATTTATCAATGGTTACTTAACAGAAGAAGTGTATGTTGAGCAGCCATAGGGATTTGAAGTCCAAGGTAAGGAACACCTTGTTTACAGATTGAAGAAGGCACTCTATGGCCTCAAACAGGCACCAAGAGCTTGGTACTCACGCATTGATGGGTACTTCAAAGATTATGGGTTCGACAGAAGCAAAAATGAACCCACACTCTACTACCTCAAGCAAGGTAAAGACATCCTCATAGTTTGTTTGTATGTGGATGATCTTATTTTTATGGTTAGTAATGAGAAAATGAATATGGAGTTCAAACACTCCATGATGACGCAGTTTGAGATGAAGGATCTTGGATTAATGCACTATTATCTTGGAATGGAGGTTCATCAGTCAGATAAAGGGATCTTCATCTGTCAACATAAGTATGCTCAGGATATGATCAAGAAGTTTGCTATGGAGCATTGCAAACCAGTTGCAACTCCAGTTGGACATGGGATCCAACTAAGCAAAGATGATGGAGCACCAAAAGTTAATGTGACCACTTTCAGAAGCATGGTTGGGAGTTTGATGTTTCTTGTCAACACTAGACCAGATATTCAGTATGCTGTATCTCTTGTTTCTAGATTTATGTCTAACCCCTCTGAGCTGCATTTGCAGGCAGCTAAAAGAATTTTGAGATATGTGAAGGGTACATTGTATTTTGGAATCCAGTACAATAAATGTAACACCATCAAGCTTGTAGGCTTTAGTGATAGTGATTGGGGTAGTAATATTGATGACAGAAAGTCAACATCAGGAAACTGTTTTAGTCTTGGATCAGGACTAATAACTTGGAGTTCCAAAAAGTAGACAGTAGTAGCGCTATCTTCAACAGAAGCATAATATATAGCGGTTACTTATGCTAGTACTCAAGCCTTGTGGCTAAGGAAAGTACTAGAAGAGATTGGAGAACAGTAAAGTGGTCCGACCAGAATCTACTGCGACAACATCAGTGCCATTCAGTTGGCATATAATCCTGTCCACCATAGCAGAACGAAACATTTTGATATGAAGTACCACTTCATCAGAGATATGGTGGAACATGACGTTGTTGAGCTTCAATACTTGTCACACTTTGGAGAACGTCGTCGACATATTCACCAAGGCGATGACAAAAGCTCAATTTGTAAAGCTGAGAGACTGTGTAGTCAGTCCTCTCAAATTTAAGGGGGAGAATGTTACAAGTGTGAATAGGGTTGTTTCGAAACTGGCTTAGAAAAATCTCTTTTCTAAGCTTCAGTGTGAAATCTCCCTATATTTGTCGACAATTTTTTGTCGGCAAATGCCCTTAACTTCCCTCCTAATATCCCTCCTATCTTCCTCCTATTTTCCCTCCTCCTTATCTCTCCGTTAATTCTTCTTCCCCCTTATCCCTCCAACTCCCTTATCCCTTCTTATCCTCCATTTTCCCCTTATCTCTCCTTTGCCGACTTTCTTCCTATTCCCTACTCTATATATTATTGAATATACATTTGTTATTGGGGGGGTGCTTTTAATTAAATAAATGTTTTAAATTTTTGTCCTCTGCATAATTATTTGGTTGTTTGACTGCGTTCGGATACTACACATTGCCTTGTTGATCTACCCATCATTGTTCCATCATTGTACAAATCTCACACTTCACATGTGTTATGTTTATGTTTTCAGATAGCCTGCTAACAATCATCAAAAGTAGCTTGTAAGGTGCATGACTAATTTTCAGGACAGTAAGGTATGTGTTTCTTGCATTTAATTCATAGTAAACATTTAGCATTTAGTGTATGATAGTCGGTATTTGGCATAAACTATTCATACAATAGTGACAAGTTGAAAAAAAAAAAAAAAAGGAACATATTCAAGATGTCAAGAAACACCCCCTTATGCCCTTAATTGTATGGAAATTTCAACACTATGCAAAAACCTGATTTTGGGACAGACAAGGCAGCAATTCTATTTCAATTTGTAGGGCAAATTTTAGAAGAAGAACTGCAAGTTTATATCTCACAATTGTCTGATAAATTGAAGGAGGATAATCAACAAAATGCACCTAAAGGTTGTATTTTAGTACTACTGGAATAAAATAGCAACATATAAAACAAAGAATAGCATCTAAACAAAAGGATGAAGAAGGGATTTTTGATGTTATGGAAGGCTTATACACTCTAGAGATGGACCCACAATAGAATCTGTAGCTAACTTTTGCATAGGAGGTCACTTCTGCATTTTTTGAAGATCTTCGAAATGAGAAATGCAGGATCTTTGGAATGAGCAGGATATCTTCGAAATGAGCAGAAACTATACCAAAATTGCTGGAAATGCTATAGAATAGCAAAAATAGTAGGGTACATCAAATATTGAGGTTTATAAAGCTCTACCACACGTACATCCCTCAAGCATTTCAAATCAAATATTTTATCAATTTTGTTCAAAAGGTGCAAACAACAAACATAAGCATTCAAGCCGAAATGTTGTTAAGAACAAAAAATACCATCAGTAGTGCATCTGCCAAATACGGTTCCACAATAAGACTATTGCAAGATGAATCATATGATATCAAGCCTTTAAGAGGTACCTTGCAACACTAAAACTTGTAGAAAAATAGAGAAAAGTCATACATATGCTTAATTGCAAAATACTTGATATAGTGCAGCAAGGAGGAATTTCTCAGTTAGCAGGTAGCAAAAGATGTTGTTCATAAGAATAAAACCTGCATATTACTATGGCCTACTAAGATGCATGAGGGCATGCATCGGTTCAAGTTGGGGGGTATGATGAGGCCCAAAAATGCCTCATTATTGCACAATATTTGACTCATTTTGCAATGTTTGACTACCATATGATAAGTTAATTGCAAAATAGTTGACTAGAATATACTATTTGTTAAGTGTTTGCATGATTTTATGTTAGGAATACTATATCTCTGTTTTTGACTATTTTCAGCATTTTATGACTAATTTTGCATGATTAAGTAGCAAGTAAGAACATGCATTTCAATTAACCAAATGTGGTATGCTGATATCCATTAACTTCTCAATGGTTTTTGAATTTTTTCCTACCCTTCAACTTGTTTCAAATCCACATTGAAGACAAAAGTTTAGGACTGTCATAAATCTAAAAATCTGGAAAAAACAGCCATATAAAAATCAGCAAGCTGTCACTTTATAAGAACACCTTGAAGTTGTCAAGCAAAGCATGAGGATATGGATGGAATGAGTTTAGAAGGACTACAGAAGACATCTGACCTATTTAGAAGCATTTCCACATGGTCTAAATAGGCAGCAACAAGGTATAACAGAGCAGGGACAATTGTGCAGCATTGTTGCACTATTTCAGCATGGTTATTTGGTGAATGAAGTGTATAAATTTAGTAGCAACTTGATGTACTCCTTCATGTTGATATTTGAATAAGTTTTCCATGTTCTAAATTGATTGAACTTGCAAGAAATGCCAATATTTTACAACTGTGCAGCAGAACTGGAAAATGCAATAATTTACCATGTAAATTCCAGCAAGCTACCAATGAATGGCAAGGCATGAAATTCACATCCAAGGAAGAATGAAGACCATTGGAATCTGATCCTAGGAGATAACCCACCTAAGAGATGCAAAAGAAATCACTTGAAAAGTACACATTTGTTCATTTCGAAGTATCTTCGAAATGAACATATATCTTCGAAATGAGAAAACATAGTGTCTTCGAAATGAGCAGACATCTTCGGAATGAGAAATGTAGTATCTTTGAAATGAGCGGATCTTTAGAATGAGAATTGCAGTATCTTCGGAATGAGAATTGCAGTATCTTCGAAATGAGCGATCTTCGGAATGAGAATTGCATTGTCTTCGAAATGAAGCCACTTATCTTCGGAATGAAAACAGAATGTTCTTTTTGACTTATTGACCGATTTTTGAAGCTGGAAAAAGGGAAATAAAGGTTGGAAAAGGTAAAGGAAAATATCTCCCATCTGATTTTGTCATCCTTTCCGTCCAAAGCCACCATTCATGGAAAAGATCAATTCAGATCCTCTTCTAGGATAAACCTAGAAAAACTGCAGCATAATAGAAAGTTGTTTTCAAGATAGAAATGGCATATTCTGAAGTGGAGAATGATGTGTGAGATATTTCTAGACTCCTCCCATGTACTCCCACCACTGAAGATGCTTTCTAAGGGCCAATGACTACTGCTGCAACACAAAATGTCCAGATTTGCATTTATTTCGGATCCAGAATTATTGGCAAATGACTCGTAAAATAGCACATAGGCTGATTTGAGCATGGGATATATTGTAAATATTTATATAAATAACACATCTCCCTCCTTGGTTGAGCCAATTAGGAATTAGAATAGAGGAGAGTTTTCAGTAGTAGCAATTAGGACTGTACAGTGATTTTCTGTAATAGTTTTCAGCATGTTTTGTCACCAATAAAAGTGCAGTATTTTATCATTTTATGTTCTGAGTATTAATTAGTTAAGGAGTGCTTTTCACCTCCTTCTAGATCAGGAAGTATGGGCCCACTTTCAGATCTAGAAGGAGTGATTTTATGGCAAGTTTTAATCTATAATTTTGCTACAGCATAATTAATAGATTGCTTGCTAGATTTCATTTTATTGTTTTTATTTTGTATTGTGTGATTTATGTTTCCTATTATGTTTGTGTACAAAATTTGTGTGTATGTCAGTTGACAAATTATATTAAGCATTTTCCTTTATGTTTTCCCTGCTTTCTATTTTAGCAACTTTTCATTTTTAGCATATTTCATTTTGTTGTCAATTCTTGTAGCAGAAGCTTGACGACCTTTTGTGGCAGGGCATTGACAGGTGTTTTAGAATAAGTTTCAATTTTGCAAAAGTAGATTAGATTTCAATTCTGCACAAGTAGATTATATTTCAATTTAGCAATTTCAATTATGTAAAAGTAACTAGATTTCAATTCTGCAAAAGTAACTTAGGATTTCAATTTAGCAATTTCAATTTATGCAATTGTAGTTAGATTTCAATTCTTGCAAACTTTGATTTAGTTTTCAATTATTGTACTTTATTTTAGTTTCCATTCTTCAGACTAGGTTTAGTGTGACACCAAAAGGCTAAACCAAAATTTGCTTCACCAATAAATGCTTGAAATCTGAATACCTAAATTGTACTTTGCCCTAGCCTTCTATCGTAGACAGCCTTGGACACCACCCCGGATTGATAAATCATTGATATTAAATGATGAGATTTAACGACACTCATCAGACGATTTAATTGAGTCTATTTCATTTACCTTTGATAGATTTGAAGAAGAACATTCCTTCATCATCTCCCTCATGGATTTCTTAGATGATTGTGACATTTACCTACATTTATTTCTTATGCCACTTCCCATTTTTCCCATGTTCCTTCCATTAGAGTTCCCAAATGCATCATCCCATCTGCTGCCTTTGTCGCCTCAACCACATTTGAGCCAACTGAACATGCATCCATTGATACTGGACTAGCTTCTACCTCATGAGTACCCAATCCCTTAAATTCTATAAATAAATATGGTCATCATTGACCTATTTATGCCCCTTCAAAATCCAAATAATCCATCAAATTCCATCCACATTGATCCAAGTCTCATTGACTTTGAGAGTATCTCTACCATGCCATCCCCCAATGATTTCATTCCATCCATACAATTGCTTCATCAAGAAAATATCTACATGCCACCAATACCATCACCCGTTTCATCCATCGTTCATCACGTTTATGCAAATGACATTGAGTCACCCATTTTCAAAAATATAGTCAATGACATTCAGATCATCCCCACTCCTCATTAGTTAGAGGAGGGTTCCCATATGCTTGTCGAGGAGACAAACAATATGAATATTAGTATAGATACCACTAACATGCAATTCATAAATATTCTAAAGAGCCTTTCCTCCATATAACATGAAGAGCCTATTGGTTTTATTATCAAGAACAAGCATGCTTGTACATGGTCATACAAAGACATGTTGGGACTAGATCCCAATTTAGTGGTTCATAATCTCATTTTGAGGCTTGATGCAAAACCTATAAAGCAAAATCTACAAAATTTTAATCCTACCATAGCCCTCATGGTTAAATAGAATTACAAAATTTGCTAGACTACCCATAATGGGTATCAAATATGGTACCTGTTAGCAAACCTAATGGGCGGATACACATTTGCACCAATTTTTGTAACTTAAAAAAAGCATGTCCCAAGGATGACTTCTCCCTTTAAAATATTGATACACTCATGGATTCTACCACTGGCCATGAAATGCTCTCCCTAATGGATGGTTTTTCAAGATACAATCAGATTCAAATAAATCCTCATGACCAACATAAAATAAATTTCACAATGCCCTAGAGGACATTTTACTACAAAGTCATGCCATTCAGACTTAAGAATGTAGGTGATACATATCAACATGTAATGACTTACATATTTCATGATCAAATACACAAAATTGTTTAAGATTATATAGATGATATTTTGGCCAAAGTAAGAATTCATGGCAAGCATATCAATATTTTACACCATGTTTTCAACCGATTACTTGAGCTCAATGTGAGACTTAACTCGAATAAGTGTATATTTGGTATCACATAATTTAGGGTTCATAGTACTAAATAGGGCATCGAAGTCGATACAAATAAAGTTAAAGTAATCCTCGAGATGCCACCCCCTACAACTCTAAATGAACTACATAGCTTGCAAGGCAAAATCCAGTCAATCCATAACTTTATAGTGCAATTATCTGATAAATGCAAGCATTTCAATCATTGATTGAAAAAGGGGGTCACTTCTAACTAGAATCAAGAGTGTCAAAATATTTTTTATGACATAAAGCAATATCTTGCTTCACCACTTGTGTTAAAATTGCCTCGACTAGTTGTTCCATTTCATCTGTATATATTCGCTAAATATTTTTCATTAGGAACTGTTGGTCACGAATCTGCCACAGGAAAGGATTTTTACAATTGCACCCTAGACCCGGCCAACATTGAAAGGCTGGAAGCAAGAAATGGCTCCCAGACCAATCTCCAGTGGGTCGGTTCCCTCTACTATTCTAAAATTGGGTTTAAGATAGGGTTGCTTTGGAAAGAGATTTAAAAGTTTGCAGAAAGAAATGGGAAATATGGCCACAGGCCGAAGTGATGGGATCAGAAAAACAACAGCAGGAAACTACAAACGCAACAACAGCAAGTAACATAAGAAATCAGCTTCATCCCCGCACAATCACATGCCGCAAATCCCTTCAAACCCACATTCCATGAATTGTACCCTGACCGCAGTATTTAAATCCAGTATGCAAAATTTAAATGTAATAGCAATGCAGGAGTATGAATGCTATTAGAAATGCAGAAAATAGAAAGCAAATTCATCCATGCGACGCTTGAAAAATTAGAAGTCGATCCTTGTATTCCCGCAAATACAATTCCAGTTTCTAGCAGCAAGTTTTTCCAACCTTTCGAAATGAGAATTACATTGGTTTTTATAGAGGTCCGTCCTCTTTGCAGCATTAAATATTTAAAACCAACTTTCTTGAGATCTATAATTATGCGAAGGAAATGAGGAACATGATCCCCTTAATCGCAGTCTCGAAGAAATAAAAATTAAATGCCATGAAACATTCGCGGTCCTTCATTAAATTCGTTTTTCAATATGCATGAAAAAGTTACGCCAATCCACGAACAACTACTTTGAACCAATAAATCCTTTAATTTTGGTGGCCTGGGCACTCTTCGACCTTAACCGCATCGGAAATCCACAAAATATTTAATTCGGGTCAGCATTAAATCATCGAAAATCGAAAAAACCCTCTCGGCCGTTCATATTGCACTTGGCGGGAAAACAGTTACAGGTCACAAAATCGTGACGGGTCGCAAAATCGTGACATATTTTTCTGTCGTACGCTTCGCTACTGAAGACCCGTGAAAACGAAACATGTAGCGATTTCGCTACATGTTTCCGCCGTTGGCTCCTCCCTGCGCTCCGCCCCGCGAAAACAGAACATGTAGCGATTTCGCTACATGTTTCTTCTCTCCGTATCAATTGTCATTTTTCGTCGTGATTCGCTGACATGTCAGCGACGCGCTGCAAGATTTTAACTTTGTGCCTCTGAAGCCGCCAGTGTCGCGATTCGCTGACATGTCAGCGAATCGCTGCAAGTTTTCGACTTAATGCTTTTGAAGCTGCCCGACCCGCGATTCCGGAACACGTCACGATATCACGACGGTTCCGCCCAACCTGCCTGCGTTGACTGCGTTGACCGCGATTCTGCAACATGTCAGCGCGTCGCTGCAGTTTTTTGACTTAGTCATTTTTTGCTCATTTTTTCTCCTTTTTCGCCCAAACTGCATCAAAGCTGATATCAAAGGTCAGATTTCCAACAATACACTTAATGCATTAATCAATGAGAATCAATGTGGCAAAAATGCCAACATTCTTGGCGGCTCGCGGGGTATACAGCTTGCTGTATGCAAGAATCCAGGCCTTAGTCCATTGGGCACAGATTCATATCCGAACAGAAGGCGGGCTGCTGCAAAACATGTCAGAGGACTGCTGCAAAACTTCTTTTGCTGCAGAAAACTAGAACTGGAAGAACCTGCATAGAAGCAGTTATAAACTGAAGAAATGGAATGTGATGATGGAGTGAGCTCTTGCGGTTGCGCAAGCGGTGACTGCAATGGAATGATGAAATGAAAATGAACGAAGTTATGGAGTGGGAATGGAACTAGGAAAGCTGTGAAATGAAATGAACTAGACTGTTAGCAAATGCGTAAAAGACTGAACTTAGAGGAAAGGGATAAGAAGAGACGGGGAAAAACAAAAAAGGGAAAAAGAAACAACAGTCGTGGCTCATTTTGTTTTAATACAGAAGAAAAAGAAGTAAAAGAAGGAAGATGAAGAAGGGAAAGGAAAGAAAAAGGGAAGGGAAAAGAAGAAAGTGCTAGAAAGCCACCAAACTGTTAGGAGGAGAAAAACAAAGGAAAAAACAAGCATCTACGGCTCGCAGGCAATAAGAGCCGAGATGAACAAATAAAAACAATACCACTCTTTTTTTTTTTCTCTTCTTTTTTTTTTTCTATTTTTTTTGTTTTTTTCAAAATACTATATACAATAATTCACGACATGATTGGCATGTCGCCACCAGACATCCAATCTCAGAATGTTATCCGATAAATCTGCAATTTCCTGACCAGATCTGATCATACTTAAGTCGGTCCTTGAAATTGGGCTGGCTCCTTCCTGAAGTTCTCCATGGTGCTGATAGGATGCAATGTAGCAGATTATCCTTCTTACTAGTACCCCCATGGAAGACTTCTTCAGGTACTGGATGTAGTGGCTGGAACCAACACCACCACTTTGCAGACTTTACTGGCTGTGGGCTGAGTACGGGCTCCTCTAACTCCTTAATGTGATCACAGGGCTCTTCAAGTGAGAACTCTGATTCTGGGATCTCCTCAGGATCTGGAATTTGCACTTGTTCTTCTACTTGGCCCATCTCTTGATGAAAACTGCAAGCAACCATATTGTTCATTGCTGGAAAAGTGCTTGCATGTCCCAATCCTTGACTTTGGACGAGATCTGTCCCTTGAACTCCACATGACTGCATCTCAGGGATCTGGCATGAATGTGCAGGGTAAACAGGAGCAGCAACCACCGGAGAAGGTAATGGAGTTTCTCCCCACGGTAATTTTCTTGATAAGAGCAACAGTTGTTCCGCTTGCACTGCTTCCTCAAAGATTTGTGGGAACCGTTGTTCACCTGACTGCAGCAAAAAGAGACCTATGTCAGGATGGAAAGCTCGAACATAAAAGAGGTGGGCCTGGGTGGGTGATGGACGGATCTTATCTGGAATTCTCTTCCAACTTATCAAGAATCGGACATTGAAGTCCGTGATGCTCTCTTGAGGTGCTCTCTTGATGTACATGAAAAATTGGTAGAGATCCAAAGAACTGTAGAAAGGATCTTCGTCAAATCTTTTGATCAGTGCTCCCGCTAGATCATCCCATGAAGCGATGCTTTGACGCTTGAGCGATGCAGTACCACTGGAATGCCCTTCCTTCCAAAGACTGAACCAGAAGTCGGATCATGACATATTCGTGTTCTATGACATGGATCATGGACAGAGTAGCAATGTCTTCAACATGTGCCAGAGCCATGCCTTTGGTACCATAATATTTTTCCAGGTTCTTCAGGGCACCTTCGGTAATTTCATGCCGAACTTGGAGATTCAGAGGGCCAGGATCATCCCATCTAGGAAAAACCCTCGCCTTTGTGGCAGTGGTCTGCGGAATCACGGCCATCGCCATTAAGTCAGAGTCGCCAGAAAAAACATTCTTTGAATTTTTTTTTTTTTTTTTTAAACAAAAACAGGCGTCCACGAACAGATCTTCAACTCAGCAAAGTCGCCAGATGAACTTACAAATCTCCGCTGTGAGGCCAAGACAGCTCATCAAATCTTGAGACCTCCGGGTGTTAAAAGCGTGCCAAAACTGTTGGCACCGGTGGGGTTATCACTTTGGAAAATTATGCGTATCCCACCAATTATGAATTCTTGGAGACAGAAACTTGTCTGTCCCACCGGGCGTGCCAAAAACTGTTGGTCACGAATCTGCCACAGGAAAGGATTTTTACAATTGCGCCCTAGACCCGACCAACATTGAAAGGCTGGAAGCAAGAAATGGCTCCCAGACCAATCTCCAGAGTGGGCTGGTTCCCTCTACTATTCTAAAATTGGGTTTAAGATAGGGTTGCTGGAAAGAGATTTAAAAGGTTGCAGAAAGAAATGGGAAATATGGCCACAGGCCGAAGTGATGGGATCAAAAAAACAACAGCAGGAAACTACAAACGCAACAACAAGTAACATAAGAAATCAGCTTCATCCTCGCACAATCACATGCCGCAAATCCCTCCAAACCCACATTCCAGGAATCGTACCTTGACCGCAATATTTAAATCCAGTATGCAGAATTTAAATGTAATAGCAATGCAGGAGTACGAATGCTATTAGAAATGCAGAAAACAGAAAGCAAATTCATCCATGCGACGCTTGAAAAATTAGAAGTCGATCCTTGTATTCCCGCAAATACAATTCCAGTTTCTAGCAGCAAGTTTTTCCAACCTTTCGAAATGAGAATTACATTGGTTTTTATAGAGGTCCGTCCTCTTTGCAGCATTAAATATTTAAAACCAACTTTCTTGAGATCTATAATTATGCGAAGGAAATGAGGAACATGATCCCCTTAATCGCAGTCTCGAAGAAATAAAAATTAAATGCCATGAAACATTCACGGTCCTTCATTAAATTCATTTTTCAATATGCATGAAAACGTTACGCCAATCCACGAACAACTACTTTGAACCAATAAATCCTTTAATTTTGGTGGCCTGGGCACTCTTCGACCTTAACCGCATCGGAAATCCGCAAAATATTTAATTCGGGTCAGCATTAAATCATCGGAAATCGAAAAAACCCTCTCGGCCGTTCATATTGCACTTGGCGGGAAAACAGTTACAGGTCGCGAAAACGCGACGGGTCGCGAAATCGCGACATATTTTTCTGCCGTACGCTTCGCTGCTGAAGACCCGCGAAAACGGAACATGTAGCGATTTCGCTACATGTTTCCGCCGTTGGCTCCTCCCTGCGCTCTGCCCCGCGAAAACGGAACATGTAGCGATTTCGCTACATGTTCCTTCTCTCCGCATCAATTGTCATTTTTCGTCGCGATTCACTGACATGTCAGCGACGCGCTGCAAGATTTTAACTTTGTGCCTCTGAAGCCGCCAGTGTCGCGATTCCCTGACATGTCAGCGAATCGCTGCAAGTTTTTGACTTAATGCTTTTGAAGCTGCCCGACCCGTGATTCCGGAACACGTCGCTATATCACGACGGTTTCGCCCAACCTTCCTGCGTTGACTGCATTGACCGCGATTCTGCAACATGTCAGCGCGTCGCTGCAGTTTTTTGACTTAGTCATTTTTTGCTCATTTTTTCTCCTTTTTTCGCCCAGACTGCATCAAAGCTGATATCAAAGGTCAGATTTCCAACAATACACTTAATGCATTAATCAATGAGAATCAATGTGGCAAAAATGCCAACAGGAACTATGTTAGCATAGAAGAATAAATAAAATAAAGAGCAAGATATATATTACATAAGTCACACATTCATGAGCTACAAATCTAATTATGCATATGTCAAAAAGTTATGCTTAGCAGTTGTCTTCGCAACTAAGAAGCTTCAAAACTATTTGATTGGGTACACTACATATGTCATTGTGAAGAAAAATTATTTGCAATATATGATGAGTCATACTTATATAAATAACATGAGGTCTAAATGGATAATTATTTTAACAAAATTTTATCTAGAATTTGTTAGTCAAATATCCATCCAAGGTCTAGTAATCATGGATCAGCTCATTGAATCTTCACTTCCAAATGACACACCACTCACAATTGAGCTACTTCATTATTTTATGTTCAACATAATGGAGCAAGAAGAATACATTGAGCCATAAAAGGATGTTGATGTTATCCTTTTATTTTATGGTTCCAAATGCGAGCAAGGGGGAGGTGTTGGAGTTGCATTATTAATACCTCAAAGGGATCCTATACCCCTTTCATTCAAAATTGACTTCCTATATTTAGGGCTCAAAAATACTATTATATTAGGCATCAAGTGACTAAGCATTTTCAATTATTTTGAACTCATCATTAAGCAAGTCGAAGGGATCTACCAATGTAGAAAACCAAATTTGCAAAAATACAAACCGATCATCGATAAATTGCTTAAGCAATTTGATTGGTACAAAATTGACAATGTACTTTGATCATCCAATCAGTTCGTCAATGTAATGGCCTCTCTTGGATCACTCATTCTATAGAATCCATTCAATTACAACACATTCATAAACATTTCCACAGTTTCGTAGTTTGCTATCGAATAGGATTCATCTCAAATAATAGAGGGTATTAAAATCATTCAAACAAATCCATATAATGAAGATTTTTTGCAAATCAAGGATTTTATAAATATGGGTACTCTCCCTGTAGAGTTTTCCTCAACTGCAAAATGAACATTTAAGAAAAAATATTTTGCTACACCCTCTTGGGGGATATTCTCTATCATCGTGGTTATGATGGTATTCTCCTTTGTTATGTCAAACTCCAAGAGGAACAATGGGTAATCATTTGACCCCATGATGGTAATTGTGGTGATCATTTTAGTGGGATTGCCATCACAAAGTGTATATTGTCCATGGGTTTTTATTGGCCCACCATGAAACGTTATTTTTGTGCATACGTCAAGAAGTATCCAAAATACCAACATCATGCACATCTAACCCATGTCCCCTCACAAGCGCTACAACCAAATTAAAATTTGTGGTCTTTTTCATAATGGGATCTTGATTTGGTAGGAAATATATCTCACCCTTCCTTAGAAAACCACACATTCATCACTATGAGCACAAAGTATTTCATGAAATGGGTTGAAGTGATTCCTTTCACCAGTATGATAGGACCTCAGATTTTGGAGTTCATATTCTATCATATCATTTGTCATTTTGGCATACCATCCAAGATCATAACTAACAATAGCACTCTACTAAAAAATAAAGATGTTTGAGCACTTTAAAATAAGTATAACTTTTAACACAATTTTTTGACTCCTTACTATCCGTAAAGTAATGGATAAGTTGAGGCTACCAACAAAACTATTATTGTCATTCTAAAGAAAACCGTTAAGGAAAATAATAAATATTGGCATTTACAACTCCCCTTGGCATTATAGACTTATCGAATAAGTATTTGTATGCCAACTGGTTTAACACATTTCTCATTAGTCTGTGGTGCAAAGGAAATCATGCCTCTTGAGCTCGAGATTTTATTATTATGCATATTATTTTAAGAATTCATCAATGATGATACTACACAACAAGCATACCTAGACCAATTAAACTTTCTTGATGAAAATTTAATCAATGCATTGGAGCATCTTCATGTCTATCAAGAAATATTCAAACGTGCCTACAAAAACAAAGTGCATCCTCGAGAATTTTGAGAAGGTGATTTGGTCCTCAAAGAGAATCAACAAAACTCGAGTTTTCCATTGTATTTACATGAAAATTTTATAACCAATTGGCTTGGTTAATTCATCATAACACAAACATTTGGAACATGAGCCTATAAACTCACCACCATTGACGAAAATGAGGAACATGAACCGATCAATATCCTTCATTTTTCGGCCTTCTATGCCTATTTCAGAGCTAGCATTGTACATATAAAAACATAAAATAAAATAAAAAAAACATTTGAAAATCATTCAAAAAATAAAGAACATTCAAAAAAACAAAAAAAATCAATAGGATTCAAAAACACAAAAAAATAAAAAAAAACATTCAAAAATACAAAAAAATTAAAAACATTAAAAATGAAAAAAACAAAAAATAGTCAAAAATACAAAAATTAAAATCATAAAAAATTGAAAAACACCAAAAATAACAAAGCAATAAAATTTCATCATTTCATCGCCAATAAAACTTTGGTTATTGGTTACTGCATATTTTCATTTGTTTATTATGATTGATTAAATCACATTTATCAAGGGTGTATTCCTTATAGTATGTGTCTTACATTGGACCTCATTATAGGTGTTTTCGATACATTAACCTTCCACTCTCTCTCATCCTTAAAAAAAAAAGAGAGAAAGAAAAAAATACCCTATGATAGTTTAAATTTTTCAAGCCTATGGCTTGACAAATCTTTAGGTACTTTTGATCGCTCAAACATACCTAGTGTCTCCTTCAACCTACTTTGAATATCATTAGTTCTTGAGTGTTATAGATCTTCCTCGTGACCTTAAGTTTTCTCTAAGACCATGTAGGTACTTGGTCGAGCCCTCTACAACTGAGTTATAGGTGGAGCAACTGAAGGAGCACCTAATGCTTCACACCTTCAAATTTGATACGATGATCAGGAAGTTGATGGTATATTTGGAATCAAGATGCCTCTCACAAGAAAGGCATTCTCCAGCCCTCTCACCCTATACCTTTATCGCTCCACTCGATCCCTCTCCTATTATAACTAAGCTAGGATCACAATAGCCACTTGGTTACTTCTAGTAGCCTGGGATTGTAGAGCATCACACTCTAATCTCACAACATCATGCTCTACTTGTAACAAGTCATACTCAATCCATAACACATCTCACTCTACCACCAATCTAACCCCCTCCTCTTGTAGACTTTGCACCCAAGGCTACAATGTATCCTGCTACTACTCCCACCCATGTCATCTTTGGTGCTCATACCACTGGCTTCACTCTTGGACCAACATCATCTCTAGCAAGGCCTTATACCTCTTCAAAAATTATACCTAATTAGCTATAGCATCATACTCTACTGCAAATTTATTGCTCCCCCTACTTCCCTTATCATCGGAACTCTCCTCTCCTCTGTTGCTAGCTACCATGCCATATGGTCTTGGATGAAAAGCCTACCCAGTGAACCAAGCATCATAGTTGAGCATGGTCCCCACATTTTCGACATTCATCTTTGGTCCAACTACATCTGCATCAGCACCCACTAGCTCATAAGTTGGGTTAGTAATAACCTCACTCTATCGTCGTTTTTCTATCACAGGAGGTGGCATAACATATTAGGATAATTTAAATTATTGCAACACATGAGCATACTAGAATTACTCGCACTTCATCCCATGGTGACCTACCACCCATATCCCCCACTACACTCTACCCATGTGCTCATCATCCTTGGGCCATGTTGGAACACCCCTCCATGGTATTCATAATACCTTATCCAACTGCAACTCAATGAACTTATCATCATAGTGAAGCCACAATCTCAAAAATGGATGACTCCTTCCCTCATCACGATCCTTATGCTATCTCATGGTGTAAGGTGACTTACCATTCATATCCTATTGTGTCAAGCATGGCAAGCCCAAGGGAAGTTCAAAATCTTAATGCTTCCATGCCCAAATCTGTAGTAGTAAAATACAACCCATGCCTAACTTTTTTTGGTTTTGTATCTCATATAACTCCTAGTATATCTGAGCTAGAAAGCAAGGAGTTTATACCATCACCTTGGGCTCATCTAGCAAATATTACACCAACCCCAATAGGTTCTATGGGAACCATGCACTTGATGAATCTAGCAATATGACATTGGAGATCAACGTCATTAGGATCACATGTATAGTTGTGATCCATTGCAGTCAAACATGGCTCTGAACATCCACACCCCCACTATCTAAAATAACCACTCATAAGTTCCCCCCATATACCCATTGTAGTAGGGCCTCCATTTGGTGCATTGAGGTAGTATCAATCATCTCTCCCTCTATCGGTATCCAAAAAATCTGCCATACATCCTTGAGAGTGATTGTGATATCTCTTGTCAGCATGTGTAAGGTGTATGTATTTGAATCTCACATGTCCATAAAAGTTTTCAAGTAAGCACAATTTTAATTCACCTTCTCCAATTTGACTACATACCATAGCCCAATGTCCTCTAACCACTTCCAATCATTCTTTGTTAGTTTACACTGAATCTTATAGAATATTTTTTTGAATAGATGCCTCGGTCTTAGTAATTTTTACTGCAAAATAAAAAACATCAAGAAGCATCATTAGCATAATGATATCAATAACAAAAGCATAACATAACCATATATAAAATCATTAGCACAATGATAAAAAAACCCACACAAAACTGATCAACTATTCAATCTTGGACGGTCTTATGGCTAAATCGTCTACCCATGGATAGTCATGCACAAACATTCCACAACCATCATAAAAAAATAAAAAAGAAACAAAATAAATGGACCATCCACACTCGAATGGCTAGGCCAAAACAATCATCCACCCATGGACGGTTGCTAAATGAACACACCACCCACAAAAAAAAATAAAAACATGATGATTGTCCACTTGTGAATAGCCTTGCACCACCACCATTCACTACACGAACAACCTGAAATGCAAACACTAGCACAAAATATTGAAAAAAACTTTACAAAAAAAGAAGTCCAATGAACATGCAAACAACATCAAACACACACAAGAAAAAAACACTACAACAAAACAATAAAGAGTTCATTTTATCCAAAATTGAACATGTAAAAGGGAATTTTCTACTTACTGGCCCTACACCACTAGATGCTTCACCACCCCTAGCCATCCACTTCGTTCATCGCACAAATTCACAAGACCTTTGGGTCGAATTCTTCACTGCACACCTCACTCTTATCTCATTCCTTGTCCATGATAATCAAAGTGAGCCATCACGTGCTAAAAATAACTATTTATAACCTTTGGTGTGTGATCATCCTGGACGGTCCTAGTTTTTTGAAAGTCCTTAATGATCATGATTTTTTCCAAAAAAATGAAGAGGAAGATGACATCATCCACTCAACACTCAATAGAAAATACCATCAATTCGTTATCTTGATAAGGTCAATCACCTCATCGACATAATTCATGTTGTCTTCTTTCAACTCAATGCTTGAGGGGGTAGATAGTACCAACAATTTATCTCAAATACAATTAGTATGCAAGATCCCATTTTTGGACTCCATGTTGTCCAAGAATCACCCACAAGACAAAGTGAAGTGATTATGGCATTGATAGAACACTTACCCTATGATCAATTCATTCACCAAAACCAAGACACTCATCAATGTGTCAATGCCAAGATTCAAATATTTCATTGCCTCCATCACTAGGGCATCCCACATTTATATCAAATTGGGGCAATCAAACATCAACCCTCTACAAGCATAAGATTCGTTACATCGTCCACAAGTATCATTTATTTTTGTATTGTACTATGTTTTTACATAATGTGATACAAAAAGGGGTATTTGTAGAAACCTAAATCTAGCATAATAAATATTAATTAATTATTCATAATTAATTAATACATTTAATATTAATTAAAGCTAATTAATATTAAATAAGCATTCATCACCTAAGTATTGATTAATTAATTAATTAATCTATTAAATAATTAATTAATTAGTTCTTAGGTTGCACAATTAGTCACCCCTCCCCACGGATGCATTCACCCTTCCATTCCCCCTTCCACGTCATCCACTTCACTCATAGTTCCACCTCCCATCATCTATTTTGATCATGGACAAAGGAAAAACCTTTTATAAAAGTGAACTCAAGTCACTACTAGTTGCACCTCCAAGCCACAAAGAAGATTACACATCCACACTTGGTTAATAGAATCAATTAACTCAATATGCACACATTCAATAAATTTAGTTAATAGATATGTGTGACATGCATATTCAGTTAACTGACCATACACATTGGATGAAAAATCTAAAGTGTGCACACACCATGAATTTACATGCACATTCCTTAATTGGTGATAATTACGAGTTGAGATTATCTCATGCACCTCTGCTTGATAAAATCAATGCAAGGAGAAAGCTCTCAATTATATCAGTTAACTAGTTGAACCACCTCCTTATTCCTTCTCCCTAGGAAATTCTATAAGTCAAACCTCTCATGTTTTTGCAACATGAAAATGGAATTAGTAATGAAGAGTTGATGGAACTTCGAGCAACCACAACATCCAATCACCAAGTTTTTATCATTTTTCTATCCCCATAAATGAAGAACCTCGATTACGCCCTTCCACAGGTCTAGATTCACTCCAAAATAAATTTTGGATGCCATAGGTCATGATTGTCCCATTCTAAATGGTCTTGATTTTTTGTTGTCATATCCCTAAATGATAAACTCGCAACCTATGTAGAAGCCTCCCAATGCAGCACAGTTCAATCACGACACAATAATACAATAGCATGGTATACAATGCCATGCAACACAACATAAAAGTATCAATAACTTCACCCTCAACGCACAAAAGGTCTATTGCAAGATTTGTTTTATTTTATTTGCATGTTTATTGCTTTTATTCCATTGCATTGGTTTCTAATACTTATTGAATTCATGCTTCACTTTGGGAGGCCCAATATGTATTACTAACCAGTTTCATTTGATATATATGTAGGTTTACAAGTATAAAACAAAGCAGATCTAGAGCCAAACAATGACATAAAACCACCCGAGTTCTCAAACCAGACTTACTACGATTGTAGCAGTTCACAAAGTGTGATCATACGAACCCAGATGGTCGCCAGTCGTGACTGTCCAACCCTAGAATATTCTTTTCCATGATCATCCAACCCTAGATGGTCATCATCCAAACTATATCCTATCCTAGATTTTATACACACAGTCCCACATCTCAACATAGAAGCGTCATACACAGCCCCAGATACATCCTACAAAGTGGTGATCACCAGAAATTCCATCCAAATACTTGTTGTAGTTTCAAGAGTACCAATCCATAATATTCATTTGCAATAGGGAATCACTTCCTTATACTATTATACACCCCTACGTGTGTAGATATTATAACAAAAAGGACACAAAGGTATATTTCAAAAGTTAATATCAATTTATCGCTTTTACTTATTTGTTATATATGGTGTGTACTTTTATCGTCTACACTACGAAAGCAAGATAAAAATGGATAGCTCAAGAGTTAATGGAGAAAATAACAACATCAACAATAGGATCATAGGATGAACCAAGATGAAGACCAAGGATGAGGATTGAAAACTAAAATTCTACACACCAAAAAATGTAATACACAGGTTGTTTGAGATAATACATTATTAGGTATATTAGAGTACCATTGAGTACTATTATAAATAATTATTTTAGGGAGTGTGTTTAATATTTTTCTAAAGTATGTGTCAAACAGTGAAGAGTATATATGTGTTGAGTAATAAAAGTGTGCAAGGTTTCAAGAGTGTAAGTGTGAAGTGTGCAAGTGTGAGTTGTGAGAGTGAAAGGTGTCAAATATGCAAGTGAAGAGTCATAGCTAATATTTAAGTATGGAAGTGAAGAGTTATAAAGATGTGTTAAGATGTAAAGTGGGATGTTATGTAATCATGAGAGTTTTTCATAATGTAATGCATGTGAAAGGTTGCATCTCTCATGAGTTAGAAGAGAGCAAAAGTAATGAGTATTGTGATATATTAGAGATAAAGTTCCATGCAATATAATAGTTTGTAATCTGATTTAATTCAAATGTATTTGAGAAAGCTTGATTTATGAACGTAATAGGGAAGTTTTTATTGTGCAATACTTGTGTTACTTATGGATGTAATTTTATGTGATTATTTTGATCTTGAAAAAATTTACCTAGGAGCTCTTAAGGCTTAATTACCAACATAAGAGCCCTTATGGAAAGACTTATAGACAATGAAGGTAAAGAAAAACTTAAGAGTTTGACAAGAATAATAATACAAATCATTTAGAAATCTCTAAAGGAACAAATATTTTTGACAATGAAATAAAAATCATTAAAAAAATATAATAGGAACAAATGAAAGGCATGGAGAAAAATCAACAGTCTTTCAGAATTGTAATATTTGTGAGAATACCAAACCAAAAACATGTCATAAAGAAAAAATTGAAGTGCATTATGGATGGATCGGTAAATCAGAATGGAATATGATCATGGATACGTTAAAATATTTTTATGGATATAAATAAATTTTGACAAGCATTGTAGGAAATAAGTCAATATAATAGTGTTAGAACTTTAAGCAGTACAAGAGCCAAAGTCAAACAATGAAGACAAGAATCATATATTAAAGGAAAAATCCTTTACACCAAATAATGTAATACAAGGAGGGTGGGGTTGTTGTACTTACAATGGCACTGAGAGGGGGGGTGAATTAGTGTAGCTCTTTAAACAAGAATTAACAGCTCTAAAAATAGCAGCAGTTAAAACTTATAAACAAATATAGCAAGAATAACAAGAGAACATCACACAACACAATATTTTAACGAGATTCACCAATGTGGCTACTCCTCAAAAATGACTGCTTGGACTACCATCCAAATCTAGCCTTTGCAAAGCAACAACTTTTACAAATAGTTTACCAGCACCCACTAGAAAGAGCACCAACCCCTGATTTTATCTGACCCAGCAGAAAGGAGCACCAACCCCTGATTTACCAGGCACCAACTGGAAGGAGCACCAACCCCTAAATTACCAGCACCAACTGGAAGGAGCACCAAACCCTTATGCCAAGCACCAACTTGGACTTCAAATCTGAAACTTAGAAGAATGATAGTGAGATACCTTTGCCTTTAACCAGACCCTGACTGATCTGCTTCACTTTTTTGTCCTGTGCGCACTCTGCTCTCCTTGTTCTATCACTTTGCATAATCTACTGCTAAACTGTCAAATTTTCGTCTTCTCCCCTTCGTGCACTCTGCTTCCTTTGCGATATTTCACACTTAGAATGATTTGATGAAATGCACTCTGCACACTACGATCGAATTTTGCACTCTGCTCACTGCGATCGAACTTCTCACTCTGCACACTATCTACGAACGTCGCACTTCACCAACACACGAACTCTTCAAAATAGCCTTCATTTTATAACCACATTTTTCAAGATCAAAAACTTAATCTTAGTCAGTTGTACCCCTTATCTTAGTTGATTGCAAAACCCTAAACTTCGTCAGCTGCAAACCCTAATCTTCATTGGCTCACATTTGACTTTGTCGGCTTCAACTGCCTCTGTAACTCTTCTATAGTTTTTGTCGCAAAACTACATGTCGCGATATCGCGACACCTTTGCCTCTATACACTTTCATTTGGATTTTGTCATGATATCGTGACACTTTTGCCTTTGTCGACTTCAACTAAGCTCTTATCGCGATATCCCGACACTTCTGTCTTTGTCAGCATCAACTTTGCTTTTGTCGTGATATCGCGACACTTCTCCCTTCATCGACCTCCTTTCTACTTTTATCACAAAATCGTGACACTTCTACTTCCATACTTCACATCTTGGATTTTGTCGCAAAATCACAACACTTCTGCCTCTGAGGACTTCACCTTAGATTCTGTCACAAAATCATGACACTTCTCCTGTTGAAGACCTGCTTTCTATTTCTGTCATGAAATCGTGACACTTTCTACATCCGTACACTTTCTTTGCAACCCGTCATAAAATCGTGACGCTTTCAGCTTTCGTACGCTTTCTTTGCAACCCGTCGTGAAATCATGACACTTTCAGCTTTCGTACACTTTCTTTGCAACCCGTCGTGAAATCGCGATGCTATCAGCTTCTGTACGCTTTCTTTGCAACCTGTCACGAAATCGCGATGCTATCAACTTTTCGTACGCTTTCTTTGCAACTTGTCACAAAATCATGACATTTCTTATTTCAAACACTTTCATCTATAGCATGTCGCAAAATCGCGATAGTTCTCACTTCAAACTCTTTCCTTTGCTACATGTCATGAAATCGTGACAGTTATCACTCCGAGTTCTGCAACATGTCGTGAAATCATGACAGTTATCATTTTACTTTCTCTCTCCTCAAACTTGTCATGAAATCACGACAGTTCACACTTTGGACTCTCTCTTCTGCAGCACGTTGCAAAATCATGACACTTTATCTTGCTTTCACTTTGTCTTCTGACTTGTCACGAAATCGTGACACTTTTTCGTCCGTACAACCTTCCTTGCAATATGTCGCAAAATCGTGACACTTTTCCTTCTTTGCCTTCCTGC
The DNA here is from genome assembly GCA_028583015.1 of Wollemia nobilis. Lineage (NCBI taxonomy): Eukaryota > Viridiplantae > Streptophyta > Pinopsida > Araucariales > Araucariaceae > Wollemia > Wollemia nobilis. The sequence goes on from JAQPPZ010003222.1 coordinate 5,858,826, forward strand.
TCTCTTCAAGTCGCAAAAATGCGACATGTCACAAAATCGTGACACTTTTCCAACTTGCTCTCTTTCTCTGCCAACATGTCACAAAATCATGACAGTTTTTCCACTTGCCTTTTTCTCTGTCAACATGTTGCGAAATCGCGACAGTTTTTTCACTTGCCTTTTTCTCTGCCAACATGTCGCGAAATCGTGACAATTTTTCCACTTGTCTTTTTCTCTACCAACATGTCACAAAATCGTGACAGTTTTTCCTGCTTCTTCTCTCTTCCAACATGTCGTGAAATCATGACAATTTTTCTAGCTTTTTCTCTCTCCTCTAACATGTCGTGAAATCACGATAGTTTTTCTTGCCTGTTGTATATGTCACGATATTGTGACACTTTTCTTGTCTTTTTCTTTGATCTTTTGTAAATGGGCCACTATGGTCTTCTTGGAAACTAACTGTCCATACTCTGAATAACCTTTTAATTTCTGTCCTCTGCATCTGAATGACTTCTGAACTGCCTATCCACTACATCATTAGATCTAACTGACTGTGTTGACAACAATGACAATACTCCTACTGCACCTTGCTCAACAATCTCCCCCTTTGGAATTATTGGCAACACGTGTAATTTCCTATAACTCTTCTCCCCCTTTGTCAATAATACCAAAGGGCTACTGTAGACTCCCCCTAAGTCCATGCACAACATTCTCAGGCATAATTTGTTGCAGTTAGCACAAATTATGATCATGAGAAAAAGAATAGTAAAATACTCAAATGCTCCCCCTAAGAAAGTTATCCCTGTAGTTAGTCACTTCTTGGGAAGTGTGACCACTCCTAATTTGTTTTGAAGGTACTCAAACACTTCCTTGGGCAAAGGTTTTGTGAAAATATCTACTACTTGTTCTGTGGTTGGGACAAAATCCAATTTAACCTCACCTTCTACAACTTTATCCTTCAAAAAATGATACCTGATGGCAATGTGCTTTGTGAGTGAATGCATAACTGGATTCTTGGAGATGTTAATTGCACTGGTGTTATCACACTTAACTGAAATTGGCTCACTGAAATTAATACCAAGATCTTTCAGAGTTTGTTTCATCCATAAAACTTATGTACAACATGCATCTGTAGATAAAGAAACTGACTCTTGCTTCTTACTATGCCATGCAACCAATTTGTCTCCTAGATAGAATGCACCTCCACTGGTACTCTTTCTATCATCTACACATCCAGCCCAATCTGCATCTTAATATGATATAAGGGTGAAGTATTTACCTCTTGGATACCACAACCCATACTCCATAGTACCCTTGAGATACCGAAGAATCCTTTTTACTATTGTCACATGAGTCTCTTTGGGACTGGCTTGAAATCTTGCTACCATGCAAACTGCCTGCAGAATATTTGGTCTGGTAGTTGTTAAATATAGTAAGCTTCCAATCATTGATCTGTACATGGTTTGATCAACAAGTGGAGATTTGTCATATTTACTCAACTTGTAGCCTGTTATCATGGGAGTGCTAACTGGCTTACAGTCCTCCATTGTGAATATTTTTAGCATATCTTTCACATATTTGACTTAGGAAATAAATATGCCTTTCTCATTTTGATTAACTTGTAACCCAAGAAAGTAAGACATTTCACCAATCATAGACATTTCAAATTCTTTCTGTATCTTATTTGCTAAGTCTTTACAAGATTCATCTTTGCTACTGCCAAATATGATATCATCTACATATACAACAAGAACAATGAGATGCCCACCTTTTGTTTTGACATACAAATTCATGTCCACCATACCTTTCTTGAATCCCTGTTGAGAGAGATAGTTGTCTAGCCTTGCATACCATGCTCGGGGTGCTTGTTTTAAGCCATATAAATCTTTCTTTAATTTGCAGACAAGGTTGGGATCTTCACTAATTTGAAAACCATCTGGTTGTTCAATATAAACCTCTTCTTCAAGTTTCCTATTTAAGAAAGCTGATTTTACATCCATCTGATAAACTCTAAAATTCTTGTAGACTGCTAAGGCCAAAAACATTCTGACTGCTTCTAGTCTGGCCACTCGGTGCAAAAGTCTCCTCAAAATCAATGCCTTCAACTTGTGCATAGCCTTTGCAAACCAGTCTAGATTTATTCCTAACGACCTGTCCGTCTTCATTAAATTTGTTACGAAAGATCCATTTAGTCCCGATTATGTTTTTGTTCGCAGGTCTAGGAACTAGTTCCCAGGTTTTGTTTTTCTCAATCTGGTATAATTCTTCATTTATAGCCTTCATCCAACCTTCATATTTGCTTGCTTCAACAATATTCTTGGGCTTAATGCTAGATAACAAAGAGTAGTTACTTGCTACTCTTCTTCTTGTTTGAACACCAACTTTGGGATCTCCAATTATTTGGTCTCTAGGATGATTTTTTTGCCAGCTGCCTATTTTGAATTTCTTATTCTCTTCTGCTTTTGAATCACAACTTACATCATCTAAGTCAATTTTTTGTATCTTTTCAATTTTGTTTTCCTCATCTCCTTCAATAACCTCTTCATAAATTGGATAGTTTGTTTCATGGCTAATCACCCGTTCTTTACCTTCATCAAACTTAACATCAGCACTGTCCACAATTTTCTTTAGCCTCTTGTTGTAGCATTTGTAAGATTTGCTTCTTGGTGAGTAACCAATAAAAATACCTTCATCTGCTCTATCTTAAAACTTGCCAAGATTGTCTTCAATTATTTTGATATAGCACTTGCTGCCAAACACTCTGAGGTATTTTGTTGTTGCTCTTTTTCCGAACCATAATTCATAAGGATTTTTGTTTTCATGTGTTCTCAGCATGTATCTATTTTGGATATACACCGCAATATGGACTGCTTCTTTCCAAAATTTGTCAGCTACTTTGCTTTCAGCCAACATAGTTCATGCCATTTCCTGCATAGTTATGTTCTTTCTTTCTACTACCCCATTTTTTTGAGGTGTCCTTGCTACTGAGAACTGTCTCCTAATACCATACTTTTCACAGTATTCTGCAAACTCCTCTGAAATTAATTCTCCACCTCTGTTTGATCTTAAGCATTTGATCCTCTTTCCTATTTCATTCTCAACCTAGTTTTTGAAGATTTTGAACATATCAAAGGCTTCTGATTTCTGCTTCAAGAAGAATATCCATGTCATTCTGTAATAGTCATCAATGCACAACATAAAATACTTGTCACCATTTATGCTTTGTGTTCTCATGGGTCCACATAAGTCGGTGTGAATTAGTTCCAGCGATTTGATGGTGTAGTATTCTTTAGTTTTGAATGTGACTCTAGTTTGCTTCCCCTTTTGGCATGAAGCACAACTGTTGTTTGCAGGTTTGCTGATGGTGGGAATATCTCTTACAGCCCCTTTTGAGGTGATTTTCACTAGATTATCAAAACTGATATGTCCAAGTCTTTTGTGCCACATCCAATTTTCTTTTGTTTGTCCAATAAAGCAAGCTCCTTTTGAAGTCTTTGAAAGTGTATACAGGTTACCAAAAGTTCTTGACCCTGTTGCTATCAATTTTCCACTGTTGGTCTTTCTGACTTCACAACCCTGCTTCATAAAGACCACTTCATGACCTTTATCACAAATCTGACTTACACTCAATAAATTATGTTTCAATCCATCCACAAATAAGACTTCTTCTGATTTAATCCTTCCATCACTAATTTTGACTAAGCCTTTGCCAACTATCTTGGCTCCATCATTATTTCCAAATTTTATTGATCCTCCTTCATATTTCTGTAACTTATCAAATTTTTGTTTGTCACTTGTCATATGACTGGAGCATCCACTATCTAGTATCCATGGTACATGTTTATTCTATGCTTTGAAAGCAGTTTGAACGATTAAAGATTCCTTTTCTTTCCTAAAACTGATTTTATGAAAAAGTGCTTCTATAGTTTCTTGCAATGTGCCCAAAATTATGACAGTTATAACATTCTACTGTGTAATTCATCAAAGGAGAAAAAGCATTTCTACTTGTGAAATTCCTTGGTCTAACATTGTACTTACAGTCTGAGATTTTATGTCCATAGCCATTGCATTTAAAACAGAAACCAGAGAAGGGATAATTGAACCTAGGAGATGGTCTTTGCCATGTTGTCGTAGGAGCCATAGGTCTTCTTCTTCTTTGATGTGTGACATTGGTGAAACCATTACTGTCAGTTCTCCTTTCCTGCCTGGCATTATTGCTTTCTTTTACAAGAGGCAATTTCCCTTGATCGACCTGTTTCTTATCTTCATTCTTTGTGGATTCTACATTTCTAGATTTTGAACCACTTGATGATTCTCCTTCGATAAAACCCAGACCAAACCTGATGCCTGCAGGTCTTTGGTCATTTATGATTTTATCCAGTTTCATAGAACTTTCTTCTTGTTTGTGATAACAACTGATTTTCTTGTTCATATCTTCTAGCTGCATTCTTAGACCAATAGTCTCTTCCTCTAGCTTGTTGTAGTAGTCTATTCTCATGGTTATTTGAACTTTGAGATCTTCGGTGATTTTCTTAGATTCTTCCATCTGAACTTTTAAGTTGGTTATGATTCCATTTGCATCCTCAAGCTTTCTTGATAGTTTCTAATTCTTTTTCTTTTCTATCTCCCACTCTTCAAGAGCAGATATCAACTCACCTTCTAAGTCAACTTCAGCCTCGAGATTTTCACCATAGACTTCAGAGGTCACTCCTTTTTCTGATTTAACTTCTTCAAAAGCCATAAAAAGAGCTTCATCTCTTTCTTCTTCAAACTCATCACTAGAGCTGTTTTCTGCTGAACTAACATTCTTGGAGATGAAACTTTTCTTTTTGAAGTTGCCTTTTTTGAAATTTGCTTTCATCTTCCAGTCACCTCTTTCTTGGTGGGATCCTTCATCATTTTTGTTCTTCTCTTTTAGTGGACATTTAGTTGCAAAATGCCCAACACCTCCATAGTTGAAGCATTTGAATGGAAGCTTCCCTTTGTATTTTCCTTTCCCATTTTTCAATTTTCTCATAAAGTTTGCTTCCATTTCATCTGATGTCTCTTCTTCCTCGGACTCTTGTTTTGTATTTTTATTTTTAAGGGCCTTGAAATCTACTTCTCTGTCAGTAGGTTTAGATCTTCCTATCCTCATCTCATAGGCAGTTAAGGAACCATACATTTCATCTATACTGAAATAATTTAGATCTTTAGCTTCTTCTATTGCTAAGACTTTGGAATCAAATATTTGAGGAAGGGATCTTAATACCTTTTTTACGATAGCAGAGTCATCGATATTCTCCCCGAATCCTCTGATAGCATTGATGATTCCATTGACTCTCAACATGAATGCCACAATGTTTTCATCATCATTCATATTCAAAGCTTCGAACTGAGCTCGATGTGTCTGTAACTTGGCTTCTTTGATATTATCATCTCCTTCATGAACACTCTTCAATTTGTCCCATATTTCTTTTGCTAACTGACAGTTCATGACCTTTACCAGTTCACTGTCTGCTAATCCACACAAGATGACATTCTTTGCTTTCGAATTGTTTTCAAACAGTTTCTTTTCCTCTACTTATTTTGGAGGAATGATAGGAATTGAGTAACCACTCACTACTGAATCCCAGATATCATATCCCAAAGCACAGAGATATGTCTACATCTTGACTCTCTAGAATGCATAATTAGATCCGTCAAACAATGGTGCTTTGTTTGATGAGAAACCTTCACCACCTGCCATTGTGATAATTCTAAGATCACCCTAGCTAGTTAAGCTTGTATAGGGACTTGGCTCTGATACCAATTTTTGTACTTACAATGGCATTGAGAGGGGGGGTGAATCAGTGTAGCTCTTTAAACAAGAATTAACAGCTCTAAAAATAGCAGCAGTTAAAACTTATAAACAGATATAGCAAGAACATCAATAGAACATCACACAACACAAGATTTTAACAAGGTTCACCAATGTGGCTACTCCTCAAAAATGACTGCTTGGACTACCATTCAAATCCAGCCTTTGGAAAGCAATAACTTTTACAAATAGTTTACCAGCACCCACTGGAAGGAGCACCAACCCCTGATTTACCAGCACCAACTAGAAGGAGCACCAACCCCTAAATTGCCAGCACCAACTGGAAGGAGCACCAACCCCTTATGCCAAGCACCAACTTAGACTTCAAATCTAAAACTTAGAAGAATTACAGTGAGATACCTTTGCCTTTAACCAGACCCTGACTGATCTGCTTCACTTTTTCATCCTGTGCGCACTCTACTCTCCCTACGCTATCACTTCGCATAATCTGCTACTAAACTATCGAACGTTCGTCTTCTCCCCTTCGTGCACTCTTATTCCTTTACAATATTTCACACTTAGAATGATTCGACGAAATGCACTCTGCACACTATGATCGAATTTCACACTCTGCTCACTGCGATCGAACTTCTCACTCTACGCACTATCTATGAATGTTGCACTTCACCAACACACAAACTCTTCAAAATAGCCTTCCTTTTATAACCACATTTTTCAAGATCAAAAACTTAATCTTAGTTGGTTGTAACCCTAATCTTAGTCGGTTGTAAAACCCTAAACTTCGTCGACTACAAACCCTAATCTTTGTCGGCTCACATTTGACTTTGTCGGCTTCAACTACCTCTATAACTCTTTTGTAGCTTTTGCCACGAAACTACAACATGTCGCAATATCATGACACCTTTGCCTCCGTACACTTTCATTTGGCTTTTATCGCGATATTGCGACACTTCTGCCTTTGTCGACTTCAACTAAGCTCTTGTCACGATATCACGATACTTCTATCTTTGTCAGCATCAAATTTGCTTTTGTCACGATATCATGACACTTCTCCCTTCGTCAACCTCCTTTCTGCTTTTGTCATGAAATCGTGACACTTTTGCTTCCATACTTCACATCTTGGCTTTTGTCATGAAATCGTGACACTTCTGCCTCTGAGGACTTCACCTTAGCTTCTGTCATGAAATTGTGACACTTCTCCTATTGAAGACCTGCTTTCTATTTCTATCATGAAATTGTGACACTTTTTGCATCCGTACGCTTTCTTTGCAACCCATCGCGAAATCGTGACGCTTTCAGCTTTCGTACGCTTTCTTTGCAACCCATCACGAAATCATGACGCTTTCAGCTTTCGTACACTTTCTTTGCAACCCGTCATGCAATCATGATGCTATCAACTTTTGTACGCTTTATTTGCAACCTGTCACGAAATCGTGACGCTATCAACTTTTCATACGCTTTCTTTGCAACCTATCGTGAAATCATGACATTTCTTATATCGAACACTTTCATCTGTAGCATGTCACAAAATCATGATAGTTCTCACTTCGAACTCTTTCCTTTGCTGCATGTCATAAAATCATGACAATTCTCACTTTGAGTTCTGTAGCATGTTGCAAAATCGTGACAGTTCTCATTTTACTTTCTCTCTCCTCGAACTTGTCATGAAATTGCGACAGTTCACACTTCGAACTCTCTCTTCTATAGCACGTCACGATATCGTGACACTTTATCTTACTTTCACTTTGTCTTCTGACTTGTCGCGAAATCGTGACACTTTTTCATCTGTACAACCTTCCTTGCAATATCTCGTGAAATCGTGACACTTTTCCTTCTCTGCCTTCTTGCTCTCTTCAAGTCATGAAAATGTGACATGTCACGAAATCATGACACTTTTCCAACTTGCTCTCTTTCTCTGCCAACATGTCGCGAAATCGCGATAGTTTTTCCACTTGCCTTTTTCTCTGCCAACATGTCGCGAAACGTGACAGTTTTTCCACTTGCCTTTTTCTCTGCCAACATGTCACGAAATCGCGATAGTTTTTTCACTTCCCTTTTTCTTTGCCAACATGTCGTGAAATCGCGACATTTTTTCCTACTTCTTCTCTCTCTTCCAACATGTCGTGAAATCGCAAAGTTTTTCCATCTTTTTCTCTCTCCTCTAACATGTCGCGAAATCATGACAGTTTTTCTTACCTGCTATATATGTCGCGATATCGTGAGACTTTTCTTACTTGTATTTTTATTTGATCTTTTGCAAATGGGCCACTATGGTCTTCTTGGAAACTCACTATCCATACTCTAAATAACCTTTGAACTTTTGTCCTCTGCATCTGAATGACTTCTGAACTGCCTATCCACTGCATCATTAGATCTAACTGACTATGTTGACAACAATGACAATACTCCTGCTGCACCTTGCTCAACAGGGGTGTTTGAGGTATTACATTATTTGGTACCATTGAGTACTATTATAAATATTTATATTAGGAGTGTGTTTAATATTTTTCAATAGTAGGTGTCAAGTTGTGAAGAGTGTTTATGTGTCATGTAATTAAGTGTGAGTTATGAGTGCAAGGTGTCAAGTGTGCAAGTATGAGTTGTGAGTGAAAGGTGTCAAGTGTACAAGTGAAGAGTCATGAGTGATAGATGTCAAGTGTGAAAGTGAAGAGTCATGTGAGATGTGTTAAAATGAGGAGGTTATGAAATCATGAGAGACTTTATCATAATGTACGACATATGAAAGGTTGCATTCCTATGAGATAGAGGAGACCAAAAGTCAAGAGTATTGAAGAGTTTTTTATGTAAAGTTATTTGTTGGAGTCAAATCTCCATTTCATGTAACAAGTTTAATGCATTTTCTTTAATTATCAATAAATTTTCTTTATCTTGTGCAATATTGTTTATTTTGATCATAATATCTTGCGAAATATGAACCTATGAAATATTATAGCACATTTGCTAATAGTTAGATTCCTTTAATGGTTATTTTTGAATAGTAGTTATTTTATATATGTTTACATTCATGATAGTTATGCTTAATATAATTTCTTGGATGTATGATGAATTTAAAGAACTAGAGCAAATTTTATTAGACTCATAGTTATACAAATCACATTAACATACTACTAGTATCTTAGTTATTATATAACTATCTAGATGAGTTTTTACATTAGTGTGGTTTGTATGTTGAATAGTCAATTATAAGTTAATTTTTGAAGAATTTTGTTCAAAATTATCAAGAATATGCATATGTTGCAATTAATCAATAAAGAAAATTTCATTTTAAGGTTTCTATAATGTATTAATTTGATTTTTGACTTTATGGGATGATGAGTTGGTGGTAAAGCTATAATGATTCTTTTAAGGTACTTCATATTTCAACCTCTTAAAATTGGCATTAGTTAATTAGAACTATTCCATGAATTTTAAGTGACATTGAATAGATTTATACTATATACATCTTGAAAAAAACTAAATACATAATTTGATAAATTGTTAACTAGGTTTGAGAAACATAAATTTCAATAAACTTGGATATATTTATCTCTATTTTTCTATTTATTTATCATTAATCAAAGTTTTTCAACGGGTCCTTGGTTCAATGGTTGGGACAAATAGTTGATATATCCCACACCAAGGTTCAAACCTCAACAACATAAAATAATTCAATGTGATTAAATTGATGTAAAAGGGAAAGGGCGGCCCTTTCAAAACCCTATTTTTGAAAAGAAAATCATTAATCAAATTTTATAAACTTTGATTGAAGATGTTATTGCGATTACTCAAAGAATAATTAATATTTTTATAATGTTTTTCTTATTTACAAATAAAACAAAGTAATATTTGGTATAAGCTATCATGATTCTTTTAGGATAGTCGATATTTTAACCAAACTTCAACAAACTTGGCTAGAAATATATCAATAATTTAAAGTAAAATTGGATAAAATTCCTAAATATTTTTTAGAAAAGTTTTAATTTCTAAATATATTGTTAGAATTTCTGAAATACATATGCAAATCATTATAAGAGATTAAAGAAGCAAAGAAGAACTGATTAATTTATTCCAAGGATAAACTTTGTATAAATAGAGAGTTGATCATTGAGAGCCATTCAATTACAACAACTCATCAGACCTGATGAAGACACCAATAAGAGTTCTCCTGACACATGGAGGAGTGGAAACTCAAATGTCTATCCTAGTGGAACTTAAGAGAATGTTCTCTTATTCTAACACTCCCCCTTAAGTGATACTAGGGGTGAATCATACAAATGAGTCTTGGAAACAAGGCTTGATGAGGTAATCATGTACAATGACTTCTTTTGAAGAGATGGTAAAATCCAATGGGAAAAAACCATCAATCAAAAGGAAGTTAGAGGCTTGTCTTCGTATGGTGAAGATTGTCCTCCTAATACAATAGTTAGTTGGTAACAAAAATCCTTGTCGAAAAAAACCAACTATGAGAATATGAGAGGCATGTCTTCGTATGGTGAATATTGTCCTCTTTAACAAGAAATAAAGATGATTCCCAGCAACTTGGTCTGATTAGGTACTCATTTACATAATATTGTTGGTGAAAAAACCCCTATGGGGAAAACCAACAATTAGAGGCTTGTCTTCGTATGGCAAATATTGTCCTCTTTATACAAGAAATAAATATGAGTCCCGAAAACTTGGCATGATTAGGTACTCATTTACATAATATTGTTGGTGAAAAAACCCATATGGGGAAAAACCAACAATGAGAGGCTTGTCTTCATATGGCAAATATTGTCATCTTTATACAAGAAATAAATATGATTCCTGGAAACTTGACCTAATTAGATACTCATATACAATAAATAGTTGGTGAAAAAACCCCTATGGGGAAAAATCAACTATTAGAAGAAGAGAGGCTTGTATTCGTATGGCAAAGATTGTCCTCATAAAAGCAATCAATGCAGATGTATAACTCCAAGCTTATCTCACAACTAAAGGTTACATAGAGAAGGAAATGACTTGGTGAAGATATCTATAATTTGATTCTCAGTTGGAATATATTCCAAGTGTATGTCCCTGCTTTGAATATGTTACCTTATGAAGTGCATGTGTATCTCAATGTGCTTGGTTCACTGATGTTCAACTAGATTTTGTGCAATATGAATTGTGCTTTGATTTTCACACCAAAGAGTTATAGGCTTCTCATGGATGAAACCAAATTCTCTCAGAATTTGATGAAGCTAAAGAGCTTCCTGACTAGCCAAAATTGTTGCCTTGTATTCTACGTCTATAGAATATAGAGCTACTGCTTGTTTTTTCTTTCTTAACCAGGCTACTGGTGAAGAACCAAGGCAAAAAACATAGCCTAAGGTGGAACATATGTCTTCCTAATTGAACCTGCCCAATATGAATATGTGTAGCCAATAATATACATGGATTTTCCCTTGTAGAAGAGCTCAAAGTGAGTAGTGCCTTGCAAGTAACGAAGGATCATTTTTGTTGCTTTCCAATGACTAAAGTGAGATTGATGAGAGAATCTAGATATGAGGCCTCTTTGAAGGATTGAGGATCAAAGTAAATAGACTGACATACGAGACCAGTGCCTATGGGGTTGGATGATCTAGTTGAAGGAAGATTTTGGATGTAAGGAGTAACTTCTTTAACAATGGTGCAGGCCCATTTTGGCATATATGAAGGAGTTGAAATACATTAATATGGAGTTGCAGGTTCCTCATCTTGATTATCAATGACCAAGTTAACTTCAAGAGTTGGATCTTCATAATATTGAGGTTCTACTATAGGAGAAGGCTCAATGGAGGAAGAGGGATTTTGAGGATATTTTTGAGGGAATGTTTCATCAAATTGGACATTCCTATGAAATAAAACCTCATGAGTTGAGGGATCAAGAAGCTTGTATGCTTTCAATTCTTCATAATAACCGACAAAGATGAGATTTTTACTTTTCTTATCAAGAGACTTCCTTTTATTCTTTGGGATGTGATCCCAAGAAGTACACCCAAAAATATTGAAGTAGGAAACATCTTGTTTTTATCCAGACCAATATTCTTCAGGAGTCAAATGGTCAAGAACTTTATGAGGTGTGTGATTTTGAATATAATTTGCACAGTTAATTGCTTATGCCCAAAAAACTTTTGGAAGATCTCTTGAATGGAGCATATAATTAGATATCTCTTTTAATGTCTGGTTTTTCCTTTCTACAATACAATTTTGTTGAGGATTATGGGAGACATAATGTTGATGAATGTTGCCATGACTGGATAATAAAATGGAAAACTCATTACTACAGTATTCCCCCATTATCTGTGTGAATCTTCTTGATTTTGCAAGATGCCTGATTTTCAACTAAGGATTTAAAAACCTTAAAGTGGGATAGAACATCACTCTTATATTTTAGGAAGTAGACCCAGGATCTTCTAGAAAAATCATCAATAAAGGTTAGAGCATACTTTGCTTCTTTGAAAGATGGTCCAGGAAAGGTAATTAAGTCACTATGGATTAAATCTAGAGGGGATGAGGTTTTTAGAGAACTACATGGGTGGAAAGGATCTTGATGTTGCTTTCCAAGAGCACATCTAGGAAAAAATCTATCACTATAAGAGACTTGGGGTAATCTTGTAACTATATCATGGGTGATCAAATCGTTTAGGTAGTTGTAACTAAGATGACCAAACATTTCATGACATATTTGACTTTCAATATCACCATGAGCCACACAATAGGAGGCTACTTCTAGATTTTGAAAATGTTTTAAGTAAAAAATATGAGAGTTATGATCAATATCCCCCTTGGCTATAAGAGAATGAGGATATTGAAAATCTCTTATCTCAACTCCTGTTGGAGAGAAGAGAACAATTTTCCCATTTCCAAAAGTATAAATCTGATAGACGGATAGGAGATTGGTGGCAATTTCTAGAAAATAGAGAACATTATTTATGGAGCCACCATCAATGGTTATATCCCCTTTTCCTTTGATAGGGATGAAGGAAGAGTCACCCACTTCTATGCTATAAGTAGAGCTAGAGGAGATAGAAGAGAAGGACTTATCTGAAGTAGTCATGTGATGAGTAGCTCCAAATCTAGGACCCAATAATTAGAGGAAGAATTGGAGGTTTTTCCTTGAACATTAAGGGCTTTTCCTAGTTGATTTTTATTTTCTATATTTTGATCCTTCATAGCTGCCTCTAGTTGCTGTAATCATTTCTAGCATTCGTTAGCAGAGTGACCATTCTTTTTACAGTGAGTACATGTTATAGGAGTCTTTTCCTTCTTTTTGAATTTTTCTTTATAAGAGGTTGAGCCTACTAAGGCTTTTGAAGAAGAGGAAGAAGAAGATATTTAATATCTAGCAAGTTTGGTTTCTTCCCTAGTTAATCTATCACAAAATTATTCTAAATAAGGCATTTTAAAGGTTGCACCAAGAGCATATTTGGTAGATATAAAGTTGGTAGCAAAAAATTGAAAAACACCATTTATCTTAGAAATGATTAGATAAATACATTTTTCTTTAGTCTTAGTCTTCCCACTGCCTTTGTATTGAGTGAGGATTTCTTTGAATTTAGTGAGGAATTCAACAATACTACTAAAATATTCAGGAGACAAAGATGTTCGTTCAGCTTCTAGTTGCATTGATCTCATCTGATCTACTTTTCCAAATAAGGTCTTTAGTTTCTCCCAACTTTCATAAGGATTTTTAAAATTTGTAATATGAAACCACAAACTTTCATGAACATTAAAGCTAATAATACCCATTATTTTGTGCATTTCTCCTTTATAAACAAAAATTTCATATTCTTTATCAAATTCTGTTTTACTTTCTTCTAACAAATGAGTAAGACCTTTTTGAGAGATAAGATTTAAAATTTTAGGTTTCCAAGTGTGAAAGTTATGAGGGGTGAGAGGTTCAATTGAATTCATCATTTTGACACAAAAGAAAAATTTAAAGTTTTAACCAATATATCCCCCCTTAGAACTTCAAATTGATGCAAATGTTAAAGGGAAAGAATGAAGCTTTTCAATATTTTAAAAACTCAATATACCTGCCCTAACGAGAGAGAAACTATAAGTATAATGAGGTTCAAATATTGTTTGCTTGAGAAATGCCAAGTCCTTTTAGTTCCTCTTAATACCTGCCCTTACTTGAGGGAAACTGTAAGTATAGAGAAGAATTTGTCAAGGGTTGTAGGCTTGAAATGCATTGAGTTCAACCAGTTTTTAATTTTAGATTTTATCAAAACTTACCCTTACTAGAGGGAAACTATAAGTGAGAGAGGTATCCAAAAGAAATAATGGATGAATGAAAAATATATGCTAGGCATTTATACCAAGTGCCTCCAAAAAACTGCCCTTACATGAGGGAAACTATAAGTTTTTAGTGGTAATGATACATGGAACGTAGGCAATTATATTTTGAGGGAAAACTTATAAGTTTTATTAAAAAATTATAGAGATTTTTTTTAAATATACTTAGAAATGATAAATATTAACATACATAAGAGAGTATATTGGAAAATTTCTTGAAGTATATTATGAGAAAAAAAGAAACTTAAGGGGATATTTCCTTTTTGAAAAAAGATAAATAAAAGAAGAATAACACCTTAAAGAATTAAAATTTATCCCTTGTTCCAAATAAGAATATGAGACTTAAACAAATATCAATCACAATTTTTAGTTATTTTGAATAAAACAATTTTGAAGTATATTGCTTTAGAAAAATGAAATAAATAATATAAAATTCCTGATGATGTTAAGCAATATAGATTTTGCAATAAATAAAATTTTAAAAATTATAAGTTTTAATTAAAGTTTATATAAGAATTAACAATTATTAAAACTTATTTGATATATGTTAATTTCCTTTATGCATAGCAAATCAAAAGTGGTGTTTCGAAATAAAAGGAATGCAGAGAGAAACAAAGCATCCCCCTGAGATTCGATAGGTGCAAAATCGCACCTCCCCCCCAAATTTTATTAAAGAAATTACAATCTTGTTTCTGAGGTAAAAGGAGTCATAAAAAAGGAATTGGAACGGATACAGATTATTAGAAAAATGAAGAATACAACCTTGTATAAGATAGAAGTCAATACATCTCAAAGGAACATTGAGGCTATACAAAAAACCTGAGCTTACTAAAGCTTCGAAGGAAGGATGGAAGCGCCAGACTACCTGCAATTAAGATCAGATAATAAAAATAAAAAATTAATTATACCTAAGAGAGCTATAGAGGACACCAAATAGAGTGAGCATTATAGAATAGAGTGAAAGAGAGGATGATGACTAGAAAAAAATTGTAGGACCCGAATGTCATTGCAGATGCATGATATTTCACTCGACACAAACGCACGATCTCAGAAGCGCTATCGAAGGCAAAGGGGCACCACAAATTCAACCACAACATTGATGAAGAGTAAATGAACATCAAACATGAGGGAGAGGCATTGAGAACAACCTACATAACAAATCTCTTGCAATTTTTTTTTGCAGAGATGGGCCTTTAAAAATTCCAACGGTGCCACATATTGCACTCAACCACGATGTTGAAAATGTTTCAAAACATCGAGGCTGAGGGAGAGACGTCAAGAACAACCTGCAAAAGAAAAGTTTTTGCAAAAAAATTACAGATATGGGCCTTTAAAATATCCCAATGGTGCCACAGAATGCACTCAACCACGACGTTTGAACAAGTTTCAAATGGACGTCAAGGGAGAGGCTTCAAGAACAACCTGTAGAACAAATATTTTTTTGCAAAAAAAATATAGTGATGGGCCTTTAAACACTATCAAATAGCAAAGATAACAATGAAATTAGATTTCATAGAAGGAAGGCTTATAAAGAAATAAATCTCGATGATTCTTGGAGCACCGAAGGACACAATGGGAAGGAGATCGAGAAAAAATCATTTAAAAGAATCAAATAATTAATATTTGGATACGTCGTTAGGCATAGATTCTATCACGCCAAAGCTAAGTGGGCTTTTACAAGGCCACGTGCTTGATGGAGGATTTTTAACTTAGGTTTTAATTAAACCAAAAAAACTTCCTTGATGCGAAGAGGGAACCCAAATAATAATTAGACGAAGACTCAACGATTTTTTAAATATTAAAAAGTAAATCATGATTACTACGTTTCTTCACTGAAGATGCAGCGATGGTTGCGGGAACCCAATCGGCTGCAATATGAGGAGAAAAAAACATAGGAAAAATTAAATAATTTTAAATGACCTCAAAAATAATTGCTAATATATATGAACTCCTTTGAAATAACGCAAAAAAAGGTAATGAATCCAAGAGAACTACGATTGAAGAAGAAGTATAACATATAAAAAAAATAAATAGAGGAGGGCATTTAAAAAAATAGATATTAATATGGTAAATCAGAAGTTTAAAAGAACTTTAAAAGGAATTACCATAAGTAAATATCTAAAAAAATTATCTAAGATAAACTATAAAATATTTTCTTCTTAAAAAAAAAAATAAAGAAGACAAAGATTGAGAACTAGTTCAGAAGACGCCCTTCAAGAGATAATGCTAGAAAAATATATCCTGCTCTGGTACCATGTTAGAATTTCCCAAATAGATATGCAAAGCATTATAAGAGATTGAAGAAGCAAAGAAAAACTGATTGATTTATTCCAAGGATCAAATCTATATAAATAATAAATTTGATAATTGAGAGTCGTTGGATTACAACAACTCATCAGACTCGATGAAGACACCACTAAGAGTTCTCCTGAAACATGGAGGAATGAAAATTCAAGTGTATATCCTAATAGAACTTAAGAGAATATTCTTTTATTCTAACATATATAGCTTTTTACTTTATATTTTAGAACAAAAGAGAATAATTTGAAGACTAAATTAGATTCCAATGAGATAAAAATTATATATCTTGTAAATTTAGAAAATAAACTAGATAGCACTATTTTTACATCCTTAAAAGCAAAAGCCTTCCAAAATGAATTTTGAAAAAAAAAAAAACTAAAATAACTTTTATCTCTACTAACATTTAACAATTTCAAACAAATAAGGAACAAGATGTAGTTTTTATTGAACTTTATATGACAAAATCATGCCATTAATATTTTTAAAATTTTGAAAGGTTGTTATTACTTGATTTAGACCATTGAAAAACTGTGGTATTAGAAATGTTCATAACTTCATGATTGTATTTTACATTTAGTAGCCCTCATGGTCATGTGTACCTAAATATAAATTGAAGTTGCTTAAGTTGTATATGTTGATTAACTTTGTTATGTATTTTTTTAAATTATGCAAATTTATGAATACTTTTTATACCTCTATCTTAACATGAATTTTGTTAATCCTCTTATCCTCTTTCAATATTAATATATATGAATTTACCTAGCACAAAATATTTTTCATGGTTTAATAGCTTGATTTCTTAATAAGTTTATTTTAGAAGTTTTGTCTTTGTACGATTGATTTTAATAGTGAAATGACTTTTAGCTTTGACCTTAATCATTGGATATTGTATTATGCATCTATGAATTTTTAAAACACCACTTCCAAACTAGTTTTTAGAAACCAAGTTGCAATAGCAATAAAGGTGGAGAAAAAAAATAAATATTTAAACTAATATTTTTTAATGGAGAAGAAACTATTTTCATCCATCTTGTGTAGGTTTGTACATTTCTAGACATATATTCTTCTTAAACCAAAAAAATTTATTACTTAATTAAAAACCAATTAAAAAATAATGAAAATAAAAGAAATCAATCTTGATATTATTTTCAACCATTTTGGAGATTGGATGGTTAACAAATTATAACTTTATTAAAAATTGGTAGTAAAATTTTTATATTGTAAACCATTTTTTATGCAATTTAAAATAAAATTTTGTAATGATAAATAAATTAAATATTTTATAAGATACCATAAAAAGTTAAACAAAAACACAAAACTATATTAACAAGCAATTAGAATCCAGGATACACTTAATCAAAATTAAATAAATAAAAACTTGTATTACTTACCTAAAAACCAATTAAAAAATAATAAAAGTAAAAGAAGTTAAAAATAAAAAATAAAAATAAGAAAAATAATGAAAGTAAAAGAAGTCAATCTTGATATTATCTTCAACCATTTTTTTGGTATACAGTTAACTAAAATGGCATGAATTCCACACACCAAGTCTCTAGTCAGCTCAAGCCGCGGTCGACCACGCAGGGAGCCCACATTTCAATGCAAAGACCATATATCACAACTATATCGCCTCCAACTGTCGCGTGACCACCATTCGGTGGCCACCATGACTTCAACTAACAAATTACACCTTTGTAAAAGATTGGTAGTAAAAAGTTTATAATATACATTATTTTACGTAAATTTTTATGTAATTTAAAATAAAGTTTTGTAGTGATAAATAAATTAAGTATTTTACAAGACATCATAAATAACTAAACTCAAAAAGTAGACAAATCTTTATAACAAGTAATTAGAGTCTATGGTACACTTAATAAAAAATAAATAAATAAAAAGTGTATATAAAATAAAAATTAATACTTGAACAAATTAAAAACAATAAGATACATATTTCATAACACCCACAATAAAAATTTAGATCAATATTCTTTATAAATTTGATTTAGTTGTGAATTCAAAAATCATTGAGAATTAGGAGATAAAGAGGAAAACGAAAAGAAAACAAGAACATTTAACTATTTTATTTATAATAATTAACATAAATAATAATTTGAAATCTTTATGTTTTAAAAAATATTGCATATATTAAACAACATTAATTCAATTGGTTTAGTTTTTTAATTTTTAAAAAAGAAATTTAAATATACAATACATATAAAGCCAAATTATTATAACTATTTTATATTAAAAAACAGATGTTTAAAATAAAATATAAATCTTAATAATAATTAAAAAAAAAACTAAAACCTTAACTATTTTCCCTTGTGTTTGTTCGAACGAGCGCATGTTCAATATAAAAAAAACCTTAATTAAAACATATTCAAACTTCTCCGTAATAACCCATAAACAAATCCGTTTGTAAAAGCAGCTCTTTTTGGTAAGACTTGTAATTGCTCTTCCTTAACAAAATACAACAATTCATTCCCTCTAATCAAAAACAGAAAAAGAGAGGGATACGTAGGGATTGTTAGTTTTAATTTTACTCCCCCACATCACCGCCTTCCTTCAATCTCTGCTCTTCCTTAGCAAAATACAACAATTCATTCCATCTAATCAAAAACAGAAAAAGAGAGGGATACGTGGGGATTGTTAGTTTTAATTTTACTCCCCACTTCACCGCCTTCCTTCAATCTCTCCCTAACTTCTTCTGTACCTGAACCAACGAATCTCAACTTCTTTAGACTTTTCAACCGCTCTAATCCTTGTGGAACATTCTTTATTTTGGGACAACTTTCTATATATAGAATCTCAAGGCGTGCCATGGCTCCATCCTCCAACTCCTCCCAAAGCTCTTCCAATACATTGAATATCAAAATACGGAGATCGCGGAGCTTCGGAAAGGCCCCCGACTTTCCAAACGCCTTTGGCAATTCTTTGCAACTCTTATTTTCAATCAACACCAAGTGGGTTAAGTTGGGCATTGTTTCAAGTGACAGTTCTGAATAGTCACTACATTCACAACTTCTTAACGAGAGTCGCCAGAGATTTGCAAAAGCGCTTATCCAACCTGGCAACAAAAACTTGGCCAGAGTGAGGGATTCAAGATCCTTCATAGCTTTCATTGTCTCCGGCAAATTAGCCATTTGCTCCCCTGCTTCATCATTCTCGATTCTCAGATCACGCATGTTCACCAAGCGTGCAAAGATCCCTCCTTCTTCCAGTGTCCTCTTTTGCACTTGATGTTTTATCTGTATCGATATTTCTCGGAGCTCAGTCAAATTGGCGAGATCCTCCAGCTTTAATGATTCATTGTCATTCTCTTCTATCGACAGTTGACAATAATAATTTAATCTGAGCGTCCTTAAAGAGAGAAGCTTCGATATTCCCTTTGGCGGAATACGATTCGACTCTTGTGAACAATTTTCTGTGGTGAGATGCTGCAGACATATAAGTTCGGCTATCCATGCAGGTACCTCAACTAGATCTCTGCACTCAGAAACATCGAGAAAGCGGATACTCTTCAGCTTGGCAACACATTCTGGTACGTGCCTAATCCCTGTGCGACATAAATTTAAAACCCTAAGGAGTTTCAAATTTCCAACACTTTCTGGCAATGTGGAGATGTGAGTATTGGTCAAGTCAAGCACTCGCAGCACTCTCAGATGGCTAAACAAGTTTGCTGAAACATTGTCTCCAATAGGATTATAGAATAGCGACAGAGTACGGACACACGGGCAAGAAGAAAAATTCCTGTCTATAATAGCATTATTGTCAATGCCTTTCTTTGCCAATAAGATACGTCTACATCCACTCTTTCCCTCTTCAAATGCTTCTTCTACAGCAAATGCACATTTATTGTCTCTACTTGTATGTATAGAAAAATCAAGCACTAAATCATGTACTTTACACTTCTTCTTAAGAAAAATACCATCATAATCTTCCCATACTTCAATTAAACACAGATTTGCAAGCCGATTTAAATAACCCCATCCAATTTCCAGCTCATCTTCATGATCTTTCACAGGAATAAAACCTTCTGCCGCCCATAGATATATAAGATATTCACAATCTATCTCATGATCTTCAGGAAAGAAGGAAAGATAAGCAAAACAAGACTTAAGAGATGCAGGCAAGAGATCATAACTCAACTTTATAATCTCCATAATAGGGTCGCCAGCATCAACTGTCTTTACCTTTTTCAAGTGAAGCAACTTCAACTCCCAGTCTCTTGGGGATTTTTTATTCGCCATTAAAGATGCCACCGTCTTGATTGCTAGCGGCAATCCTGCGCATTCCCTTTCAATTTCATGAGATAACTTTAGAAGATGAGGCGGTGGTCTATTCTGGGGACAATCTGAAAAGGCATAGACACAAAACATGTTCCAACTGTCTTCCTCTCTCAAAGGCTTAATCTCACACATGTACACATTATTCGTATTGCTGAAAATTTGCCTGTTACGTGTAGTAACCACAATTTTGCAGGTGTTATTATTTTTACACGGCAAACCAAGTCTTCTTATCAAGTCATCTTCTTCAAACGGTTTCCATACATCATCTAACACTATTAGACACTTCTTCTCTTCTAGACTGCTATGTATCTGACGCTGTGCCTCCAACCAGCTTATTCCACTCTGCCAGGCGTTCTCTAACCCTATCTGGGAGGCTAAATCACATTGCAACTGTGGAACAGAATACGTCTGAGAAATTGAAAGCCAAACAGAGTTGTCAAACATATGTTGTACCTTTTTGTAGACATTCTGCATCAGAAATGTTTTGCCGACGCCTCCCATGCCGACAACGGCAATTATTGAAACGTCAGCCTTCTCTAACAAACTCACAATCTCTTTAACCTTGTCATCTACAGCCACGGGTCGTGCATCCCATTCCAGCACGCTTGATCTCCTCCACACTTCCGTCTGAGTTGTGGTACTGCTGGCTGACGCCGCCGCTTGCTGAAAAGCAGACACATCTTGCAAAATTTTCATCTCCTTTGCATCTTCAATAACCGACCTCATTCTGTGTTTGATCTCTCTGATCCTCCCCCCCATTTTGTAGCGGAAGAGCAATTGACGATAACTGCACCCACATGTCTGAGTGCTGGTGCTATCGCTGTAGAGAGATTCGACTCCATATTCTTCAAAGATGTCCTCGGCGTCAAGAGCGATGTCGCGAACATTCTGGATCCATTCTTTCACGGATTCATCTTGAGTATTCTGTAGATCTGCATATTGCAGAGAACTCCTCAGAATTGAAAGCTTCCTCTTCAGCCACTTGAAGTCATTTGTGAAGTTGAAGACCAACGCTGTTTCGTTGACTATTTGTTGGACAAGAATGTCGCCAAGCTTTCCAATGACAAAGTCTGCAAGTCCGGCTGCCATGTCTGATATCTTCAGATATAAAAGAGCAAGCTAAGGTTGAGCAGCTAGAGTGGATTGCTATGCAAAAGCTGCGCTTAGCTTAGCAAGAAGAGCTCTTCAAACTCGGGGTAAATGCTGGTACAGACATTTTGGCAGAAGAATATCTGATGGTTTATATCTACAGTTATTTTCTACTAAGGTTCGAATTTTCGTTGCCTCCTATAATCCCTGTCATTTGAGATACCGTAGTAGTTTGTCGTTATCTTCTGGGAGGGACTCATTCAAAGGATTCAGATCACTTTCCTAATTAACATCATGCAAGTTTGAATCTAAGTGTTTAACCAAACACACACTTACCAATCTAATATAAATTTAAGTCACATGTCTTACAAAAAAAAAAAGTGATGGACTAAAGTAAAACCATAACAAAAAAGAAGAGGGGAACATGTTCAAAGACTCTGACATATTTTTCAGATTCGTGATCATGATCATCCTTTTAAAAAGTAAGAGGGGAACATGTTCAAAGACTGACGTATTTTTCAGATTCGTGATCATGATCATCCTTTTAGAATGTAGGACGGACCATTTGAAATTTGAAGTTTGCTTACAGCCGATAATCCGAAATAGATGTCCAATAAATATATATATTTTTATATCATTAAAAAGTAGGACGGACCATTTGAAGTTTGCTTACAGCCGATAATCGAAATAGATGTTCAATAAATATATATATTTTTATATCAATTAACATTTTTTTATTTTTAATAATTAAATACGGAAATTAGAATATTGGAATTATTCCTCTTGTAGAAGGAAACCGAAAGGGATTGAAAGCATGTACAATCTTTTATAAAATTTTAAAATTTTAATTATTAATTTAAATTTATTATAATATAATAATTTTAAATATTTTTAAAAAATTTAAAAGAAGCATTCGTAGTAATATAATTTGATAATTTTTATTTTTAAAAGTGAAGTATTTTTAAGTAAAAAGTAATAAATTTATATAGTTTTACATAGACGTGTAAAATTAATGTTATATTTTTGTTTAGTTGTTTAAAGTAAACATGTTTTATAAATAAAATTTAAATAAGGTATAATCTAAATTATTTTAATTTTTGAAAAATATATTATTTTTTTAAAGTTATGTTGCATTAAATTTTAAGTTTTGTTATTTTTTATTTAAAATATTATTTCAAATTAAAATATTGAGGAAAAGTTTTGTTAATTGATTGAAATATTAAAGCATATTAAAAAATTAAAAAATATATTTTAAAAATAAAATTATTTAACCAATTAAACAGTTTAATGTTTTATCCTCTATTTAAATTATTTTTTTTCTAAATATTTTTAATAAACCATATAATTATTATATAAAATTTGAATTGAATTATTAATAATTAATAATTATTTATAATGGTGCCTAAGAGATGGTATGAGTTTAATTATAGCTGTATTCACCATTTGCATATCAAGTTGATTAAAATTAAGGGATCATCACTCTAGTAGATAGCTTGGATGTTTCATTCAAGAATTTTTTGTGAAAACTTTATTTTTTTATATTTTATATTTTGTTTATATTATATTTAACAAAATAATGTTTAAGTTTTAATTTTATTTTTTTCACAAGTGATAATTTCAATTTCTTATAATAAAAATGTTGTATTATTTTATAAAATTAAGTGGTTCATAACATACTTTATAAATTGATTTTAAGATGTTTAATGCTATAACTCTTATCTTAGGATAGATATTATATCTTGAGTTTACTCTAAAATATTTTTGAACTCTCACCCTTTTTTCACTATAATTTTTTTTTGTTTTTGAAGAAGAGGAATCTTTAACTTGTTACATCATGGGTTTGAATCCTCTTCCTCGTTGCCACTATAACATGGGTTTGAATCCTCTTCCTCGTTGCCACTATAACATGGGTTTGAATCCTCTTCCTTGTTGTCACTATAACCTCAATGCAACATGGGTTCGAATCCTTTTCCTCGTTGCCATTATAACCTTGGCTTGCATCCTATGCTTTATAACCTCAAGTTGCATCGGGGTAAACTTTTTAACCTAGCTGGTGGTGCTAGCATGACACACCCTCCGGTTCTACGAGGCATAAGGGATTGAAACCATGGTCTCCACCCTCCCAAAAGAATTCTTAAGCCGAACCCTCTGACCTTAAAATTTTTTGTTCAATAAGTTTACATAAGTTTTTATGAAGGATTCTACTCCCCTCGTACTAAGTGGGGTTTGAACCTTAGATCTCTTAAAGAGAAACCAATTTTTCCACTCTAATTAGTATTAAAAAAAATTACAATATATTTATAAAATATGTAAAAGAAAAATTATTGCCTACCAAAACATTTAAAATATTATTGATCTTATTCTAATTAAACCAAAAAAATCCACTAATCAATTGTAATATTATCTGTTTGAACCATATATTAAGAATCATCCTAATATATTCACATTAACACAAATAAAATGCCTCTATCAAATAATTGATTATATTATTCTTCATCAGGTATTAATAGTAATATTGTTAAAAAATATATTGATAATACATATGTAATTATTTAGAGTGGAAGGTACATAAAATATTTTATGATATACATATCATAAATTAAAAAAACACGCATATAATCCTCTATATCAATTAGAAATTTTAATGCTACCACCATTAATTGCAACTCTCCTTAGTCTTCTCTTGTGAAGTTTCATTAGCCATTAAAATTGGGTATGTCATGATTGAGTATAATTTTTTAATGCTACCACCATAATTACAACTCTCTATAGTCTCATCTCTCCTTAGTCTATTAGGCATTAAATTTGGATATGTCATCATTGAGTATAATTCTTTAATGCTACCACCATTAATTACAACTCTCTATAGCTCCTCTGGAAAAAAATAGGTATTAAAATTAGAATATTTTTTCTTGTAAAGATGAATAAAACAGTAACAGATATAAATGGATTTGGTTTAATAAAAACCGTGATTTATATTGTCGGTGATGTGACCTGAATTCAATCCTTATAATAAATATATATATAAAATATTACTCCAAAAAAATTAAAATACTCTCACATTCCATCCAATTAACCTGTTTTTTCATTTTTCTAAATTATGGTATATACACTTCGAATAAGGAACCTTTTTTTCTGTTGTGTCATTTGTATGGCTATTCAAGTATTAGCAGTTTTTTTACCTGTTAATTGATATATAATTGTTCCAGTTTTTTTTTATTGTTTCAGGATTTTGTATTTTAATTTTTTATAAAATTAAATTATTTAAAAATATAAATAAATAAAAATTATAATAAAAGTATTATAATTTTATTTTTTAAATTGATATTTTTTAATTTATATTAATAAAATATTAATATGTATATAAATATTAAAAAAAATTGAATGATTTATACTAACTCGGGTTAAAATTTAAAACAGATATTTTACGACTCCATTCTGACAGTACTCTTTATCTTTATAAGTAGACACAAGTCCATACAATGGGAGTTTGCGGAGGAAAACAGCCCATCGGATGACAGATCGGACGGCTGGACTACTCCAAATGCTGACGGTTCTGTCACATGACGGTTCCGTCACATGAAGTTAGGGCCTACGTTGCCTCTACAGTACGTTGGATTGTTCTTCACTGGAGAAGAATTAGTAGCAAGCAATAATTGAAATGAGATTTCTATGGATGGTACAGCTATTGAAAATATAGGAGTTTTGAAAAACAATTTATACCATTTATGTGGATGGTGAGACTCTACATAAAGAATAATAGCGATTGAAATGGATTTCCACTCCAAATGTTGACACTTCTGTCCATAAAGTTGGCCACATTGCGTATAGAGTACGGTGCACTGTTCAAAAGCATTGACAAGGAACAATAATTGTGATGCCATTTCTATGAATGGTGAGCTGTATAGGATAACAGCTGTTGAGGCTGGGATTTCCACTCAAAATGCTCACGGTTCTGTCACATAAAGTTAGGGCCCACGGTGCGTGTACAGTACGTATTTCACAGGAAAACAATTGGTAACAAGCACTAATTAAGATGAGATTTCTGTGGATGGTAAAACTGGTTATGTTATTAATTTTTGTTATGTATTAAAATTGAGATGCCATTTCTTTTAGATGGTGGGACTCTGCACAGAAAGGATAACAGCGATTGAGGCTGGGATTTCCACTCCATTATGTCAGATAAAGTTGGATCCACATTGAAAAACATTAGAGATGTCATTTTAATGAAAGGTGAACGGTATAACTTTTAACTTAATACTAAATTGAAGCTAGATTGCCACTCCAAATGCTCACGGTCCTGTCCCATAAAGTTAGGGTCCACTTTAGGGCCCACGTTGCCTATACGGTGCATTGTTCTTCATTGGAAAACAATTAGTATCTAGCAATAATTTATACTAAATTGAAGCTAGACTTTCACTCCAAATGCTCATGGTCCTGTCCCATAAAGTTAGGGTCCACTTTAGGGCCCACTTTACCTATACGTTGCATTGTTCTTCACTGGAAAACAATTAGTATCTAGCAATAATTGAAATGAGATTTTTGTGGATGGTGAGCTTGACCTTCGCCTATACGGTACGGTGCATTGTTCTTCATTGCAAAACAATTAGTATCTAGCAATAATTGGAATGAGATTTTTGTGGATGGTGAGCTTGCCCTTCGCCTATACGGTACGGTGCATTGTTATCTAGCAATAAATACTAATTGAGCTTGTAAAAGGAAAGTACAACTGTTATTGAAAAATAATATCTAGCAATAATTGGAATGAGATTTTTGTGGATGGTGAGCTTGCCCTTCGCCTATACGGTACGGTGCATTGTTATCTAGCAATAAATACTAATTGAGCTTGTAAAAGGAAAGTACAACTGTTATTGAAAAATAAAATATAAAATTGAAATGAGATTTTTGTGAGTGATGACCTTGTAAAAGAAAAGTATAACATTGAAAAATAAAATATAAAAAAAAGACAAGAAACTGTTTACATTTATTTTATTTTATTATGTATTATCATCCTTATCATAACCGTAAATTTTTGCAAAATTTGACTTGGCCAAAGATTGTATTTTTTTAAAAGAATTTCATTATTACTGGGCAGTTAATTAAAGTAATGATGTGATGTTAGAGAAAGTAGGTTCGAATGTTACACCTATGTCTAAGTTTTCGAAATGATGTTAAGTTGAAGAAAGTGGATTCCAGCTCTAAGTGAGAATTATGGAAGAACGGGTAAAGATGGAAGAGACCCTGTTAGTTTGGGCAAAGTGGATTTCAGCATTAAGTGATAAAGATGAAAGAAATCACAAATATGGTCTATCACAAAGATGGAAGAGACCACGTTAGTTTGGGGAAAGTGCACTGGATTCTAGCATTAAGTGATAAAGATAAAAGAAATCACAAAGATGGAAGAGACCACAACCTATGCCTCCTTATTAATCATAAAGAGAAAAGTAAGTGGGTTTAGGTGGATTGGTAAGTTAGGGCGCTTACCGAGAGGAGACCTAGGTTCCAATCCCACGGGCTTGTCTATGCACAGACAGTAGCCCAGATCCGGGTTTAGGTGGATTGGTAAGTTGAGGCGCTTACCGAGAGGAGACCTAGGTTCCAATCCCACGGGCTTGCCCATGCATAGACAGTAGCCTAGATCTGATTCCTCTGAGTGGTGCGCCAGATTGATGACGACGGTGCAACCCTTGTGCGTCCGGCGGTCCCCATCTCACACCGGGTTACCATGTACGAGACAATGGAAGTCCTGAGAGCCTTTGCAGATAGTTTGAACCCTACCAACTGTGCTGGTAGTTACTAAAAATCGTGATTGTAACCATTGCTTCTATATATAAAAAAAAATAAAGATGGAAAAGACCACAACTTATGCCTGATTTTTTCACAAGTAGATTTCAGGTAAAGAGACCATGTTAGTTTGGGGAAAGTAGATTTCACCATTATGAAAGAAATCACATAGATGAAAGAGACCACAACCTATGTCTGATTTTTTCACAAGTGGATTTCAAGGTAAAGAGACCATGTTAGTTTGGGGAAAGTAGATTTCACCATTATGAAAGAAATCACAAAGATGAAAGAGACCACAACCTATGCCTGATTTTTTCACAAGTGGATTTCAATATTTAATAATAAATACGGAAGAGACCACAACCTATATCTGATTTTTTATACTATTGGATAGTGAATTAACCTAATAATATTAGGTTAGAGAAATTGGATTCCAACATTACATGATAGAAATGAAAGAAATCACAACCTATGTCCAATTTTTACAACACTAAATAACCAAAACTACCAAAACTGACTGACGATGAATTCTGTGCGTCCGGGTCCTCATTTCATGCTTAGGTTTTTTGGTTACATAGGAGAGTTGGTTACATTACCTAGCAGTGCAGGTTTTAAACCACATGGTTAAACCTATCCGTCTCGTTAATTGTTGACCTAGCCTGAGATGATCGTCATCAACGCACACTCAGAGGATTTAGAGCAGACTACTACCATTGCAAACTGGTCTCTTCTTGGTAAATTCCCATCCAGACTAGCACTTACCAATCCGCCTAGCCCTTGGTGCTCCCATCTCACGCCGGGTTACGATTAACCAGATGGTAGGTGTGTTGGAAGCCTTCACTAGTTTGAACCCTGCCAACTACGCTCACACTTAATAAAAATTATAATTATAATCAAATAACAAAAAAAATTAAAATAATAATATTAGGTTAAAGAAAGTGGATTCCAACACTACTTGATAAAGACGAAAGAGATCAACCTAATATTTTTTAGCATTAGATAGTTAATTAAAATAATGATATTAGGTTGAAGAAAGGGATTCTAATGCTAAGTAATAAAGATGAAAGAAACTACAACCTATGTGTGTTTTTTACACTATGCAATGCAGACTCTAGTCTTGATTTTTCTACATTGTTTAAGATGAAATATACAATGGGATACAAACCATAGGATGAAAGATCTTACTACTTTAGTTTTATAAATTATTTTTAGTGACATATGGAATTTAGTTTCCATTTAATACTTGTTTTTAATATAAATCTAATACCATAATTTACCATATAAATATAAAAAAAAATTATAAATTGTTTTATTAGATTTAAATTGGCCATTTGGGATGTAAGCTACAATAATATGTTTAAACATTACAATAAAAATTAACCATTTAATATAGGTTTTTAAGTTAATTTAACTCTTTTTTATGAATGTTTATGTTGTGACTAACATATTTTGTTTAATTTTTTATTAAATCTTTAAAAAAATTCAAACTAAAATTTGTTTCTTATACAAACACTTATAATTCTATAATTTCTCAAGGCCCTTTCTTCAATATTCTTTCCTTTAGAAACCTTATCTCACTTACATAGAGGAAACTTAAATTTTTCTTCACATCCTTTTCAAAAAAATTGTTATTTGAATTTTATCAAATTCAAATGTTATAAGTATACATCATTTATGTGGATATAGAATGCAATGTGATATTTATGAGTTGTAGCCTTCCAACCATAATTAAGAACAACCCTTTCCAACATGACAAACAAGATCTTATTGTATCCAAAAATTGAGTTGTAGAGATCCTCCTTATTTTATTTTTTAGGCAAAGAAAAACTTAGATATGCTTATGGAAATTTTATAACCTGAAGCCTTAAAATATTCCCAGTAATCCATTACAAATATAAGGAAATATTTTTAAAAATAGTAGTAAAAAAAGTAGTAATGTCTGAATTTACAGGTGGTAGAGAGTCATGTCCTCCTACATATAGGATAAGGATGGGCTATCTTTATTAATGGACTAGATAAGATTCAAAGGGATCATTGTATTTGTAAAAAGAGTAGTAGTAATTGGTTTTATAGGTGGTGGAGAGTCATGTCCTCCTACATATTGTTGGCAATTTTGGGTACTTTGGGTACATAGCACTTGCTCAAATGAATAAGTTGTCATTGATGTCAAGAAGCTTTTGAAGGAATTTGATTTGATGTCAAATAATTTGTTTTTGATGAAGGTTACGGCATGACAGTTTCAAAGGTCTTTTGCAAATCCCAAGCTGACAGGTTCGAAAGGAAGTAAGTTGGAAAAGTGTCGCGATATCGCAACATGTCACAGTTTCGCGACTTAAGTAGGAGAGAAAAAGCATTTTAGAAAAGTGTCGCGATATCGCGACATGTCGCATTTTTACGACTTAAGCAGGAGAGAGAAAGCAAGTTAGAAAAGTATCGCGATATCGCGAAATGTCGCATTTTTACGACTTAAGCAGGAGAGAGAAAGCAAGTTAGAAAAGTATCGCGATATCACGACATGTCGCAGTTTTACGACTTAAAGAGGAGAGAGAATGTACGGAGTCAAAAATGTCACGATTTCGTGACATATTGCAAGGAAGGTTGTACGGAAAAAAAAGTGTCATGATTTCACGACATGTTGTAGGAGAGAGAGTCCGAAAGAAAAAGTGTCACGATTTCATGACATAATGCAAAAGAGAGAGTCCAAAAGAAAAAGTGTTGCGATTTCACGACATAATGCAGAAGAGAGAGTTCATAGTGTGAATTGTCGTGTTTTCGCGACAAGTTCGAAGAGAGAGAAAGTAACATGAAAAGTTTCACAATTTCGTGACATGCTGCAAAGTTCGAAGTGAGAACTATCATGATTTTGTGACATGTTGTATAGTTCGAAATGAGAACAGTCATGATTTCGCGACATGCTGCAAATAAAAATGTTCCAAGTAAGAATTGTCGCGATTTTGCGACATGCAGCAAAGGAAAGGTTTCGAAGTAAGAAATGTAGCGATTTCGTGACATATTGAAGAGAAAGCGTACCGATGTAGAAAGTGTCACGATTTTGTGACATGTTGAAGAGAAAGCGTACGGATGCAGAAAGTGTCATGATTTTGTGATAGGTTGAAGAGAAAGCTTACGGATGCAAAAAGTGTCACGATTTTGCGACATCTTGAGATGACAGCATACGGTTGGAGAAAGTGTCACGATTTCGTGACAGAAACAGAAAGCAGGTCTTCAATAGAAGAAGAGTTACAATTTCGTGATAGAAGCAAAACGAAAGAGCATGGAAGAAGAAGCGTCGCGATTTCATGACAAATTCAAGGAGGAAGAGCTCAAAGGTGAAAGCGTCGCGATTTCGTGACATGTTCCATTTTCGTGGGTGTAAGGCAGAGAAAAGCACAAGGCAGTGAAAGCGTCACGATTTCATGACATGTTCTATTTTTGCGGGCGTAATGCAAAGAAAAGCACAAGGCAGTGAAAGCGTCACAATTTTGTTACATGTTTCGTTTTCATAGGCGTAAGGCAGAGAAAAGCACAAGGTAGCAAAAGTGTCACGATTTCATGACATGTTCCATTTTCGCTAGTGCAAGTAGAGAAGAGTGCGAGGAAGCGAAAGTGTCGCAATTTTGCGACATGTTCTATTTTTGCGGGTGCAAGCCAAGAAGAGGTTAAGAAAGCGAAAAGTGTCACGATATCGCGACATGTTGTATTTTTGTGGCAAAAGCTACAGAAGAGTTACAGAGGTAGTGAAGCCGACAAAGTCAAATCTTAGCTGATGAAAGTTAGGGCTTGCAGCCGACGAAGATTAGGGTTTGTTTTTGTTATAACAGCCGACTAAGATTAAAGTTTTCATCATAAAAAATATGTTATAAAAGGAGGGCTGCTTGGAGATTCAGAGGGTGAATGAATGTGTGGTTGAAGTGCGACGTTCGTAGATAGTGCACAGAGCAAGAAGTTTGATCGCTGAGAGCAGAGTGCAAAATTTGATCATAGTGTGCAGAGTGCATTTCGTTGAATCATTCTGAGTGTGAAAGATCATAAAGGAAGAAGAGTGTGCATAGATAGTGCAAGGGTTGAATTTCGACCAAGTGCGGTTGTGTTTGTGCAAAGAGAGCAGAGGGCGTAGAGAGAAAACAGGAAAAGACGAACGCAGAGTGTTGTTGTATGAGAACAGAGGTGCACTGGTGCTTTGAGAAGAACCTGAGGACATATTTGGTTGTTGAGCTACTATGGACGTGATCATAGAAGGCAGAGGTCTCTTAGGCTAAGCATTGAGGATAGGAGGTCTTCGGTGGAAAGGAGTTCCACGTGCTGGCAAGAGGTAGAGACAATTGATCTTATGAGGGATCATTTCCAGAGTAGAGGGGAAGGTATCTCCTTTGAGCAGAGGCTCATAAATTCTGATTGGGAGAAGGTATCTCCTTTGAGGAGAGGCTCATAAATTTTGTTTGGGGGAAGGCATCTCCTTTGAGCCGAGGCTCATAAACATTGTAATTGGGAAGGATTCCCAAAGAACTTTGAGATAACTTTTAGAGAAAAGTTTTATGGACGTAGCCCAGCCATTTTGGGTGAACCAATTTAAAATTGATGTCACTTTGTAGATGATTTTGTGCATTGTTTTGATATTTCTTTGGGTACATTACTTTACTATTTTGAAATATAAAGGAAAAATAAAAAAAAGGTCTTATACTATTCACCCCCCCTCTCAGTATAAGCTTGTGTTCTTCAATTGGTATCAGAGCTGGTGCCTTCGAAAAGTTTAATAGCTTGAAGGAAAAGCTAGTAAATAACACAATGGATCATTCAAGTAGTAATGCAGTACCTATTCTTGATGGGTCAAATTTTGGTCTTTGGAGTGCAAGGATGAAGGTTCATCTAATGGCACTTGGGAATGAGGTTTGGGAAGTGATTGAAGATGAGTACACTATTCCTAAACATGGTCCTAATACTAAAGAAGAAATGCTCCTACATCACAACAATTCAAAAGCAATGAATGCAATCCTGAAAGGCTTACAAAAAGTAGATCTCACCAAAGTGATTCACTACAAGACAACTAGTGAAATGTGGAAACAGTTGAAGGTGGTTCATACAGGTGATACAAATGTCAGAAAGGCCAAGTTGAGACACTTCAAAGGTATGTTTGAATAACTCAAGATGAATGATGATGAAAATATTAGTGACTACATGCTTCGTATGGATGAGGTTGTTAACTCCATGAAAGACTTAGGTCTTGAGCTTGCTGAAAATGATGTTTGTGATAAGATTTTAAGATCTCTTCCTAATAGATTTAGTGAAAAGATTTTTTGCTATTGAGGAAGCTAAATATTTGGATAACTTGAAAAATTATGAGCTCCATAGTATACTTACAGAGTTTGAGTTGAGAACTCAAGTGAAGGTTGATGTCAAGAAAGAGGCAGCTTTCAAGGCTACCAAGAATTCCAAGGGTAAACAACTTCAAGATAGTGATGAGTCTTCTAGTGATGAAGAGGCATATTACGACAAGAAATGCAAGTTCTCTAGAAAGCACAAAAGTATGAAAAATATAAGATGTTTCAATTGTGGAAAGTTTGGTCATTATGCTACTGATTGTACTATTCCCAAGAATGAAAGTGATGAAGATAAACAAGATTCTAAGAGCAAGGATTCTGAAAAGCATAAGCATCATAGGAAAAACAAAGATGAGCACAACAATCAAGGAAAAAGGTATTCTCACAAGCACAAGAATAGTTTCTACCTAGACAAAGCAAGTAAGTGTTCTAGTAGTGACAGTGAAAGTTCTTCAAGTGATAATGAAAATGAGATGTTGTTCATATCAGAAAAAGAGGAAGAACCGAAACATAGATTCATTATCATGAAATGTCTTAGATGTGGAAATTTTGGTCACCTTGAGGATGATTGCACAAATAATGATTTGGTTTCTAGTATGTATGAGGATGCTTCAGAAAACTATAAGGAAGATGCATGTATGGTTTTTAAAAAGGGTAGCACCTCTAGTGATAAGAAATCTGAAAAAGGCTTTGATGATTCAAAAAACAAACAAATAAAGGATCTTGAAAGTGAACTTATTAGTGCTCTTAGTGTTTTGGAAAAGGAAAGAAAGAAGAATGCTAGACTCAAGGATAAGTTAGATGAATGTTGTATGGAGAGAGATGATCTTATAGAAAGTCTTGACTTCTCTATAGCTAAGACACAAGAACTCAAGGATGAGTTAGAGTCTAAGGTTCTTGAGTATAGTGAGTTAGAACAGAAAATGGCTTCTTTGAAAGAGAAAACTAAAGAGTACAAGGATAAGCTTTACAAGTTTCAATATAGCTCCAAAAGGGTTAAATCTCTCATCAAAGGTCAAAAAAAGACAACAGATAAAAAATATCTTGGTTTTGGTAAGAAACGCAAGGAACAGGTTAGGGAATCTAGTAAGAGATTCCAAAAGGAAGAGAGTTCTTATGAGGAAAGTATTTCAGATCATGAGTCCTTGAATGATAGATGCGTAGAAACAGAAAACAGAATTCAGAATGAGAAGAAATTTTCAGGACCCAAGAGGTCGAATAAAGGAAAATTTCATGACAAATGTTTTGCGTGTCACAGGTTTGGTCACATGGCTGCACATTGCATGGCTGAAGTGAAGAAGGTAAACGACAATTTAAGAAGTGCTAGTTTCTTTCAAGGGTATTGCTACTCTTGTCAACAGTTCAGGCACAAGGCAGTCTATTGCGAGGTAAATAACAAGAACAGGTTTGTTCAAAATAGGTTTGGCAAAAATAGGTTTGGTCAGAACAAGTTTGGGCAGAACTGGCAGATTCAAAGAACAGGTATGCCTAAAATAAATAACATTGTTACTTGTTATAAGTGCAACAATGGAGGTCACACAGCTAGACAGTGTAGAGCTGAACTTCCAAGGTACAGGAATAGGAACAGTGGTATGAATAGGTCCAAGGATCAAGGCATGAATAAGAATAGGAATGATAATAGGAACAGGAACAGTGACAGGAATAGGAACAAGAATATGGACAAAGAGTTCAAGAGAAGTCTCGACAAGGAAGTTATAGACACTGATGATGATCAGTGCCTAATGGGAGTTTTACTCCCACCCTAGAATTAATCACCTCATCGGGGAGGTGGGGTAGGGACTAAGCTAAGAGGCTAATTCTTAGTCCCGAGCCCCAAAGGTGGCCCTTTGCCATTGATGACAAAGGGGGAGAGATATGAGTAAGGGGGAGAGCTTCAAAGTGAAGAGGAAAGCTTCATGTCAGGGGGAGCAAAAATTCAAAGGAAGATTCTCAGTTGTGGGCACAGTTGGTCAGTTGTTAGCACAATTGGTTTCAATTTTTGGCTCTTGAGAAGTGGTTTCAGTAAAGGTTTGCCATCAATGACAAAGGGGGAGATTGTTGGCAATTTTGGGTACTTTGGGTACATTGCACTTGCTCAAATGAATAAGTTGTCATTGATGTCAAGAAGCTTTTGAATGAATTTGATTTGATGTCAAATAATTTGTTTTTGATGAAGGTTACGACATGATAGTTTCAAAGGTCTTTTGCAAATCCCAAGATGACAGGTTCAAAAGGAAGTAAGTTGGAAAAGTGTCACGATATCGCGACATGTCGTAGTATCGCGACTTAAGCAAGAGAGAGAAAGCATTTTAGAAAAGTTTCACGATATTGCGACATGTTGCATTTTCATGACTTAAGTAGGAGAGAGAAAGCAAGTTAGAAAAGTGTCGTGATATCGCAACATGTTGCAGTTTTGCGACTCAAAGAGGAGAGAGAATGTACAGAGTTAGAAATGTCACGATTTCACGACATATTGCAAGGAAGGTTGTACGGACAAAAAAGTGTCACGATTTTGCGACATGTTGTAGAAGAGAGAGTTCGAAAGAAAAAGTGTCACGATTTCGCGACATAATGCAGAAGAGAGAGTCCAAAATAAAAAGTGTCATGATTTCATGACATAATGCAAAAGAGAGAGTCCGTAGTGTGAATTGTCACGTTTTTGTGACAAGTTTTAAGAGAGAGAAAGTAACATGAAAAGTGTCACAATTTTGTGACATGCTGCAAAGTTCGAAGTGAGAACTATCACGATTTCGTGACATGCTGCAAAGTTCGAAGTGAGAACTATCACGATTTCGCGACATGCTGCAGAGTTCGAAGTGAGAACAGTCACGATATTGTGACATGCTGCAAATGAAAATGTTCCAAGTAAGAACTATCACAATTTCATGACATGTAGCAAAGGAAATGTTTCGAAGTAAGAAATGTCGCGATTTCGTGACATATTGAAGAGAAAGCGTACGGATGCGAAAAGTGTCATGATTTTGTGACATGTTGAAGAGAAAGCGTACGGATGCATAAAGTGTCACGATTTCATGACAGGTTGAAGAGAAATATTACAGATGCAGAAAGTGTCATGTTTTCACGATAGCTTGAGATGGTAGCATACGATTGGAGAAAGTGTCACAATTTCGTGACAAAAACAGAAAGCAGGTCTTCAATAGAAGAAGAGTCATGATTTCGTGACAGAAGCAAAATGAAAGAGCATGGAAGAAGAAGCATCATGATTTTACAACAAATTCAAGGAGGAAGAGCTCAAAGGCGAAAGTGTCACGATTTCGTGACATGTTTCGTTTTTGCGGGCGTAAGGCAGAGAAAAGCACAAGGCAGCGAAAGCGTCACGATTTCATGACATGTTATGTTTTTACGGGCGTAAGGCAGAGAAAAGCACAAGGCAGTGAAAGCATCACGATTTTGTGACATGTTCTATTTTCGTAGGCGTAAGGCAGAGAAAAGCACAAGGCAGTGAAAGTGTCACGATTTCGTGACATGTTCCATTTTTGCTAGTGCAAGCAGAGAAGAGTGCAGGGAAGCGAAAGTGTCACGATTTTGTGACATGTTCTATTTTTTTGGGTGCAAGCCGAGAAGAGGTTAAGAAAGTGAAAAGTGTCACGATATCGTGACATGTTGTATTTTCATAACAGAAGCTACAGAAGAGTTACAAAGACAGTGAAGCCGACAAAGTCAAATCTTAGCTGACGAAGATTAGGGCTTGCAGCCGATGAATATTAGGGTTTGTTTTTTTTATAACAACCGACTAATATTAAAGTTTTCATCATGAAAATTTTGTTATAAAAAGAGGGCTACTTGGAGAGTCGAAGGGTGAATGAATGTGTGGTTGAAGTGCGACGTTCGTAGATAGTGTGCAGAGCAAGAAGTTTGATCGCTAAGAGCAGAGTGTGAAATTCGATCATAGTGTGTAGAGTGCATTTTGTCAAATCATTCTGAGTGTGAAAGATCACAAAGGAAGAAGAGTGTGCATAGATAGTGCAAGGGTTGAAGTTCGACCAAGTGCGGCTATGTTTACGCAGAGAGAGTAGAGGGCGTAGAGAGAAAATAGGAAAAGACGAACGTGAAGTGCTACTGTATGAGAATAGAGGTGCATTGGTGCTTTGAGAAGAACCTGAGGATAGATTTGGTTGCTGAGCTACTATGGACGTGATCATAGAAGGCATAGGTCTCTTAGGCTAAGCATTGAGGACAAGAGGTCTTTGGTGGAAAGGAGTTCCACATGTTGGCAAGAGGTAGAGACAATTGATCTTCTGAGGGATCATTTATAGAGCAGAGGGGAAGGTATCTCCTTTGAGCAGAGGCTCATAAATTTTGATTGGGAGAAGGTATCTCCTTTGAGCAGAGGCTCATAAATTCTGTTTGCGAGAAGGTATCTCCTTTGATCCGAGGCTCATAAACATTGTAATTGGGAAGGATTCCCAAATAACTTTGAGATAACTTTTAGAGAAAAAAATTTTGGACGTAGCCTAGCCATTCTAGGTGAACCACTTTAAAATTGATGTCACTTTGTGGATGATTTTGTGCATTGTTTTGATATTGCTTTGGGTATATTACTTTACTGTTTTGAAATATAAAGGAAAAAGAAAAAAGATGTCTTATACTGTTCACCCCCCCCTCTCAGTATAAGCTTGTGTTCTTCACAAATGGGACAAGGGTGGACTAGCTTTATTAGTCCTTAAGTAGGACAATAGCAATCCATATTGGCCAATATTTTTTTTTGTCTTTTATCACCTAGTTGTCATCTTTATACCACCTCTCCTTGTTATTTTTATTTGCTAACTTTTACAAAATTTTAAAATAAGGATAAAGTTGTTATTAAGGGACATGTCTACACATGTCCCCCAAAGCACGTGTTCTTAAGATCAACCATGCCACAATCATGATTATTGATTTCTTTTTAGGATTTTTGATGTACGATCATGATCATAGTATATTTTTATGCCTAGGATTAATATGAGCTATTAATATGGACTAATGGTTGAGATTTTATAGCTCTAAAAAATGTAATTTTGTCATTGGTATCAAAAGGGAATGTTATCCTTATCATTTTCTATAAATACCCATTTCATCTCCACATTTACTCATAATATTGTTCCTATACATTCAATTACTTCAAATTCACACATGCTCTTGATCATTGCTAATACTAACATTTCTTCCAAGCTTCTTGTCTTTATTACTACTAGCATATACAACCTTCTTGCTCTCTCTCTATCACGTCCTTGTAGGCACAACCAAACCCATAGATAGTTGGTTTGTTACCTTTCATAAAGGAGAACAATACATTGTATCAAGATTTACAACCAAAGATCAAAATTATCACTTAAGGACCAATTTCTAAGGCACATGAATCGTCTACATTCATTCTAGTTGTGATCTCCTTTTTTTGTAGTAGTTATGTTGCAAGCAAGATAGAATAAAAGTGAGGCCTTTGTTGGGATTATTTATGAATGGTATGGTCTTTGATGCCCTAAGTGTTAAGTAATTGATTTATTACATTAGGATTTGGCCTAGCTTATGATTTTTGTGGATGCTCTTTATGTAGTATATCCTTAAATGTCATATTTGTATGTTTTTTTAGGCTAGGATAAATTTAACTTTAATTGCATAATTATTTGTTGTCTAAGTATTTTGGTATACCTTAAAGCATTTTTTGTAATTTGTTATGGTACCTAGGGATAGGAATATGGGAAAATGATATTATATTGTATAAGGGTATTATGAATAATTGGCAAGAGCCATACATAAATCAAGGTTGATTATGTTATAATAATAAGTGGGATAAGGGTTTAGGAGTTGGCTCCCTAAATTAACATTAGAAGATTGGTATATAAATAAAGGATATTATCATTGTAATCATCATCAATCATATAAAGTATTCTCTTGTAATAGTATTGTTTCATGGAGCGAATATCATTTTGAGAGATATTGTAGAGTGTTTCCTTCCTTAGGGAATAATATTGGTGTTTTCCTAACAAAAGGGTATTATCACATATTGTCTTGATTAGATTAATTACTATAGTTGATTTATTTAATATTTAGCATATTATGGATATTTATATATTTGTGAGAAGTAAAATTTCATAAAAAGTAATAATAGAGTAGCAATAGAGTCCATATAAGAAGCATGAGTAAAGTCCAAGGAAACTCTATTAGAAGCACACAAGGATGCACCAAAAGAAGGGAACAATAGAGAAGAGAATGAGGAAAATTTTAAATTAGAGAAATAAAATGCTAAATATGTTGAAGAATATTATATTATTTGGTACATGCTAATGTACCCCCATGGTACCTTCATGGTACAAATGTAAATATGTAATATATTAGGGTTTGAGTCTTTAGTTTAGATGAGTGATTTATATTTCATCTTCATATAAGTGTCTATGTGTAGGATATGCACAAGTGTCATGTACGTAGTGTGCAAGATATTATTTCAAACTAAAATTTTTGAGGAAAAGTCTTGTTAATTGATTGAGAGATTAAAGCATATAAAGAGACTAAAAGAAAGAAAATATTTTTTTCTTAAAAATAAAAATATTTAACCAATTAAACTTGTGCAGGTTTAATATTTTACTATCGATATATATATATATATAATTTGTTTTATAGAAACATTTTAAAGAAATAATATAATTAATATACATAATAATTAAATAATATTTGGAAGAAATAGAGTGACTGTAGCATGGGGGTCTAGTGGGTTTGAAGGGTTTGGAAGGTTTCCAAAGCAACAAGTATGGCACCAAGGATGACCATGGTTTTAGCAAATAGGATGAATAAGACAAATATTTTTCAAAACATTTTGACCCAGATGCTCAGTTGTGGGTCAATGCCCTTAAAGGAAAACATAAAGAATAGAAGTAGTGTATCAACCTCCAACATGTGAACGAAGATCTTATGGTACTAGATGACCTGGCGGACATGGTGGAAGATTAAGAAAAATTGTCTCTAGTGATAAATTTTGTTGGTATCAGACTAGATTTGGATGCCATTAGAAAATGGGCCTAGGAGAAGTGGAAACCTATTGGTCATATAGACTCTAGAGATTGTGGTGTTGCCCAAAAGCTTCTTTTGGGTTAAACTTAATTTTTTGAAGTATTGTGATGGGATATTCTAAGGGAGACCTTAATTCTTTGGTTGGAGAGGTCATTTTTTGAGAAAACATAGTCTAAATTTTGATCCCTTTCATAGTGCATTGATTTAGTGCCTGTGTGGGTGTGTTTGCATAGTTCCTCAATTCATTTTTTGTCATGAGGGGATTATTTTACATATTATAGTTATGGACCTTACTACCTTGGCTCGCTCTCGAATGCTCTTTGCTAGGATATGTATTAATGTTGACCTAATATAGGAGTTGCTAAAATCTATCAAGCTAGTTTTCAAGTATGGGTCATGGAATCAAGTAATAGAGTACAAAAACCTAGTAGTTAAGTGCGAGATTTGTAATAAGGTTGGACACCAAAGTTTTTTCTGCAATACCCAAATAAATAATTCTCAATACAAACCAAAATAGATTAAAAAAAAACCTAAAAATAATGTTAAATAAAAAACATCAATGCTAATGGAAAGGTAGGCAAAGCGAAAGGATCGAATAGAAGACAATAAATGGGGAAAAATGAGTAGAAACCACTAGAGGAGGGAGAAATCAACAATATGTATAGTGAGTTAAACCTTCTAGTCCCAAATCCTATCGTTAAATAATGTGCCCCTCTTTTGAAGAGGACCACTTTTAATCAAGTTGTAACAAACTATGTGTTTTAGCTTTTTATTATTTCCTAAATTCTAAAGTCGCAAGTTTAAGTTGGAATAATTACATATCTTATTCTAAATTGTAAATGTCAACACATATGAATGATACAATCATTGGATTGTATTTGTTAGCTTAGTATGAGTTAGCAAATTGGATTTTATTAGTTTAGTCAGTTTTCTTGTTAGCATATTCTATTTTAGAAATATTGTGGTTTTAAAAGTGTTATTTAAGCACCCCTTGAAAATAAAATATTAGATTCTTTTTTATCCATATTAGTTTGTATTAGATATTTGGATCAATTGTGGGCTGGATTAAGTTTACCTAGTTTATATCTTGCTCAAATTGAGCTTACATTTTCATATGCGAGTCTTAGAAGCTCTCTTTAGTTGCTAATAATAAGTGCATAATTTCCTAGTAAACCTTTACAAAATTCACTATTTGAGGGCCTTTGTTAGCTTTGTTGAGTTGATTTAGTTCCATGCACAAAAATTTGTATAGATATACCTTCTATAGCCTTGTTTTTCTCCACTTTAGTTGATATTAGGGTTTAAAAATAAATATTAATATATATAATACTATTACTATTATAAGGTTTGGTATTAATCGGGTATGCTCCATTGCACCTTTAGGAGACTAGCCCATTTCTAGAAAATCACTCATCTCAACATCTATCAATGGCCCCTTTAGCCATAGGTGGTTGACCATTGACATCCAACCCTAACGGTTGCTTTGTTGTGCACCTCTAGTCGATCATCGATAGCTTCTCTCCAATTGAACCAAACCTCCCAATTTCATTCTTGAATCTCTTATTCCTACCACTTCCTCAATATTGTGTCTTCCCAAGCTCTCAATATCATCATATATCCCCCCTCCTTTATGCCACTTCCTTGCTAGCCAAGCCTTGGTTTCCCCCCAACAACGACTAATCCTATCAATAGGCTATTTTTTGACCAAAACCAACACTTCTCGATGAACTTTGTGACTTCCAATGTTCTTTTCTGACCAACCAAACAATTTTCCATGCATTTTTAGCTAGTTATCAATGTGTCAAGTGGGAGGCAATAAGAAAGGTTATTATTGTTTAATCGTACATGCTTGGGACAATGGAAGCAAGAGGTACTTAAAAGCACCTTTGTAGATCAAACTAAATAGTGATCCAAGATGGCTAGCTATAGATTTTGCACCAATATTTTTGATTGGTCAGCAATCTCACTTGTGGTGTGACACAAACGATTTTGATTGTATTATGGAAGTTACAAAAATAACCTCTTTTTTATCTAATTATTTCATTTTTGCAGGATAATAATCCCACATCCATTGTGTGGGAGGCACAAAAGGAGTTTAAAATTGGCCTCCTATATAAGTATGGATAGCCATATTGGTTGGCTAACTTTACCCCATGCATAAGTGATTATGGACTTTGTTGTCATTAACATTGTTGACTTTGTGATTTGTTCTGGCATGTTGTTGAATTTGTAGTTTGTTTTGACCTATTTTTGACTTTGTAGTTTGTTCTGACTTGTTGAATTTACTATGATTTGTGGTGGCCTTTTCTCAATTAGGATCAATAATCTATTTTTAGCAGTAAATTATTAAATACTTGATTAATTTTTTAATTATTGTTTTGTAAATTTTACCTTTTTACTCTTGGTAAAAATTGGTAAAATTATCTCATTTACCTTTATAAAGGCAAAAAGATATATTTTTTTCTTGGGAATTTTGTAATTCCTCATTGTAGAAGGTAAAATTTTGTTTTTCTTAGGCATAAGCATCAAATTTAGAAGAAGGATATTTTTGTAATTTGTAAAATTGTAAGCCTTAAAGATCTTGTTTTGATCTTTTGAAGATAGGTGCTGCTTGATAGGATCATAGTTGCACTTATTTTTGTCCATATGGCTTATACTAGATCCCAAATGGCATTATAAATAGTAGATTAGATAACTTTTTTGGCCCAAATAGCCGGTATCTAGGCCAATAAAGTTAAATACAACATAGTCCAAAGTTCCCATCAGGTTAAGATCTCTAAAGATCTAAAGACAACAACAAGATGTGATGTCAAAAATTATGATGTCCTAAATATATGGAAAATGAACATGGAGGCTTGGGTATCCTATACTAAGGTTTCTGAGAATGACCAAGTGCATTTTTCTAAACTCAAATTGTTAGGGTTAGCAAAGCTCATGGTTATGAATAGAAAAGAGGACCAAAATATTATTACCATATGGGAATATTTGGTCCAAGATTTGAAGGATACATTCTACCCTTATAATTATGAACAAGAGTTAAATTTTGAATGGTATAGATTAAGACAACTTTACAATATACTTGTTCAAGACTATGTCTTCCAATTTAACAGGTTACTCATTTTGATTTGCATGAAGGATCCCATAGAAGCTTTGGTCATCAAATTTACAAGTGGTATTCTTGAACACATGTGTTAAGAGTTGAAATATACTCCCTTGGAAATCCAAGATGCGATGCAAACGAAACAAAAGATAACGCTAAATCCTATGAATTGAAAGTGCATGAAAGGAAAGAGGCATAAACGAATCGAAACCAAATAGAAAGCCAATATGGAAGATAGCCCTTTTTATTAATATGCTTCAGAACTCGGTTACAATTCGCCTCCTCCCTTTTTAGGGGCTAGGAGCATTAAAATGTGTTCTTGTCACATCAATGGATGCCATTCCTTCTTCCGCGTGCCCACATGTAAAGTGGGCGGACCAAACGTCATCGCCACTTGCATTGATGAGTCTTGACTCCTTTCTTCTCCTCTAATGTTAAGACCCTACGTTCAAGGAAATAGGAAACAATCAGTAGCACCTGTAGATAAAATGAAACATGCAATCCCCACGCCTTCAATTAGTGCATGCAAAATATAAATAAAACGATAACTAAAATAGATCCAAATGAACTAAAAACTTGACAGGGGCATCAAAACATCACCGGGAAGGCACTACAAAAGGAACAGTCAAAAAATTCACCACAGATTCGTATTCGCTCCGGGGTGGGACGAATAGACCTACAACAAAGCGTCAAAAAGCACTGTCCCAAATGTCACATCCGGGAAGCTCCAAATCACCTGCAAAGTTGGGGGTTAGCTAAATGGGGGTATTTTGGGAAGACCCAGAAGGTCAGATTTTCCCAATTTGGCCTCTATCACCGGGAATTTGATGATGCTACCTGCATGTTAGTAAAGGCGGGAAATGATAGAAACATGATAAAAAATGCTCAAAACGATGTGAAATTTGAATGACAACCTATCTAAGCAGCATAGAATCAGATGCAAAAATAACAGAAAGGAAATCTACCACAGATTTCTAATCACTCCAGGGTGGGGCGATTAGAACTGCAGCAGTGTGGGGGGCGCCCGAGGGCAGGACGCCCACCGTTTGGGGCCCGATTTCGGCACCAATCCACTTGGGATGGGTCCAAAACCTCTTGTGGGGTGTTGTCAAAAAATTTGGTAGGATGTTGTGGCCAAATTTCGGGTTTTGGTTCCGGATTTGCGCTTCCAATAACCACCCTATGACCTCCCTTCCAAAAGAGATCAAGGATG
Source organism: Wollemia nobilis (assembly GCA_028583015.1). Lineage (NCBI taxonomy): Eukaryota > Viridiplantae > Streptophyta > Pinopsida > Araucariales > Araucariaceae > Wollemia > Wollemia nobilis. The sequence continues at coordinate 5,903,005 of JAQPPZ010003222.1, forward strand.
TGAAAGGCACAAATCAAAAAGGTGTGTGTGGAAGTAAAATGGCAGCACTTCATTGCTCAAAATGCTCCTTCTCTATCCTTTGTGGTGAGAAAACTCACCAATTTATAGACCTGGAGGTCTCTTGTGATTGAGCATGCAGAGGCGCCACTTGGCAATCATGCCTTCCCAGGGGGAGAAGATTCCTCCCTGATTAGGGGCTCCATGACTGCCCCTGTAACTGCCTCTAACGCTCAAAAATGCTCACTCACACTCCCATGCAATGAAGGAAGAGTTAAGTGGTGGATCTGAGCTGCCATTTGTCAAGATTTGACTTTTTTCCCATCAAACCTGCTATTCGCCCCACCCTGGAGCGAATATTGCTAATCGTCCCTGGGTGGAACGAATACCAGTTTGTAATCGTCCCTGGGTGGAACGAGTATGGAGCAGAGTGCCTGAAGGTGCCAAATTGACCTCTGACCTTCCAAAACTACTGTGTGAGTGGTTAGGACCACTGTTTAACCTCTGGGGGCTGCCCTAGGGGCTGTGTGTGTCAATGCGATCGGTGTTTGCAGTCACATAATCGGATTGGTGTTGTTTTGGTGTCTACAGATGCCCCTTTTTGGGATGCGTTGTGCGTGGCGCAGTGTTGAGCAAAAATAGATAACCAAAGCACTAATGATTAGGGTTTCTCAGTAACCTAACCAACTTTTGATGCCCCAAGTATGGAAAGGGCATGCATTCTTGAATCCTTGCTTCGACGAGCGAAGGAACTCAATTCAAGTGTTAACCTTTTTCGGTGAGGTGTTACTTGATCTTGGACATTGATCAGTCATGAATAGGCAAAGGGCGCAACCTTTTGTCTATGGGAACCTTGAGTTCATGATTCATGAATGCCAAGTGTTTGATCAGCTTGTGATTATTGCTTGTTTGCTGCCCCAAGCAGGAGCGTGATTGTCTTTGTCAATGATTCTTTGAATGCATGCCATTTCCTTAATTGGGTGTGTATTTGTTGATTGGTGACTAAGTGTGACTACCCCCTCAAGCGACGAATCGATGAGGGAATGACCTACATGAGAAAAGCGACGAGTCGCTTGACCCAAGATGACTTGTGTAAGGGTGCCTTCAGATGTTTATCGTTGAATGTGTGTGCAGTTTTCCGACATTTAGACCTATTTTTGGTGGGTGTTAACCCTTTTTGTGACGCTTTTTGGAGCTGAAATTGTCAAAAATTCGTCTTCCCATGGAGCGGTCCGGCTATGGTAGCCTTCTTAGGGAATAGGATAGTGACAATTTGTGACCCCAGCATCAGTTTTGTATGCCAGTGAATGGCGGGCGCAAAGGCGCCTTTGTTCGGCAATTTTATTGCTATTTTTGGGTGGATTTTGACCCTTTTTGGGACGTCATTTTGGGATGAAATTCTTGGCAATCCGTCCTCCCGTGGAGCGGTCCGGCTATGGTAGCCTTCTTAGGGAGTAGGATAGTGAGGATTTGTGACCCCGACGTCGGTTTTGCATGCCCGAAATGTCAAGTGCAAAAGCACTCTCATTGGACAATTTTATTGCTTGTTTTTGTGCATTTTGGTGCATTTTTTTTGCTATTTTTGAAATTTTTGCTCTGTAATCATCCCTGGGTGGGACGAATACCAGTTTAGTAATCGTCCCAAGGTGGGACGAGTGCTAACTAGAGTGCTCATCCCAGGGTGGAACGATTACAGGCTAAAAAGCCTATTTAAGGGCCAAAACTAGGGTTTGGGCTCATTTGCATTCTTTTTTTTGGCGATTTGGAGCTCTGAGGAGGAGGAGGTCGATTCTGCGAAGCGAAGCGCTGCCAAACTTTGTCCAGACATCATGAGTGCATGGACCGGGTCATCAGGTGGTGGAGCCGATGCGAGACCGGTGAGTGCGCCTCCTCTTTATTGTTTGTGTTGTAGTTTTAAAACCGTAATTTATTTGTTTGTTTTGTAGGTTGTTTTTCAAATTAAAAATGAAACCTTAAAAAGAAGTTGTTTTGTTTTGTATGTGTGTGATTATGTGTGAATTTTTTTTGTGTTTTGTATGGCTTCATTAAAACTTAGGTTGAAACCCTAGTGGAAACCATGTTTATTTGGAATTTGTGATAAACTAAAAGAAACCCTAGTCTAACAAAAATCAAAACTTAACTTAAAAAGACTTCGTTTAAAACTTTGCTTAAAAACTTGGCCTAACCCGAGTTTAACAAAGACCAAAACTTAGCTTAAAACTTAGTGTAACCCTAGTTGTTTGTGGTTGTTTTTGTTTTTTTGAATTGATCAGTTAACTTTTTGAGTTAAAAACCCACGGGACTGAAAAATTGCTTTTGAATTTTCTTGTATTTTTGTTTTTAATTTATCAGTTGACCGTTTAGATTTAAAAACCTTAGGAACTGAAAAATTATTTATGATTTTTTTTTTTTAATTTATCAGTGTAGATGTAGAGTTAAAAACCCTAGGACTGAAAAATTGGTTTTGAATTTTTTTGTATTTTTTTTTTTAATTTATCAGTTGACCGTAGAGTTAAAAACCCTAGGACTGACAAATGGTGTTTTTGAATTTTTTTGTATTTTTTTTTTAATTTATCAGTTGACCATAGAGTTAAAAACCCTAGGACTGACAAACGGTGTTTTTGAATTTTTTTGTTTTCAATTTATCAGCGTTTTTTTTTTAACCTAGACAAAATTTTTTGAATTTTTTGTTTTCAATTTATCAGTTTAGACTTAGAGTGAAAAACCCTAGGGACTGAAAAATTGTTTATTTTTTGAATTTTTGTGAATTTTGTCGCTCGTTATTTGTCTATTTTTAGCTGTACATTATTTTATGCATTGTTGTATATTCATGTTTGTTGTACAGTTTATCATGTTTTTTAATGTTTTTGTCTTGTTTTCTTTTGCAGATTGTGAAGAGCCGGTACCGTGTGCCTACGATTTTCTCAGAAGCACGGGAGGCACTGACTTTGGCTGACTGGGAGTGGCTTGATGCCCTTGGGCTCAAGTAGGTGACTCGGCTGGAGCTTGTGGTCGGGGATCGGGCCTATCTGACGGCCCTGATCAACTTGTGGGATCCTCGGACCAACACCTTCCATCTCCCAATAGGGGAGATGACGATGACCTTGGAGGACGTTTATCAGATTCTACGGATTTTGATAGATGGACTACCGATCAGGACGATGCCACGAGATCAACGGACAATAGTGTTGACACGTTGCTTTGGGCATGGGGAGGAGGTGGGTGTGGATAGCCCAGTGGAGAGGGTAGAGGGTGACTGCCAGATTGGTGGCATTCTGGTACGATGGTGGCTAGAGAGGGGCGTGTTGGGAGTGAGGCACGTAGTACTGATGGGCCTCATTTCCAACATGCTTCTACCCGACTCTTCGGGTGCGAGGTTCCCATGGAACCTGTTGGATGTGGTCTTTCGGTTGGTGGAGTGTCCGATGCATGAGCCCTTGATTATGAGGTGGGGACAGACACTACTGGCACAGCTCTATGATGAGTTGTATGAGGTCCGCTACGAGAGGCAAAAGGGGATTGGCTGTAGCTATCTATTGCAGAGCTGGGCTTGGTAGCACATAGCGGTGGAGAGGTCGATGGGGTTGCCATGGACTACTCGGGTGGGGGGGCGGTGTCGTAGGGCACTATGCTGATGCCTTCACTCGGCTTACTCTAGGGGAGGTGTTCTGGCACCCCTACTAGGACTGTCCAGCTGGTAGTGGCTGATTGGGTGGCATGGGACCGAGCAGGAGTTCTTTCCTTATTGTCAGGTGACACGATAGTTTGGGGTGCGCCAAGGGTTTCCTGGTGAGCCCTTGGTCTATCAGCATCGGGGGGACGAGAGGACTCTAGTTTGGCCAGTCATTGCACCATTGGGTGAGGATTCAGATATAATGATTGATGTCCCAGATGTGGATGATGTCGAGACTACCATGGAGTACGACCAATGGTGGACACTACGATGATGGCGAGGAGAGGGACCACTGGGAGGTGCAGAGGCAGCAGCAGTAGGCGGGGAGGGTGGAGAGGCACCAGGAGATGATTGGGGAGCTCCGTTGGAGGATGTGAATATGGTGGAGGTGGATGATGTGGGTGTGGATTTTGGGGTTCCGGATCAACTAGATATGCAGGATATTTCGAAGTAGTGGGAGCCTGAGAAGCCCTTAGTCTCAGATTTGCCTATGCACCAGGTAGTCCCATAGGGTGTGGAGGTGAGGCATCATGTTGAGATAGCACGATTGGAGGGGCTACTATGGAGGTGAGATGAGGAGCTAGGGGAGGCTCTACGAGAGATGGATCTCCTATGGACTTAGTTGGCTGAGGGGGAGAATGCATTTGCTATGTACCATCGATGGGATGGGGACACGGATGCTGCATGAGAGAGGGATCTTCTATGGATGCAGCTGGCAGAGAGGGAGAAGGCATTGGCACAATGCGATGATGTAGTAGCTTTGTATCATCGATGGGAGGTGGAGTGGTTTCGGCATTGGATGGATTTGGAGGGAGAGATAATCCACCTCGAGGGGGGATACCTGAGCCCTCTGGAGGTGGGTCTTCACGCCGGACGAGGGGCAGTGATACTGAGTAGTCAGCATCATCTCATCGTAGGTGATTGGATGAGGGGGGCGCTAGCGGTCATGATGTGGGGGCGAGCAGTAGCCACCCTGAGAGGTCCCATAGGACCCACACCACTGGGGGTAGTTCCCGTCGCACCGATCCTGCGTGATCATGGTGGCCGATGCCCTAGGCTTGGGGTTTTTTGAGTTTTTGATTTTTTGGGGTTAGAGGACCGGTTATTGTAGCCTATGGGCATTTTTGATGATATATATACAGATGAATTTATTTTGTTTATACACGTGTTGGCATTTGATGTTATGCACAATGATTGTTGAATGTGTATGTATGCATGTTAATTTATGGTGATGGATGCATATGTTATGATGAATGCAAATGTTTCTAATTTTTATGATATGCAAATGGAATGGATGAATTAAATTTGTGATTTTTGGTGGTGGCACCATAGACTGTTTAGAACTTATGGCTTTTTGTCCTAGGCGATTGCTGTGGTAAATGACTTTTTATGTATACATGCTATTTTTTGTATTTTTTGATGGCAATTCGAGGATGAAAGATTGCATAGTTGGTTTAGAATGTAGTTAAGGTTTTCTGAGACTCAGATGTTTTAACTAACTAGCCAGTACTATATTTTTATCTTACAAGACTTTTGGACAAGGTATGAATCGGACTTGTCTTTGACCAAGTTATTTCACATCCCTGTGTGTGCAATTGAGTTCGTTTATGTGGTATTTGTCAGGATACCGCCAGTTCCAGATAGGCTGTCAACCAAACCTGTACTGAGGATCACCTAATTAGCTCCACTAACTCCTTTGTTGTATTTAGTCAGATTAATCTGCGGTGCTATCTAGGATACCATAAGCTAGCTCATCCACATGCAAACATTGATCTGTACACAAGTTAATGTGACAGATATATCGTCATGCGGGAGGTTTACCACCAGTGACCGATAGGCTATCCACCAAACCGGTACTGAGGTTTACTTCATGACCTTCGAATCGTTGAGAGTTCCAAGGATTCAAGTTTGACTCCCTTCTTTTCTTCAATTGTATTGGGATACTTGCTCTTTTGTAGTGATAAAAATCACTTGTTTTTTTTTTTTCTTTTGAGCAAGGGATTTTGAATATTGAGTGATGAGAATCACTATTGTATGTGCTTTTTGATGTATGCACTTTGGTTGTGATGTCAAATTTTTTGGAGTTTTGACTTTTGCAAATTTGTGATGTTTTGCAACTTTTTGAGAACTTGGGATTCTTGGGGAATTGGGTAGGGAAGATGCTTGTCCTTTTGCCAACTCTCAGCATTCTTGGGGTCATTCGCACAGGGGGATGAGCAAGATAACCATTTCACTTATGGTGACCTGGATTACTTTACAGATTTCATCCTTCGTTCACACAACTTGGGAATTATTTTATGTGTTTTAATTTGTGTTGGGATGCTACGTAACAAGGTGTGATCCAAGTAGAACTCTACCTTTGTAAAATCTATCTGACTTTGTACAGTATGTGGCTAGAAAGCTAATGACAACTGAATGATGAAAACTCTTGATACATTAGAAGACAACCGACTATGATATGGCAAAAAATATGTGAATAGCATTTATTTTTGATGGACTATTTATAGAATGGAGAAATGTGGAAAATGATGAATTTGCTGAATAATTACAGTCTATGGTGCCTTTGACCTTTATGACCACAAATATGTAATGTATGGATGTGATGCTTAATGCAGCTATTATTTTTGTGTTTTTGATGGATTTATTTTTGTGAGTATGAAGATGAGATGCAAAAAGAGCTCTTTATTATTGTGATGATTTTGAGCATGCATGGAAATGAGATGCAAATTTTTGTTATTTTTGATGATTTTATTGTTTTTGAATTTTCTTATTTTTGACCAAGCGATTGTGGGAATCCTTGGAGCTTTTTGGTTTGACCAAAGGGGTAATGGGCACCTTTGGGGCATTTTGGGGTTGACCAAGCGATTGTGGGAATCCTTGGAGCTTTTTGGTTTGACCAAAGGGGTAATGGGCACCTTTGGGGCATTTTGGGGTTGACCAAGCGATTGGGAATCCTTGGAGCTTTTTGGTTGAGACCAAAGGGTAGGGGAAGATTTGGAGGGGGGGGGAAATGATGAGAATCCTTGGAGCTTTTGGTTTGGGCTATGGCTCTTTTAAATATGGAATGGCCTCAAATGATTGATATTCAAGGGTTCTAGTTCCTTGATTCCATCAAGAGAGGCGAGCCGGTATGTTCTAGGTCCTATTTTACTATCGATGACATAAGGACCTAACCAGTTTGCCGTGAACTTGTCCCTTAGATGGGGCGGCAAGTTAGAATTTTGTTGGTTCTCTTTTAAGACTAAGTCACCAACCTGAAAGTCCCTCAGGTGAACCTTCATGTTGTATGCCTTCTTAAGTCGCTCTTGATAGATACGTAAATGCTCGAGAGCATTAACGCATCATTCGTCGAGCAATGTAAGCTGGTCTAACTGGGCCTACTGCATAGTGTCATCATCGATGAACTCTTGCATTGATATGCGTAGGGAAGGAATTTCCAACTCGAGAGGCATGACAACCTCGGAGCCATACACGAGCAAAAATGGAGTTGCCCTAGTGGGCATCCGAATGCTAGTGCGATAAGCCCATAGGGCAAGTGGGATCTGAATGTGCCAATCCTTATGACTATCTATGACTATATTTTTGAGGATGGCAACTAGCATTTTGTTTGACGCCTCTGCTTGCCCATTTGCCTACGGATAATAGGGTGTCAAAAAATTATGCTGAATTTTGTACTTTGTGGTCAAAGCACGCACGTCTTTGTTCTTGAATGACGTCCCATTATCCAAGATTATCTTGGATGGAATACCAAAATGACATATGATATTATGTAAAATGAACTCCGAAATGTGGGTTCCAATCATAGAGGTAAGCGGAATTGCTTCCACCCATTTGGTGAAGTACTCTATAGCCGTTATGATAAACGTGTGATGGCCTGACGATGTAGGGGAGATCTTTTCGATTAGATCTAAGCCCCACTATGAAAATGGCCAAGCCGATTGGATCGGCTGCAAGGCCTGAGAAGGTACGTGTGTCAAATTGGCATGGTGTTGACACTTCATGCACTTCCTTACATATGTGCAACAATCTCGCTCTAAATATGGCCAATAATAGCCCATGCGGAGAATGCGCTTTGCGATGGCCATACCACTGAAGTGGCCACCGCATGTACCATCGTGCGCTTGGGTGATCGCCCAAGTGGACTCTTGCTGGTCCAAGCAATGAAGGAGGATTCCTTCATAGCTATGATGGTACAAAATGTCTCCTAACAAGACATGCTTTGCCACTTTCTATTTGAATGATCATTTTGTGGCATGCGTCAATCCAAGTGGGAGGTTACCTAACTTGAGGTAGTCCCTTATGGGTGTATACCAATCCTGCTGATCGAAAACCTCGATAGTCTGAACAGCCAATCCCTCTTGAAGTTCATCCCTAGCAAAAGTTGAGCGGGAAAGAACTTGTAAGAATAGCATTGTGTTGCTATTAAGGGGAGTAGGGGAGAACAAGGACCCCCAGTTGGCATGATTCAGACAATCATGGATTCGAGAGAACTTGTCCAGGGATGGTTCAATCTAGATCAAGTGGATTCCTGGCGTTAAGTTAGAGCTTGCACGCTCCATCGCTGATTGCGATAGTGTTTTGACTTGAATGGTTGTCATATCACCAGAAATGTCTTGCGGGATTAGTGACCCCAAGGAGGCCATAGTGTCCACAAAATGATTCGATGACCGAGGGAGTGCCTCGATGTCGTACCATTCAAGATTTGCCAAGAATTTGTCCACAAGGGCTTTGTAGGCCTGCAGAACTGGGCATTTACATTGGAATACCCCTTTGACTTGGTTGAAAATTAACAACGAATCACCAAAGATGTTCAATCATTTGATGTTCATGGTGATTGTTGTCTGAAGACCTATGAGCAAGGCTTCGTATTCTGCATTGTTGTTGGTGCATGGGAAATCTAATTTAAATGACAGAGGCATTGGAGCCCCTTGCGGTGTGAAGAATACAATTCTCGTGCCACCCCTTGCTCACATTTAGAACCATCAAAAAATAGGGTTATGTCGGCATGTGACTCAGGCTCATCAGAATCTGGCGATTCTGAGACATGGAAGACCCCATCATCGGGTAGTTCTATGATCAGAGGCTGATCGTCTTCGAGAGGAGCCTCTGCTAGTTGATCGGCTATGACTTGACCTTTGATGGATTTCTGTCCAATAAACTCTATGTCAAACTCCATCAACAACATGATCCATTTCGCCGTGCGGCTACTATGATAAGTACGACTCATCATGTACCGCAATGGATTCTCCTTAGACACAACATACGTCTTGTTGCTCAGCATGTAATGGCATAGCTTTTTGGTAGCAAACACCACTGCCAAGCAGAGCTTCTCGACGTATGCATAGTTAAGTTCATAACTGACCGGGGTGCGGCTAAGATAGTAAGTAGCCTATTCTTTGTGTAGTTCATTTTTTGGGCTAGCATGGCACCCAGTGCCACCTCGATAGCTGAGATGTATAAGTAGAATGACACTCCTGGTCTAGGTGGTGCCAATACTGGTGGCGAAGCCAAGTATTGTTTAATGTCATCAAAGGCTGACTGGCACTCGTCATCCCAGTGAAATGCGACCCCCTTGTGCAATAATTTATTCATGGGTCGGCACTTGTCAGATAGCTGTGCTATGAAGCGCTTGATTGACGTGACCTTTCCCTGTAGGCTTCTGAGCTGCTTGATGGTAGTTGGGGGAAGCATTTCAAGGATTGCCTTGACTTTGTTTGGGTCCACCTCGATGCCTCATTTTGAGACTATGAAACCCAAGAGTTTTCCAGATGTGATGCCAAATACGCACTTCTTGGGATTCAGTCTGACTTTATGTTCCATGAGGCGATCGAGGATCTTGCTTAAGTCATCGAGATGATCTGGGCGCAAAAGAGATTTGGCCAACAAATCATCCATGTAATCTTCCAAAGTTTTATGCATGTGATCATGGAAGATGTACGTCATGGCACGTTGGTAGGTGGCACCAGCATTTTTAAGGCCAAAGGGCATGACCTTATAGCAAAATGTCCCCCAAGGCATTGTGAACGCCATTTTTAGTTGGTCCTCGGGATTGATACGAATCTGATTGTATCCCGAGAAACCATCCATGAGGGAAAGCATTTCGTGGCCCACTGTAGCGTCTACCAATGCGTCGATGCTCGACAAGGGGAAATCATCCTTAGGACTCACTTTGTTTAGATCTCAAAAATTAGTGCATATGCGAATCCTCCCATCAAGCTTTTTGACGGGCACCATGTTGGACAACCATGGTGGGTAATCCACGTAGATGACAAACTGTGCATCCAACAACTTTTGTAATTCATCTTTGACCATTAAGGCCACTGTTGGGTGCATCTTGCATAGTTTTTGCTTAACTGGCTTGACTGTCGGATCAAGCGTTAGATTATGCGTGACTAGCTATGGATCTAGCCCCGACATGTCTTTGTAGGACCATGCAAAAACCTCCTTCTTCTCTTTGAGAAGGGCAATGTAGTCGGCTTGCTCTTCGGGGGATAGACTTACCCCCAACTTGATAATCTATGGATTCATTGGATCCGAGCCGATGTCTACGTCAGTCGTCTCCTCGATCGACATGTGGGATCCGTCCTCCAACTGGTGTGGAGTTGGGATCAAGTGGATATCATTTGCTGAGTTTAGATCATCGTTAGGAACCTCGGGTCCCTCTTCAGCATGGAAGATATCCTGAGTTGGCCCTGGGGTGAAATGAAGCATCTCACCGAAAGGCCAGTACTCTGATGGGGATGGTGGTGAATTGATATGATCCTAGTCTATGGCATCTATGTCTAGATACAATGACTATGTTGGATCGGTCGGATTGTGGATGGGGGTGGTTAAGTCAATGGAGATCATGTTGATGAAATGATTTTGGTCTCCATTACCATGGGTGTGATGACTCGAACATTCTGGATGTTCTTTGTGCTTCGGATCTGGCTCTGGAGGTATTGGCATGAATGGATCGGCCCTATGTGTGGATAGGAGGATAGGGTCTACCCTCGACACTGATATCTCTATAGGGTCTCTGGGTGGTAGGTGCTCTCCGTATGCCCAAAGTGGTGGATTCAACACTTGGTCCCACTATGCATTGGGTTTATGTGCCACTCATGCCCTGGCACTATGTTTAGTTGTTCAAATATGTCATCAATATCCAAGGGGTATTGTTGTTGCATCTGCCGCATGTGATTGAGATATGCCATCTCAGTTTCATCTTCATAATCACTATCAGAGATCCAAAGGCCTTCGTTGGTTCCAACAACTGTTTGTGGCATTAGAGGCTCATCTTGCTCGAGCAAATTGATCTAGCCCCATTGGGGTTGTTCCGCTCTCTGTAGGGGGACCTGATTTTCTTGATGTGGCACTTGCTCGATTGGAGCATCCAAAGGGAACATTGCCAAGAGGCTTTCTTGATAATCATCCATGGGGGTCACTTGTGAGTGATTGCTATCCGATTCGAAGGGGTCCCATGGTGCTACCTCATATTCTGACTCATCTTTGGAAGATCCTTCCTGACCTTGTCTATACCTCTCTTGTAGGTGAGTTCTCAAACTTTCTCCTCTCTCGAGCGAAGGGAAAGGGTTGTTGAGGTCAACAAGGTTGGTTGTCAACAATGGGAGATAATCCCCCAGTGTATATGTCGTGTTAGGGTTGGCATATGGATCTAATGCCAATCCCCCCTTGTTGCCTATCCCTAGGCCTTGCATGTTCTCTACCAAGATGTCCAAGGGTAGGGGGTGGTTGAACCCTACTCCTGACTTGTCATATGGCATTTGGTATCTTGGTTGGCAAAGAACATGCACTCCTTGCTCATATCTGCCTAACCCATATCCATGCCAATTGCATTGGCCAAGGTATCTCAAAGCGAAGTCTGGGTTGGACAAATAATTGACATCTTCGATAAAAGGCTCTTCATCTTCGTCCTCTTGCATGTATGGTTCAATACCATGATCAAGGCCCCCATACACAAAATTTGTCTGGTTTGGTGGGTAGCCTAGAGGAACAATAGTGCCTATGGGGAGGCGAGGTCTCCCCATGTCCTGCATGGACTCAAGTGTGGGTGTTGCTACAATGTTCCACACCAGGTACTCCCCTAGGCCCGTATTGGCCATTTCAATGGTGATTGTTGGTGGTTGAGGGGGGGGAATGGAAGTTCTTCCTGAGTCCACTCCATGTCGGGTGAACTAGGAGCCTCGACTTCCATTCTGCTAGGCATCTCCTCAGTAGAGATGGTTGATACTGATGGTGGTACTTCTTCCAGAGGTTGTGCCTCTTCTAGAGGTTTCTTCCCTTTGTCCTTCTGTGTGGCCACCATAGGTGGCATCATTGGTGAAGGACCAGACGATGAAGATGGACCCGATTGGGGTTTTGATGGACTTGTCAATGGGGATGCCTACGGAATCGGACCCTATTTAGATGGATTCAACTAAAAATCCAAATGCATTGATGGAAGGGTCGATTGCGGCATCAACTGCACCGCATTGCAATACTTGAAGGGTTCCAAGTCCGTCGGGACTACATGCACCTGCCCTTCGAATGTATACTTTAAGCACTGATGAGCTATCGAAGGGACACACTTCATGTCCCTGATCCATGGCCGACCCAACAAGATGTTATAGGCCATCTCACCCTCCAAGATGTGGCACAATGTAGGTATAGTCTTTTGTCCCACTTGGATGGGTAGGACAATTGTGCCAACTGTCGAGCATATTGCATCATTGAATGCTCGCAGTGTATAGGTGGAGGCCACTATGTGAGATGCGGGCAACTTGAGGTGCTTCAAGGCCATTGTTGTAATGATATTACTAGACGAGCCAGTGTCCACCAATACCCTTTTGTACGGAATCCCGTTGACCCACGCGATGACGTGCAGGGGTGGATCCGCCATGTCACCAACCACTGATTTCAATTCGTCCTCTCGAAAGGTGATGACTGGCTCAGTGCATCATTTGACATGTCCCACGAAGTTGTTGAAGGAGTTTGCTTCATGGGGCTGCAACTCGATGGCTTTTAGTATCTCCATTAGAGCCTCCCGATGGGGCGTTGATTGTTGTATGAGCTCGTAGATGGAGAGCCTAGCCGATGTGGTCCTCAAACTCTGGGTGAGTTTGGTTCGAATTGTGGCCACTGGTCTAGGCGGAGGAGGTGGTGCAAGGTGCTGTTGTGGTTGTGACATTGTTGGCACCTCTCCTGTAGCTACCGCGGGGGTAGCTGTGCTCGGGTACCTCCTATTTCGAGTCACTATACTGATCATCCCTACATACCCCTGCATGGGGCAGTTCTGTGTGACCTCATTGACTTGTAGGGTCTTTGCCTATGCACATCATGGGTAGGCAAGGGGTCTTTGAAGACCTCCATTTGTTGATTGCTTGGTGCCATGGGATTATCCACCGCTAATGTCTTGTTATCTATTAAGTCTTGCACCAAGCCTTTAAACTTCCAACATGCATTAAGGTCATGTCCCTTCCGTATGTGGAACCTACAGTACAAATCTTCCCTATAGCCCTTAGGTTTTGGTGCATTGGGGTCTATGGGTTGAATCTCGGGCAGGTTGATCAAGTTTGCCACTGACAAGTGGTCAAACAAGGAGTCTCTGGACTCTATGTAAGGTGTGAATTGTCGCCTAGGGTGACGCTATTGATTTTGTTCTTGCCTCTAATTTTCTCTATCATAACTATTAAGAGGCACTGCCTGATAGTTAGCCTTTTGGGGCTGTGTTGCTTGTGTAGGCTTAGGGACGTTTATAGCAACCTGATTGACCGTAGTGGGTTTCTATTGTGTGGTCCCTATTTTGGTGTTCTTAGACCATTCTTTCTTCTTTGGCTTGGCTATCTCGCCATCCTGAATCTTGATCTCCTCAATGATTCTGGCTTGTGCCAGAGCTTCCTCTAAAGTGGCATATTGTTGCAGCTGCAATAGCATAGAGATCGATCTCAAACAGCTCTTTGAGAACATTTGGGTGAGGTCGGACATAGGAGGGAGGTAGGGTAGCTTGGAAAGCAAAGTCCTCCACCGGTTCCCATAGGCCGCCATGGTTTCTTCCTCATACTTCTTGAGGCTGGCTAGGTCGCTTAGTGATGCCTTCTTCTTGGTGTTGAAGGTGAAGCATTCGAGGAATGCATCCACTAGCTGATCTAAGTTACTAATGTTGTGCTTTGGCAATTGAGTGAACCAATCCGAGGTAGGGCCTACGAACGTGGTGATGAATGTTCTTAACAACAAAGCATCATTATCCTGAATGCCAAAGCATTGGCTCAAGAATCTAGTCACATGCTCTTGGGCATCTTCCTCCCCTCTAAATATTGCCAACTGAGGTAGTTTAAAGTGTTCAGGGTAAGGGGGTGCCGGCACTGATGGATGCACAGGATGACTACGGAGTTGGCATAAAGTGGGCTTTTGGGGCCCAGAAGTCTTGGTCTCCATAGACTCCAAGTGCTCTAACAATGCTTTATATGCATCGAAAGATTTAATTTCTTCCTCCTTAGTTTGCTCCCATTGTGGGTTGTGGGAAACTTGAGGCCTATGGAGGGGTGGCCGGATAGCAGCCCCTCTGCCTTGGTAGGGCATTTTGGCCTGCTCTTCTTCTTGCTCATACTCCTCATAGGCTTCTTGAGGAGTTTTTGGATGAGACCTATAACCATGGGTGGGTCCCCATGGGGGGTGCCCATCGTTGTTCCTGGGAGTGGCCTCCCGCTCAGGTCTAGGAGGTCTCGGAGGTAGCACTTGGTAAGGTCATGGAGACCTATCTCGTACCAAGGGGTTGCGCCTCTCATATGGTTCTACTCTTTGGGTGCGAGGGGTTGGAACCCTCTCAGGCATAGTGTTATGGAGTAGCTCATCTGTTTGGCACCGAATGCGCTCTTTGCTAAGGTGATATAGATGCTCTAGCTGTTGTTGGTCTTGCTCAAGTTGCATGATCTACGCTTGGTGGGCGGCATGTCTGGTGACTGCCAGGTCAATTTGTTCTACCATCTTGAGTCTAGGAGGCCTAGATGCCTCTCCTACGCATTTATCTTGGTCATGATGATCCGAGATCTCTATAGGTCGCTTCCCTCTATCGAGGTTGGTGGCATTCACTCGAGGCTCTGGCCTCAGTAGGTGATTCGGTAGATAGCAGGTGCGGAGGTGCATTGCTCCCACTGCTATGTATTGCTCTTGAGGAATGTAATGGTCTTCCTCATGCTCCCTTTCGTATATGTGAAAGGGGCGGGCGAGTTGGCTCACCCTATTTGAAGAGCCTTGTGCTCTGGATTTGGCTTATTATTCCTAACAGTGATGGGGGGTAAAGGAGGGATGACATAATCATGTGGCCTCTCCTCATGGACCCTATGTTGTTCTAGCACTTCATCGTATGGTGGCCACTCATACCGAGCTTCTAAGGGAGCCTTCCCATTTATATTGAGTGCCACATGTAAGGACTCCTCCTGAAAGGGTCTATGTTGGATGGGAGTGCCCCTCGAAGGGGTGCCTCTATAGTCCCATTCTGAAATGGCATGATGTGGACTCTCTTGTGGGTCGGGCCGCCAAGGTGGTATGACCAAGTCCTTGGGGCTATAGCGGAGGTGACTTGTGCCCCCTTGTACACTCTCCGTAGCTCCTGCCCGTGATTGGGCTTGGCTACGGGTGTACACCATGGTGGTGTTTTCCTACAAGATGCGTAGATTTTTATTTCTTTTTATGATTTTTATGCTACACTAAATAGAAAATATCACACACACAAAGCAATGATTATCTCATTTAAAGATTAAAAGTGTGCCCTAAATCTGGTTTAGTGTGTTTTGATTTTTGTTTTGAAAGATTTTGTAAAGAATATTTAAATGCAATATGATGGCTCTTATGACTCCCAAAAATGGTCGCCCCTTCGATATACCATTGCCAGGCCGATATACCAACCTCTCTATATACCCACCCTTACGTGAGGGAAACTATTGGTACGTGAGAGCAGATGGTACGTGGAACGTAGGCGGTACGAAAGGGGAATCACCCTATTTTTGACACCTACCATAGAAGACTTATCCTCATGCACTGGGAATCACCCCAGCTACACTTGGTCAGATTTCGTCAGGATTTACATCTAGCAATAGTAGCGATCGGGGTTATGGATGCAAAAATTCAAGCCAAGGTGGTGATGAAATCCATCGTTGGTCTTGATCAAGGGCTGGGGTTTTACGACCAGCTCCTTGGTGTTTATATTGCCATGTGATGTGTGGGGTTCTTTTTATTTTGCATGAAAGAAAGTAAACATGCAGTAAAACTTTCCCTAAGCAAGCAAATAACCAGAAAATAGAAAACTGAAAGCAAAAAATGATAGAAGGTGTTTAGGACCCTTACCTCTTCTCTACCCAAATCTGCTGGTTCTGAGTTTCTATCCTGAAAATGCATAGAGAGCTATTCATCCTTAGGTGGGATGAATAACAGAACTATATTCATCATAGGGTGGGATGAATGCCCATTCATCCCTAGGTAAGACGAATTCCAGCTCTATATTCATCACAGACTGGAACGAACAGCAGTCCCGTGTTTGAAAACTTGGTACCTGCAAGCAAAAACAATCAAGTTTTGATCAGATTTCTGATATTAAAAATAGAGGACAAGGTCCCACCATGATCACCACTGAAAGCATGAGGATACGAAAACAAAAAGGAAAAGCCAAGATGTGATGCAAACGAAACAAAAGATAACGCTAAATCCTATGAATTGAAAGTGCATGAAAGGAGAGAAGCATAAACGAATCAAAACCAAATAGAAATCCAATATGGAAGACAACCCTTTTTATTAATATGCTTCAGAACTTAGTTACAATTTGTCTCCTCCATTTTTAGGGGCTAGGAGCGTTAAAAATGTGTTCTTGTCACATCAATGGATGCCATTCCTTCTTCCGCGTGCCCACATGTAAAGTGGGTGGACCAAACATCACCGCCACTTGCATTGATGAGTCTTGAATCCTTGCTTCTCCTCTGATGTTAAGACCCTACATTCAAGGAAATAGGAAATAGTCAGTAGCACCTGTAGATAAAATGAAACATGCAATCCCCATGCCTTCAATTAGTGCATGCAAAATATAAATAAAATGATAACTAAAATAGATCCAAATGAACTAAAAACTTGACAGGGGCATCAAAACATCACAAAGAAGGCACTGCAAAAATAACAGTCAAAAAATTCACCACATATTCGTATTCGCTCTGGGGTGGGACGAATAGACCTACAACAAAGTGTCAAAAAGCACTGTCCCAAATGTCACATCCGGGAAGCTCCAAATCACCTACAAAGTTGGGGTTAGCTAAATGGGGGTATTTTGGGAAGACCCAGAAGGTCATATTTTCCCAATTTGGCCTCTATCACCAGGAATTTGATGATGCTACCTGCATGTTAGTAAAGGCGGGAAATGATAGAAACATGATAAAAAATGCTCAAAACGATGTGAAATTTGAATGACAACCTATCTAAGAAGCATAGAATCAGATGCAAAAATAATAGAAAGGAAATCTACCATAGATTTCTAATCACTCCGGGGCGGGGCGATTAGGACTGCAGCAGTGTGGGGGGCACCCGAGGGCAGGACGCCCATCGTTTGGGGCCCGATTTCGGCACCAATCCACTTGGGATGGGTCCAAAACCTCTTGTGGGGTGTTTTCAGAAAATTTGGTAGGATGTTGTGGCCAAATGTCGGGTTTTGGTTTCGGATTTGCGCTTCCAATAACCACCCTATGACCTCCCTTCCAAAAGAGATCAAGGATGTGAAAGGCACAAATCAAAAAGGTGTGTGTGGAAGTAAAATGACAGCACTTCATTGCTCAAAATGCTCCTTCTCTCTATCTCTTGTGGTGAGAAAACTCACCAATTTATAGACCTGGAGGTCTCTTGTGATTGAGCATGCAGAGGCGCCACTTGGCAATCATGCCTTCCCAGGGGGAGAAGATTCCTCCCTGATTAGGGGCTCCATGACTGCCCCTGTAACTGCCTCTAACGCTCAAAAATGCTCACTCACACTCCCATGCAATGAAGGAAGAGTTAAGTGGCGGATCTGAGCTGCCATTTGTCAAGATTTGACTTTTTGCCCGTCAAACCTGCTATTCGCCCCACCCTGGAGCGAATACTGCTAATCGTCCCTGGGTGGGGTGAATACCAGTTTGTAATCATCCCTGGGTGGAACGAGTATGGAGCAGAGTGCTTGAAGGTGCCAAATTGACCTCTGACCTTCCAAAACTATTGTGTGAGTGGTTAGGACCACTGTTTAACCTCTGGGGGCTGCCCTGGGGGCTGTGTGTGTCAATGCGATCAGTGTTTGCAGTCACATAATCGGATAGGTGTTGTTTTGGTGTCTACAACAAAATTTTAGCTTGTAAAGAAGTACACTAGAAGAAAAATTTCAAAATTTGTTGGCTGAAAGATGTGGACCACAATTCAAAATTCTTTCATATTTCTACCCTCTATCATAGAAGCTGTAATAATATTAGAGAAGTGCTCAAACAATATGGTTGCATTGCAAATGAACTTGAAGATATCAAGACTAAATAATTGAGATTCTTTGAAGATCTCTTTGGGGTAAATGAAGAGGTTGATATTGAATCTTTGGAATCAATGCTCAGATACATACTTTATTTGACTAATAAAAATATTAATGAACATCTCATAAGTATATTCTCTAAGTAGGAAATTAAAAAAGTGGTCTTTGATTTATGAGAAGATAAATATTTGAGATAGGATGCCTTTTTGATTGATTTCTTCCACCATTTTTATATATAGTGGGTACATATATTTTTGAAGCCATAAAAGAAGTCCAAGAATCCCACTTTGTCCCTAATGATGTCAATTATACTTTCTTGACCTTGATCCCTAAAATTATAGGGGCTAGGGACTTCAAGTAGTTTAGACCTATAAGTTTATGCAACACATTGTACAAGATCCTCACAAAAACTCTAGCAAACCGGATCAAAGCAATTCTACCTTTCATCATAGATAGCAATCAAGGGGGTTTCATGAGGGGAAGGCAAATACTAGATGGCATAGTGATGATCCATGAGGTGATTCATTCCATGGATAAAAGTGATGAAGTTGGGATGCTATTGAAATTAGATGTGAACAAGGCATATGATCATGTCTCATGGGACTTCCTAGCAAAAATTATGGAGAATTTTGGCTTTCATGGGAATTGGATTGACCTAATTCTAAACTATATCTCTACAACAAAGTTTTTAGTTTTGGTTAATGGATCTGTGACATGTTATTTTAGTAGTAGGAGGGGTCTTCATTAGGGAGACCCTCTATTTCCATATTTGTTCATCATTCTTGTGGAAACACTTGGAAGAAGTATTGCAATAATGGTCAATAAAAGAAAGTTGGGGGGATTTAAAGTGGCCTCAACAATGGATTGAGTATCTCATCAACAATTTGTTGATGATACAATTATTGTTTCAAAATATTCAATCCCTCAAGCCCAAGAAATTAAAGGAATCCTAGATAAATATGAATAAACAATTGGTCAAAAAGTAAATTTTGCAAAGAGTAAGATCTAATTTATCAATACGTTGGTGGTGAGACAAAAACTAATTTCTCAATTTTATGGCTATGAGATAGGGTATCTCTAATCCTCCTACCTAGGGAGGCCTCTATTTAAGGGAATAATTAAATCAAATTATGTAACCCAATCATTGAGTGATTTGTAAAGAAGATGATAGGTTGAAAATATAATATTAAGTTAAGCTGGAAAAACTTAACTAGTCTAATCCACCTTGCAAAGCATCCCCATTTATTTCATGTTAGTGTTTAAAATCCTTGCCAAAATAAAAAACAAGTTGGAACAAATACAACAATTATTTTTATGGTGTAGTTTAGAGGACAAGAAGATAATCTCTTTGGTGGCTTAGGAGTAGGTGTGTTCAAAGGAGTATGGAGGGTTAGGTTTCAAATGCCTAAAAATGATGAATGAGGCCCTCATAGGTAAGATGGGGTGGAAGCTCTTGAAGAATGACCAACTGAGCTAGGTCAAGATCCTCAAGGCCAAATATTTAAGAAATATAAATGATTTCCTAAGCATAGAGGAGCTACCAAAAGGTTCTACCTTTTGGAACAACTTAGTCATGTGCAAGGATATTTTGAGGAAAGGTATAAGATGGATAGTTTGCAATAGAGGAAAGATTGATTTTTGGAAATATATATGGTTGAAGGACAACCCATTAGAGGATTATTTAGAGTTAAACATCCTTAAACCAAAACTCGTTGAATCTTTGGTGACTAGGGTTAAGGATTTTTTAGTAATCAAAGATGGTGAACTAAGCTAGAAAGAAGTTAGGGTGGCTAGTCTAAATGATTTCCAAATGAAAGCAGTGGAAAAGTTATCTAATATCCTTAGAGTGTTTCCCAAAAATACTTTGGGTATCAGTTATTATATGGGTTGGATCAATGAAAGCAAGGGCTTACACTCTATCGTAATAGGCTACTCGATGATGAATAAGGATGGGTTCAAATTTATTCCTATTAAGAAGGTTTGGATTAAAAATTTGATACCCAAAATCACCTTATTTTACTGGCTAGTGGTCCAAAATAAGATTCTAACTATTGATAATCTATGCAAAAGAGGATTCCAAATTATCAATAAGTGTTCCTTATGTGAAAGAGCAGCTGAGATCATCCAACACCTATTCTTATAATGTGAGTTTTCCTATGATGTTATCATTCATATTAATAAATTTATTGTTTCCTGGGTTTTTCTTGACAATATGGATGATGTGTGCCTCCAATGGAACTCCCATTTTAAGAGCAAGTATTTAAACACCCTATGGCATCTATGCCTTCCTCATTTTCTATGGGGCCTATGGAGAGAGTGCAACAACAAAATTTTCAAGGATAAGAAGAGGGATGCTACCTCTATTAGTACCCAAATTGGTAATGCAATTATTAAAATTTTTAAAGTAACCAAACACCAACAAGAAAGGGAACCTAAGCAAGAAACCTATGTGTTATGGTAATGAGGCATGCCCATTGTAACTCCCCAAATTATACCCAATCCGTCTAGATATGAATTGAAATTGGAATCCCCTCGATGGGTTGGGTGAAGCTCAACTTTTATGGAGCTGCTAAAGTTATTCCTAGATTAGTTGGAGTTGGAGGCATGGTTAGAGATGAAAAAGGAGCTATTCTTTTGGTTTATGCAAAACCATTAGGTAGCTAGAAAAATACTTCCTTGAGGCAAGAGCACTATTTCTAGGAATCTATTTTATATTACAAATAGGGGCATTGAATGTTATTATTTACAGTGACTCATTGAATATTTATTTAAACCCCTCTAGTGGCTAGCGTATTTTCACTTTTTTTCCCTTACCTTAATGTACATAAAAAACTAATTTTATCAAACTCTATAACAAGGTCTTTTATTTCCATAATGATCTCTTGTATGTCTCGTAGAGCCTTTGTTTTCCTTAAAACTGCATTTCTTAATATTAGTTAATTTCCTTCCATCCATTATCTATTCCATTTTATTTTTCTATATATATAACCCTTCTAAAGCTTCCCAAGCTTCAGCTTCATTATAAGTCTTAAATCCACTATTGAAAGCAAAATATGATAAAATATCATCCCTAAAATTTCTAATTATTCCTCCTTCTCCTATTGTTGCTGGATTTCCTTTAGATGATCCATAAAAATTCAATTTAAAAAAATCCACTTCTAGTGGTTTCCACTATATATTATTTTCATTCCTTTTTATTCTCTTATACCCATCATCATAATTCCATTTGATGACTTGACTCCATGTATCAAGGCTCTCTACTTCAAGATTAGGGATTGGGTGAGTTGATGGGGTTGGTTAGACTCCTCTATGGCTAAAAAAATATCCCTTTTCATTATCTCTAAATTGTTATTCTTTCATTTAAATATTCTTTTGTTCCTTTTCATCCATACAATCTAAAGTATTGTATATTTTGATATATCCCAAATTGTCTATAACACCTCACTTTTAAAAGTGCTCTAACATTATTTTAACCATTCATCAATTTTAACATTCATCACCATGCAATTACAAAACATATTAAGAATCTATTTTAATAGTTCCTATACAATTGAACAAAGTTCATATATGGTCTATACTCTCCTTTTTACATAGAACTATAGATGCCAAATTTTAGTCATTTGCAATCAAACTTCTACAAAAGCACCAAATGCCTCTCAAATCATTACAAATTCACCAAAACCTCTAAATTATCATAAAATCATTACTAGGTACCCAATTTTGCATAAATTCCTTTAAGTCTCCTTCTTATTCTCTAATTTCTCCAAATTCTTCCTAATTCCCCTATTTTTCTCAATTTCTCTGAAAATCCCCTTGTCCCATCTAATTACCCCTTAATTCCAATAATTTCCCCTATTTCCTTCTTATTTCTTCTAATTTACCCTAATTCCTCTAATTTACCCTCTTTCCTTCTTTCTTCCCTCTAAATTTCTCTAAGTTCTTCTAAATTTTCCCTCAGGTTCCTATTTTCCTCAAACTTCCCTTTTTCCCCTAATTTTCTAAATTCTCCAATTTCCTCTAGTTTTCTCCTACTCTGCTTAATTCCTCTAATATCCATATTAGCTCCCCTAATTTCTTAATTTACACCTAATCCCCCTCATTTATTCCTCCCTTCCTACTCAAAATTCTCATACTCCTTATTTATCTAATTCTTCCATTTGGCCCCTCATTAGTCTCTAATTTTATTTTAATCGTTCACTCAAATCCCTAGGAGGTATGCACAAAAATTTAAAAATCCCCCTCAAATCCCTAGTTCTATACACAATATCCACCTATATCCCTTATTTAATCCACCTTGTCCCCCCACCCATTCTTCCCTCCAAATTTGAGCAATTTAAAAATGCAATAAAAATACCAAGTTAAAAGAGAATTAATTTGGAAATTTTAATGGGAGATCCTCCTCACCCTCCATGTCACATTATTAGTAATTTAAAAATATTCTGAGTAGCTCCCAAGGTATACATATCCCCATGCCCCTTAACTCTCCCCTAATTCAGTTTATGACATTTGTATGAGTGAGAGTTCACTCCACACAAGGCCATTAAATTTGGAGGGTGCACACTCTTCAAGTGAATTACCCCCATATTTTCTTGGCCTTTGCATGCCCACATGGCTGCCACTTAACCTCCACCTCACATTCATATCACCTACCCTTCCCCTCACCCAAATTCTATAAACACCCCTGCATTTCTATCATTTGAAAAGAGGAGATAAAATCTTATTTTTATGTTACAAAAATTTGGCTAGATTTCCTTGCTATTGTGGAGAGGTCAATTACCCTTAATATTGAACTTGGATAGCCCAACCATGGCTACCATGGAATTTTCTTAGAGGATTCAATAGGATATTTGACTAGCCATCATTCTTAGACTAGTCGACATCCTATCACCACACCTACACAAGGAGACACTCAAAAACCACTAGGACCCCCTAGCAGAGGCATCTTATCTCATATACAATTGGATCCCAATCGTCACACCCAATCACATAGTCCTAACCATTTAATTTGGCTACACAGAGTCAACCATAATTAATAATTACATAGAGACACATCAGGTAGAGCATACTCTTAGCAAAATGGTAGATGAAGGTATAAAGCATGACATTTATTAGTTTTATGAATTTTATTTTAGATTTTTAGAACATTTACATAAGCTTTTTAATGCTTTGTAATTATTATTTTTGCAAGGCCCTCATGCAATGGAGGCCCATCAAGTGTTACTGATCCAATTTATTTTACATGTGTGCAGGTGTGAAGCAATCGGTAGAGCACTAGGGTGGTCTGAGAAATACAAATAAAAACCCACCCACAACTCAATTATGACATGAGAAGATATTACACCAAGGACATTGCTTGTAAAAAATGTTCATCCCACTTTCATTAAAAGATATTATACACTATTTAAATCCATTTAATAGGTTTGTGTTGTACTCAAAATACTCCTTATTGATCAATATATGTTTTCTCATTTCCTTTTATGTTTAGTTGCATGGTGCATTCTCATGTTTACAAAATGGTATGCTTGGTGGACCCTTACCTTTGACTCATTAGAAATTTTTCTTTCATATAAGAGCATAAAGATAGCAAGAATTTTTGTTCTTAGGCTTTTGTGCTTGGTAAGGTATGTTTTGGGATTTTTTATTATTTTTTTATACCTTCATCTATCCATTTTACTAATATTTTATTGTTTGTTTTGAGTGCAAAGTTATCGTAGTCACAAAAGGTAGCTATGGTGAGGATTTTACATCCAACCCTCAGTCCCACCTCAATCATCACTAACGGTCAACAATTGGAATTAATGATCCTACAGTCCTAATTGTCATCTCACCATCAGTCACAGTCCTCAATCAAAGTTGTCAGTTACTCACATAGGCATGAGATGTAGAGACTAGTCTAGAAAGCTTATGGATCATAGGTAAGTCTTCTAAAATTAGATAGAGATAGGTTCCTTGCATTTATTCCCTCATTCTATATTCCTCTATAGTATAGGCAATTGTCTCTTTCCAAATTACCTTAGGTACTTTCTTCCATAGATTAGTACTAAGCCTCCCCATTTCTTGTAGGCCTTATTCTCTATCATAAAAATAAAATAAAAAAGAGCATGATAAATTAGGTATTTGTGTTGCATTGCTTCAAAAAAAGAAAATGCAAATAAAGCATGTTAGCCTAGGTTTTCTTTCATGCACTTTGAAAAAAATAAAAACTCATTTAGACTAGATTTTATTTACTTGCAAAAGCTTAAACAAAAGAGAGTAGAAAATAAATCCAAATATCATTTAAAAGTGTAGTTACTTTTCTTTCATTTTTATCTTGTTTTTATTTTCATAGGTCTAAATGACCTATCATAAAGTAGTTCATTTAATGCCCATATAGGTTACCACATTTTCTGTTTTAGGTTTAGTTTATTGTGATTTTATTAATTTAATTGCATCATAGGCATCCTTCAATACAATCTTTATAATAAGTTATATTTTTAGCATCCTTAGCTTAGGTTAGTTGCATTGACCTTAGGGTAAATCTTGTTTGACAAAATTCTTAAAAATAGAGATCTTTGTCCCTATATAATATATGCCCTTGCAATATTTTGTATTTTTAAAATATTGCACCCTTTCTATCCACACACTATGTTTGGGACACATGTCTAACCATCACTAACAGTTGGAACTATGTAATTATCACTGATAGTTGCTAACTATCATTGATGGTTGGTCTATGCAACTTTCACTGACTCGAAAAAATTTTGGGGACTCTTGGGAGGAACACTTGCCATATTTTTTGCCATAGAATAGACAACCTTTGTTATATCAATAGTCTACACCTAGTCCTGAACCAACATATAAGGTTTTAGTTGCATATTGCATGTCAAGATAATTGCATTCAAGTTTTACACAATTCTAAGGAAAAATTTAATTATTTTAGTTGCATATAGTCCCCTTGCATCAAAAATAATAAAACTAAAAAATCAATTGGAAACAAAACTAAAAATCTAAAAAAAGAGACACACCACAACAACCAACATTTTCATACACACATTTTGCACTCTTTATACATATACAGTGCAAGGAAAACCTCCTGATGAGATGGACTTCATACCCAACCATCGATCAAGCCCTTATTATAATCAATAGTTTGTACACATAGCTTCTTGGAATTCATCACTAAGAAGCTAGTTACCCTTGGGGATAGCTCCAGGTAATATTTAGGATAGAAAAGCCTTTAACCATGTGGATTAATAATTAGTGGATTGCAACTATTATTTTCATCCAAGCCTGATCGAGGGTGAAGCAAAAGCCTGGATAGATCGGTAGCAGGACTTAGATAGTGTGGCCTCTTTTGGGAGGTACTTTGTACCCTTTAGGATACCCATCGTCCATCCTCCATCCTCAAAATCCAAATCAACCATTTTTATCTCATTCCTTGAAAGGGGGTGAGAAAAAATGCACCCCTTTAGATTCCAGTTAATCATACACCTCTTGTAGTGCTTAGGTATAGGAACATAAAACACACAAAAAAAACTAAAAAAAAAGAGAAAAATAAAAACATAAAGTTTCAACACACAAAAAAACACTTCAAAATTAAAAAAAAAAAAATCTACCAAAAACATCAAAAAATAAAAAGACAAAAAACATTTTCTTGTTTGCTTTTTTTGTTTAAGTTATATAGCACATTGTTTTTTGAAACTCACCAAAAATAACTCGTTCATTCCCATTCCAAAATATTCATTGTCCTATCCCTTCCATTTCCCTCAGCCCATGTTTTGACTCATAGCCAAGCCCAAGCTCAATCCCTAGCTCCCATGGGTCATCTCAACCAATATCAGTAGCCACATCAACCCTATCAACAACCCCTACCTCCTTAATATCAACAACTACCCAATAAATATCCACCACATCCTACACATCATTAATATTAACAACCCTCACATCCCCAATATCAACCACCACTCAATTAATATCCACCATCTCCTACACAACATCAAACCTATCAACAACCCCCACCTCCCCAATTTTTGCTACCACCCAACCAATATCAAACCCCCCTTGCATATCATCAATCTTACAATTATCAACCTATCCAAGTCTCGCAAGTGCTTTCAACCATTTCATACCAATCCTACCCATGTGACCAACCTCATCCATATAATTCATATCCCTCTTCATACCCACCTCGATAATATTTGTATTTGCACCAGTCATATTCATACCCACCCTAGCCTCCAACATATCAAGTCACACCTCTTCTCACTCGGTGTCAAAACCAACTCACTTGCCCTCTCAAGTTGCATCATCCTTGGTCATAGTGTCACTTTACACCCATTTTTGAGCCCTTGTCATTCATTTTCTAAGGCCCAAGAAATATGTTTACCTAAAATAAGGCTATATGATCCACATGAAACCATATCTAGAGAGTATAAATAAGATCAATACTATATTTTCCATTGCTAAAAGGATCATGATATTAATGAGTGCCAATAATTTCAACACATGGTACAAGATATGACTGATAGAAGGAACATTATTGTTGATTCCCCTTCAACTCTTTCTCACCAATACCTTAGCAATCATCCAAACTTCTCACCATAATATGACACCACATAACAACACAATGGTGTCTTAGCTATGACCACCCATCTAAATCATGTTAATCACATCGATAATATCCCATATTACCAAGGTTTTGTGCAAACAATCAACCATGACCACTATATTTTACATTTATCTCACCATCCACCACTCCTCACAAACATCAATCTTCACAATATTATACTATCCAATATGACTTTCAACCATTAAATCTCCACATCTACTTTGACATATATTGTAGGACAAGTTATTAAATCTACTTGTTCTTCAACTTTGTCTTCTATGAAATATGTTCCAACTAAATATTATTTTCTTAATGTTGCATCATCTTCTGAAACCACTCCATATAGCTCCTCTTCAAATTATTCATTCTTGCAATCAACACCATAATTATAATCCTCCACTCTGTTGGAGCTCTCATCATTTTCTATTGTACCCTCCACTTCTTTCAATTTATCTTGTTTGGAGTCTCCCCTCCCATCATCTAGCCATGAGTTCCTTCCTATATTTTTCCATACTATCAAGTTAGTTAAGGAATTTTGTCACCCTTGTGACCTCCTCTTAACTATTCATGTTGTTGTTACCATAGGTTATTCCACCCATTGTACCAACTTTGTCTATGGGGGCCTCACTCTTTCCTCAAAGCCAATTTTTTCTATCAAGTCTCAAGTACCATGTTATAGTAACATTTATTATCTAAGTTCCCCTTTGCTATGAAATATTTACAACACTTCAATTAGCAAGGATTTGGCCTTGGTTGATATGAACAACATCTATGCTCTATTATAGACCCTCCCTACCAACCACTAAAAGACAAATCTAGTTTTAGGTATCATAAAAGCACATCGATACCCCCATTGAGGACAACCATTCAAATGGATATATTAATCTCAACCATGATTAGTTGCTTCATAAAAAATTTCTCCAAGTAACAACTATTCACCCCCCTTCCTCTCACACCTTAGAGGCTAATCAATTTTTTCATCCACCCAAGGTCCCTCCAACTTCCTCAAAGGAGACTTCTTTCTCGTTGTGACCATCATGACCACTATATCAAATTCCAATCCACATAGTTTGCCTCCTTTATTAAAAAAAAAAACTATTCTCTACATATTATCCTCTTGCATATTCCATCAATATTAGCCCCACCTCAAGTGTGGTAGTTGCCAAGATACCTCTTGACCTCCTCTCTTTATAAATGTTTAATCTTACACCCTTCCAACCAACTAAAGACACTATATCATCACCCACTCTTACCCTAGCTCCTCAAAGAGCCTCATTTTCTTCCTTGCATTAGTCAACTGATCATCCTCCACCTATCCTTCTAACTTTACCTATTCTCACAACCCAATTACTTCTCCCTCCTTTGTTAGCACCACCTCACCTCTTACATAATCCCATTTTTCTATCCCAACCCTTGCAACCTCACCAATCACCTCATCCTTTCAACCATGATATTCCTATATGACATCCCCAACCACATCATCATACTCCTCAGTTTCATCCACCTTCCCAATCCACTTTTATTTATCCTACCCAACTCAACCATTATCATCCTTCCCAATATTACCCATCCCAATATATCTACAACAATTTTCGAAAAAACTTAAGCATCTCACACTAAAATTAAGCCACCAAGTACCATCCACACCACATTTTTAATTCTTGTCAATCCAACCCTCCTTCATCCCTCATCCTCCTCATCCATCTCGTCCTTGGATCCTGCTCTCAAAACTAATGTTGATAATATTTCAACAACTACAGGATTCAAAACTAATATTTCTACCTATTATCCATCTTGTAGATCCTGATAGACCCAAGACTAAGTGGTACAATGATAACCATTATTGTATTTTCACTTTTTTCAAGGTAGAAAAACATAAAATTTGTAAAAACCTAAAATTTGGAAAGGTCACTTAATTTTCATCAATTGAGTGGGTAGAAAACCTAAAATTTGTAAATGTCACTTAATTTCATCTTGTTAGGACAAAAAGCAAATAAATTCATCCATTGGATCATGTGTCTCTTGTTTTTGCACAACATTGTGTTTCACACATGATACAAAAAGGAGCATCTATAGATACCAAATTTTATTCATTTGCAATCAAATTTCCACAAAACCACCAAAACACCTCTCAAATAATTGTAAATTTACCAAAATTCCCAAATTGTCACAAGATCATCGCCATGTGCCCAATTTTGTATAAACTCCTCTAAGTCTTCTTCTTCTCTAATTTCTCCAAATTCTTCCTAATTCCTCTTTTTTTCTTAAGTTTCTTTTAATATCCCCTTGTACCTTATAATTCCTCCTTAATTCCTCTAATTTCCCCTCTTTCATTCTTTCTTCCCTCTAATTTTCCTTTAATTCCTCTAAAGTTTCCCTAAGGTTCCTATTTTCCTCTAACTTCCATTTTTTTCCCAATTTCCTAAATTCTTCAAATTCCTCTATTTTTCCCATAATTTTCTCCTACTCTATTTAATCCCTCTAATCTCCCTCTTAGATCCCCTAATTTATTAATTTCCACCTAATACCACTCATTTATTCCTCCATTCCTCCTCAAAATTCTCATAATCCTTTTTATTTGTTTAATTCTTCTATTTTACCCCTCATTAATTTCTAATGTCATTTTAATCATTCACCCAAACCCCTAGGAGATAATACACAATAAAAGGGCTTTAAAGATGGTTTTAAACCACCCTTAAAGGTATTTAAATATGGTTATTCAACCATAATCTACAAGAGCATCATAAAAATTTTACATCATATGTGAGCTGATGTGGCCTATAAAATAGAAAATATTATATTTAATTAAATTCAAAAACTACATACAAAACTTCACACTAGCGCTGTAATATTTATAGGGAGTAGTGGAGGTTATGGAGGAAGAAAGGGTGGAGGGATAAGGGGCGTGGAGGGATAAGGAAAGGAGGCGGAAGAATAGGGAAGAAGGGGGTGAGGGAATTTAGGAGAAAATGTAGGTGAGGGGAGTTCGAAGAATTAAAAATCTTGCCATCAAATAAACTGTCGATAAACTCAATTGTTTTCACACTAAGGCCAAAATTCGAGTTATTTTTGAGCCATTTAGTTAATACCCCTCTTCATACTTGCAACATTCTCCCCCTTAAAGTTGAGAGGACTGACTACATAGTCTCTCAGCTTTATATATTGAGCTTTAGCCATCGCTTTGGTGAAGATGTCTACGACGTTCTCCAAAGTGCGACAAAATTGAAGCTCAACAATTTCATTTTCCACCATATCTCGGATGAAGTGGTACTTCATATCAAAATGCTTCATTCTGCTATGGTGGATCGGATTGTATGCCAACTGAATGGCACTGATATTATCATAGTAGACTCTGGTCGGACCACTTTGCTGCTCTCCAATCTCTTCTAATACTTTTCTTAGCCATAGGGCTTGAGTACTAGCATAGGTGACTGCTATATACTCAACTTTTGTAGAAGACAAAGCTACCACAGTTTGCTTTTTGGAGCTCCATGTTATTAGTCCTGATCCCAGACTAAAACAGTTCCCTGAAGTTGATTTCCTGTCATCAATATTACTGCCCCAATCACTATCACTGAAGCCTACAAGCTTAACAATGTTACATTTATGGTACTGGATTCCAAAATCCAATGTACCCTTCACATATCTGAGAATTCTTTTGGCTGCTTGCAAATGCAGATCAGATGGACTAGCCATAAATCGAGAGACAAGAGAAACAACATACTGAATATCGGGTCTGGTGTTGGCGAGAAACATCAAGCTCCCAACTATGCTTCTGAAAGTGGTCACGTCAACTTTTGATGCTCCATCATCTTTGCTCAATTGGATCCCATGTCCAACTGGAGTTGCAACTGTTTTGCAATGCTCCATAGCAAACTTCTTGATCATGTCCCGAGCATACTTATGTTGACAGATGAAGATCCCTGAATCTATCTGATGGACTTCCATTCCAAGGAAGTAATGCATTAAGCCAAGATCCTTCATCTCAAACTGCTTCATCATGGAGTGCTTGAACTCCATATTCACTTTTTCATTACTACCCATGAAAATGAGATCATCCACATACAAGCAAACTATGAGGATGTCGTTACCTTGCTTCAGGTAGTAAAGTGTGGGTTCATTTATGCTTCTGGTGAACCCAAAATCTTTGAAGTACCCATCAATGCGTGAGTACCAAGCTCGTGGTGCCTGCTTGAGGCCATAGAGTGCCTTTTTTAGTCTGTAAACAAGGTGCTCCTTACCTTGCTCTTGAAATCCTTGAGGTTGCTCAACATACACTTCCTCTATTAAGTACCCATTGAGAAAGGCACTCTTCACATCCATGTGTTGGACTTTCCATCCCTTGTGTGCAGCTAAAGCAAGAACTATTCTGATGGTCTCCTGTCTGGCTACAGGAGCAAATGTCTCCTCATAATCAATACCATACTTTTGTGTAAATCCTTTTGCAACCAATCTTGCTTTATGCCTTTCAATGCTTCCATCAGCATTGTATTTGGTCTTGAAGACCCATTTACATCCAACACACTTCTTTCCTTTAGGAAGCTCTACCAGCTCCCAAGTATCATTGTTTTTTATAGAGGTTATCTCCTCTTTCATGGCATCTTGCCAAATTTTTTGAGTACATGCCTTCTCATAACTAGAAGGTTCAAGTTGTGCACTAGTTAACAAGGCATAGTTAACTACATCTCCCCGAGGTTCAAGCTGGGAGTCATCATCACCATACAAATGCATATTTTCAAGTCTTTGTAAAACATAACTCATCTCACTAGCTTGACTTCTAGTATACCTTCTTTGAAATTTTTTATCCAACATCTGATAAGATGGATGATGCTGGAGAGTTCTCTTACCTCTCGATGGAGAATCAATATCCATTGGTGAGGAACTGACTGACCTTTGTGGAGAAGGACTTGGTGATGATGATGATGAACTGGAAGTCGAATGTCTACTTGGGCTTGGAGGAGGAGGAGGAGTATTCTTGCCTTTCTTTAGTGCTATCTGCTGCACCTGTGTAGAACCTGCATCATGAGATTCAACATCGCTATAAATTTGGGGATTTCCCCATTCTCCCCCTTCATCAAAAATCACATCCCTGGAAAGTATTATTTTTTGAGTCCTAGGATTGTAGAGTCTGTAAGATTTTGTGTTCTCACAGTACCCTACAAAAATGCATGCTTGACTCTTAGGATCGAGCTTCTTTCTCTGTTCATCAGGAATGTGTGAGTAAGCCAGTGAACCAAATACTCTGAAATGCTTGACATTCGGTTTCTTACCATACCATGCTTGATAAGGAGTTTTCCCTTTCAAACTTGAAGTAGGACTCCTATTCAAAATATACACACTGGTCCTGGCTGCATCTGCCCAATACATATTGCTTAAATGCTTCGTTTGAAGCATAGATCTTGCCATCTCTACAATGGTGCGGTTCTTTCTCTCAGCCACACCATTCTGCTATGGAGTATAGGCAATAGTGAACTGCCTCTTTATTCCATGTTTTTTACAAAAATTCAAAAATTCATTAGAGGAGTATTCTCCTCCTTTATCTGATCTGAGACACTTAACAGAATATCCACTCTCATTTTCCACTCTTGCTTTAAAATCTACGAAGCAATCAAATGCTTCATCTTTATGCTTCAAGAAATATATCCAGCACATTCTTGAAAAATCATCAATGAAAAGAAGAAAGTAAGAGTTATTACCAATGCTCTTGGTCTGCATCGGACCACAGATGTCTGAATGCACTAGTTGGAGTGGATAACTGGCCCGCCATGCTTGTCCATGAGGAAATTTGGTTCTAGCATGCTTGCCCAAGGCACAACCTTCATAGACTTCCTTATTGTCCTAAACTTTAGGAAGTCCGGTCACCATTGCTTGAGAAGTTAACATCTTCAAACTGGCTGAATTCAAATGACCGTATCTCAAGTGCCACAACACACTTGGATTTGCAATAGCAACATTTACTAATTGATCTCCTCCTGGCTGGCCAAACTTTAAAGGAAATAACTTGTTCCTTGTCATTGGCACTTGAGTAATGACTCTATCACTATTACTCTTATCAAAAATGGTACATTTACCTTCATCAAATAGTAATTTATAGTTCTTCTCTAACATTTGACCAACACTTAAAATATTGTGTTGGAGATGAGGTGTGTAATAGATATCACTTACTTGTTTCATGCCCTCTTTTGTTGGAACCTCCATGGCTCCAATGCCTTCAACTCGCCAATGACTTGTCATCTCCCAATTTGATGTTGGATTTGTAGGAAGAATCCAGAGTAGCAAAGAGTTCTTCTTTGCCACTCATATGATTTGAACACCCAGTGTCCAAGATCCAGGTATCATTCGGGTTCTGATCTGACTTGCCATATGAGAGAAAGAGATTTGAGGTCCCTTCCTCTTCTCCAAAATTGCCATACTGAATGCTCTGACTGCTGCTCTCTTGAGAAGATTTTGACCAACAATCACGAGCAAAGTGGCCAAGTTTGCCACAATTGTAGCAAGCTTGTTTTGACTTATCACTTCCTTTTCCTCGTCCTGGATGCTTCCCTCTGTTCTATTGTCCACCTCTATTCTGACCTCCACCTCTGTTTGAAGATCCTCCTCTGTTAGGAGTTCCACCTCATGGACTATTCCTACCTCTTCCTCTGTGCTGACCTCTACCTCGACTTCTGCCTTGTCCTTTTCCTTCTTGTGAAGCGAAGGCTTTGTCATTGCCTCCGTGGCTAGTGGAAGGAGATTCCTGCAATCTCTCTTCATGTGAAAGAAGAGAACCAATTAGTGCATCAAAGGAAAGTGCAGTCAAATATTTTGACTCTTCAATAATGATTGCTACATGATTCCACTTAGGAAGAAGTGTTCGCAACACTTTCTTCACCACAACTTCTGGTTTAATCTCTTCACCTAGAGTGACCATTTTATCTACTACGGCTTTGACTCACATGCAGTAGTCTCCTACTTTCTCATTCTCTTGCATTCTGAGATTTTCAAAATCTCTTTTCAGAGTTTGAAGCCTGACCTGCTTCACTTGATCACTCCCTTGAAAACTTTCCTTTAAAGCATTCCAAGCATCTTGAGCTGTTACACAGGATGCTATTCTAGGAAATATGCTTTTATCTAGGGCTGCTTGCAAATGATACAGGGTAGAGGAATTATTTTTCTGTGCTTCTTTCCTAGCTTTTCTATCAGCAGCACTTAAAGCAGTCCAGTCAGTAGGAGAGGGTTCTGTGTAACCCTCTTCAACTACATCCCACAAACCTTTACCTATCAACAAGGTTTTCATCTTTATTGACCAGTATTCATAATCACTACCATTGAATTTTGGAATTGGAAGATTTGAATTTGAAGCCATTTCTACTACTTGAAAGCAAACTTTGATTTGACTAAAAACAGGAAGTACAAAGCAATTACAAGTTCAAATCAAATCTAGATTTCTTAACTCTCTCACTGATTTCTTCTTCTTCTTCTTGTGGATTGTCCAGTACTGGAGGTCCAAAATTGTCTGCAATGGAATCCTCGTCGTCACTGATGACAACAATTTTAGGGGCTACCACTGGCTCGGCTTGTGTTGGCTCAGCCTCTGTTGGCTCAGGTACCGCTGACTTAGGCTCTGCTGGCTCAGGCTCTGGAGAGCGTGGGGTATAGCTCTCACTGGATTGTGCCTCAGGTTCATAGGCTACTGAATCGGACTCCTCCACTCATTGTCCAAAAATATTGTCCTCTGAGTCAGCCTCGTATCCAGAATCCGATTTCCTCTGGTGGGCTATCACTGAATTCTGTAGTTGACTGAATACAGTTTGTATTCCATCTCGTCGGACCCTCTCATCAAATGACTCAGTAGATTCTCTCCTCAGTAGAGAGCATAGGGCATGGTAACATCCGGTTGACCGAATCATCTACTCATCATGGCAAAAATTTAGCTGAAAATTTTCCAGGTGCTCAAAAAACTTGATCTTCAAAAACAACTTTTCAATATCCCTTTTCAAAAAAAGGTTTTCTATATTTTTTATAAAGTCTTTTATAAAAAAATTTAATAATTTTTTTATATCTTTAATTATTTTTTTAAATAAACATATATTTAAAAATAATTAAAAATATAAATTAATAACTATTAAATTGATTTTAAAAAACTTAAAAAAAATAAAAAAATGCAAACCTTTTTTTTTCTTTTAAACAAAAAATTTTGTTTTGAAGCGGAGGGGAATCGATCCCCCAACCTTCTGCTTGCAAGAGGGATGCGTAGCCTCTACACCACGTGGCTGCGATGGAACGTCAAGGCACCTCGTGCCTTTTATGATTTTCCCGGTGCACACTTCAAACCAAAAAAAAAATTTAGACTATCGCGGGCGGGTTTTGAACCTTGAACCTCACCGCTGCTAGCCAGAAGTCTTTACCGCCAGACCACACCGCCCGTCGCATTCACAAAAGGAGAGCCCGGGTTAATTAAAACAAACTTAGGCCAAAAAGATAAAAAGAATAGTCCCACATGCAGTGGGCGAAGGGTAACCAAGTAATTTTAATACGCGTGCGAGCGCGTAAGTTATTGATTGCCTTCGGGCAATCACGAGCCTAAGCTTTTGTCCTGTCAACCAACCACAAATCACCATGTGGTGACTCCTTTGCCAGATCAACCTTGCTCTCCTCGTGCCACGTCACACATGCCACGTCCGCGCTCGCACTGCCACATCACCTTCCACCTCAGCTCCTCGAGTCACGTGTCCACGTTAGCTGCCACGCGTCCGCCACCTGGCGCCTCAAAATTTGTGCCCAGGCTGCCAGCTCAGCCTACCCAGTCAGCGCCTGCATGCCACCTCGAACTGCATGCCACCGCTCAGTCAGCGTCCACGTCAGCTTAGTTCTCTGTACCTCGAGATTCGTGCCACCAGATAGGCCTCGGCTCTCGTGCCTCCATGCCCTACTATGCCTCGATCATTGTGCCACCTCGGCACTCGCACCTCACATGCACTTTTGCTACCCAAACTGGCATCCTCGACTCTCGTGTCGACTTCAACTTCCATGCCCTCGGCTCTCGTGCACCCTCAAAAAGCGTGTCGAGCGCCCAAAGTCAACTGGCTCTGATACCAGTGAGCCGATGTGGCCTATAAAATAGAAAATATTATATTTAATTAAATTCAAAAACTACATACAAAACTTCACACTAGCATTGTAATATTTATAGGGAGTAGTGGAGGTTATGGAGGAAGAAAGGGTGGAGGGATAAGGGGCGTGGAGGGATAAGGAAAGGAGGCGGAAGAATAGGGAAGAAGGGGGTGAGGGAATTTAGGAGAAAATGTAGGTGAGGGGAGTTCGAAGAATTAAAAATCTTGTCGTCAAATAAACTGTCGACAAACTCAATTGTTTTCACACTAAGGCCAGAATTCGAGTTATTTCTGAGCCATTTAGTTAATACCCCTCTTCATACTTGCAACAATATGATGACAACTAAAAAATACCTCTAAAATCCACCCTCTTAGGGTCTATGAGGGAAGTTTAAAACCATTGTCTGAGGGCTAAAAGGGTGGTTAGAAACGGCCCTATTAGAACTAATATGGAAAATAAAAACCACCCTCTTAAGGTTAATACCTCTTAGACCTAAGAAGGTAGTTTAAAACCATCCTCTTAGGGTCTCACCTAAAAAGAAATATAAAGGATACCTCAATTGAAACAACATAACACTCAGTAGTGGTTTACCTCAACTAAAACAACATAGCACTCAATAAAAGGAGCACCTAAATCCAAACCAGCATAGTACCCATTTTTGATGTTGAAGAGAATATTAAAAATAAATCTTGCACCCATAATCAAAATCTTTTTAAATTCAATGGAGTAAACATAAGTTTTTAGACCTAGAACCAGAACCACTTGAATCTATTAAAAAGGAGAGAATAAAAACAAATCCCTTAAATCAAATCAAATCTATTCAATAAATAAAAAAATAAATAAAACTAAGCATTTATACCCACAACTGAAACCATTTGAATACATTAAATAAAAAGGAGAAAGCACATTCACACCCACAATAAAAACAACTCAGATTCAACAAATAAAAGAAATGAAATGTATAAACCCACAATCAAAAACCATATTTATTTTCTAAAGACAAAAAAAACACTCACAACCAAAACCATTGGATCTGATTAACAAAATTAAAATAAAATTTAAAAAAACACACACACATATAAATAATTTTGTACCCACAATCCAAGCCATTAAAATTCAATACAAAGAACAAAAAAAGAAGAAGCATAAAGAGTGTAGGAACAACAATACTCAAAGAGCTCATATTTTCACAGTCCATATACTAAAAATAAACCAATTTGTGTAGTTCAAAACATCATGAAAATTTTAAAAATGATATTTTTAATCATCCTCTATTATTAGTATTTTTAATTCTGACATGTTTAGTATTACACGTTTCTATTTCAAAAGTTGTCCGATGTTTGTTTCACATACTTAAACCTACAACAGGAGTCCACTTGATGTGGTAGAGAACAAGAATATAACTAGTAGTGGGATATATATTATCCATTCCCATTGCAATGCATACATACTCTGCTCACTCTAATCCACAACAACAACAAAAATTCTTCCCTTGACACCTTCCATAATACTTCACAAGAAGCAAAACTAGATTGACTCCACTACTCTTTTGTTGAATTTGGATCAACTCAATATTTTGATTTACTTTCGATTGATTGTTTAAGACAAATTGAAGGTGGGTGTTGCTTAAATGATTTTTTCTATAGATCACAAAAATTTGAAATTCCAGTTCCAACAAACTTTGTTATTATGTGGGTGTATGTTTTTACACTCTGTGCATAGTTTAGTTTTGAAGCATAGTGAAGAAATATTTCTACATACAGTGACTTGTGGCTTTTAATGCAGAACTAAAGGCTTTTTTTAGGAAACACGTGCATGTCTTGGAGTGATACAACTACTTTAGAAATTAAAAAACACATTTTCTTGTGTAAAGTTATAAATTAAAAATTAGAGATCTCATAGATTTGAGGAGCAAATAAGAGAAGATGGCTGCAAAAATTGATCACGTACACTCTTCACTGATGAGGTATAAATATATTTACAAAAATGAATTTGAAGGGTTGCAAACTACCATTTCTAGGCATTGACACCTTATTTAATCTAACTTACATGTATTTAGTGATCTATACATTTGTGTGGACACCTCTTTCAGTCCAACTAAGGTGAATTGGATATGCAAACTAGGACACTAGCTACTATGATTACTAAGGAAATTTAAAAAAAAAGTGGAACATAAAGCAAATAGACCATAACAGGCAAGGTCAAAAAGGAGTGGTTATAAAAAATAATACAAAATATATTATATGGAATAAATGATCAACCATAAAAAATAATATGTAGAAAGGGTTCATACTCACATATGTTGTGAAACCAACTGTGATAACCATAATTGTAAACCCATGTGGAAGTATTTCCACAAAGCTTATCCCTAATAAAGCATAAAATACTACAACTTGGATGATGATCCCAAAAAATACTGAATTCAATTTTCTCAATCTATTGCATGCTAATATCAATCTTCCATCCAATAGAAAACCTGGAAAAAACCAACCATACACACAAAAGATAAATGCCCGCTATATCCTTGCAAAAATATATAAAGATATAGCAATGAAAGAAGTTTTATAAAAATAAAACTTACATTTTGGCCTTTCCATACTTCATAAACTTGCTTTCCAACCTCATTATTTGCTTTATTTGAATGGTTAGGCTCAAATTATTTGACTACATGGAGATCAACTTCTTTGTCTCCCATTCCACTAATAGAAAACCAACAGACAAGAGTTATTTTTTTCTCTAAAGAAGTTATATACACATGAAGGTATTATCAAGAGTGTTGAAAAAATTTAACCTTCCAATATCTTAATAGAAAACTCCTCCACTTATGACTGACCTTGTGATCAATGATCAAATAAATTTGCAATAAAAATAAAACTAATGAATCACTAGTAAATGTGAAGTTTCTCTCATGTCATTCCATTAAGGAAATTTGACATGAATTTTTTCTTTCATATGATAATAAAAGAGAAAATGTAGCATATATTTCAGAGTCCATAGTCAAAATACGATAAATAGAATGCTACAAATACCAAGGATTCCATAAAAATATTAACAAATTAAATCTTGAAGCTTAGCATTACACACAATTTATTTCGAATAATATATGAAATATTTTATCTTAGATTGATGGATGAAAACCAAGTTATTATTTATGAATAAAAATGATCTCTTGCACATCTTACATGTACAAAAGCAAGCAATAAATAAATTATATTGTGTCCAAGAGTGACAAAAGGAGGTAAATGAAATTCAAAGACCACATCTGGTTAGAATATTTAAGTACTAGGGCAAAAAAAACCCAAAGAGATCAAGAAGAGAAAATGTAGCATATATTTCAGAATCCATAGTGAAAATACAATAAATAGAATGCTACAACTACCAAGGCTACCATCAAAATATTAACAAATTAAATCTTGAGGCTTAGCATTACACAAAGTTTATTTTAAATAATATATATAATATTTTCTCTTAAATTTTTGGATGAAAACCAAGTTATTAGTTATGAAAAACAATGATCTATTGCACCTCTTACATGTACAAAAGCAAGCAAGAAATAAATTATATTATTTCCAAGAGTGACCAAAGGAGGTAAATAAAATTCAAAGACCACATCCAGTTAGAATATTTAAGTACTAGGGAAAAAAGAACCCAATGAGCTCAATAAGTATCTAAGAGATAAAAAAATAAACCATTGTAAATATAACCATAGTGGGAAAATTCAAAATACATAATAAATAGGATAGATTTAGTGGGTAGACCATTGGAAGAAAAAATGTAGCATAGATTTCAGAGTTCGCAATCAAAATACAATAAATAGAATGCTACAACTACTAAGGCTACCATCAAGATATTAAAAAATTTGATCTTGAAGCTTAGAATTACATGGTTTATTTTGAATAATATGTGGAATATTTTCTCTTATATTGCTAGATGAAAATAAAGTTACTACTTACAAACAACAATGATCTATTGCACCTCTTACATGTACAAAAGTGAAATAAAGAAATTATATTATGTTCAAGAGTGGCAAAAGGAGGTAAATAAAATTCAAAGACCACATCTGGTTAGAATATTTAAGTACTAGGGCAAAAAGAAACCAAGGAGCTCAAGAAGTAACTAAGAGATAAAACAATAAACCATTGTAAATATAACCACAGTGGGTAAACACAAAATACATAATAAATAGTATAGATTTCAGTGGGTAAACCATTGGAAGAGAAAATGTAGCATATATTTCAGAGTCCATAGTCAAAATACAATAAATAGAAGGCTACTGCTACCAAGCATGCCATCAAAATATTAATAAATTGGATCTTGAAGCTTAGAATTACACAGTTTATTTTGAATAATATATGGAATATTTTCTCTTAGATTGTTGAATGAAAACCAAGTTATTATTTACGAACAACAATGATCTATTGCACATCTTACACATACAAAAGAAAGAAATAAAGAAATTATATTATGTCCAAGAGTGACCAAAGGATATAAATGAAATTCAAAGACCACATCCTATTAGGATATTTAAGTACTAGGGAAAAAATAACACAACCTATATAATTTTCATTTATTGAAGTCCAAATTTTAATTTTTCAAATACAGTAGAAATAAAATGATATTATTCTATTTTGATAATCACTATAAGTAATCCAAGTGTTACCATAATTGGGACATGCAATCAATATCAAACTAATATTTAACTACAATAGAAGCACTAAATATGAGTGACAATAATAGAAATATTATAATGCATATAGAAGCATTGCTACAAAGCAACACTATTGTCTAAGGAGTAAATTTTGTAAATAAAATAATAATAGTCCTTGATATTCAAAAATATTTGTTATTATAATTTGTATAGAATATACAAGGAAAAGAATTATAAATACAACAATGAAGAGATCTATAATGCAATGTAATAAGAATGTATTTTCTAATTTTCTTGAATACAAACAAGAAAAGATAAAATACAACACCAAGTAAATGATCCTAAGGGTAATTTAATATAAAGGTTCATCTATACTTAATTATGTTTGAAGGTGATTTTTATGGTTGATAGCATACACGACAACATGATACATATTTTTTAACCTTTCCTAACTTTGTGAATCTATAAATAAACCAAAAACTAGTTGGCATTTGAGGCCATGCTAATAGAATAACCACTCATGGTTGGCACTATTATCTATTAAAGGTAAATAAAAATACTATGGATCCTTACCTAAGCATACAACTTGTATCTAATGCCTCAACCTCCAATATATTGAGCAAGGTGCAGCAACAATATTGTCATTGTTGTCAACACAGTCAGATAGATCTGTTGATGTAGTGGACATGAAGTTCAAAAGCTATTCAGATGCAGAAGACAGGAGTTCAAAGGTTATTCGGAGTATGTACAATGATTTTCCAAGAAGACCGAAGTGGCCCATATGCAAAAGATCAAAGAAAAAGACAAGTAAGAAAAGTGTCGCGATATCGCGACATATACAGCAGGTAAGAAAAACTGTCACGATTTCACATGTTGGAAGAGAAAAAGTTGGAAAAACTATCACGATTTCACGACATGTTGGAAGAGAGAAAAAGCAGGAAAAGCGTCACGATTTGCATGACATGTTGGAAGAGAAAAAGGAAGTAGGAAAAACTATCGACGATTTGCGATGACATGTTGGAAGAGAGGAAAAGCAAGAAAAACTATCGCGATTTCATGACATGTTGGAAGAGAAAAAGGCAAGTGGAAAAACTGTCATGATTTCATGACATGTTGGAAGAGAGAAAAAGCAGGAAAAACTGTCGCGATTTCGTGACATGTTGGAAGAGAAAAAGGCAAGTGGAAAAACTGTCGCGATTTCGTGACATGTTGGAAGAGAAAGAGAAAGCAGGAAAAAGTGTCGCGATTTCGTGACAAGTTCGAAGAAAGAGAACAAGTAAGAAAAGTGTCACGATTTCGTGACATGTCGCATTTTCGCGACTAAAATAGGAGAGAGAAAGTAAGTTGGAAAAGTGTCGTGATTTCGTGACATGTCGCATTTTCATGACTAAAATAGGAGAGAGAAAGTAAGTTGGAAAAGTGTCACGATTTCATGACATGTCGCATTTTCGCGACTAAAATAGGAGAGAGAAAGTTTGGAAAAGTGTCGCGATTATCGTGACATGTCCATTAAAATAGAAGGAGAAAGTAAGTTGTTGAAAAGTGTCGTGATTTCATGACATGTCGCATTTTTCGCGACTAAAATAGGAGAGAGAAATTTGTACTGAAAAGTGTCGTACGATATCGACGACATGTCGCGATTTCCATGACAAAAGAAAGAGAGGAAGCGTACGGAAGCAGAACTGTCGTGATTTCATGACAAAAGCAGAAAGCAAGACTTCGAAGTAGAAGTGTCATGATTTCATGACAAAAGCAAAGAAGCTAAGTACGAAAGTAGAAGTGTCGTGATTTCATGACAAAAGCTAAGTTGAAGACTACAGAGGCAGAAGTGTCACGATATCACGACAAAAGCAAAGTTGAAGTCTATGGAAGCAGAAGTGTCGCGATATCATGACAAAAGCAAAGATGAAGTATACGGAGGCAAAAATGTCATGATATCATGACAAAAGAAAAGACGAAGTCTACAGAGGCAGAAATGTCACGATATCATGACAAAAGAATAGAGAAAGCGTACGGAGGCGAAAGTGTCATGATATCGCGACATGTTGTATTTTCATGGCAACAACAACAAAAGAAGCTACAGAGGCAGAAATGTCACGATTTCATGACAGGTCATAAATGCGCAAGTCAAGAAGGAGAACCTGACTAAAATGAGAAGGATGACAACCGACTAAAATTAGGGTTTACAGTTGTTATGAAAGTCGACTAAGATTAGGGTTACACCCACTAAGATTAGGGTTTTCATCATAAAAAATATTGTTATAAAAGGAGGGTTGTTTGGAGAATTGAGGATGGTGGAATGTGTGTGAAATACGGTCGTTGTGCATAGAGAGCAAGTCATGTCGAATCATGCTAAGTGCAAAATTCGCAAAGAGAGCAGAGTGCACAAAAGGGAGAAGACGATCGTGAAGTTCGTTGTAATGAGAGCAGAGTGCATAGAGAATGCAAAGGTGAAGAAGACCAGTCAGGGTCTTGCAAAAGCAAAGGTATCTTCTTGTCAAACTATAGATTCAAATTGAAGTCCAGGTTGTAGCTTGGCATCAAGGGTTGGTGCTCCTTCCAGTTGGTGCTAGTAAAAAGGGTTGGTGCTCCTTCCAGTTGGTGCGTAAATCAAGGGGTTGGTGCTCCTTCCAATTGGTGCTGGTAAATCAGGGGTTGGTGCTCCTTTCTATTGGTGCAGATAAATCAGGGGTTGGTGCTCCTTCCAGTTGGTGCTGGTAAATTGATTG
This sequence comes from Wollemia nobilis, assembly GCA_028583015.1. Classification (NCBI taxonomy): domain Eukaryota; kingdom Viridiplantae; phylum Streptophyta; class Pinopsida; order Araucariales; family Araucariaceae; genus Wollemia; species Wollemia nobilis. Next base: position 5,946,232 of record JAQPPZ010003222.1, read on the forward strand.
TAAAGTTGGTGCTTTGCAAAGGCTGGATTTGGATGGTAGTCCAAGTAGTCAATTTTTGAGGAGTAGCCACATTGGTGAACCTCGTTAAATCTTGTGTTGTGTGATGCTCTTTTGTTATACTTGTTGTATCTAGTAATAAGTTTTAATTGTTGCGGTATTAAGAGCTATAAATTTAAGTTTAAAGAGCTACACTGATTCACCCCCCTCTCAGTGTCATTGTAAGACTAACAATTGGTATTAGAGCTAAGTTCTTGTACAAGCTTAACCGGCTAGGGTGATCTTGGAAGTAACACAATGGCAGGTGGTGAAGCTCTTTTCATGGCATTTGAAGAAGTAAAATCAGAAAAGGAAGGAGTGAACTCTGAAGTATGTGGTGAAAACCTTGAGGCTGAAGTAGATCTAGAAGGTGAGTTGATCTCTGCACTTGAAGAGTGGAAAATAGAGAGGAAAAAGAATAAGAAAATTTCAAAAAGGCTTGAGGATGCAAACGAAATCATAACCGATCTGAAAGTACAGACAGAAGAATACAAGAAAATATCTGAAGATCTCGAAGTACAAATTACCATGAAAATAGATTATTGTTGCAAACTAGAAGAAGAGAATGTTGGTTTACGGACACAGATAGAAGAGATGAATCACAAAATTAGTTGCTATCACAAACGCGAAGAAAGTTCTATGAAGCTGGATAAGATTATAAATGACCAAAGGCCTGTAGGCATCAAATTTGGTCTGGGTTTCATCGAAGGAGAATCATCAAATGGATCAAAGGCCAGAAATGTAGAATCCATAAAGAATGAAGATAAGAAACAGGTTGATCAAGGAAAAATATCTCATGCAAAAGAAAGCAATAATGCCAGGCACGAAAGGAGAATTGACAATGATGGATTCACCAATGTCACACATCAAAGAAGAAGAAGACCTATGGCTCCTACGACAACATGGCAAAGACCATCACCCAGGTTCAATTATCCCTTTTCTGGTTTCTATTTTAAATGCAATGGCTATGGACATAAAATCTCAGACTGCAAATATAATGTAAGACCAAGGAATTTCACCAGTAGAAATGCTTTTTCTCCTCTGATGAATTATACAGTAGAATGTTATAACTGTCATAATTTTGGGCACATTGCAAGAAACTGTAGAAGTACATTTGCATCAAATCAGTTTTAGGGAAGAAAATTTCAACCAAATAGGATGAGACAAAATAGAAAACTTCTCAAAAAACATGCACAAGCTCTTGATAAGGGAAAGGCAAAACAAGAGCCCAAAACTACTATCAAAACGGAGTGGAAAGAAAAAGAGCGACTTAAGGAAGAAAATGAATCCTTAATCGTACAAACAACATTTAAAGCACAGAATAAATATGTACCATGGATACTTGATAGTGGATGCTCCAGTCATATGACAGGTGACAAACAAAAATTTGAGAAGTTACAGAAATATGAAGGTGGTTCAATAAAGTTTGGAAATAATGATGGAGCTAAGATAGTTGGCAAAGGTTCGGTTAAATTTAGTGACGAAAAAATTAAGTCGAGAGAAGTCTTGTTTGTGGATGGTTTGAAACATAACTTGTTGAGCGTAAGTCAGATTTGTGATAAAGGTCATGAAGTAGTTTTTAAGAAGCAGGGTTGTGAAGTCAGAAAAACAAATAGTGGAAAATTGATAGCAACTGGATCAAGGACATCTGGAAACCTGTACATGCTCTCAGAGACTTCAGAAGGAGCTTGTTTTATTGGACAGGAAGAAGAAATTTGGTTGTGGCACAAGAGACTCGGTCATATCAGTTTTGATAATCTAGTAAAAATCAACTCAAAAAGGGCGGTGAGAGATATTCCCACCATCAACAAACCTGCAAACAACATTTGTGCTTCATGCCAAAAGGGGAAGCAAACTAGAGTCACATTCAAAACAAAAGAGTACTACACAAGCAAACCTTTGGAACTAATACACACTGATTTATGTGGACCCATGAGAACACAAAGCATAAATGGTGACAAATATTTTATGTTGTGCATTGATGACTATTCCAGAATGACATGGATATTTTTCTTGAAGCATAAATCAGAAGCTTTTGAAAGGTTCAAGATTTTCAAAAACCAAGTTGAGAATGAAACAGGAAGGAGGATCAAATGTTTAAGATCAGATAGAGGAGGAGAATTCATTTCAGAGGAGTTTGCAGAGTACTGTGAAAAATACGGTATTAGGAGACAGTTTTTAGCAGCCAGGACACCTCAGCAGAATGGAGTGGTAGAAAGAAAGAACAGGACAGTGCAAGAAATGGCACGGACTATGTTGGTTGAAAGCAGAGTAGCAGATAGATTTTGGAAAGAAGCAGTCCATACTACGGTGTATATCCAAAATAGGTACATGCTGAGAACACATGAAAGCAAAACTCCTTATGAGTTGTGGTTCGGTAAAAGGGCAACAGCAAAATACCTCAAAGTTTTTGGCAGCAAGTGCTACATCAAAAGAACTGAAGATAATCTTGGTAAGTTTGAAGATAGAGCGGATGAAGGTATTTTTGTTGGTTATTCATCAAAAAGCAAAGCTTACAAATGCTACAACAAGAGGCTAAAGAAAATTGTGGACAGTGTCGATGTTAAATTTGATGAAGGTAGAGAACGAGTAATTAGCTATGAAAAGAACTACCCAATTTATGAAGAGGTTATTGAAGGAGATGAGGAAAACGAAACGGAAAAGATACAAAAAATTGACTCGGATGATTTAAGTTGTGATTCAGAAGTGGAAGAAAATAAGAAATTCAAAACAGGCGACTGGCAGAAAAATCATCCTAGAGAGCAAATAATTGGAGACCCCAAAGTTGGTGTTCAGACAAGAAGAAGAGTAGTAAGTTACTACTCTCTATTATCCAGCATTGAGCCCAAAAATGTTGCTTGACGCAAGCAAAGATGAAAGTTGGATGAAGGCAATAAATGAAGAATTAGATCAGATCGAGAAAAACGAAACTTGGGAGTTAGTACCTAGACCTGCAAATAAAAATATAATCGGGACTAAATGGATTTTTCGAAACAAATTGAATGAAGACGGACAGGTAGTCAGAAATAAAGCAAGATTGGTATGTAAGGGTTATGCACAAGTTGAAGGCATTGACTTTGAGGAAAATTTTGCACCAGTAGCTAGACTAGAGGCAATTAGAATGTTTCTGGCTTTAGCAGTCTACAAGAATTTCAAAGTTTATCAAATGGATGTGAAATCAGCATTTTTGAATGGGAAACTTGAAGAAGAGGTTTATATTGAGCAACCGAGATGGTTTCCAACTTGGTGATGATCCCAACTTGGTTTGCAAGTTGAAGAAAGCATTATATGGCTTAAAACAGGCACCCCGAGCATGGTATGCAAGGCTAGACAACTATCTCACTCAACAAGGGTTTAAGAAAGGTATGGTGGATAGTAATTTGTATGTCAAAATAGAAAATGGGCATCTTATTGTTCTTGTTGTATACGTAGATGATATCATATTTGGCAGTAGCAAAGATGAGTCGTGTAAAGATTTAGCAAATAAGATGCAGAAAGAATTTGAAATGTCAATGATTGGTGAACTTTCGTATTTCCTTGGGTTGCAAGTTAATCAAAATAAGAAGGGCATATTTATTTCTCAAGTTAAATATGTGAAAGAGATGTTAAAAAAGTTCACAATGGAGGATTGTAAGCCAGTTAGCACTCCCATGACGACAGGTTGCAAGTTGAGCAAGGATGACAAATCTCCACCTATTGATCAAACCATGTACAGATCTATGATTGGGAGCTTACTATACCTGATAGCTACCAGACCAGATATTTTATAGGCAGTATGCATGGTAGCACGATTTTAGGCTAATCCCAAGGAGACTCATGTGACAGCAGTGAAGAGGATTCTTCGGTACCTCAAGGGTACTATGGAGTATGGGTTATGGTATCCGAAAGGTAAAGACTTCACCCTTATTTCGTATTCAGATGCAGATTGGGCAGGATGTGTCGATGACAGAAAGAGTACCAGTGGAGGTGCATTCTATCTTGGAGATAGATTGGTCGCGTGGCATAGTAAGAAACAAGAGTCAGTTTCTTTATCGATAGCAGAGGCAGAATATATTGCAGCGACAACATGTTGTACGCAGGTATTATGGATGAAACAAACCCTGAAAGATCTTGGTATTAGCTTCAGTGAGCCAATATCAGTTAAGTGTGATAACACCAGTGCCATTAACATCTCCAAGAATCCGGTTATGCATTCATGCATAAAACACATTGCTATCAAGTATCACTTTTTGAAGGAGAAAGTTGCGAAAGGTGAGGTTAAGTTGGATTTTGTTCCAACTACAGAGCAAGTAGCAGATATCTTCACAAAACCATTGCCCAAGGAATTTTTTGAGTACCTTCGCAATAAATTGGGAGTGGTCACACTTCCCAAGAATTGACTAGCTACAGGGATCACATTCTCAGGGGGAGCATTTAAGTATTTGATTATCTTTTTGCTCATGTTCATGATTTTTGCTAAGTGTAATAAATTTTGCCCGAGAATGTTGTGCATGGACTCGGGGGAGTCTGCAGTAGCCCTTTGGTATTATTGTCAAAGGGGGAGAAGAGTTACAGGAAATTGCACATGTGTTGCCAACAATTCCAAAGGGGGAGATTGTTGAGCAAGGTGCAACAACAGTATTGTCATTGTTGTCAACACAATCAGATAGATCTGTTGATGCAATGGATAGGAAGTTCAAAAGCTATTCAGATGCAGAAGATAGGAGTTCAAAGGTTATTCAGAGTATGTACAGTGATTTTCCAAGAAGACCGAAGTGGCCCATATGCAAAAGATCAAAGAAAAAGACAAGTAAGAAAAGTGTCGCGATATCGCGACATATACAGCAGGCAAGAAAAACTGTCATGATTTCATGACATGTTGGAAGAGAGAGAAAAAGCAGGAAAAACTATCATGATTTCGTGACATGTTGGAAGAGAGAGAAAAAAGGAAAAATTGTCATGATTTCATGACATGTTGGAAGAGAAAAAGGGGAAAAACTGTCGACGATTTCGTGACATGTTGGAAGAGAGAAAAGGAAAAACCCCCCAATTTGAAATGTTGGAAGAGAAAAGAAGTGGAAAAATTGCATTCACGACATGTTGGAAGAGAAAAAGAGTGGAAAAACTATCACGATTTCACGACATGTTGGAAGAGAAAAGAAGTGGAAAATTCTCGACATGTTGGAAGAAAAAAGAAAGACGATTTCGTGACATGTTGGAAGAAAAAGGCAAGTGGAAAAACTCTCGTGATTTCATGACATGTTGGAAGAGAAAGAAAGCAGGAAAAAGTGTCATGATTTCATGACAAGTTCGAAGAAAGAGAACAAGTAAGAAAAGTGTCACGATTTCACGACATGTCGCATTTTCACAACTAAAATAGGAGAGAGAAAGTAAGTTGGAAAAGTGTCACGATTTCATGACATGTCGCATTTTCACGACTAAAATAGGAGAGAGAAAGTAAGTTGGAAAAGTGTCACGATTTCGTGACATGTCGCATTTTTGCGACTAAAATAGGAGAGAGAAAGTAAGTTGAAAAGTGTCACGATTTCACGACATGTCGCATTTTCGTGACTAAAATAGGAGAGAGAAAGTAAGTTTGAAAAGTGTCACGATTATCGTGACATGTCGCATTTTCATGACTAAAAAGGAGAGAGAAAGTAAGTTTGAAAAGTGTCACGATATCGTGACATGTCGCATTTCACGACAAAAGAAAGAGAGGAAGCGTACGAAAGCAGAAATGTCACAATTTCATGACAAAAGAAAAAAGCAAGACTTTGGAAGCAGAAGTGTCATGATTTCATGACAAAAGAAAAGAAGCTAAGTACAGAAGCAGAAGTGTCACGATTTCATGACAAAAGCTAAGTTGAAGACTATAAAGGCAGAAGTGTCACGATATCATGACAAAAGCAAAGTCGAAGTCTATGGAAGCAGAAGTGTCATGATATCACAACAAAAGCAAAGACGAAGTATCACGAAGGCAGAAATGTCACGATATCACAACAAAAGAAAAGACAAATTTTGCAAAGGCAGAAATGTCACGATATCATGACAAAATAATAGAGAAAGCATACAGAGGTGAAAGTGTCGCGATATCGCGACATGTTGTATTTTCATGGCAACAACAACAAAAGAAGCTATAGAGGTAGAAATGTCATGATTTCGTGATAGGTCGTAAATGCGCAAGTCAAGAAGGAGAACCTGACTGAAATGAGAAGGATGATAGCCGACTAAAATTAGGGTTTACAGTTGTTATGAAAGCCGACTAAGATTAGGATTTACAGTCGACTAAGATTAGGGTTTTCATCATAAAAAATATTGTTATAAAAGGAGGGTTAATTGATGTGTTGGTGGAATGTGTGTGAAATACGGTCATTGTGCATAGAGAGCAAGTCATGTCGAATCATGCTAAGTGCAAAATTTGCAAAGAGAGCAGAAAAAAGAAGGGGCAGGAAGTGATTGGCGAGAGAGAGCGCAGAGAACGCAAAGGTGAAGAAGACCAGTCAGGGTCTTGCAAAAGCAAAGGTATCTTACTATCAAACTTATAGATTCAAATTGAAGTCCAGGTTGCAGCTTGGCATCAGGGGTTGGTGCTCCTTCCAGTTGGTGCTAGTAAATCAGGGGTTGGTGCTCCTTCTTGTTGGTGTAGATAAATCAGGGGTTGGTGCTCCTTCTAGTTGGTGCTGGTAAATCAGGGGTTGGTGCTCCTTTCTATTGGTGTAGATAAATTAGGGGTTGGTGCTCCTTCCAGTTGGTGTTGGTAAATTGATTGTAAAGTTGGTGCTTTGCAAAGGCTGGATTTGGATGGTAGTCCAAGCAGTCAATTTTTGAGGAGTAGCCACATTGGTGAACCTCATTAAATCTTGTGTTGTGTGATGCTCTTTTGTTATACTTGTTGTATCTAGTAATAAGTTTTAATTGTTGCGGTATTAAGAGCTGTAAATTTAAGTTTAAAGAGCTACACTGATTCACCCCCCCCTCTCAGTGTCATTGTAAGACTAACACAATCTATAAAATTATATTAAAACATCAAGAAAATTGATATACTAATGCATTTAATATAACTAAATAATAAGCAAATTTGATTTTTACTAAAGTGAGATGATTGAAGGATAAATTTAATATGATTTAAGGGAGCAATATTCAAATAATTTTGAAGTCACTTTGTGCATGGGATCCAAACAAGAGGTCAACCACAGCTGAAGCACTCAAGCATCCATTTTTCTAGGTCTTTTATTCAGTTTTAAGTGTTTGATAACATCTAAATGTTTGTCACTCTCTATGATATCTACCTAATAATTTGTATCATATTTAGTATTGTGTGTACATACCCCCTTCTCTTAGATCAAGAGAACTAGTTTCAAAGCACAACTCTTCAGGTTTGTATAATGCCAATGAGTCTCAAAACACATGTAACTGTAAGATTAAATAAAATGGTATAATTGTGTTGAAGGTGGTGTACATGTTACTCTGCTAATGCTAAATAGCAAATGCAGGAAAGGGTACCCCTAAGGGAAATATTGGCAAGCAAAATTTAGAGGTTGTTGCTAATTCAAAGACAGGAAATAATCACTTTGTTAGAGAGATACCCAATTCAAATATAGAAAATATCAATTCAAAGATAGGAAATATCAATTTGAGGCCATGCTAATAGAATAACCACTCATGGTTGGCACTATTGTCTATTAAAGGTAAATCCAAAGACTATGGATCCTTACCTAAGCATACAACTTGTATCTTATGCCTCAACCTCCAATCTATAAACTTATGTCAAAACATCAAGAAAATTGATATACTAATGCATGTAATATAAATAAATAATAAGCAACTTTGATTTTTACTAAAGTGAGATGATTGAAGGAAATATTTAATATGATTTAAAGGAGCAAGATTCAAATAATTTTGTAGTCACTTTGTGCATGGGATCCAAACAAGAGGCCAACCACAGTTGAAGCACTCAAGCATCCATTTTTCTAGGTCTTTTATTCAGTTTTAAGTGTTTGATAACATCTAAATGTTTATCACTCTCTATGATATCTACCTAATAGTTTGTATCATGTTTAGGCCTGTGTGTACATACCCCCTTCTCTTAGATCAAGAGAACTAGTTTCAAAGCACAACTCTTCAGGTTTGTATAATGCCAATGAGTCTCAAAACACATGTAACTGTAAGATTAAATAAAATGGTATAATTGTGTTGAAGGTGGTGTACATGTTACTCTCCTAATGCTAAATAGAAAATGCAGGAAAGGGTCCCCTTGAGGGAAATATTGGCAAGCAGAATTTAGAGGTTGTTGCTAATTCAAAGATAAGAAATAATCACTTTGTCGGAGAGATACCCAATTCAAATATAGGAAATATCAATTCAAAGATAGAAAATATCAATTTGAGGCCATGCTAATATAATAACCACTCATGGTTGGCACTATTGTCTATTAAAGGTAAATCCAAAGACTATGGATCCTTACCTAAGCATACAACTTGTATCTTATGCCTCAACCTCCAATCTATAAACTTATGTCAAAACATCAAGAAAATTGATATACTAATGCATGTAATATAAATAAATAATAAGCAACTTTGATTTTTACTAAAGTGAGATGACTGAAGGAAAGATTTAATATGATTTAAAGGAGCAAGATTCAAATAATTTTATAGTCACTTTGTGCATGGGATCCAAACAAGAGGCCAACCACAACTGAAGCACTCAAGCATCCATTTTTCTAGGTCTTTTATTCAGTTTTAAGTGTTTGATAACATCTAAATGTTTATCACTCTCTATGATATCTACCTGATAGTTTGTATCATGTTTAGGCCTGTGTGTACATACCCCTTCTCTTAGATCAAGAGAACTAGTTTCAAAGCACAACTCTTTAGGTTTGTATAATGCCAATGAGTCTCAAAACACATGTAACTATAAGATTAAAGAAAATGGTATAATTGTGTTGAAGGTGGTGTACATGTTACTCTACTAATGCTAAATAGCAAATGTAGGAAAGGGTGCCCCTGAGGGAAATATTGGCAAGCAAAATTTAGAGGTTGTTGCTAATTCAAAGACAAGAAATAATCACTTTACCAGAGAGATACCCAATTCAAAGATAGGAAATATCAATTTGAGGCCATGCTAATAGAATAACCACTCATGGTTGGCACTATTGTCTATTAAAGGTAAATCCAAAGACTATGGATCCTTACCTAAGCATACAACTTGTATCTTATGCCTCAACCTCCAATCTATAAACTTATGTCAAAACATCAAGAAATTTGATATACTAATGCATGTAATATAAATAAATAATAAGAAACTTTAATTTTTACTAAAGTGAGATGACTGAAGGAAAGATTTAATATGATTTAAAGGAGCAAGATTCAAATAATTTTGTAGTCACTTTGTGCATGGGATCCAAACAAGAGGCCAACCATAGTTGAAGCACTCAAGCATCCATTTTTCTAGGTCTTTTATTCAGTTTTAAGTGTTTTATAACATCTAAATGTTTATCACTCTCTATGATATCTACTTGATAGTTTGTATCATGTTTAGGCCTGTGTGTACATACCCCCTTCTCTTAGATCAAGAGAACCAATTTTAAAGCACAACTCTTCAGGTTTGTATAATGCCAATGAGTCTCAAAACACATGTAATTATAAGATTAAATAAAATGGTATAATTGTGTTGAAGGTGGTGTACATGTTACTCTGCTAATGCTAAATAGCAAATGCAGGAAAGGGTTCCCTTGAGGGAAATATTGGCAAGCAAAATTTAGAGGTTGTTGCTAATTCAAAGATAGGAAATAATCACTTTGTTGGAGAGATACCCAATTCAAATATAGGAAATATCAATTTGAGGCCATGCTAATAGAATAACCACTCATGGTTGGCACTATTGTCTATTAAAGGTAAATCCAAAGACTATGGATCCTTACCTAAGCATACAACTTGTATCTTATGCCTCAACCTCCAATCTATAAACTTATGTCAAAACATCAAGAAAATTGATATACTAATGCATGTAATATAAATAAATAATAAGCAACTTTGATTTTTACTAAAGTGATATGACTGAAGGAAATATTTAATATGATTTAAAGGAGCAAGATTCAAATAATTTTGTAGTCACTTTGTGCATGGGATCCAAACAAGAGGCCAACCATAGTTGAAGCACTCAAGCATCCATTTTTCTAGGTCTTTTATTTAGTTTTAAGTGTTTGATAACATCTAAATGTTTGTCACTCTCTATGATATCTACTTGATAGTTTGTATCATGTTTAGGCTTGTGTGTACATACCCCCTTCTCTTAGATCAAGAGAACTAGTTTCAAAGCACAACTCTTTAGGTTTGTATAATGCCAATGAGTCTCAAAACACATGTAACTATAAGATTAAAGAAAATGGTATAATTGTGTTGAAGATGGTGTACATGTTACTCTGCTAATGCTAAATAGAAAATGCAGGAAAGGGTGCCCTTGAGGGAAATATTGGCAAGTAGAATTTAGAGGTTGTTGCTAATTCAAAGACAAGAAATAATCACTTTGTCAGAGAGATACCCAATTCAAAGATAGGAAATATCAATTTGAGGCCATGCTAATAGAATAACCACTCATGGTTGGCACTATTGTCTATTAAAGGTAAATCCAAATACTATGGATCCTTACCTAAGCATACAACTTGTATATTATGCCTCAACCTCCAATCTATAAACTTATGTCAAAACATCAAGAAAATTGATATACTAATGCATGTAATATAAATAAATAATAAGCAACTTTGATTTTTACTAAAGTGAGATGACTGAAGGAAATATTTAATATGATTTAAAGGAGCAAGATTCAAATAATTTTGTAGTCACTTTGTGCATGGGATCCAAACAAGAGGCCAACCACAACTGAAGCACTCAAGCATCCATTTTTCTAGGTCTTATTTTATTTAGTTTTAAGTGTTTGATAACATCTAAATGCTTGTCACTCTCTATGATATCTACCTGATAATTTATATCATGTTTAGGCTTGTGTGTACATACCCCCTTCTCTTAGATCAAGAGAACCAGTTTCAAAGCACAACTCTTTAGGTTTGTATAATGCTAATGAGTCTCAAAACACATGTAACTGTAAGATTAAATAAAATAGTATAATTATGTTGAAGGTGGTGTACATGTTACTCTTCTAATGCTAAATAGCAAATGTAGGAAAGGGTGCCCCATAGGGAAATATTGGCAAGCATAATTTAGAGGTTGTTGCTAATTTAAATATAAGAAATAATCACTTCATAAAAGAGATACCCAATTAAAAGATAGGAAATATCAATTCAAAGATAGGATATATCAATTTGAGGCCATGCTAATAGAATAACCACTCATGGTTGGAACTATTATCTATTAAAGTTAAATCCAAAGACTATGGATCCTTACCTAAGCATACAACTTGTATCTTATGCCTCAACCTCAAATCTATAAACTTATGTCAAAACATCAAGAAAATTTATATACTAATGCATGTAATATAAATAAATAATAAGAAACTTTGATTTTTACTAAAGTGAGATGACTGAAGGAAAGATTTAGTATGATTTAAAGGAGCAAGATTCAAATAATTTTATGGTCACTTTGTGCATGGGATCCAAACAAGAGGCCAACCACAGCTGAAGCACTCAAGCATCCATTTTTCTAGGTATTTTATTCAGTTTTAAGTGTTTGATAACATCTAAATGTTTGTCACTCTCTTATTGTGCTGCCAAACCAAAAAATTTTCTAATCTTTTTTTCACTCTCTATGATATCTACCTGATATTTTGTATCATGTTTAGGCATGTGCATACATACCCATTTCTCTTAGATCAAGAGAACCTATTTTAAAGCACAACTCTTTAGGTTTGTATAATGCCAATGAGTCTCAAAACACATGTAATCATAAGATTAAAGAAAATGGTATAATTGTATTGAAGGTGGTGTACATGTTACTCTACTAATACTAAATATAAAATGTAGGAAAATGTGCCCTTGAGGGAAATATTGGCAAGTAAAATTTAGAGTTTGTTACTAATTCAAAGATAGGAAATAATCACTTTGTTAGAGAGATACCCAATTCAAAGATAGGAAATATCAATTAAAAGATAGAAAATATAAATTTGAGTCCATGCTAATATAATAACCACTCATGGTTTTCACTATTGTATGTTAAATGGAAATCCAAAGAATATGGATCCTTACCTAAGCATACAACTTGTATCTCATGCCTCAACATCCAATCTATAAACTTATGTCAAAACATCAATAAAATTGAATATAAATAAATAATAAGCAACTTTGAATTTTACTAAAGTGATATGATTGAAGGAAATATTTAATATGATTTAAAGGAGTAAGATTCAAATAATTTTATGGTCACTTTGTGCATGGGATCCAAACAAGAGGCCAACCACAGTTGAAGCACTCAAGCATCCATTTTTATAGGTCTTTTATTCAGTTTTAAGTGTTTGATAGCATCTAAATATTTATCACCCTCTATGATATCTACTCTATAATTTGTATCATTTTTACGCTTGTGTGTACATGCCCCCTTCTCTTAGAGCAAAAGAACTTGTTTTAAAGCACAACACATTAGGTTTATATAATGCCAATGAGTCTCAAAACACATGAAACTATAATATTAAATAAAATGGTATAATTATGTTTAAGGTGGTGTACATGTTACTATACTAATGCAAAATAGCAAATTCAGGAAAGGGTACCCCTAAATAAAATATTGAAAAGAAATATTTAGATTTTTTTGCTAATTCAAAGATAAGAAATAATCACTTTGTCATAAATATACCCAATTCAAATATAGGAAATATCAATTCAAAGACAGGAAATATCAATTTGAGGCCATGCTAATATAATAACTACTCATGGTTGTCACTATTGTCTATTAAATGAAAATCCAAATACTATGGATCCTTACCTAAGCATACAACTTATATCTTATGCCTCAACATCCAATCTATAAACTTATGTCAAAAAATTAATAAAATTGATATACTAATGCAGGCGATATCGTGACACTTTATCTTCTTTGGCAGCGATGATGCAACATGTCGCGATATCATGACACTTTTTCTCCTTTGGCATCGATGATGCAACATGCCGTGATATCGCGACATTGTTTCTCCTTTGGCGACGACGATGCAACATGTCACGATTTCATGACACTTCTTATCTTTTGGCCTCGACAATGCAACATGTCGTGATATCACGACACTTTTCCTCCGTTGGACGCGATGATGCAATAGGTCACGATTTCACGACATTCTTTCTCTTTTGGCCGTGATGATGCAACATGTCATGATTTCACGACACTTTTTCTCCTTTGGCCTCGATGATGCAAATTGTCATGATTTCATGACACTCTTTCTCCTTTGTCCACAACGATGCAACATGTCATGATATCGCGACACTCTTTCTCTTTCAGCCACAACGATGCAACATGTCACGATATCACGACACCTCTTCCTCCTTTGGTCGCGATGATGCAACATGTCACGATTTCATGACACTTCTTCCTCCTTGCTTTCTCCCTTTGCTTTGGACCATGAAAATGCAACATGTCACGATATCGTGACACTTTCCTCCTTATGGTGGTTTGCTTTTTCTTTGATCTTTAGCAACTGGGCTTCTTCGGACTTCTTGGAAAACATGCAAAAAGGTGGGCTCCAAATTTGGGGTACGTTGTGGAGCAACAACAACACTTCCAAATGGTGAATTTTTTGTTTAAGTTTTGCTTCCCCTTTTCTGATCAACCTCTGGTCAGGGTTTCCTTTAGTTAGTTCTTCTTTTTGGTTCCTTTGGGCGCCTTTACCTTAGGTGGCCCTTGCTATTTTTAGGCTGTATCATTCTGCTATCGCCTTTATTTCCCTATGCCTCCCTCTTTGGAGGCTCGCGACTGTCTTGTACAAGGTTTAGGGACCTTTCAACACCATTTCAACCAATCAAAAAAATATATAAATAAATTATAACTTTTATTTTTACTAAAGTGAGATGATTGAAGGAAATATTTAATATGATTTAAAGGAGCAAGATTCAAATAATTTTATATTCAATTTGTGCATGGGATCCAAACAAGAGGCCAACCACAACTGAAGCACTCAAGCATCCATTTTTTAAGTATTTTATTCAATTTTAAGTTTTGATAACATATAAATATTTGTCACTCTTTATGATATCTACCTAACAATTTGTATCATGTTTAGGCCTGTGTCTACATACCCCCTTCTCTTAGATCAAGAGAACCAATTTTAAAGCACAATCCTTCACATTTGTATAATGTCGATCAGTCTCAAAACACATGTAACTATAATATTAAAAAAAATGGTATAATTGTGTTGAAGGTGGTGTACATGTTACTTTGCTAATGCTAAATAGCAAATGTAGGAAAGGGTGCCCCTAAGGGAAATATTGACAAGCAGAATTTAGAGTTTGTTGCTAATTCAAAGATGAGAAATAATCACTTTTTCATAGAGATACCCAATTAAAAGATAGGAAATATCAATTTGAGGTTATTCTAATATAATAACCACTCATGGTTGTCACTATTTTCTATTAAATGGAAATCCAAAGACTATGGATCCTTACGTAAGCATACAACTTGTATCTTATGACTCAATCTCAAATCTATAAACTTATGTTAAAAATCAACAAAATTGATATACTAATGCATGTAATATAAATAAATAATAAGCAACTTTGATTTTTACTAAAGTGAGATGATTGAAGGAAATACTTAATATGATTTTTTTTTATGGAAAAAATCCCATAAGGGATGCCACTTTCGGGTAAGACCCAAGGAGGCAAGGGTATCTATTCCACTAAAATTGCCCAGGGATTTCACTTGGCCTACCACCTTTAACATAATCAAGGAGAAAACCTAAAATAAAAATAAGAACACACAAATACAAACACACAAAAAGATTAAAAAAATCAAAACAAAAAAATCATGGTCCTTGAGTGTGTCAAAAATATAAAGCACAACCAAACACACACAATAATATTAAAAAAAACCACAACACAAACCACACAGAAAAACACAAGAACAACATAACACAACACAAACATAAAAAAAACAACCGAACGCTACAAAGACAACAAAAAAAAACATGAAAAACAAAAACAACCAAAACCTAAAAAAAAAAATTAAAAAAAAAAAAAAAACAACCAACAACAAACAAAAAATAAAAATAAAAACATATAAAACACACTCACCAAAACACAAAAACACTAATTAACACAAATATATAGAAACACAAGCACAATAACAGCAAAAATACAATAACAACAAAAACACAAGAACAACAAAAAACAAAACAAACACACACAAAACAAACACACACATAAATAGAAAATAAATAAAAAATAAAAAAATAGAACACAACAATGACCTTTATAAACCAAAATACTTTTAAGGCAAAAATCAATAGAGGAAACAAAAGAAATTTTAGTCTGGGCTAGAGAACTAAAATACCCTGACTGTACCAAAGAGTAGCAAAAATAAAGTAAAAAACAACTAGGTACCTCCAGAATTGGAGCCATCCAAAGAAATGATAGAAAGAAGAGCTTGCCTTATTTGTGAAGCCCACCATCTAGGAGGGTGGCCATAGCAAGTAAGATCACCTTTGTACAAATTCCAATTAGCTAAAGCATAAACACTCTTGTTTTTATCTTTGACCACATGATTGTAATCAACTTTCAAAAATCCCCTATCAATTCACTGAATCTTCTCAATAATTATTTTTATTCTCCAATAAACCTTATGATTCTTAGGAGTCTTCAAAATACTAATAATGAGTTGAGAGTTAGACAAAAATAACACCTTTTCCCATCCAACCTTAGTAGCCTCCTGAAGGTCTCTAAGGATACCATATCCCTCAGCAAGGTTATTGGATATAATATCTAAATTCTTAGAAAAAGTAAAAACCAGGGAGCCATCTAAAAGTCTATCAATTCCTCTCGCACTAGCTTTTATAGGGTTCCCTCTAGAGGCTCCATCAATATTGAATTTTCCAAAATCCTTAGGAGGAGGTTACCAATTCCATGTTCTATCCATATTACAATTACTCACATTCCCTTTAAGTTGGTTGCTCTTAGGAGAGTTAATATCCAATTTTTGCATCACTTGATCCCATATTTGGTAGGATGTTGGGTGATTAAGGATTTGATAAACTGATTCAACTAAGTTGGCAATGGTATTTTTCCAAATATAGTGAATATCCTTACTTTCTTGATTAAAAATTTGGTTGTTCCTTTCATTATAGATATTCCAAAGAAGAATGGTAGAACCCATCCAAAATAACTTCCTAATAAAATGATCAACACCCTCTTGATTAGGGCAATCCCTCCAAAGTTGTTCAAAAGTTAAAAAATTGAACCACTGTAAGCCAAGTAAAGTGGTCATTCTCCTACATAGCTCAGATGCTAAAGTACACTCAATAAAAATATGGTTGAGATTTTCCACATTCTATCCACACATTTCACATCTAAAAGGGCCATGAAAACCATGCTTCATGATGAGTGTCGTTGTTCATTCATCATTTAATCATTATATGTGTCAGTCCAGGGCGGTGTCCAAAGGCTGTATACGATAGAAGGTGTCACAGTTGCAGGTTCAATCCATTCAAGAACAGGGTTTTATTGGTGGAACAGTTAGTGTTTTTTGGGGGTTTTTGTGTGACCTCTAATTCCTAGTATTGGAAATCAAATTGCAGAAGATAAAAACTGAATTAAAACTGCAGTAAATGGAAATTGCAGAATTTGAAAGAGCAGGAAATGAAATGTTGCTGAATTGAAATTGACAGAAAGTAAATTACAAAAAATCACACACAGTTGCTGAAGGATAAACTAACTACAATTTCTCTGAGCATGTTATAAATCTATAAAATCAAATTAACATCTATTGCAAACTGGAAATGTCACAAATCTGGAAATTGCAGTAAATTACAGAAAACTGGAAATTGCTGCAAATCTGGAAAATGACAGGAAACCTGAAATTGCTGCAAAGCTGAAACAAAAATATTGAAATTGCATGGAAATATGGAAAATACTGTCAAATGCTGAAATCTGAATTTAAAGCTGCTAAAGAAATGAAAAAACTGGTAGAATTATGCTAATCTGTAGCAGTAGAAAATTAGCAAGATATTCTGTCAGAAGTTGCCTTCCTCTGGTCCTGCAAGTGGCCCTTGCTTCCAGAACCAGATGAAGGTGAAGAATTATGCTAAAGAAACCTAAATGCTAACCATCAACTCAAAATGCTAATTGATAACTAAAAAACTGCACCTTTTATTAAATCTGGAAATGCATTACAGTAATGCAAGAAAAACCTGCAGATTACTGTTCTGCTACAAAAACAACTGCACTCTATTGCCTATTTCTCTCCTATATGCCTAAATGCCTATATATCTATATGCTCAACCATGCTGGGAGCTCTCTTATTTATAATGCAGTGCTGATATGCTTGGTTGCTGATTTGCAGGGATTTACAACTGTTTGCACAACTATTTCCTGAAATGCATGAACTTGCTTTGTCAAAACTTGATCCATTCAACCTTATTAAGCTGCATTCATTGAGGAAATCAGTTAACATGAGCTGGGACAACTTTTTGGTCAATTGCCATTAATTTCTTTTACCGATTTGTCACTTTTTGACCATCTTCTGTTGTTCCTGCGCTATTCCCTATTCCTCGTGCTCTTATTCCTGCACTGCTCCAGAATAACAGGGAGGTGAATTTTAGTTGCTTTTCCATGCTTCAAACGCATAAGGAGGAAGTTTTAGACCACCTGGATGGTCTTCCCTTATCCTATTGCATAGGTGGCATGTGCGGGAGTGACTGTTTCCAAGCCCTGTTGTAAATGTACAGCTGGCTGGAACTATCACAGTCTTACCTTGTTTTTCTGCATAGTCAGCTATAGGGGACAAGTTCCTTGGCACCTTTTGCATTTGAATTAGTTCAAAATAGAGGAACATTATTACTAAGCACCCAACACTCAACAATTATTACTGATTCTGAATTCCTATTGATAAATTAGCTGAAAAATAGGTGAAACTGCAGAAATAAACAGTAAAATAGAATATATGCACTTTAACATTTCAGAATATGCAAAACATAAATACATAATGCATTTTACCCAAAATCAGCATAGAAACATAATAAAAAGGGTGATTCAAATCAGTAGAATGTATCAAAAAGTGTTTATGGATGAGGCAATTCCTGGCCTCATCATTTTCCCCCCAACTGATGGTAATGCATGTCCTCATGCATTTTGTGTAGCTACTGAGGCACACAGGTCCAGATCCAGACATCTTTCATGAAATTTTAACAATGCACCACCAATTTTGTAGAATCCACTGACTATTTTTATAGATTGAAACCATTGTTGGAAGTCCTCATCAGGTTGTGGATCACTGTCAAAGAAATAGGGGACGGGAGTGATAACCAAAGGCATTTTGTATCTTAGCCCTATCCATTGTTCTTTGATTTCTAAAATAATGTATATAATACCTTCGACCCTTCTCCTTGACCAAAACAGGTTAGTGGGAGAAATTGGCTCCCATTTCTGTAGGGAAATAGACAATTCACCCCACCTATTCTTGCATGCTGCCACAACATCATCAAAGAAATCTGCACAAAAATTTTGAAATTGAGTTATACCTTTTTGCAGATTTCCTAGATAAAGTTGTCTCATTCTGGGATCCCTCATAAAGGAGTAGTGAGTACTGGTACAATCCCTGTGATTGAGAGGAGCAGGCCTGACAAGTAAAACTGCCTGTGATTCTAAGTCCTTGGCTATCTTCTTCTCTGAGTCCCAATAAATATTATTTTGTAAGGTGGACATAAAGGCCCTCAGTTGTAAATCTCTTGTATAAATGTGAGGCAGAAACATACTCTCTGTTGGCAAAAAGAAGTTATGTAAGAATAACTCACATATTAAGTTCTGTTGCTCTGTTGGACTCTGCACAAAGGCTTCCACAAATTCTGCAGGAGTGGTCAACTGGTGAGGGAGCTCAGAAACCAATCTCATAATCTGCCAACGTAGGTACTTCTCCTTGAGTAGGAGGCTATAGAACCTAGGTGGTCTTCTGCACTGTATTGCATACTCTGCAATTTGACATACATCTTTTATCTATGTTTTCAACCTGTTGATTTCTGTTTCTTTCTCTGCTAGTTTGGCTGTGGTAGAGTTCAAAGTTGCAATTTTCCCTTCTAGCTGATGGCACTGAGTCATCCAATAGGCTAGGTCCTCATTATACTTAGTTAAAGGCACTATGTTTGGGGGCCTCAGAATAGGTTGCATCTGGGCCACTATATTCACCTGTACACCAACTTCTACAGTTGATGTTGCAACTGGCAAATCTGTCTGTATCCCCTGTTCTGCTGTAACTACTGTAACTGTTGGATTGTTAGGAGGAAGTATTTGTGCCAGAGGAGAGAGTGTAGACACTTGTTCCTGAGCTGCAACTATTTGGTCCTGCATAGAAAATGTTTGAATGTCCTGCTGAGGGGGACTGTCATTCTGCATCAAAATTTCAGATGGATCTTCTTGAGGAGGCATACCATCAGCTGCTTCTACTCCTACTTCACCTGCAATAGGTGATCTCTATACCTATGCTATGTCATCCTCTGAGGAAGCCAAGTCTAGGAGAATCTGAGCCCACTCAATAGGTGTTGTCTCTGTTAATCCTGTGGACTGATTTTCTAGCTGCAGCAATTTGTTTTGCAACTCCTGAACCTGCTGCTGCAGCAAAAAAAATTGCTGATCTTTTTCTTTCATGGCTTCTTCAGCTTGGTCAATCCATTTGGTCTGGGTTTTAATCACACTCCTTGCAGCATGCAACTGAGTGTGGATGTCAACTTCTTCCTCAGACACAGAATGTGTCTCAGACTCGAGTATATTTTTCAAATTTAGAATATTTTTCAGACTTAGAATCCATGGGAGTCTGCTCCTCAATCCTAGCTGGTTCAGTATCGGAGTTTAGATGCTCTTCAGACTCAGAGTCTATATAATCAACCAATGGACAGACAGGGCTTATTACAGTTGTTTCCATGGTTAGGTCTAGTTCCATTGGTTGTATTTCTCTATCTGTACTTTCTATTTCTTGTGCATCTTCCTGTGAACTGTCTATCCCAATTTCCTCTTCTTTTGACAAACTGATTGGATCTGCAATATGTACTGGTGTATCTGACAAGATTTTTGTTTTCTGAAGTCTTGCAGACCTTCTCAACCCTGTTGGTTTTGGGTGTTCCTGAGCAGATGTAGCTTTTGCTTGTTCTGGAGCAGCTACAGATTGTTCTGTTGGGTCAAGAACAGACATGGGTTCTGTTGTTGATTCTGGAGTAGATGCCTGCTCACTAGAACCCCTAGTTTCTCTATTGGGCTGTACATTGTCTGCAAATGTCACTTTTCTTCTTTTTAACCGGGATTCAGATGTTGATGCATGTTGACTCCTAGTTCTGGAAGATGGGGGACTGTCAGGTAAAGGGGAACTTCTATGTTCAGAGGGCTCTGGTTGAGGATTTTCTTCTGATTCTCCCTCTATTTCCTCTTCCTCTGGTGCAGGGTTTGAATCATCAATTTCTGCCCATGGAGAGAAGAAACGGTCAAAGTTCCTAGGGTTTCCCCTGAAATGGTATTTGCAGATGAGTTTAATTAGCCCATGATGTTTAGGGCTTCCCTTCCCTACTTGATACTTTAGGGCCATGGCTTTCAGTTCTTGGTAAAGATACAAAGGAATGTTTACCCTAAGTTCAGGTTTGGCTGCTCCATGTCGTAGGTGGTTGAGGATTCGGAGGTGTGGGCCGGACACAACAGGAAACTGGCCGTCACAGGTAAGATACCTCATAACCCACATTGCTACATCATCCCAAGGAGCCGGCAAGCTAGACCTTTTGACCCCTTTACACACATTTTTATTCATTAAAAATTCTATTTGCCTGTCCCCTTCTTCCTTAAATTGATTCACTAGGTCTGTTAAAATATTTCTATCGATTTTAATAATTTGCACACCTTGAAGGGGAAATTCAGTAACCTGACTAAGTATTTCGGGGGTTACCTAGATAGACATCCCGCCAATATGCACTCTATTGTTTCGGAATGTGCATGCGAATTCTGCCGCCAGGCCCTCAGAATAGCCGTCGAATTTGCGTA
Source organism: Wollemia nobilis (assembly GCA_028583015.1). NCBI lineage: Eukaryota > Viridiplantae > Streptophyta > Pinopsida > Araucariales > Araucariaceae > Wollemia > Wollemia nobilis. Next base: position 5,967,404 of record JAQPPZ010003222.1, read on the forward strand.
GAAATGGCAGAAATCCTCCATTGATAAAAATTTGTAGGGAGGCAGCATCGGTTTGCAGGTAACTAATGTTTTTAGGTTCGGCTCTAACCTTCTTTCCACCCATGGTATCGTCTATTGCTTTTTGTCGATGATTGTAAATTTTTACAACTTGTAGTTGTATTTTCTATTTTTAGGGCTTTTCAATCCTTTTACCAATGTCGAAACTGCTTCGAAACATGCAGAATGTCGTGGCAGCTTTTACGATGTCGTTAACCCTTAATTGTCGCTTGATTTCGTTATGGTTGCCACCTTTCACATGTTGCATAGAATCCGAGACTTGTAATCCCTTTTTCCAACCAAATAAATCATCGTTGGCCACGTGTCATCAAATTTTACCCAAAATTTCATTCCTGCCCTTAATGACTTATTCCTGCGCTTAGTGATTGATTCCTGCACTTAGTGATATAAACTGTTTATTCCTGCGCTTTTGAGAATAAAACAGTTTATTCCTACGCTTTGGGCATAAAAATAGTTTATTCCTGCGCTTCTCTGTATACTGATTTCGACGCAGTTATTTTTGCATTCTAGAGCAGAATTTAGGCAGAGGCATTTGTAAAACACTTTCTACTTTTGATTCCCCTTTTTACATGCTTTATACTAATCAAGGATAAATACACTATATACTAATGATTTACACTATTCAGAAAATGAAAAGGCACATACCTGTTAAAACCATTTTATCTACATTTCAGGGTGCTCCTGCTGAAATTTCCAGCTAACCAATCTTTGAACTAAGGCAGGTGCAATCTGAAAATAGGTAAAACAATGGTCATGGAACAATGAGGGTGAAACCAATTAGGTAAACATGCCGGAACCCCGGTTTTCATGTAAACCCAACTCAGAAGCGCCTCAAAGAGGTTTTCACTTTTTGAGTTTTTATTTATTTTTTCTTTTTGATTTATTTTTTTTTTTTTTAGCTTGTATCATTCTGCTGAATTCGAGATGGAAGAAGAGCTTTCTTCCCAAATGTGTACATCCAAACTTCCCAATTGCTTGAGAAATTCCTCCTTGTTTTGTGGTTTATGGTACATACGAAGACGATGTCCATTTACCACCAATTTGCATTGTGAGTCATCGATAGGTGTAAGGCGAACAACTCCATTGTCAAACACTTCCTCAATTTGGTACGGCCCAAGCCATCTGGTCTACAACTTTCCAAGGAAGTCCTTGTATTGTGAATCAAACAACAAGGCCCAGTCACCTTGCTGAAATCTTTGCTGCTGAATGTGACTATCATGCCACATCTTCCTTTGTGCTTGGATCACCTCTGTCTGATGTAGGGCATCCATGCGTAGTTCATCCAATGCATCAAGTTGCAGAATGCGATCTTCTTGTGCCTATGACAGATCAATACCTACTTCCAAAGTAGTTCAAAGAGTTAGTAATTCAAATTCAATAGGCAAAAGAGGTTGTTTTCCATAAACTAATTCATATGGGGTAAATCCAGTGGTGGATTTCCACATGGTATTATAAGCCCAAATAGCTTTTGGTAACTTGTCTAGCCAATTCCTTCTATGGACTGCTATGGTTTTGGTCAGAATTCGTTCTAATTCTCTATTGGTCACTTCAACTTGGCCATTGGCTTGTGGATGATAAGGTGAGGATTTTCTATGTTTGACTTGATAGAGTTGAGTGAAAGCTTCAACAATTTTTGAAGTAAATTGGGGTCCTTGATCAGTTGTGATGGATTGTGGGGCTCCAAAACACAGAAAAATCTATGAATACAGAAAATCAGCAACTTTCTCTTCACGAGCATGCTTAAAGGCATGAGCTTCTACCCATTTGGTAACATAATCAGTACATACCAAGATATGTACTTTGCCTTTGGAAGGAGGATTAATGGGTCCTACAAAATCTAAACCCCATATTTCAAATGGTTCTGTTCCTATTTGAGGTTGTAATGGCATTTCACTAGTAAAAGTAGGTTTTCCCATTCGTTGGCAAGCATCACAATGTCTTACGTACCTTTTTACATCTTTGTGCAAAGATGGCCAATAGTATCCGATACCCAAGATTTTGCGAATAGTGCTTTTGACTGAATAATGCCCTCCTGATGGTTCATCATGGCATGCTCGTAGGATGTCATATGCTTCATCCTGGCGGATACACCTACGTAAAACATGATCAGGACTGCATTTAAACAATAATCCTTTTATCCATTTAAAAGAAGAGCTTTGCTTGATTAACTATTTCCTTTGTTTAGGGGTAAAGTGAAGAGGAATCTTCCCTGTAACTAAGTAATTAGCTATGTCTGCAAACCATGGAGATTGTACAGAGACAACAAACAACTTTTCATCTGGGAAGGTATCTTCTACAACTTCCCCTGTATCTGCATTTGGTATTCTTGACAAGAAATCTGCAACTACATTAGATTTCCCGGGCTTGTTTACTATGGTAACATCAAATTCCTGCAATAGAATCAACCAAAGAATAATTCTTGCACTAACCAATGGTTTATTCATCAAATATTTGATTGCAGTATGATCTGTATGGATGAATACTTGATACCCTGTGATATAGTGTCAGAATTTGTTAATAGCATAGACTACAGCCAAGAATTCTTTTTCAGTGGTAGTGTAGTTTTTCTCAGCTCCTGTCAAGTTTTTACTGATATAATATATTGCATAATGTTCCCCATTTTCAATCTGTCCTAACACAGCTCCAATAGCATTATTGGAAGCATCAGTTTGAATATGAAAGGGTAACTCCCAATTAGGACCTCTTAAAATAGGTGGAGTGGTTAACTTCTCCTTTAACTTTTCAAAGGAATTTTGACATTCAGAAGACCAAACAAATTCAGAATCTTTCATGAGCAAAGCAAACATGGGATTTGCTATGGTACTGAAATTAGCAATGAATCTACGATAAAAACCAATGTGTCCTAAGAAACTGCGTACATCGATCCGAGTTTGTGGAGGGGGGAGGTTTTTGATGACTTCAACCTTCTTAGGATCAACCTTGATTCCATAAGAAGAGATATGATGTCCTAGAACAATTCCTTCCTCCATCATTAAGAAGCATTTCTCAGGATTAAGAGAGAGGTGGTATGTTTCACAGTGAATTAGTACTTTTTCAAGTTGTTCTAATGCATATTCAAAATTATCCCCAAATACTGTGAAATCATCCATATAAATTTCAACACTTTCATTGGTTAAATCAGAAAAAATTGCTAAAACAGCTCTCTGAAATGTTGTTGGAGCATTACATAACCCAAAGGGTAAAACTCTGTAAGCAAAGGTTCCCCAAGGACATGTAAAGGTAGTCTTTTCCTGATCTTCTGGGGCAACTTGAATTTGGTTATACCCGCTGAAACCATCAAGAAAACAAAAAAATTTCTTTCCAGCAAGGGTATCCAATACTTGGTCTATGAATGGTAATGGGAAATGATCCTTATGTGTGGCCTTATTCAACTCCCTATAATCCACACATACTCTCATTTTACCATTTTTCTTTGGAACAATGACCAATGGTGAAACCCATTTACTATCAAAAATTAGATAAATGAATCCAACATCTAAGAGTTTTTCAATTTCCTCTTTCACAATTTCTTTTAGAGCAGGATTCAAACGTCTCTGAGGTTGCCTTACTGGTTTTACATTTTCTGTGTATATCCTATGTGTACATACCTCAGGATGAATGCCTGTCATGTCTTTATAATTCCATGCAAAAGCTTGAACATGCTTTTGTAAGACTGCAAACAACTTGGCTTCCTGGTCCTCAGTTAGCCAGCTATTAATGTTCAAAAATTTACCTGGCTGGATTTCAATTTGTTTGATCCCTGGATAGATAGAACTAACTGCTTCATAGCTACTGATCAATGCATTTAATGGACAATGATGTGGCTGTAGAGTATGAAATGTTCTAGAATCTGACTCAGAGGTGATACCTGATGGAATCAGAGGACATTTGAATGTGTTAAGGAGATGATGATGCCATCCATGTGGTAGTGTGAATGATCTCGTTTGACTGGGCATGGATGACAGAAGTTCAAAATTTTGTTCCTCCTCTTGCCACAACAACCGATGAACAAGAGTTTGATCATCAGTTAGTCCTTCTGATTGTAATGTTTCAACTAGGACAGTTTCACTCTCAAATATTTCTCTCCTAGGTGTTGTGATTTCCTCAATATGTTCTTTCACTACGATTGTAGCCAAAGTAGCAATGGTTTCTTGTTCAGATTCTTCATCAGATTCAGGATACCAAATTTGTCCAGAAAATTTAGTTGAAGGTTGAGCTGGTGGATACAAAGAAATTTTTTGCAGGTCAATACCATTGGAAATGGTCATTTCCCCTGACCTACAGTCTATAAATGCAGCTGCAGTAGCCAGCCAAGGTCGTCCTAGAATGATAGGGTATCCATTGACTGAAGTCCTAGGCTGCAACACCAAGAAGTCTACAGGATATTCCCATGAAGAGACTTTAATGGCCACATCTTCTAAGATACCTTCTGGTTTAGCTACTGACCTATCTGCCATTTCCAAGACTGTGGTGGTAGGACTGAGATTATGGAGCTGTAGTTTTTGCATTGTGTCTTTAGTCATTACATTAATTGCAGCTCCAAGGTCAATTAGCACATTAGGAATTTGCATCACTCCAATAGTAATTGTTACTACTGGACTGCCTGGGTCACTATACTTGGGAGGAACTAGTTTCCCAGCCAATAGATCAGCTAATTTCCCTTCTACCTGAACAGTTTTAGGAAAGGCTTTCTTTTTTCTACCAGGTTTCTTGATACATAACTCCTGAATAGTCTTTTTGATTAAAGGTATATCCCTTATTGCTTGCAGCAAAGGAAGAGAAATTGACACCTTTTTGAGTTCTGTTACTAATTCTGATTCAGGGGTAGTATCAACATGTTCAAACCTTTCAGGGTATGGCAAAGCTACTGGAGAAGATTCCTGCATTTTTGCTATTTTTTCTTCTTTTTGTTGTTGTTGCAATGCCTCTTGATTTGGAGGTTCTTGTTTCTCACTAATTTCTTCAATGGTGGGTGGAACAGGTTCAGGTAAAATCTTTCCTGAACGCAGCTGGATGTTACTACAGTCAAGTACATGAACTACAGCAGTGTCTTCAGACTCAGCCTCATAAATAGGGGCTGTTTGTCTGGCATTATTTGGGTTAGTCATAGGCTGAGCTGGGAGTGGAGGTTGTTTTACTGGTTGCATTTGTTGATGTTGTGTTCTTCCCTAAAAATTGGGATTAGGAGCTGGCAGCAAGTTTTGAGTTTGCCCTTGATACCTTTGTTGTCCTTGATATGGTGGATATTGTTGTCCTTGATAGGGTTGATATTGTTGTCCCCATATTTGTCCTTGTTGTGTCCATTGTGGAGGCATGGTATGCCAAGGTGGGTTCATCCATCCAGATTGTGACCAATCCGGAGGAGTTGTCCAAGGTTGGTTCCAAGGTTGTGCAGAAGCTTCTGCCTGTCCCCATGGCATATTCATATTCCAAGGAGATTGTCCCCAGTTTGGAAATCTAGGAGCATTGGGATATTGTGCATAACCACCACCAGATCTCTACCCAATAGCATTGAGTTCTTCTATTTGGGTGCCCAAAACAGATTTTAGATGAGGCAACAAAGGGCATTTATCTATTGAATGTTCCTTGGAACAAATTCCACAAATAGAAGTTTTGTTTAGGGGGCAGTCCTGCAAGGCATGCTTACTCCTACACCTTGGGCAATAAATGGCTAAAGGTGGTGTAGAATTAGATTTTGTATTTCTCTCACCTAATGCAGTATTAAGTTGAACAAGGATATCAGTTTTTAAATTGGCCATTTCCTCCATCAACTCTTTTATGTCATTATTGCCAGAATTCCTTTTCTTTCTCCGGTGGTGAGTGCGGGAATAGTTTTTACATAACTCCACAATATCTTCAAGGTCAAGTTGATCTATGTCTCCTTTTCCCATTAAATCTAACACTTCCCTAGATTCATCCTGCAATCCTCTTAAGAAGATAGGCTTTAAGAAATCAGGTTCTACAGGACCACATCTCTTTTGGACAAAGGCAAAGCGATCAAGATAATCTTCTAGACTCTCATCTTCTTCTTGCTTGATCCTAAACAACTCATCTTTCCTGTTTCTTACTCTACAATAATCCTGATATTTATTTAAGAATGCAGTCTCCATTTCATCCCAGGTACTGATTGAGTTAGGTTCAAGATTGCTCATGAACCATCGGAGAGCAGCGTCCTTAAGTGTGGAAGGAAACAATTTCAATTTTTGATTATCATTTATGTAGTCATAAGTCTGACATAACACTTTGAATTCAAACAGAAATTGATCAGGATCTTCTGAAATAGTTCCCCTAAAAATTGGCAATATGGATGGGGAGATTGTTTTCATGGGGGCATCTAGAAGTGGATCCAACCGAATGGGATATTCAAAAGTTTTAGGAGGATCATCAAGATTATCATATCCACCTGGAGGTGCTGCTGCTGCAGCCATAGTTGTTTTCCTTCTAGAGTATGATGGGAATAGTCCAGTCAGAGGGGAGTGTTTAGCAGCTAGTGCTTCAAAAAGCTCTCTTTCTAATTTTTCCAAAAATGCATCTGATGAAGAAGGTATGTCTGGCTTATTTTCCTCAGGGATTTCAAATGGAGGCAAATCTTCATCAGACCGAGCAGGTCTCTTTAGTGGTTCAGAGCCACTTCGGATAAACCTCCCTCTTTCGTCCCTTAGCCTATGCATTCATGCCTATTCACTAAATAAACTGAAATGCAGTATTTCAAGGATTGTAACACAATTCTTGACCTGTTTCACTTTTTCTAACAACACCTATTAGTCCCTGGCAATGGCGCCAAAAATGATGAGTGTCGTTGTTCATTCATCATTTAATCATTATATGTGTCAGTCCAGGGCGGTGTCCAAAGGTTGTATACGATAGAAGGTGTCACAGCTGCAGGTTCAATCCATTCAAGAACAGGGTTTTATTGGTGGAACAGTTAGTGTTTTTGGGGGTTTTTGTGTGACCTCTAATTCCTAGAATTGGAAATCAAATTGTAGAAGATAAAAACTAAATTAAAACTGCAGTAAATGGAAATTGCAGAATTTGAAAGAGCAGGAAATGAAATGTTGCTGAATTAAAATTGACAGAAAGTAAATTACAGAAAATCACACATAGTTGCTGAAGGATAAACTAACTACAATTTCTATGAGCATGTTATAAATCTATAAAATCAAATTAACATCTATTGCAAACTGGAAATGTCACAAATCTAGAAATTGCAGTAAATTACAGAAAACTGGAAATTGCTGCAAATCTGGAAAATGACAGGAAACCTGAAATTGCTGCAAAGCTGAAACATAAATATTGAAATTGCATGGAAATATGGAAAATACTGTCAAATGCTGAAATCTGAATTTAAAGCTGCTAAAGAAATGAAAAACTGGTAGAATTCTGCTAATCTGCTGCAGCAAAAAATTAGCAAGATATTCTGTCAGAAGTTGCCTTCCTCTGGTCCTGCAAGTGGCCCTTGCTTCTAGAACCAGATGAAGGTGAAGAGTTATGCTAAAGAAACTTAAATGCCAACCATCAACTCAATCATGCTAATTGATAACTAAAAAATTGCACCTTTTATTAAATCTGGAAATGCATTACAGTAATGCAAGAAAAACCTGCAGATTACTGTTCTGCTACAGAAACAACTGCACTCTATTGCCTATTTCTCTCCTATATGCCTAATATGCCTATATATCTATATGCTCAACCATGCTTGGGAGCTTTCTTATTTATAATGCAAGTGTTGATATGCTTGGTTGTTGATTTGCAGGGATTTACAACTGTTTGCACAACTGTTTCTTGAAATGCATGAACTTGCTTTGTCAAAACTTGATCCATTCAACCTTATTAAGCTGCATTCATTGAGGAAATCAGTTAACATGAGCTGGGACAACTTTTTGGTCAATTGCCATTAATTTCTTTTATCGATTTGTCACTTTTTGACCATCTTCTGTTGTTCCTGTGCTATTCCCTATTCCTGCGCTATTATTCCTGCACTGCTTCGAAATAACAGGGAGGTGAATTTTAGTTGCTTTTCCATGCTTCAAATGCATAAGGAGGAAGTTTTAGACCACCTGGATGGTCTTCCCTTATCCTATTGCATAGGTGGCATGTGCGAGAGTGACTATTTCCAAGCCCTGCTATAAATGTACAGCTGGCTGGAACTGTCACAGTCTTACCCTATTTTCCTGCATAGTCAGCTACAGGGGACAAGTTCCTTGGTGCCTTTTGCATTTGAATTAGTTCAAAATAGAGGAACATTATTACTAAGCACCAAACATTCAACAATGATTATTGATTCTGAATTCCTATTAATAAATTAGCTGAAAACAGGTGAAACTGCAGAAATAAATAGTAAAACAGAATATATGCACTTAACATTTCAGAATATGCAAAACATAAATACATAATGCATTTTACCCAAAATCAGCATAAAAACATAATAAAAAGGGTGATTCAAATCAGTAGAATGTATCAAAAAGTGTTTATGGATGAGGCAATTCCTGGCCTCATCACTTCGTAAGATGCTCCCTAGTAAGTAGCCTTTGATGCAATAAAATCCATGTATATATAACCTCACCTTAGGCCAAAGCTTTTGAGCCCACAACTAAGAAAATATTTCAAATGATTGGTTGGAATTATTATGGAATAAGGTCAAATGACCTTGAGCAACTAAATACTCACCCTTAGTAGTGTTGTTCTATCCAAAACAATCTTTATAATGGGACCCAGAGAGAGATATCATATGAAGGATGCATTGGATATCTTGTCTTTACCTTTCTGGGATTTGAATAGGCCAGTCCTCAATAGGGATCCAATAGCTGCCAACATCTAAATTACTAGTATGGTACCGAAAGTAATTAAACACCTTTATCAAGTTAGCTTGGTGAAGCTCCTCCATCCAAGGTCTCCAATAGGGAAACTAAATTATCAAAGGCTTGTGACCATCCCAAGAATTTGTCCAAAAGATTTCCTGTTGACCATTATTAATGATCCAAAATAATTTTTTCTTTATCAAATCCTCATCAATCTTAAGAATTGCTAAAATGGAAGAACCTTTAGAAGGTAATTGATAGTGAATAAGGTCTTCAGGACTTTTGTTCTCAGTATATTTAGAAGGTAGATTTTTTGCCGAAAGAGCATTGAGGTTATGCAAAATCCTCCAATATAATTTAGTAGCTAAAGCTTTGTTATTATTAATAGCAGACTGGAATCCTAACCTCCCTTCATTCTTAGCAAGACATAAAGTGTCTCATTTTACTAAGGCTATTCCTATTTATGTATCTACAATGTTGAATCTAATATGATTTAAAGGAGCAATATTCAAATAATTTTATAGTCACTTTGTGCATGGGATACAAATAAGATGACAACCACATATGAAGCACTCAGGCATCCATTTTTCTAGGTCATTTATTCAGTTTTAAGTGTTTGATAACATCTAGATTTTTGTCACTCTCTATGATATGTACCTGAAAATTTGTATCATTATTAGTCTTGTGTGTACATACGCCCTTCTCTTAGATCAAGAGAGCCAATCTTAAAGCACAACTCTTCATGTTTGTATAATTCCAATGAATCTCAAAACACATGTAACTATAAGATTAAATAAAATTATATAATTGTGTTGAAGATGGTGTACATGTTACTTTGCTAATGCTAAATAGCAAATGAATGAAAGGGTACCCCTAAGGAAAATATTGGCAAATAGAATTTAGACGTTATTACTAATTCAAAGACAAGAAATAATCACTTTGTCAAAGAGATACCTAATTCATTCTATTATGGTAATATTTTTTAATTAACCTATTAGTTTTGTTTAATTGGAGTGCAAAATTCAAATGAGCTTACTCAAATTTTTTTCCTCCTCTTTGGAATGGATTTTAGGATCACAACCAAGAGTTGTAGTGGAAATATAGGTAATGCTTGTATGGTATTGTATGTGATTTGCTCTAGATATTTTGCATGTTTGTGCTTTATGCAAGCTGCTCCTAGTGTTAAAATAAATTTCTTACAATTGTTTAGAGTGGGATAATTCTTCCCTTCTAGCATGCAAGGTCATGGATGTGTGAGATTCATATGTTCTTTGAATGTAGTGATTGTACTTATATAACAATATATTTTCTACCAAATCTAGATTGCAAGATAGGAGCACTGTATTAAAAGTAATGCTAGCCAACCTCATTACCAAATATCAAATTGCAATACAAGAGTGGTTGGTCTCTTGTTTGGATCCCATGGCCTCTTGATTTAAAGGAGCAAGTAGTTCTAGTGTTACAAAGGAGCTTGAGTGGTAGGTTGAAGAGTTGGTATGGTGCTAGCTATTTTTTTTTTTTTTTTTTGTACATTAGCATTAACCAAATTATAATTGGTGAATGTTATTGCTAATGTAAGTATTCTACTAGCATGAATTATAATTATAGATAAACTTAAGAGGAAACACAATTATATTGAATGAACATAAATGACAATATTTTGACTAATATATTGAATATTTTACACTATATCACATACCACTTTGAAGGGACAACCTCTATTATAAGCAAGATTAATACAATATAATTATATAGGATGCCTTCACCTATGTTATAATATAATATACAAAAACAACTTAACCTACCCTAATACTAAAAGATTAACCAAAAATATAGTAAGCCATAATAACTATAGGAATCATCTAACCCTATAACTAATAATCTAGGGTTGCCTTTACCTTCATAAAGGGATCCCAACCATCACTAATAAATCTATTATAAAAACTAAAGATGGTTATTACTTGAGTTCCTAGCACTACCTCCCTTAAAAAATAATCTTTGCCCTCAAATATGAATATGATGTATAGCAAGTACTTACTTACAAATTCTTAAAATTTTACAAAAGATATTGTACTCATTATATTTAAGTAATCTATGATAATATACATAACAGACAGTGCAAAGGTACACCAACTAACATAGAAGAGCTCTGTAAGCTAGCGTATGTAGTTTTTTAATTGGAGATCAACTTTATCCATGTAGTAGCATTCCCATTCATGTAATGTAATACTCTATCCCTTAAAAGTTTGTGGGAGTGATGGCTAGAAGCTGAAATTGTTCCCTACTACTTTGAAGGACACAACACTTTGTTGGTTCATGGGACTAGGAGGTAATAGTATATAGACCTAGGAGCAAATGAAAGTAAAATTTTAAAAGAAGTACTAGCACTATTGCAAGGCATGCAACACAAGGAATGAGATCTTCTAAAATACCTAGAAGGGTGAAGCACTAGAGGACTACATGGAAAGATTCAAATACAGGTTGTAGAGGTTGAAACTATGTAAGTTGGACCAAAAATACTAAAATTGGTCTTCCTAAGAGGAATTGGGAAATACTATATGGAAGTACTTAATATTATGGGATATGTAGAGGAATTGGGAAATATTGCATGGAAGAACAAATTATAGAGAGTGAACATCATACCTTTTGTGAGAGGCTCAAGAAAAATTATGAGGGCTGACTTTTGAAAAGCCCTAGAAACTCGATCATCATTGCTCCACCCAATGAAAAAGCTTTACCCTTTTAATTTAAATCCCTAGATTAATATTTGAAATAAAAAGGAGAGCAAAATAATGAGGGCTAACTTCTAGGAAAACCAATAAACTTGACTAGAATTGCTCCACCGAGTAAAAAATATTTCCCCTTTTAATTAAAAGCCCTAGATATACTATTCCTACAGTCCCTCCATTGTGTGTTTCTCTAAATAAGTGCCAAAATGCTCAAATCCATAGCTTTACTATTATCATAGTCCCTTCATCGTGTGTTGCTCTAAATAAGTATCAAAATGCTCAAAGCCTTAGCTTTACTATTCCTACAGTCTCTCTATCATGCACTACTCTAAATAAGTTCCAAAATGCTCATAGCCCTAGATATACTATTTTTCTGGTCCCTCCATCATGTTTTGCTCTAAATAAGTGCCAGAATTCTCATATTTAGGCTTTTCCCATGGTATTTATGTAGACACCAAAACAACACCAATTCGATTATGTGATGACAAACACTGATTGAATTGACATACATAGCCCATAGGGCAGCCCCCAGAGGTTAAACAGTGGTCCTAACCACTCCCACAAAAGTTTGGTAGGTCAAAGATCAATTTGGCACCTTTTTGGAACTTTCCTCCCTACTCGTCCCACATTGGGATGATTACAAACCGGTATTCTTATCACCCAGAGACGATTAGCAGCATTCTCTACAGGGTAGGGTGAATAGCAGGTTTAACTAGCAAAAATTCAAACCTCGACAGGTCTACCACTTAACTGCAACTTTAGGACATGCAATTGTGAGGAAAGGATTCAAATTAGAGAGAGACTTTAGTCATGCATGCCTTGAGTTTTGGAGGCCTCATGCAAGGAGACTCTAAATCAAGAAATAATATTTTCTCTCAAAATAGGACAAGCAACTCAAGTGGTGCCCTTGCATGCGCATTCAAAGAGAGAGACCCTAGGTCTATAAATTGGTGAGTCTTCTCACCCCAAAAGGAGAATAGAAAGGATATTTTGGAGCAACGAAGTGCTGCCAAATTATATCCTCACCCATTGTTTGTGCTTTTACATCCTTGATCTCTCTCTTGGAAGGGAGGTTATTGGGTGATTATTGGAAGCGCAATCCGGACCCAAAACTGAACATTTGACCACAATATCCTATCAAATTTGCTGAAAAAACCCCATAAGAGGTTTTGGACCCATCACAAGTGGATTGGTGCCAAAATAGAGTCCCAAAAGGTGGGAGTCCTGCCCTCGGGTGCCCCCCACACTGTCGCAATTCTAATCGCCCCACCCCAAAGTGATTATAAATATGTGGTATATTTCCATGATTTTTCTTTTGCATATGGTTCTAGGTTGTTTACATATGCTGTCATTTAAATTTCATTGGATTTTGACAAGTTTTGATCATGATTTTGTTATTTCTCGTTTTCACTAACACATAGATAGTATCATCATATTTTTGTTGATAGAGGCTGAATTGGAAAAATATGACCATCTGGGTCATCCCAAAATACCTCATTTTATATAATACCAACTTTGCAAGTGATTTGGAGGCCTCGAGACTAGACATTTGAGAGGTGGCTTTCAGATAGGTTATGACAGTCCTAGTCGTCCCACCCCGGAGCGATTAGAAATATGTGTAATATTTTTGGATTGTTACTTTTGCAGTGGCTTCCTGGTAATTTTTTATTTCTTCTATAAAATTTTTAGCTCATTCTAATATGTTTTAGTTATTTTTTTAATCATTTTATGCATACACTAACCGTAGGCCTTGGGGATCGCATGTTTCTCTCCATCCGTAGGTGCTACTAATCCTTTTATATTTCTTTGAACATAGGATCTCAACACTAGAGGAGCACAAAGGAATCAAAGACATATTCACACAAGTGGTGGTGACGTTTGGTCCACCCATTTTACATGTGGGCACACGAAAGAAAGCATATCAATCCATGGTGTAATAGAGCTCTACTTAATGCTCCTAGTCCCCAAAAGGGAGGAGACGTATTGTAACATGATTTTAAATAAAATTAATAAAAAGGGCTGTATTCGACATTTGCTTTCTATCTTGTTTCAATTGGTTTATGTTTCTCTCCTTTCATGTGTTTTAGTTCATAGGACTTAGCGTTACGTTTCGCTTTTGCATACATCACACTTGGCATTTCCATTTTTGTTTCCATATCCTCATGATTTTAGTGGCGATCATGGTGGGACCTCTATCCCTTGATTTTAATATTAAATTTTTGATCAAAATTTGTGTGTTTTTGCTTACAGGTATCAATATTTCAAGCACTGGACTGTTGCTCGTTCCATCCTATAACGAATACAAAGCTGGAATTCATGCCACCTTGAGACGAATAGGAATTCATATTACCCTGGAATGAATACAGATATTTTATTCATATCACCCCGGGACGAATAGATCTCTGTGCAATTTTAGGTCAAAAATTTAGAGGCATCTAATTTGGGCAGAGAAGAGGTAGGGGTCCTAAACACCTTCTATCATTTTCAGCTTTCTGTTTTTTGTTTTTTGGTTATTTGCTTGCATAGGAGAGTTTTAATGCCTGTTTTCTTCATTTATGAAAAATAAAAAGAACCTCACACATCATGAGATAATATAAACACCAAGGATTTGGTAGTAAAACCCCAACCCTTGATCAAGACCAACAATGGATTTCATCACCACCTTGGCTTGAAATATTGCATACATAACCCCGATCGCGACTGTTGCTAGACGTAAATCTTGATGAAAGTTGACCAAGTGTAACTGGGGTGATTCCCAACACATGAGGATAAGTCTTCTATGGTAGGTGTCATAAATAGATCGATTCCCCTTCCATACCGCCTATGTTCCACGTACTGATATGCTCTCACGTACCTATAGTCTCCCTCACGTAAGGGAGGGTATATAGAGAGGTTTGGTATAATGGATTGGTAGTGGTATATTGAAGGGGTGACCATTTTTGGGATATATAAGAGCCCTCATAGTGCATATACAAAAATTTCTTTACAATGTTCTCAAAACAAACATCAAAACACACTGAACCAGATTTAGGGCACACTTTTAATCCATAAACAAGATAATCATATATTTGATTGTGTGTTTCCATTTTTTTAAGTGTAGCATAAGGAATCCTAAAGAAGATAAAAACATGCACATATTTAGGTAAACATCAACATGGTGTACACCCATAGCCAAGCCCAATCATAGGCAGGAGCTGCAAAAAGTGTACAAAGGGGGACAAGTCACCTTCGATATAGTCCTGAGGACTTGGTCATACCGCCTTGGCAGCCTAATCCACAAGATAGTCCACATCATGCCATTACAGAATGGGACTATGGAGGCACCCCTTTGAGGGGCAATCCCACTCAGCATAGACCCTTTTAGGAGGAATCCATACACGTGGCACTCAACATAGACGGGAGGGCTCCCTTAGACACTCGATATGAGTGGCCACCATGCAAGGAAGCGCTAGAGCAACATAGGGTGCATAAATAGGGGCCACATGATTTCATCATCCCTCATTTACCCCTTATTTAGTGATGCGATATTCTCAATGGTTGGCACTATTGTCCTACCCATCCAAGTGGGACAAAAGACTATTCATATGTTGTGCCACATATTGGAAGGTGAGATGGCCTATAATATCTTGTTGGGGTGGCCTTGGATTAGGGACATGAAGTGTGTCCCTTTAATAGCTCATCAGTTCCTAAAGTACACATTCGAAGGGTAGGTGCATGTAGTCCTGATAGATTTAGAGCCCTTCAAGTACTGCAATATGGTGCAACTGATGCCGCAATCGACCCTTCCATCAACACATTTGGATTTTTAGTTGAATCCATCTAACTAGGGTTCGATTCCACATGCATCCTCATTGTTAAGTCCATAAAATTCTTAGCCAGGTCCATCTTCATCATTTGGTCCTTCACCAACAACACCACATACGATGGCCACACCAAAGGACAAGGGGAAGAAACCCCTAGAAGAGGCACCACCATCAGTCTTAACCATATCTACCAAAGAGATGCCTAGCCAAATGGAAGTTGAGACACCTATTTCACCCTACATGGAGTGGACTCAAGAAGAACTCCCATTCACTCCCCCTTAACCGCCAATGATCACCATTAAAATGGCCAGTACGGGCCTAGGGGAGTATCTAGTGTGTAACATTGTAGCAACACCCACACTTGAGTCCATGCAGGACATGGGGAGACCTTGACTCCCCATCGGCACTATGGTTCCTCTCGGCTACCCACCCAATCAGACAAACTTTGTTTATGGGGGCCTCGATAATGGCATTGAACCTTACATGCAAGAAGAAGAATATGAAGAGCCCTTTGATGAGGATGTCAACTATTTTTCCAACCCAAAATTCGCTTTGAGATATCTTGGCCAATGTAACTGGCATGGATATGGGTTGGGCAGGTATGAGCAAGGAGTGCACGTTCTTTGCCAACCAAGATATCAAATGTCGTACGACAAGTCAGGAGTAGGGTTCAACCACCCCATGCCCCTCGACATCTTGGTAGAGAACATGCAAGGCCTAGGGATAGGCAACATGGATGGGTTGGCATTAGATCCATATGCCAATCCTAAAACAACATATACATTGGGGGATTATCTCCCATTGCTAACCACCAACCTTGTTGACCTTAATAACCCTTTTCCTTTGGTCAAAAAGGGAGAAATTTCGAGGACTCACCTGCAAGAGGGATATAGACAAGACCAAGAAGGGTCTTCAGAAGATGAGTCAGAGTATGAGGTAGCACATTGGGATCCTTTCGAGTCTGATAGCAATCATTCACAAGTGACACCCATAGATGATTATCAGGAGAGCTTCATGACAATGTTCCCTTTGGCTACTCCAAGCTAGCAAGTACCACCTCAAGAGAATCATGTCCCCTGCCCAGAGTGAAACAACCCCGATGGGACCACATTAATTTTCTCGAGCAGGACGAGCCTCACATGTCACAAATAGCTATCGGAGCCAATGAAGGCCTCTAGATCTTTGATAGCGATTATGAAGATGAGACTGAGATGGCCTATCTCAATCATATGCGATTGTAGAAATATCTTATGGATATAGACGACATGTTTGAATAACTACACATAGGGCCAAGGCATAGGTGGCACCTAAACCAGGCGCAGTTGGACCAACTGCTACATCCGCCACTATAGGTATACAACGAGCACATTTTACCTGGAGACCCTATAGAGCCATTAGTGCCTAGGGTAGATCCTATCCTCTTATCCGCACATAGGGCCGATCCATTTGTGCCAGTACCCACAGAGCCAGATCTGGAGCACAAAGATCACCTAGGATGTCCGATTCACCACACCCATGATAATGGAGACCAAAATCATTTCATCAACATGATTTCCATTGACCTAACCGCCCCCATCCATAATCAAACCGATCCAACACAATCATTGTATCTAGACATAGAAGCTATAGATTGGGATCGCGTCAATTCACCACCATCCCCATTAGAGTACTGGCCTTTCGATGAGATGCTTCATTTCATCCCAGAGCCAACTCAGGATATCTTCCATGCTAAAGAGGAACCCAAAGTTCCCAACGTAATCCTAAACTCATGATCATCAACTCCACCATTGGAGGGCATGCGCAAGGACAAGCATCGCCTAATCAATGAATCCATAGATTATCAAGTTGGGGGTAAGTCTATCCCTCGAAGAGCAAGCCGACTACATTGCCCTTCTCAAAGAG
The DNA here is from genome assembly GCA_028583015.1 of Wollemia nobilis. Classification (NCBI taxonomy): domain Eukaryota; kingdom Viridiplantae; phylum Streptophyta; class Pinopsida; order Araucariales; family Araucariaceae; genus Wollemia; species Wollemia nobilis. The sequence goes on from JAQPPZ010003222.1 coordinate 5,984,693, forward strand.
AAGAAGGAGGTTTTTGCATGGTCCTACAAAGACATGTTGGGGCTAGATCCATAGCTAGTCATGCATAATCTAATGCTTGATCCAAAAGTCAAGCCAGTTAAGCAAAAACTACGTAAGATGCACCCAACAGTGGCCTTAATGGTCAAATATGAATTACAAAATTTTTTGGATGCACAATTTGTCATCTGCATGGATTACCCACCATGGTTGTCCAACATGGTACCCATCAAGAAGCCTGACGGAAGGATTTGCATATGCACCGATTTTCGAGATCTAAACAAAGCGAGTCCCAAGGATGATTTCCCCTTGCCTAGCATCGATGCATTGGTAGACGCTACAACGGGCCATGAAATGCTTTCCCTCATGGATGGTTTCTCGGGATACAATCAAATTCATATTAATCTCGAAGACTAGCTAAAAACGGTGTTCACAACACCTTGGGGGACATTTTGTTATAAGGTCATGCCCTTTGGCCTTAAAAATGCTGGCGCCACCTACCAACGTGCCATGACATACATCTTCCACGATCACATGCATAAAACTTTGGAAGATTACATGGATGATTTGTTGGCCAAATCTCTTTTGCGCCCAGATCATCTCGATGACTTAAGCAAGATCCTCGGTCGCCTCATTGAACATAAAGTTAGATAAACCCCAAGAAGTTTGTATTTGGTGTCACATCTAGAAAATCTCAAGTCTCAAAGGAGGATGAGGTGGCCCAAACAAAGTCAAGGCAATCCTTGAAATGCTTCCCCCAACTACCATCAAGCAGCTTAGAAGCCTACAGAGGAAAGGTCACGTCAATCAAGCACTTCATAGCGCAGCTATTTGACAAGTGCCGACCCATGAATAAATTATTGCACAAGGGGGTAGCATTTCATTGGGATGACGAGTGCCAGTCAGCCTTTGATGACATCAAACAATACTTGGCTTCATCACCAATATTGGCACCACCTAGACCAAGAGTGCCATTCTACTTATACATCTCAGCTACTGAGGTGGCATTGGGTGCCATGCTATCCCAAAAAAATGAACTACACAAAGAATAGGCTACTTACTATCTTAGCCGCACCCTGGTCAGTTATGAACTTAACTATGCATACGTCGAGAAGCTATGCTTGGCAGTGGTGTTTGCTACCAAAAATCTATGCCACTACATGCTCAACAATATGACGTATGTTGTGTCTAAGGAGAATCCATTGCGATACATGATGAGTCGTACTTATCATAGTAGCCACATGGTGAAATGGATCATGTTGTTGACGGAGTTTGACATAGAATTCATTGGATAGAAATCCATAAAAGGTCAAGTCATCGCCGATCAACTAGTAGAGGCTCCTCTTGAAGATGATCATCCTCTGACCGTAGAACTACCTGATGATGGGGTCTTCCATGTTTTAGAATCGCTAGATTCTAATGAGTCTGAGTCACAGGCCGACATGACCCTATTCTTTGATGATTCTAAATGTGAGCAAGGGGGTGGCATGGGAATTGTATTCTTCACACCACAAGGGGCTCCAATGCCTCTATCATTTAAATTAGATTTCCCATGCACCAACAACAATTCTGAATACGAAGCCTTGCTCATAGGTCTTCAGACAACAATCACCATGAACATCAAATGCTTAAACATCTTTGGTGATTCGCTGTTAATTGTCAACCAAGTAAATGGGGTATTCCAATGTAAATGCCTAGTTCTACAGGCCTACAAAGCCATTATGGACAAATTCCTAGCATAGCTTGAATGGTACGACATCGAGGCACTCCCTCGATCGTCGAATCATTTTGTGGACACTATGGCCTCCTTGGGGTCACTAATCCCACAAGACCCTTTTGGTGAGATGACAACCATTCAGGTCAAAACATTATCACAATCCATGATGGAGCGTGCAAGCTCTGACCTAACGCCAGGAATCCACCTGATCTAGATTGAACCATCTCAGGATAGGTTCTCTCGAATCCATGATTGTCTAACTCAAGCCAACTAGGGGTCCTTGTTCTCCCCGACCCCTCTTAATAGCAACACAATGCTATTTTTACAAGTTCTTTCCCGCTCAACTTTTGCTAGGGATGAACTTCAAGAGGGATTGGTCGTTCATACCATCGAGGTTTCTAATCAATAGGATTGGTACACACCCATAAGGGATTACCTCAAGCTAGGTAACCTCCCACTTGGATTGACACATGCCATGAAAAGATCATTTAAACAAAAAGTGGCAAAACATGTCTTGCTAGGAGACATTTTGTACCGTCATAGTTATGAAGGGATCCTCCTTCATTTCTTGGACCAGCAGGAGTCCACTTGGGCGATCACCCAAGTGCACGATGGTACATGCGGTGGCCACTTCAGTGGTATGGCCATCGCAAAGCGCATTCTCTGCATGGGCTATTATTGGCCATCTTTAGAGCGAGATTGTTGCGCGTATGTGAGGAAGTGCGTGAAGTGTCAACACCATGCTAATTTGACACACGTACCTTCTCAAGCCTTACAACCGATCCAATCAGCTTGGCCATTTTTGCAATGGGGCTTTGATCTAATCGAAAAGATCTCCCCTACGTCGTCAGGTCATCACACGTTCATCATAACGGCCATAGAGTACTTCACCAAGTGGGTGGAAGCAATTCCACTAACCTCTACGATTGGAACCCACATTGCGGAGTTTATTTTACATAACATCATATGTTGTTTTGGTATTCCATCCAAGATTATCTCGGATAATGGGACGTCATTAAAGAATAAATATGTGCATGCTTTGACAACAAAATACAAAATTTAGCATAGTTTTTCAACACCCTATTATCCGTAGGAAAATGGGCAAGTAGAGGCGTCCAACAAAATGCTAGTCGCTATCCTCAAAAATATAGTCACAGATAGTCACAAGGATTGGCACATTCAAATCCCGCTTGCCCTATGGGCTTATCGCACTAGCATTCGGATGCCCACTGGGGAAAATCCATTTTCGTTGGTGTATGGCTTCGAGGCTGTCATGCCTCTCGAGTTGGAAATCCCTTCACTACGCATATCAATGCAAGAGTTCATCGATGATGACACTATGCAGTAGGATTGGTTAGACCAACTTACATTGCTCGACGAACGATGCATCGATGCTCTCGAGCATTTGTGTATCTATCAAGAGCGACTTAAGAAGGCATACAACATGAAGGTTCACCTGAGGGACTTTCAGGTTGGTGACTTGGTCTTAAAAGAGAACCAACAAAATTCTAACTTGCCACCCCATCTAAGGGACAAGTTCATGGTAAATTGGTTAGGTCCTTATGTCATCAACAATAAAATAGGACCTAGAACATACCGGCTCACCTCTCTTGAAGGAATCAAGGAACTAGAACCCTTGAACATCAGTCATTTGAGGCCATTCCACATTTAGAGAGCCATAGTCCACCCCAAATGCTCCAAGGATTTTTGCAATCGCTTGGTCAACCCCAAAATGCCCCAAAGGTGTCCATAAACCCTTTGGTCAAACCAAATGCTCCAAGGATTTCCGTAATCACTTGGTCAACCTAAAATGCCCCAAAGGTATCCATAAACCCTTTGGTCAAACCAAAAGCTCCAAGGGTTCCCATAATCGCTTGGTCAAAAACAAATATTCAAAAACACACAAAAACAATAAAATAACTCAAAAATAACAAAAAAATTGCATCTCAATTCCATGCATACTCGTAAAAATCAAAATACAAAAATATAAGTTGCATTAGGCATCGCATCCATACATTGCATATTTCCTGGTCATACATGTCACAAGCACCATAGACCGTAATTACGTGGCAATTCTATCATTTTCCACTTTCCATCCATTTTATAAACACATACATCCAGAATAACACCATCCCCATTTTTAGCATAGTCAGTTGTCTCCTAATGTATGTCGGGTTTTCGTCATTCAACTGTCTTTAAATTTCTAGCCAAAAATTGTACAAAGTTAAACAAATTTTACAAGGGAAAGTTTTACTTGGATCACGCCTCGTTATGTAACATCCCTACACAATTTAAAACAAATAAAATAATTCCCAAGTTGTGTGAACGGAAGATGAAAACTACAAAGCAGTCTAGGATACCATAGGTGAAAGGTTAGCCTGTTCATCCCCCTGTGCGAATGGTTCAAGAGTGCTGAGAATTGACAAAAGGACAAGATCTTCCCCATCAATTCCCCCTAATAAATAGTGGTTTTCACCACTAGAAAAAATCCCAATCACCATTGGTCCCCAAAGTTGTAAGGATTCGTACTACATGCCCCTGACAAGGATGGGTAGTCATCCCCAAGGCCTAAAAGGATCAATGCCATTCAAAAGAAAAATCCCAACAAGCCATCATCACGAACATCTCCAATCACCTTTGGTCTCCAAAGTCATAAGGATTCGTACTACACACCCCTGACAAGGATGGGTAGTCATCCCCAAGGCCTAAAATATCAATGCCCTTACTTCATAATATCCCTAATCCCCTTTGGTTCCCAAAGTCGTAAGGATTCGTACTACACGTCCCTGAACAGGATGGGTAGTCATCCCCAAGGCCAAGAGGATCAAGGCCATTCATAAGCCAAAAACCTACGAGCTCAACTTTGCAACCTAAAAATGCAAAATCAAATAACAATGGTTATCACCACTATTCAAATCCCTTGCTCAAAAATAAAAACAAAAAGAGAAAAATAAATAGTGATTTTCATCACTATGTATACGAGCAAGTATCCTAACACGTTGAGCAAATAAAAGATTCCTAAGATTGAATCCCTGGAATTCTCAACATTCAAAAACCATCTAGGTGATCCTCATTACGGGTTTTGTGGATAGCCTACCTGGCAATGGCGGTATCCTAAACGCATGATGATATGTCTATCACATTAGCTTTGCATGTGAGCAGACCAATGTTTGCATGTGGATGAGCTAGCTTATGGTACCTTAGATTGTCCCGTGGATTAATCTTACTAAATACAACAATGGAGTTAGTGGAGCTAATTAGGTGATCCTCAGTACAGGTTTGGTTTACAACCTATCTGGAACCAGCGGTATCCTGACAAATACCACATAAACGAACTCAATTGCACACACAGAGATGTGAAATAACTTGGTCAAACTCAAGTCTGATTTATACCTTGTTCAAAAGTCTTGCGAGATAAATGTACAGTCTTGGCTAGTTAGTTAAAATATCTGAATCTCGGAAAAGCTTAACTACATTTTAAAACAATTGGTACATTTTATTACGTACATCACCATCAGATAATACGAAAAATACAAAAACAAAATTATCACATGCAAAAGTCATTCCACAAAGCAATCACATAAGTACAGAAAGCCAGTAACTCCTGTACAGTCTATGGTGCCATCGACAAGTTATCAACAACTCATTTCATTCATTCCATATGCATACATCATCTAATTAGACACATCGCATTCATAATACCACATGCATACATCATCATAAATAATTGTGCATAAACAGAAAAACAAACCATGACAAGTGTCTAAACACAAAGAACGTCATCTGTATATATATCATCAAAAATGCCTACGTAGGCTACAATAAACCGGTCCTCTAACCTCACAAAAAGGCAAAAGCTCAAAAACCCCCAAGCCTAGGGCATCGGCCACCATGATCACGTAGGATCGGTGCGACGGGAACTACCCCCCATGGTGTGGGTCCTATGGGACCCCTCAGGGTAGCTGTTGCTAGCCCCCACATCACACCCACTAGCGCCCCCCTCATCCAATCACCTATGCTGAGAGGATGCTGACTGCTCAGTATCGCTCCCTCTCATGCGACATGAAGACCCACCTCCAGAGATCTCGAGGATCCACCCATCAAGGTGGATAATATCCACCTCCAACTCCAACTGATGCCAAACCAAGTCCATCTCCCATTGACGAACTATCACCAAGTTCTCATCGTGCTGTGCTAATGCCTTCTCCCTCTCTGTCAGCTGCATCCATAGGAGATCCATCTCCCACGCAGCATCTGTGTCCCCATCCCATCGGTGGTACGTAGAAAATGCATTCTATTCTCTGCTATATGAGTTCGCAGGAGATCCCTCTCCTACAGAGCCTCCTCCAGCTCCTCATCCCATCTCCAAAGTAGATCCTCCAATCACGCTATCTCAACGTGATCCCTCCCTCCATACCCTCCGGGATATCCTAGGGCATAGGCATCTCTAAAATGGTAGACATGCTCTGGCTCCCACTACTCTAGAACATCCTGCATCTCCGACTACTCCGAAACCCCAAAATCCTCCCCCATAAAATCATCCACCTCTACCATGTCCGCATCCTCCAGTGAAACCCCCTAGCCCTCTCCTAGTGCCTCTGCACCCTCCCCACCTACTGCTACCACCTCTACACCCCCTAGAGGCCCCTCACCTCGCCATCATCGCAAAGTCCACCACTGGTCATACTCAGTGGTCACCCCAACGTTGTCCACGTCCAAGACGTCAATCGTTGTATCCGAATCCTCACCCAACCGCACGATGATCAACCAGGCCAGAGTCCTCTCGTCCCCCCGACGTCGATAGATCACGGGCTCACCAGGCAACCCCTGGTGCACCCCAAACTATCATGTCACCTAGCCATACGAGAAGTACTCCTACTCGGTCCTGTGCCACCCGATCAGCCATCTCCCCCTACAAACCCATCGAAGCCACTCTCCAGCCTTAGGCCAGGCTAGATAGTCCTGGTATGGGTGCCAGAAAACCTCCCCTAGAGCAAGTTGAGCGAAGGCATCGGCATAGTGCCCTATGACACCTGCCCACTACCAACTCTATCCCTGCTCCTTAGACCACCACCACAAATTCGCATACCCTATCTCTCTGTCCACCATCTCTACCCGAGTCATCCATGGCAACCCCATCGGCCTCTCCACAGCTATGTGCTGCCAAGACCAACACTACAATAGATAACTACATCCAATACCCTTTTGCCTTCGATAGTGGACCTCATACAACTCATCATAGAGTTGTGCCAGTAGAGTCTATCCCCATATCATAATAATAGGTGCCTCCATGGGACACTCGACCAGTCTAAAGACCACCTCCAATAGGTTCCAAGGGAACCGTGCACCTGATGAGTCGGGTAGCAACATGTTGGAAATGAGGCCCATTAGTACTGCGTGCCTCACTCCCAACATGCCCCTCTCTAGCCACCATCGTACCAAAATCCTACCAATCTGGCAGTCACCCTTTGCCCTCTCCACTGGGCTATCCACACCCAACTCCTCCCCATGCCCGAAGCATCGCATCAGTACAACTGTCCGCTGATCATGCAACATCATCCTAATCGGTAGCCCATCTATAGGAATCCATAGAATTCAATAGACATCCTCCAAGGTCACTGTCATCTCCCATATTGGGATATGGAAGGTATTGGTCCGGGGATCCCACAAGTTGATCAGGGCCATCAGATAGGCCCGATCCCCGACCACAGGCTCTAGCCGAGTCACCTGCTTGAGCCCAAGGGCATCAAGCCACTCCTAGTCAGCCAATGTCAGCGCCTCCCGTGCTTCAGAGAAAATCGTAGGCACACGGTATCGGCTCTTCACAACCTGCAAAATAAAACAAAATAAAAACATTAAAAACATGATAAATTGTACAGTAATAACATGACTATACAACAATGCATAAAACAATGTACAACTAAAAATAGACAAATAACGATAAACAAAATTCAAAAAAAAAAGAAATTCAACAACATTTGTCAGTCCTAGGGTTTTTAACTCTACGTTTAAACTGACAAATAAAAACAAAATTCACAAAACAATTTGTCAGTCCTAGGGTTTTTAACTCTAGTTCAACCTAATAAATTAACACAAACAAAAATAGTCAAAAAAAAAAAATTTAGTTCCTAGGGTTTTTAACTCTAAGTCTCAACTGATAAATTAAAAACAAAAAACATTCAAAAAATAATTTGTCAGTCCTAGGGTTTTTAACTCTAGTTCAAACTGATAAATTAACAAAAACAAAAATAGTCAAAAACATTTTTTTCAGTTCCTAGGGTTTTTAACTCTAAGTCTCAACTGATAAATTAAAAACAAAAAAACATTCAAAAAATAGTTTGTCAGTCCTAGGGTTTTTAACTCTACGTTTAAACTAATCAATAAAAACAAAAACAAAAATTCAAAGAAAAACATTTTTCAGTTAACCTAGGGTTTACCCTTAGTCTACATTGACAAATAACTACAAACAAAACAAACAAACAAAAAAAAATTCAGTTAACCTAGGGTTTACCCTTAGTCTAAACTGATAAATAACTACAAACAAAATAAACAAACAAAAACAAAATTTTCAGTTAACCTAGGGTTTACCCTTAGTCTACACTGACAAATAACTACAAACAAAACAAACAAACAAAAACAAAATTTTTAGTTAACCTAGGGTTTACCCTTAGTCTACACTGACAAATAACTACAAAAAAAACAAACAAGCAAAAACATTTTTCAGTTAACCTAGGGTTAAGCTAAGTTTTTAAGCTAAGTTTTAAACTAAGTTTTTAAGCTAAGTTTTGATCTTTGTTAAACTAGGGTTTCTTTTAGTTTACAACAAATGCACAATCAACATGGTTTCCACTCGGGTTTCAATCTAAGTTCTAATGAAGCCATACAAAACACAAAAAAATTCACACACATACAACACAAAACAAATTGTTTTTAGGGTTTCATTTTTAAAACTCGAAAAACCAAATACAAAAGAGATAAATTGCGATTTTAAAACTGTAACATAAAACACAAACTAACTAAACGAGAAGGAGCACTTACCGGTCTTGCTTCGGCTCTGCCACTTGATCCGGTTCGTGAACTCATGGTGTTGGGAAAAATTTGGTAGCGCTTCGCTTCGAAGACTCGACCTCCTCCTCCTCACAGCTCTCAAATGCCAAGAAAAACAAATGCAAATGAGCCCAAAACCTAGTTTTGGCCCTTAAATAGGATTTTTAGCCTGTAATCATTCCACCCTGGGATGAGCGCTCTAGTTTGCACTCGTACCACCCTGGGACGATTACAAAAATGGTATTTGTCCCACCCAGGGATGATTACAGAGCAAAAATTTCAAAAACAGCAAAAAACTGCACCAAAATGCACAAAAAATAGCAATAAAATTGTCCAATAAGAGTGCTTTTGCACTTGACATTTCGGGCATGCAAAATAGATGTCGGGGTCACAAATCCTCACTATCCTATTCCCTAAGAAGGCTACCATAGCCGGACCGCTCCACGGGAGGACGGATTGTCGAGAATTTCATCCCCAAATGGCGTCACCAAAAGGGTCACAACCCAACCAAAAATAACAATAACATTGCCGAACAAAGGTGTCTTTGTGCCTGACATTCTTGGCATCCAAAATAGACATTGGGGTCCCATATTGTCACTATCCTACTCCCTAAGAAGGCTATCATAGCCGGACCACTCCATGGGAGGCCAGATTTTTGACAATTTCAGCTCCAAAATGCGTCACAAAATGGGTTCAAACCCACCAAAAACAGGTCAAAATGTTCAAAAACTGCGTAAGCATTCAATGAAAAACAACTGTAGGCACCTGTTGAGTGGTATTTTCACCCAGTTGTGAAATTACACTCTCCTTTAGGATTTGGGTTCCAAATCCCCTCTTGCAAAGAAGTTAAACAAACAACTTCTCCAAGGTCTCCGTTGTATTAGCATTTGCATATGTGTATTAGTAATCTCAAATAAAGATATTCAATTTAAATGCTTGGAACACCTTAGTGATTGCAAGTAACTGTAAACAAGGGGCAATGTTGGTTTATTTCACCATGAAACTTTAGTGATTGTTCATTTTTTTTTTTGGATTTTAAAATTTTTTAAATGTTTATTTTAATGCCTAAAAATTTAAAATAAGTGAAAATTTTTGGAAAAAATAAAATGCAGAAAATGAAAATGAAATGCAGAAACTGAAAATAAAATGCATTCAGTATGATGCTATCCTATTTCGACAAAATCGAAGATGTGAGGTCTTCATGCATGCAACCTAACCTATTGGACCTGCAAAACAAGCACAATCCGGATAAGCTAAGTGTTGGCTCCTAGGGTTTTTAAATGAGGTTTTTCAGATTTAAACATTCGCATGAAGCAACCAAGAAAACTTGCATAAACTTCATTTACAAGCCTAAAATCTAAAAAGGGGAAAAATAGACATTTAATCTTGCATGCAGAAAATGACTCCTCCTTTCTTGTCCATAAGATGCAACTTTCTGAAAATTTTTGTATTAAAAATTTGTCATTTTACAATAACAAAATTTTTGGTTTTCCCAAACCAGTCCATGGAAGAAAAATGACTCAAACAGGTCCAGAATGGCCCTCTTGCCTTCAACTCTGCAACTCTGCTCACAGCAATTTCCAACCCCTTCTGGCCTCTTTGAATGGCGTATTTAAACTTCTAAAAAAATTGTTTCTCCTTCCATGACGGTTCGTTTCATTTTTCGATGGCTGTTCATTTCACCTTCCCTGATTGTTCGTTTCATTTTCCAATGGTTGTTCGTTTCACCTTCCCTTGTATGTGTATGTGCTTTAGTTTTCATTTTGTGGCCCTTCATCGTGAAAATGTAACATGTTACGATATTGCGACACTTTTGCCTCCTTGCTCTCTTTTGTTGCTTTTAGCCATGAAAATGTAACATGTCGTGATATCGTGACACTTTTTCTTTCCTCTCTCTCTTTGCTTTGAATCACGAAAATGCAACATGTTGCGATATCGTGACACTTTTTCTCTTTTGGCCACGAAAATGCAACATGTCGCGATATCGCGACACTTTTTCTCGTTTGGTCGCGAAAACGCAACATGTCGCGATATCGCGACACTTTTTCCTGTTTGGCCGTGAAAATGCAACATGTCGCGATATCGTGACACTTTTTCTCCTCGCTCTTTCTCTTTGCTTTGGGCCGCGAAAATGCAACATGTCGCGATATCGCGACACTTTTTCTTTCTTGTTCTTTCTCTTCTCTTTTGGCCGCAACAAAGCAACATGTCGCGATATCATGGCACTTTTTCCCTTTTGGCCATGACAAAGCAACATGTCGCGATATCGTGACACTTTTTTCCTTTTGGCCAAGACAATGCAACATGTGGTGATACTTTTTCTCTTTTGGTCGCGACAATGCAACATGTCGCGATATCGTGACACTTTTTCTCCTTGTGGTGTTTTGCTTTTTCTTTGATCTTTAGCATATGGGCCACTTCGGTCTTCTTGGAAAACATGCAAAAAAAGGTGGGTCCCCAATTTTGGGGTACGTTGTGGAGTAGCCACAACAAATGGCGACTCTGTTGGGAAATGCTCCTGAGCATTTCGGTGAGAACTCAACCTGAAAACACACAGACTCAAATACAAGCGCCAGTAAATATCCCAAGAATGAAACTAGACGAGAAATACATGAAGCATTAGAATTATTAAGCATCACATCAATGTATGCAATGTGCTTCATTCCCTATCGTTTGAAACTTGTTCAACTTTCCATTTTTAGTTTCACTTATGATTCATATGCAAGGCTATGAATGATTTGTGCAAGATTTGACGTATGACAACTATGTTAGAGATATAACAACCTACTTTGCAAAGGCTCAGACCTTCTAGTATCATGAACAAACATATTAAAATTGTCAAACCCTCTTAGGACCAAATATATGTATACTGAATTAATTTACTAGATCCCAAAGTTGGTTATGTGTCACTACCATCTTGAACCCATGTGCAAGTGTAAGTGAAATCAGAGCTTTGGGGAATAGGATTCCCAACCTAAGCGAGATGGGAATTTAACCCTATCCTTACTACTCTGATCCGGAGTTCATTACCTCATCTTGAACAAAATGATTTAACCTGTTATGGATGAAACTGTCAGGCTAGCCTGTCCGTTTGAGCAATCAGTGGTCTTGTTTTTAGACAAGACATGTTGCCATGCATGAGCATACTCCACTGCAAATCAGGCATCTATAGCCTCGATGGAGATCAACCCCATAATCCAGGATTTGACTCTACTTTTGATTTCTTGGACCTTGGGGATGACTACCCATCCTTGCAAGGGGCATGTAGTACGATCCTTCCAATCCAATATTAATAAAGAAATGAAAAATATTTGCTTTGGAATTTCAAGTTCTTGAATGGGAAAAATAGAAGCTTTGGGGAATCGGATTCTCAACCTAAGCGAGATGAGAATTAGACCCTATCCTTACTACTATAATTTTAGGCTTTAAGCATTATGGGAGTGGTAAAAACCATTGTTTTAAGGATTATGTTGCATGATAGGATAGACACGAAATATTCCTTTCGCCTCACCTTTTCTTCCAAGTATGGTTTTGACCATTTTTCTCAAGATCCTCTTTAATATGTGTAGAACGTGCTTGGTTCAAGATAGTTCGGGCATTAGTTCCCAACCTTAGGATCCTTTTAATATATGTTATGTAATAACCCTAAGAGGATTCGACACCTTTTCAATGATTGTATATGAAATGAAGATGCAACTGAGATGAAATGTATATGCAATGTGGAATGTAACATGAGATATGAATGCATTGCTCCTTTTGAAATGTGGATGGAGTATATCACCTACTTTACCATAATGTGTAAAACTGACAACTTCATGCATCACAAGTTCCAAATGATATTCCTTAATGTGTTTGTGATATTCATGGAGCTTTCTGCAATACAATTTCGATGTTTCATATTCTCCTAGTCTTAGTCAACATTCATAAGGACTTAAGTTGACAAACCAAAAGTGTCCAAAGGACCAACACACAAAACTTAAAACCAAAATGAGATCCAATCCAAAACCAAAACACAAAAACCAAAAGTATATACAAATGTACAATATAATGCAAGATGGTGCAAAAGTTTGGATTATCATTTTCCCGGATCCCAAACCTGATTGGAATTCTTTAAAATACGTATGACGTGATACGCATACCAAGTTTTGTAGGAATCCAAAAAAAACAAGATCAAACCAAACAAAGAAACAAACTTCCACTTGCCCCTCTCACCATACCAATTTGATTTAGTTTCATTAATAATCCTATGGTGGAGTTTCAAGTTTTCAAATTGATTAGACAATGATTGATATTCAATTCCTTTATGTCTATTCTTTAAGATGTCCATTCCGCACTTTGATTCATGGTGTAGAAATAAGCTTTCATTTTCATTCAATAAAGCCATAACATTAATAATATTTGAATAAAACCATTCATTAGGCAAACCTTCATTCAAATTTTGCATGGTGAAACCAAAAAGGTGAGATTTTACCTTTGGCATGTTTTCATTTGACCTTACTTGAAGAGGATTTGAAAATTCCTCTTTTCTCTCATGAAATTCATCATCATGTAGCACTTGTTCTTTCTCCATGACTCGTTTATCAAAGGCACCAAACTTAGGTACCCAATTGAAAATATGTCCATCCCTTTCAAACCATAAGTCTTGTCTATCTAGGGGTGGGTTAACTAACACATTTCCGTGATCAATCACTTGGGTTGTTTTGGGTAACGTGAGATTTTCAATTGGATCATCAATGATATCAAACCCAAATGATTTAGGTTTTGTAATTTTCTCATTTTGAAATGGCATAATCATTGTAGCACAAGTAAGTGGATCAAGATTTTCAATTTCTTTTCCTTCAAAGGAATCTAAAGCAAATGACTCTCTTTCTTGATTCATGGTTGTAGAATCCTTATCATGTTCCAAAATTTGATGAGATTCGAATTCCTCTTCCAAAACTTTCTCAAATTGTACAGGATTTATAGTATCCTCATGTGAGGAAGCAATTGAGTTATCCTGCATATTAATTGACACAACAAGTTTATTAGAAGATTTAGATTGATAATATTCTTCCCATTTCTTCCATGAATCATAGTAATCATCCTCCAAGTTCAAGTTGTGATGCTCAAGTACTTCTTCTTCATCTTCTGATTCATCAACATGTTTCTCACCCCATTCATATTCACCTTCCTCATTCTCACTCTCTTGACGATATAGAGTTTCCACCACCAAAATGTTGTCCTCTCCTTGTTGATGTTGGGGTGGACCCTCATTTGGCACAAGTTCCAAATCATCCACTTGAGCTTGGATACAATGGGTATACCTAGCAATTTTTGGACAATTCCTTTCATTATGCTCCTTTGTATTATGCAATCTACACCCCTTTTCCCATGCAAAATCAGAAATATTAAGAATGGAACTAGAGTGACTTGGTCCTGTAGAAGTATCTATCTGATTAGCAATAGGGGAAGGCACACCCCCATTGTTTGGCTTCGTATTCCACTTGTCTCCCTCTATTGTTGAAGTTTCGATTTGGGTGAGGGGCATGGGATTCATACTTCTATTTTTGAACCAAATCATTACTCAATTTGTGAACTATCTTTTTGAGTTCTTCAACCTCTGAATAAATCTCTTTTGGTTGAGCTATGTTATTGCTAGTTCCAGTAGGGTTTGCGTAATTGGTGAGATCTTGACTTAACATTTGAGTTGGATTTTGAGCCACTTGATTTGCATAGGGATTCACACTTTGAATCGAAATTGGATTGGGGAAAGGAACTATAGCCTGAGAATTAACCGGACTAGCTCCTTGCATAGTCTGTTGACTATTTTGCAAAAATGAAGGAATGGGGGAATGGATGTGATTGGTTGAATTGGAATGGGTGCGTAAGCGGGTGTTGATGAATATGGTTGTTGATAAGGCAAAGCATTTATGCCTGATATTTGTGGTGCCATGATCTGATTCATCATAGGAGCTTGACCATATGGACCATATTGTCCTACCATAGGCATCTGGGAAAACCCATAACCCTGTGGTGTCATTTGTTGTTCAATGGTCATAGCTTCATTGTAGGCTAGAGCAAGCGTGGTAACTTGAGGATTTTGCCTTGCAAACATTGCCATCATAGGATCCAATGCCCCAAAATATATTTGCAAATCTACTATGGGATCAATGGCAAAATGTTGAATTGCTCTATTATAGCACTTCTAAAATCTCTGATTAAAAGTTTGGATTGGCTCACCCTGGCCTCTTTTGCATGTAATGAACTGATTATAGATGATTGTGGGATCTAATGGTGACCTAAATTGGTTGAAAAAAGCATCCTCCATTTGCATCCATGACGTAATGGAACCAGTAGGTAAGAAAATATACCATTCGTAAGCCACTTGGTCTAGGCTCATGGGGAAGAGTCTACAAGCCACATCTTCATGTTGAACTTGCAATCTTATCAAAACATCCCTATAGGCCTGAATATGTTCTTCTACGGTCCTTGGGCCATCCGGTTTGTATTCGGGCAAAAATCTCTCTATATTCTTAGGGATCTCGTGAATATCCCCTGCAATATTCAA